>OY856409.1:1422910506-1424123006 GCA_963693085.1 Alisma plantago-aquatica
CTTATCTATATACATGTGTTTGTGAAGATGGAATGAATGAATGTTTCTGTGTGTGTGAATGTGAGAAGAGATGAAATGAATGGAACTACAGGTTGCCAAATGTGTGTGAATATGAAATGGAGGAATGAAATGGAACTACATGTTTCTACATGTGTGTGATGAATCATATTTGAAATTAAATGTGCTTATTATACATGTGTGTGAATCACATGATCCGTATAATATATAATTGTATACATCTTGTCAATATTTGCATGTTTGTGGCCTGTTGTTGGCTGAAATCAAAGGGATGTTGTAAACCTGCATTTCAAAACTGAACTATAGGTTCTACATCCTTCTGGACAGCCGGACAACAAGCCTGGGAGCTGATAAGAAAAAAAAAACAAAACATCGGTGTCAGTTAAATACCAAAAACTGAAAATGAATGCCTAATTGTGTCAGTTGTTTGTTAGAAACCAACACCTATGTTTGACTGTTGGCACTTTTGGGTTAAATTGTAATCAGGAATGGATTTGTGTTGTCGGTTATGTAATTGACATTGAAGGAGTCTACTTTTAGTGTCACCCACTTGGGTGTCGCTTCATAACCGACGACAAAAGTCTTACTTAACCAACGCTAAATGTGTTATCTGTACTAGTGATTTGACCACTAAATTAGTAACTTATCATGATGTGTTCACCTAAATGCTATGCAGATCACTCTTGTTCCCTCATGTGACTAAGTGCCCTAATCTTGCATGAATTGTGACCTAATGCACATGAGAAGAAGTAGATCTCTAAGCTTGCATGAAACTTGCTCTAATTATGATCTATGGTACACCATGACTTCATATAAGTAGATACGATTTTGTGACACCTATTTTTTCTTGATTTAACTTGTACTTTAATGATGACTATCTTGCATGGAAATGATAAAAAATGACTAGTTTTGACTATGTCGATGTCTAAGTAGTGATTTCATTTTGGCCATAATATGTTGAACAAACATTAAAACATAATAAAACATGTCAACTACACAAACCTTGTGAACATGCCTATGTCCTATATGTAAGGGCACAAGGCATGTTGAAATAAGGTTAGGTCATTGACTTTGGTCTTGAGGTCCCTCACTTAGAAATAGGGTGACATTTAGGCTTTAAGTCTCATATGCCCCTCACAAACCCTTACTATGGAAAGCTAGTGAATGGTCACAAAATTTTATTTAGTGTAATGGAAATGTACCTAAAAATGCTTGTATGTTCGTAATAAAGTATTTTGTTGAAATGTGTGAGGGAAAATCTCACATGTTTTGTTGTATATTAGATGGCACACCCCTTCCCTATATATAGGATAAAGGGAGGAGACTTTACAATCTTGGGATTCTAGGCGGGCTACATGGACCGAGACACTTAAGATCATTAACTAATTACACTATTAAATAAATAGGCTAATAATACTTCCTAACATCTTCAATATGGTGTCTTCCTTTATTGATATTATGTTAAGTTTTTCCATAAATATACGTTATCTTAAACTCGTGACTTTGTGTCTTTTATAGTATACTCAGCACAACTGTGCGTCTATGCTCATTTTATGATTTTAGGTACCAGGAACACATGGAATTCTTACAATGATCATTCTTCTGCTTTATTATGATAATCTACTGCTCTTACTCTATTGGAATCATATAATGTCATGCAAATGGAATTCATAGATTTTGGAATACAGGGACTAAGATCTTTATGTCAGGTACTAGTTTAGCAATCTTTTGTTATACCATGTACTTCACATTAGTTATTTATCTTGTTGGTTGTGAATTTATCCATGTAGTGTTAGGTGTTCCATTCTAGGTACAGACACATAGGTCCACTCTCCACTGTTTATGTATCCATTAAGACTGTGAACTTAGGGTAATAAAACAATGTCGTGACAAATGGTATGAGAGCATTCACATATCCTCTATGCATATTTAATAACCCAATTCCACATATCTTAGAGAGTCTTCTAGAATATCATAAGGACTACCCTAAGCTACCAATTACATTATGACTAGCTAGTTTCTCATCTCCTCATGTGATCCCTCTCATGACAATGAATCACATGGTCTCTCGATTATGGGTAGCTTATGTTATAGGGAAAACTAAAAGTTGAATGAATTGGTAAAATTTGAGTAAGAAATAATGATTCCATGATCTAAACTTAATTTCAAACTCTATTATGATTAGTGACAAGTATTCATGAAGTTAAGAACTCTTGTATGACCCCTAAGATCATGAAACCCCAAATTTACCAGATCTCGAATGCATGCTTCCTATGTTTGAGGTAAATGAAAATGATCTAGATTATTCATCAACCTTGAATACCATGACAATGAAATTGACATTGATATCCCAAAATTTTGCTCAAATATTATTCGAATATTGTATGTGGATGAATGATCACCCTAAGGTCTAAATAGGAATCTACACTAGCTTCAAAATGTTTGGACCTACGCCTTTGATGTCCAAACATGACTTACAATATTGAATAATGAAATCTTTACTCATGATTATTGCTCTTGATATGAGCTCGACTCCTGCAATCACCCTATTTGGATCTTGAGATCACCCTCGATATATGATTAATAATTTTCACATTTCTAAATCTCAAAAAATTTGAAATTATGGTTATATTGATCTTTCTATTTATCACTTAGGGATGAGATCTCATAAGAACTTGGGTGGCACCTTCCATTGATTTTGAGCATGCAATCATGAAATTGAAACATAATGTTTATCTTGAATTGTTGAAGTATGAAATCTCAGTCATGGATATATAACCACACCAGGACAAGGTATAAGATACAACCCTCAATGTTGAGAATGAAAGTCATGCTTTACTCTTGATTCAAAGATCTCTCTACATTTACCTTAAAATGTGATCTCCTTAAATTTATGACTATAGGATAATATCTCCAAGTTGGTGAATCATATGATGATCTTTTCAACTTGATAATCAATGTGACTATGCTTTGACCTTGATGCTCTATTGCTTTATTTTAAAATAGTATTTATGTTGAAGGAATAACAAGTTATTATGATATGGAATATGGAAGACCCAATCTGTTGATGGATTTATTTAATTTAGGGTACAAAATATCTTTAAAGGTGGATGTGATAATCTTAAATTTTATCTCTCCTCATGTATGTGCTATGTACTTCATCTTTTCTCCAATTTCTCACTCTGACCATTAATCTCATTATTTGAGGTTAAATTGATACTTTGTGAGTTTATGTTGTGTACTCATGGTGATTGGTGACACTCAAGTTGATCTGAAACCAAGGTCACACCTATATTATACATTATCCTCTCTAACTACCTTTTTATCCCATTTATATGACTTCATCTTCCCTAACATTGTACTTATTGGATACATGACACTCTCACAATTCCAATGCACCAAATTTCTCAATTATGAACTAGGATGAGAGTGGTATACCCTTTTCAAATTTACTTGATTCAACCTTATTTCTAAAGAGAATTTTAACCCTTTTTATGCGATTGGGTCGACTGTTTTGGGCCCAAGAAAGGGGGTGCAACCCAGCAAGAGAGACCCCACTCAACTCAAGCTATCCTATCTTTTACATTTCAACCAATTGCAGCCATCTTGTCTGTTTGCCATGGTTCAAGCATATATTTAATGGCCCAGACTTCATCTTCCATCTCTGTATGTGGATCGACGCCAATGGAACTGCTACTACCTAACTACTTTGTAGCACCCTAATATGCCTAATTCACACTCTTCTCATCAACTAGTACCTTCATTAGCTTCCTTTCTCCTTCCCCTCTTCTATCCTCCTCTTTTCCCTCTCTCATCAACCCTAGGTTGTCCTCTAGACTCCTCCTTCCTCCTATTTAGTCATGGTGCCACCGTCATAGGACCAAGGTAGGGCTTAGCCCCCGACCTTCTCAGACCATTTTATATGTGCCATCTCATCCTTTGTTGCTCTAGGAGACTGATTAACTTCTTTGTGGCGTGTATGGAGGGTAGACTCCCCCTTTTCCTCTAAACTCCGTTGAGCGGGAGGTTGTGGCATAACCCATGCCTACAGGCCCGTTGGCTTATTGGAGTAAGGGTTGGGTTAGTACCCAATGATCCAAGATCGCTATTGACACCCAACGGGCAATGAGCAGAGTCTTAGGATCATGAGTGAGTTGTGCAAATGGGTCGTGCATCTTCTAGGGAGGTGGTTCCAAGTCTGGGTGGCAAGCCATTCAAGCACATCCCCCTAGCTTGCATGACCCTTAAGTCTTACGATAACAATCAAAATACATTCAATCAAGGTATATATTCAAATTATATTTATATATATATATATATATATATATATATATATTCATGGAATGGTATTTTCATGATGCTAGCTCCAAAATTGGACTCTGAATATACCAAAATGATTATAAAAATGAGATATACCACTAAAAACACTTTCATGGTCTGTTTATGCTTGTCTCTCCACTGATATCCCAAATAGCATGCTTTTGAAGTCTTTTTCAGATGTTTATCCTTTTTAAATGCATGATTTTGATCCTTTATGCCTCAAATCTTACTGTTAGGCTAATATCAGTATGTTCAACATGTTTTTGCATTAAGATTCTGTCTTTATCCATCCTTGAACCCTGAAGTGATCTAATATTGCTCAAATGACCTAAAATGAGATTTAATGATAAAGACCACATCTTTAATGCTTAATCTTGATGAAATGAGCTCCAAGTCCTCATACTTGATCTTAATCAGTAAATTTGGATGTATGTTGAACTAAGTTTTGAACTTGTTCATGCTTATACCCTATTTGACTTATAGAAATGCTTTGAGCCATGAACATGGTTAATATAGATACATTGATGTTTAAATCTCAAATCTCACTCAGATGTTGGTCTTTTATGTCGAAAATGATAATGTGACTACTAAATCAGTAACTTATAATCATGTGTGCACCTAAATGCTATGTAGATCACTTTTGTGCCCTCATGTGACTAAGTACTGTTGGGTTTTAGGGGAGGCAGAGAAGGCAGCGGAAACAAAAATTTCTCCCCCAAACCTAGCACGAGGAAATGTGTCAACGTCTATATAATAGGAAAGGATGGTTTGTGGAATCATACCTTGTCCCGAGGGTTGCTCGGTGACAATACCTCGCACCTTGCGCGGTCTTCACCTCCAGTCTTCGACGGTGTCTGTGCAGCTCTTGGTTGCACCGGGACTGACAACTCCTCTCACCGGACTGTCGGATTGACAGTTATCCTCCTGAGCGGAAGAAACCTCCCGCCTCTGAAGTAGTCCACATGGACCACCTGGAACTCCACACTCCTTGTCCCATAAGGAAGTGGAAGGAGTCGCACCCTCCTGTTGACATACTAGTCGCCAACACACTCTCCTACTTCCAGTTGCAACTGCAGTTGTCCTTCCCTTATTGTACCTCCCTTTTGCGGGAAGCACTTGCTCGGGCTCTCTCACGGTTACCAAAACCAGAGAGAACGACAACTTTGCAGAGCAACTGGTTTCACTGAGTTGTACTTTGAGAAGCCCCCAATACCCCTATATATAGGCGGGTCATGGGACAGGGTTCTCTGTCCCCGGCAATATGGGACTAAAAGTAGGAGTAGAAGGGTTTGAGATTTTCCACAAAAAGCAACCAACTCGCAACCTGAACCGATCAGTTCACAAGTGAACCGGTCGGTTGGGGACATGAACCGGTCGGTTGACACCTCAACCGATCGGTTGGGACCCATGAGCCGATCGGTTCACTTCTGAACCGGTCAGTTCATGGTCCTGATCAGTTCCAGATTGACTTTTCTTCTTTTTTTTTCTAATTGGTATTGAATACCAATCCTTGTTCCAATCAAATTGGGCAAGTGAAATGCAAGGAAAATTCTCACCGGCCTGACTTTCCCAACTTTCTCGGTTGCACCAGTTGAACCGATCATTTCAACACTTGAACCGATCGTTTCACTCTGACCATGAGCCGATTGGTTCAACACTTGAGCCGACCGGTTCAACAACCTCAGCCGACCGGTTCAACACTTGAACCGATCGGTTGGGAGTACAGGTTGTGCAGAATCAGTCAAATGCGATTTCAATCAATCTGATACTCTAATCAATCTGTCTAACACCTTGAACACTATGATTTTGAGCTATCAATCAATTGAGTGTTTAATTGAACTACTAAACTCCTTTAGTAATCAATCGAAACATTGTTTGTGGACAAAACTCCTCTTCCAGGTTAAATCCTATGTGTGTGACCCTGCAGGTCCATTTCACGTTGGCAGTGAAAGTCCATAACACTTATGACTTCACAAGCAAAGAGCGGTGCCTAGTCACACATCAGTGCTACCCAAGTGAAAGTAGAAAGTTGGAGAACAACTTTCAATCCTACAATCCGTGAATGGTGTTACAGCGAATGTATAATTCCTTTGCCACTGATATCCCGAATGAACTCAAGGCATGGAACAGTCATCCTGTCAACGTTCATTCACTTTCTTGATCTCAGAGCAGATTGAACGAGATATGTATGACATCAATATCACATATTGATTCACACATGCGTGTGCACGCCTATCTCAATCCTACTCATCAAGTGGCCTTGGATATTAAACTCCCTCAGGAGGGACAAATCCCATATCTATCACTCACCCCTCAAAAGACCCATGTGTCAAAGTCACCCAATCATCACCTTTATAACAACCCATGTTTCAGGACTGCGTTTGATGATGTCAAAGTGTGCCCAACGACATGTGTTGAGTGTAGTGATTTCAGGTCTAAGAATCACACTCACCACCATCACTGTGAGTACTGACTGTGACTACCATGTCATGGTTCCATGTGTCAAACTCACAGTGGGTCTGTCCGGTACACTTGTTCTCTAACAAGTACCTATGTGTTTGGTTTGATATCTCTATATCATGACTAATGAGATTTTGTCATCAACCAACACCACAATCTAGTCTTGTGTGTCATTGTTGTCTATCTACCTTCCACAATGACATCCAGCTAGGGACAAAACAAGAATGTACAAACTCTTAGCATCCGTATGATCTCATCGTTCAGGTCCTCACCTGAAAGCATACGTCATCGAGTACTGTCATTCTCTAGACATTCAATCTGTTCTATCACTATCTCATATGACTGAACTAGAAAGAATTGGAAGCTTGGCTTTGATGTTTATCAAATCAATCTTAGTGTATCCCACCAATCATCCCATGATTGGCTCTCAGGGCATACATACCAACAGACTCCCACTTGCACTGTGAGCCAATCACCCTTGAATCATATTCATAGTGATCCTCAAACATGTCCCACATGTTACTGTGCTCTTAGTGCAAACATAGTGAGTAATGGAAACACCTTGCCAAAGTCAGTATAAATTGCATGTCTCTCATCTCTTCCCTGTACGTCACATGTATGAGATGGAGTTGTCGTAATATGCGATCTAGTATTCCTTTGCTAACATTTAGCCACATTGCATGATCAAGGATTCCAGACTTGTCATCAATGATCGGAATATCTATAAGTTCATCTCATGAACTTCCAGATCCATATAGTATCCACTGCAGTTCTCTAACGCATAGATACTCAACATTTCCTTTTAAATGATTTTATTGGAACACTTCCAATTATCAACAAACTTTCACTTTTATACATCCTATGTATATTTTGTGATTAATTTTCTGTCCTTTCGGAAGTTCGCATCAATGTAACTCTTTACATTGAACTCTTCCTAATATCCATAGAACTAGTACTTCACAAGTACTTATCAAGTTCTCATGGTATTCCTGTAACCCTTACTGGAAGCAGACATACATCCACTCGTCATGTCCCACATACAAGTTAACAGGATGAGCACATCAAATTGTCATGTCATACATACAAGATGATGAATGCATTTTGTTCTTGCCATGTCCATACATGCAAGATAATGTGATGATTACATACATGATAGATCCATATCTATTCTTAGTGTTCCCATTCTTCATAAGAATTGGACACTTGGCCTTGGGATACTAACTCCATGTAACATGGACAAGTTTTCTCCCACTGAATCTGTGCATACTGAACACTTCAGTACAGATTGCCAATGTATGCTCTCTCTTTTCAGGTCAAGAGGTTTTTCAAGAACTATCTCTATAGATCTCTATCCCTATCACATAGGAAACATCTCTATATTCCTTAAAGATAATTTCCACTTTTGTATTTCCATTCTAGAACATTTCCATTTCACATCAACATGTGGAATGTGAACACGCTCCCACTAAATCACAGATCCCTTCTTTATCTTTGACATATCAGTCAAACTCTTTGACTATATCATCAAAGTAAAGATCCAATTCTGAGTTTCTTGTACTCAATCAATCACATTGATTAGTCCATTGTAACTTATAGACTTCATTTGCATTAGTGGATTCATAAACCTTATAGGTTGTGTCACGTACACATCCTTGTTTTATTCCTCATAGGAATGTGGTTTTAGTATCCATATGCAAAATGTCTTAGTCATTAAGTTACAATAAAAAAGCATCATACTTCTCAAAATGTTATCCATGTGTCTTAACACTTAAGACTCATTTGCACTTATGGATTTCATCCAATGAGTGCTACCATCAAGGTCATACCTTATGGTTCACATGGAAATCATTTAGGATGTAATGATCATAAATCATAACTCAAAATTTGGTTCCTCATATTCATCTAGATAGTTGACTCATCACATGAACAACTCATCACATAGATAATTGAGGTTCATCTGTAAAGGATATAAGAACTCACAACCCTTATGATTCTTAATTTCCTTTATTAGTGTGGGGTATTCTTTTATTAAGAAGAATTCAGTTATTCGATAATCATTCTCTAACTCCTTAGAGTATGATTCCTTCTTGATTTAGACATCACCATGCCTTAATCATGAGTTCACTATGATACATTATCATAATCACTCGTAAGGATCTCAAACATTTGGTCCAAGTATTTCATTCATTGATCTCATCAAGAATTAACACTTTACCAAATTTGCACTTCATCTATGATAATCTTGAACACTTCAAGATATTCATATTGGTATTTCTCTAAATACCATTTGAAGTATTAGCACTTACTCCAATAGGTATGTAAATACATCACATGTATTATACCTAATTGGATGATCATTCTCCCACTACCATTAGTGAAGATTGATTAATCATGTCCAAGATATTCATGTCTCTTAATGGTTTTCTAACCAAAAGAGTCTAGATTTATCCATCATATGGAAACTAGAAATGAATTTCTTATGGTTTATGCTAATTTAATTGTTTGAGTTATCAATAACTTTAGGTATCATTTTATCTTATGCATACCATGTATCACAAGATAAACAAGGAATTGCCACAAAGATCATATATTTAAGATTGAAACATCAACTTTATTAATTGCCATCATTGTCATACAATATGCAAAAATAAAGTGTTTCTATCTATTGGCAATATATGAAATAGCAGTTCTCAACTCTATTTCGTGCCCTTTAGGCTGAAATAAACTGAAAGATACTCCTATCTATGGAAACACTTGCTCCAATGATGGGTGCTTCTTTCTTGGTCCTTTCACAAAGGCCATCACTTCTTTGCGGATCTTGCATATCATATATGATAGATCCATATCTTGGTATCATATACCTCAGATAAAGAAGTGGTTTATTTCATGATACCTTAGGTGGAGATTTCCATCCCCTCCTTCATCTTCTTTTGTTCTTCCAGATATAGAGGGCCATCCTTCATATACCCTTTCCCCATGTGCCTTGAGGCTGAAGACGACTTGGATTGCTAGCTAGCATCAGAACACTTCTTTGCTTTACCCTTGTCCTTGCCCTTAAGAATTACCTTTTCTTTGATCACATCAAAGATTATGGTTTGTCTTTCTTCATCTTTGCCTCTACTATCCTCAACATGTCCAACAACTTTGTCAACGCTTGTCAAAGTCGTTCATGTTGTAGTTTATCATGAACTGTATGATTTTGCAACACTTGCAGTATCATACCAATAGCCAACTCTTGGCTCAGAGGGAATCCTTCTTAGTCAGGTTTTCCACATACCCAATCACATTGAGTGTGTGAATACCTTACTAGATCTCCTTCTGTCATGACATACTAGGACAGTATCTTGGAGACATCATATGTCTCATGTTGTCTCTGCAATTCATAGTTCAGAGAACACAACATCAAGCACTCCTCATCAATGTCATCCTCGGTATGTTTCCATAAGCATACTTTCAGCCATTGATATGGTGGGATCGAGTTCATCTGGTTCTGGGATAATTAGGACTTAGAGCTTTCGCACTTTGATTGAGAACACTTCTCATCATCCTACCCAATCGTGGAATTATTCCCATTTAATTTGTTGGTCTCAAAGACCGATCACAAATAAAGTGATTTGTTGATTAACCATTTATTTTAAGAAAAGGAAATATATGCAATTATAGTCCAAAACTCTTTTCACTTGTTTGATTGATTTGAAAAGTTGACGATAAAAATTAGGCCTTTAATTAATTATCGCTCCCACTATTTTACTTCAAATTGGTAGCCCTCACCATCAATTCAGAAGATTGCAGTGTACAACCTTCTAGTGGGCAAGATCCTGAAATCCTCTAAGTCATGGACCAGCTAGGGCTGTCACCCACAACATAGATCTCTTAGGTAGGCAAATTTTGCCAATTGCATCATATGCAACTCTTGATAAGATGTCATATGCAACTCCTTGCCATGAACATCTCCATGCCTCAAGGTGCTAGATCCTATCTAGGTCACCTTGTTAAGTCCGACCCAAAGCAAACACGATGAATATGCACCCTGCTAGGGCAGACCCACACATTCATCCTTCACGCTTCCACGAGATAGACGGTGCACCACGCTAGGGTGTGCCCACACTTGGTCGATCAAGCTTTTCACATGTGTCACATTTGGAAGGCATCTAAAACTTAATATTTTAATGAGGTATTTGGTTTTTATATACATATACATATCTAATCACCACAATACATAGTATGTATCATATACATGCTATATCCCACAGAAAACATGCACAAATTGATAAAAAGTGATGATTATGGCCATCCTAATGTGATTCCTCGAACCAAGAGGAATCACGGTCATCTAGGTCTACATCACAGGCAACCTGTACAAGATGAACTCTGTGCCTTGCCTTTAGAGTAGATCAATTCATCACATGAACGTCTTGCTCAGTCCGGCCCGGTCGTCTGGGTGCCACCAGCCGATCGATTGACTCCTACAACCAATCGGTTCACCTGGACATCGTGCATCTCTTCATGGAAGCCACCCGCTCGTCTCGCTCCTCGAACCGGTCATCAACCGATCGGTTCACTCCTTGAACCGACCGTCTGGAATGTCAACCGATCGGTTCACACCTTGAACCGATCATTTCAGCTGTCGTCAGATGTCCGCCGGTCTTCTACATAATAGGAAATCAAATCTATCCTAATATTACATTGCTTAAAAGGGAAAACCCCGAGTTACATTCGGGGGGAGCAAAGGTAGGAAAGAATCTCGAATTATTTCGAGTTACATCAGGAATAGGAGAGGGAAGATCGGTGCGCAGACCGAGATGCAAGCAACCACAAACAACCATACACAGATAGGGTTTTATAGGCCATAATCATGCTACACACATCCACCAAAAAACTCGTTTAAGGGCGACGCGTATCGAGTGCATTAATAATACATATCATATATGTAATTTGGGATTTGTGGATTTAGGATTGGACATGCATAAAGCCAATTTTATTCGCATCGTATGCAATAAATAAAGGCGACAAACCAAAATCGATCATATCAATATTCCTAAAATATAGAGCAGTTGACGTGGCTCTGATACCACTGTTGGGTTTTAGGGGAGGCAGAGAAGACAGCGGAAACAAAAATTTCTCCCCCAAACCCAGCATGAGGAAACACGTCAACGTCTATATAATAGGAAAGGATGGTTTGTGGAATCATACCTTGTCCCGAGGCTTGCTCGGCGACAATACCTCGCGCCTTGCGCGGTCTTCACCTCCGGTCTTGGACGGTGTCTGTGCAGCTCCTGGTCGCACCAGGACTGACAACTCCTCCTCTCACCAGACTGTCGGAATTGACAATTATCCTCCTGAGCGGCAGAAACCTCCCGCCTCTGAAGTAGTCCACACGGACCACCTGAAACTCCACACTCCTTGTCCCACAAGGAAGTGGAAGGAGTCGCACCCTCCTGTTGACGTACTAGTCGCCAACACACTCTCCTACCTCCAGTTGTAACTGCAGTTGTCCTTCCCTTGCTGCACCTCCCTTTTGCGGGAAGCACTTGCTCGGGCTCTCTCACGGTTACCAAAACCAGAGAGAACGACAACTTTACAGAGCAACTGGTTGCACTGAGTTGTACTTTGAGAAGACCCCAATACCCCTATATATATAGGCAGGTCATGGGATAGGGTTCTCTGTCCCCGGCAATATGGGACTAAAAGCAGGAGTAGAAGGGTTTGAGATTTTCCACAAAAAGCAACCAACTCGCAACCTGAACCGATCGGTTCACAAGTGAACCGGTCGGTTGGGGACCTGAACCGGTCGGTTGACACCTCAACCGATCGGTTGGGACCCATGAGCCGATCGGTTCACTTCTGAACTGGTCGGTTCGTGGTCCTGATCAGTTCCCGATTGACTTTTCTTCTTTTGTTTCTAATTGGTATCGAATACCAATCCTTGTTCCAATCAAATTGGGCAAGTGAAACACAAGGAAAATTCTCACCGACCTGACTTTCCCAACTTGCTCGGTTGCACCAGTTGAACCGATCGTTTCAACACTTGAACCGATCGTTTCACTCTGACCATGAGCCGATCGGTTCAACACTTGAGCCGACCGGTTCAACAACCTCAGCCGACCGGTTCAACACTTGAACCGATCGGTTGGGAGTACAGGTTGTGCAGAATCAGTCAAATGCAATTTCAATCAATCCGATACTCTAATCAATCTGTCCAACACCTTGAACACTATGATTTTGAGCTATCAATCAATTGAGTGTTTAATTGAACTACTAAACTCCTTTAGTAATCAATCTAAACATTGTTTGTGGACAAAACTCCTCTTCCAGGTTAAATCCTATGTGTGTGACCCTACAGGTCCATTTCACATTGGCAGTGAAAGTCCATAACACTTATGACACTACTACAGAACCTACCTTTAGTGTCGGTTATTTAAAGCATTTAGTGTCGGTTATTTAAAGCCTTTAGTGTCGGTTTTTAAGCGACACCTATGTGGGCGACACTAAAAGTCTACCCATCAGGCGTCGGTTCCAAAACCGACACCCAAACTCTTTGTGCTCCACCGAAAACGTGCCATCATGGGACTATAAGCGTCGGTTATTAGTTAAAAACCGACGCCCAAACCCTTCACGCCACAGAAAGGGCGCCATCTTGGGAACTATCAGTGTCGGTTATAAGTAAAAAACTGACACCATATATCTTCGCCCCACGGTCATGCTGTCCAGCACGGTCGTGATGTTAAGGACATAGACGTCGGTTTATTGTAGGAACACTGACACTATATCATTATGTGTCGGTTAGTTACAAATAACCGACGCCTATTAGTTTTTTTTCCCTGTGAGTCTGCAAACCTGCTGTGGCTGGTCGCAGGATGAGAAACATGTTCAGTTCAGTTATGAACTGCAGGTTTTACGACATCCATTGATATCAGCCGACAACAGGCCGCAAACCTGCAAAATTAACAATAAAAAAGTAGCACATGCATTTAGCAATGCAACCTGCAGTTCCATTTTATTTTCACACATTTATAAACATTCACACATGCTAGCAATTTGTAGTTCCATTCATTCACATTCACACATGTAGAAACATTCATATAGCAACCAACACTTTCATTCATTTTCACTCAGACACATGTAGAAACATCCAGACATGTAGAAACATTCACACATATATTATAATTCAGAAATTCATTTACAAAGTATCATTTTTTAGTCATTATTCGCTATCAGGATCCCAATTATATTTTAAAGCCCCCACTAATTGTATGGCTGTTGCCCATTCTTCTCTTACTTCATTTAATTCTCCCATTGTATAGGGAGCATTAACATTTGGTAAGTCATTTCCTATAATGGGGTCAGCTTTAAACACCTGTAAAGAGAATGATGTATATATATAATTAATGAGCTATAAATAAGATTGATATATTTCGATCATATTATCTAATGAGACTATATAGTACCTGAGCAATACAATCGATGTTCAGTGTGGCATATTTGACAAGCATGTGCATATATCGCATGACATAGTATCCACATGCCCATCCGTTGTCTTGTGTAGCACACTATAAATTCAAACATACAAAATATTAAAAAATACAACGAATTAAGCATTGTTCACATAATTAATATATACATATATTGCAGTCGGGAACTTACTTGCACGTTCTTCCAAATTATTGGCTGGTTCTTTTTCGTGGGGACCTTTCCTCCAGCCTTTTTGTACTCCTCAAAACCCCTACATGTTAATGTAACACAGAACATTGCAATTAAATAGTAATGTAATAACATATGTTAACGGATATGAAAAATAAAATATTTCTCACCGAAATATTGCCATTTTCATTATGTGTCCAAATCTTGTATTCAATTTACCCCCCTTAGGATCTAGATAATACACAGTGAACGTCTCGGGGGCAATAACCAATAACTCCCAATGCCTACCCCTAGAGGAAAAAAAGTAAAAAATTAATAACTCAAAATCCACAATAAAATGTAATTTTCTTAAGGCCAAATTATAATAAGCAAAGTAAACTTACTCTACATTGAATGGAGCCATTATCACCGTCTTCTTTTTTACAGAAAAATTTGAAAAAGACTCACAGCAGTATTGTTGAAATGATGTAGGGTCTTTAGCTACTAGACTAATCAAGGATGGAATCAAAAACCCTACATGTTCGAATCCAAAATCTGCACATATGTTGTCTAAGTAGCTGCAAAATATGTATTAATTACGCATGCATTAATAAATAAGAAACCAGATCACCAGATCATACACAAGGTATATGGATGTATAAAGAATATCTCACCTTATCCATAGCTCTATCACAGATGTATTTAGCCAATCATATCGAAACAACTCCAATATATCTTGTATAAATATTTTTGTTTCGTATGACTGACCTGTAGAATCTGAATCAGAAGAAACAGTTATAGGGGAGTTTATATCATGTTCCCCTAACCATACTGCCATACCCCTACAGTTAGGACCTAACGGGACAGGTAGGTCCTGTGGAACCCAACTAGGTAATGCAGGAGGTGGAAGTGGAGGCCTAGATGCTGTGGGTGTCTTCTTTTTAACCTGTATATATATATATAATTTCAGATCAACTGCCAGCATATACACACACTAACAATTGAACGTAATGTAAATTTACCATACCTTATCAGTAAAGAAGACATCCGCTTTTAGCCACAATATCACTCCGCCTACTGCCTCACCAAGAGTTTCACAATCTGGGTGGGCATATGGCAGTGGAAGTTCCAGAAATTGGGGGAATATATGTATCGGGCTCACCCGAATCCAACCAGCTGGTACTGGAGACCCGTGACACATTTCCCCTGGTAGGGATGGGTAAGCCGACGCCTCTGCCACGATATATTCTTTACTTTTTAGACGGCATGGCTTCAACCCCTACAAATTTTTGTGTAAAGAATGTTATATACATATATACATATCATCTTTTTTTGAAACGACTACAATTTCATATATACGTATCATATTGAATTAAAAAACTAGTTACTATGTCATAAAAATACTTACAGTGGATGTGCTAGGTGGTGGTTCTACAGGATTACTCCCAACTCTGTAGTAGGAGTAGGAGTAGAGTCTGCAGTAGGTATTGTCTGGTAAGTGGCAGTCTGAGATGCCTGCCACTTTTTCATTGCTTCTTCGAGTTTCCTGTCAAATAGCTTATCCACCTATACATGGATAAAAGAAACGTCAAATTCTAATTTTTGAATTCTCTTTTACAGTAACATTATAAAAGAAAGAATATGTTACCTCTTCTTGTGAAAGTCCCGCTTTTGGGACATGTTTGCGCTGGGATGACCCAAAAAACGATTTGATGCCCACACCAGCACCTGCAGCCCTAACACGTCCAGGATGCTCTGGGTTACCCAGAGCAACTGTCAATTCATCATTTGTTCCCTCAGGGATGAACTTTCCTTGTTTCCTCAGCTCGTGCAGCTCCCGCTAATCACCAAAACAAAAATTTGTACTTAAGTAAACAACACAAATAATCAATATTCGAATGATTGCTGTAAGAGTTGTATTTTACCATTTTTACAGCCGCCTCAGCAGTTGCGGCCTTAGTTATTTCTCCCTTGTTATTTTGCCTCCCAGCTATCCAGACATCATGGCGAGGCAGAGGTGTGCTACCTATGGTAGAGGACTCCTGAGTAGTAGCAGACTGAGCAGCAGTAGCCTCAGCCTGTAGTCTTTGGCGAACGCCTACATACCCGTTTGGACCCATTCTGTGGTCATGCACATTCAGTGCACGCCTTGATCTTTGTGCCTCACTGAGGGCCTAGTTAGTATGCAAATTAATGATTTGGTTAGTAACACTAAATGTTAATCTTGAATAAGTGAATACAACATATATTAATTAATGAGATTGAGACTGATGCCTAATACCTTGAATTCATCAGTTTGTCTTGAAGCGACAAACGCGTCCCATTCTTCTTTGTCCAGGAAGTTCCACTATTCAGTGGCTGTCTTCTTCCTCTTGTCGGCTTCTTTTATGTATTCTCTGGTGAGATTTGTCCTATAGTTCCTTAGGACTCTCCCACAGCGTTGCATCATGCATTTACGATGCAACTTTTCATCCAATTCAAATATACTCTGCAAAATAGAATTGCTATTAACTAGTATCCAAAAATTTAGTAATCTACAAAATAGAATTGCAAATTAATAATAACTCACACATAAATCCCTCCATATTAAAATTTTCTTCTCCTTAGAAACTTTATGCCAAGAATCTAAGAGACAACCGCAATGGCTACGAGTAACAAACCCAAGATATGAAATAAATGAATTGTGATTCACACCACATGCATTTCCTGCATTATCGAAATCCACAAGTTTGGGTCCATTGCCCTTTTGTGCAATTAACTTCTTCATCATAGTGATGCCCCTTCTCTTGTCAACTTTTTGGTGTTGTTGATCAAGTGCCTCAAGTGCTTCAGATGGTACCTGTGCATCATCAACCTAAAATTTGACAAAATAATTCACATTTACAAGATATAACTATAAATGGACATATAGATATAAATATATGATATATTTTTAAAACTTACATTGTGAGGCGGCGCATTGATGTCCTCACCCTCACGGTAGTCATCAGCACGGTCATCAGGAGAATGGTCAGCCATCTGCAAATTCACATTCAAATTGTAAAGTTCGCATTGTAAAGTAGTAATTCAAAGTGTAAAGCTCACATTGTAAAGTTCACATTATTACAACAAAGTATATATCACAACAAAATTGTAAAGCTCTATGATCAAAGAGAAAACAAGTATATATTACAATAAGATTACGGTCTAGGGTTAACAAATACATGTGATGTCATTCTTATATATAATAAATGTACATGTACCACCTATCCCATCCCTGAACACCTAATCTCACTAGTAAGTGTATAATGTGTATTGGGTTTTCAAGAAAATTTCGGCAGCATTTCCCCATTGTTCTCCAAGTACATATGTACTTAGAGAACAAACGGGGAAATGCTGCCGAAATTTTCTTGAAAACCCAATACACATTATACACTTACATCCTAAGCGAGATTAGGTGTTCAAGAACAGTCCCAAACTGGGGACTATCCAAGATTTACTCCTAATGAGTAAATCTTGGACGGGTTTCTAGGCCAACAAATACATGTGTTGTCATTCTTATATATAATAAATGTGTACCACCTATCCCATTCTTGACCACCTAATCTCACTAGTAAGTGTATAATGTGTATTGGGTTTTTGAGAAAATTTCGGCAGCATTTCCCTACTGTTCTCTAAGTACATATGTACTTAGAGAACAAACGGGGAAATGCTACCGAAATTTTCTCAAAAACCCAATACACATTATACACTTACATCCTAAGTGAGATTAGGTGTTCAAGAACAATCCCAAATCGGGGACTATCCAAGATTTACTCCTAATGAGTAAATCTTGGACGGGTTTCTAGGCCAACAAATACGCGTGCTGTCATTCTTATACCTACAATCCTAGTTTCATCATTCATATCCTAGTTCTTCAAGTTAGGTGATTAACATTGTCAATATACTCAAAAAGGAAACAAGTTACCAATTTCATAGTTAGGATGGTAGAGATACCCTAAGATCTAGAGATACCCTAAGATCTAGGCAATTTAGGGAAAAGTTCATCATTTACATTCCAAGCATGTCACATGTGTGCATTACAGTTCATCATTAAGCAAGAAGGGTGATTAGGATTCTCAATATACTCAACAATGAAACAAGTTAAACATGTGTGCATTACAGTTCATCATTTACATTCCAAGCATGTCACATGTGTGCATTATAGTTCATCATCAAGATATCTATAACTTACTTAAACATTCAATTATGAAGTAAATATACACTTAATTCAGAATAGCATGACGCACAAAGTTGCAATCAACATCATTATGCTTTGTTCTATCATGGACTATCAGATTGGTATAGCACATATGTATCAGTACATAATTAAATAAACACAATCAGTAAATAACTTTAAAAAAAATCCACTAGCTTGGTGAAATCAGTACATAAATAAACACAATCAGAATATTTTTCATGGCTTTTGGGGTGACTTGGTGAAATCAGTGCATGTTTTGGGCATCCAGTAGATGAATCCAAACCCCAACAGCAGCCTAAACGTGCCTTGGCGCCGCCCAAGCATCCACCCAGAGGCCTAGCTAGGCAGGGCACCTGGGCTTGGGACCCTAGGCGTGCCCTGGCACCTGTTTAGGCGCCACCTGGGTGAGTTCCAGGTCGGCGGCGGCAGAGAAAAGCAAGGCAGAGGAGAAAAGGGGGTGAAGCTTTTGTGGGTTACCTTGCAGGAAGCTGGCGGAGGAGAAAAGTTGCTTCTACCGGCGGGGGCGGCGGTGACGAGGAGAGCACAGTAGCTGCTTCTACCGGCGGTGGCGACGAGAGGACAGTCAACGACCGGCGGCGGTGACGAGCGGCGACGAGAGGACAACAGCAACGCGGCGGCAGCACCGAGCGGCGACGAGCAATAATCGTCGGACCTAACTGAAATCGGGAATGAAACAGAGAAAGGGGAAGAGTCACTCGTGCTGGTGCTATTAAGTTGACCATAAGCGTCGGTTATTCAAAAAAACCGACAACAAAACCAACAGTGTCGGTTCTTTTCCAAAAACTAACACCTATACTATATTATAGTCGTCAGTTTTTAACTAAAAGACAACCGACACCTATTTCTGTCTCGCGAATAACCTTTAGTCGTCGGTTATTTATTTATGAACCGACGCCATATGTCAAATTTTGGAGGTAATTTTTTCGCTGGAATTTTTGTTTTGGCGGTTGATTTTAGGTGTCGGTTTTTTATTAATTAACCGACACTTAATAAAAGCGGTACCCATGTCTGGTCGACCTTCACAGATTGGATGTCGGTTTATGTTATAAACCGACACTATAGAGTTTAGGTGTCGGTTTATGTATACAAACGACACCTTGAAAAGTGACTTTATAAGCCATTTCTGTAGTAGTGTGACTTCACAAGCAAAGAGCGGTGCCTAGTCACACATCAGTGCTACCCAAGTGAAAGTAGAAAGTTGGAGAACAACTTTCAATCCTACAATCCGTGAATGGTGTTACAGCGAATGTATAATTCCTTTGTCACTGATATCCCAAATGAACTCAAGGCATGGAACAGTCATCCTGTCAACGTTCATTCACTTTCTTGATCTCAGAGCAGATTGAACGAGATATGTATGACATCAATATCACATATTGATTCACACATGCGTGCACACGCCTATCTCAATCCTACTCATCAAGTGGCCTTGGATATCAAACTCCCTCAGGAGGGACAAATCCCATATATATCACTCACCCCTCAAAAGCCCCATGTGTCAAAGCCACCCAATCATCACCTTTCTAACAACCCATGTTTCAGGACTGCATTTGATGATGTCAAAGTGTGCCCAACGACATGTGTTGAGTGTAGTGATTTCAGGTCTAAGAATCACACTCACCACCATCACTGTGAGTACTGACTGTGACTACCATGTCATGGTTCCATGTGTCAAACTGACGGTGGGTCTGTCCGGTACACTTGTTCTCTAACAAGTACCTATGTGTTTGGTTTGATATCTCTATATCATGACTAATGAGATTCTGTCATCAACCAAAACCATAATCTAGTCTTGTGTGTCATTGCTGTCTATCTACCTTCCACAATGACATCTGACTAGGGACAAAACAAGAATGTACAAACTCTTAGCATCTGTATGATCTCATCGTTCATGTCCTCAACCTGAAAGCATATGTCATCGAGTACTGTCATTCTCTAGACATTCAATATGTTCTATCACTATCTCATATGACTGAACCAGAAAGAATTGGAAGCTTGGCTTTGATGTTTATCAAATCAATCTTAATGTATCCCACCAATCATCCCATGATTGGCTCTCAGGGCATACATACCAACAAGTGCCCTAATCTTTCCTTGAATTGTGACCTCATGCTCATGTTAATAACTCTATCTCTAATCTTGAATGAATATTTCTCTAATAATGATCTATGATAAATATATTTCAAATCAGAAGTAGTATGATTTTTATGAAACCAAATTTTACTTGATCTAACTTTTACTCTAATGATAACTATCTTGCATGGAAATGACCTAAAATGGCTAGTTCGGACTATGTTGATGTCTACAATAGTTACCTCATTTGTATCTCATGAGTTATCTATTTTAGATCATGAAACCTTAATGTTAGATCTCTAATGTGGTAATATGGTGTCACTCTAATATTTAAATGAATCCATGTTGTATGGTGTAGCTTGATAACAACCTTACATGATCTAGTCAAGACATTGGTATCAATATTGAAGGAAGTGATACCTACACTTAGATGACTCATCCAACTGTAATGATATGTTTAGTATGATCTAAATATTTCTGATGTTAATTATGTTATACTCATTTGTAATGTCAGGATCTTTATGATGACCTGGTTGCCAAGACCTAGTCAAAGTTGTTATTATAGTTTTCTAAATCAAATGGTTAATTTTGTGTTCTAATTAAGGTACTCTTTATCCTCTTATTGGCCAAACTAGTGGTATTGAACTTGATTGTATGTA
Organism: Alisma plantago-aquatica; assembly: GCA_963693085.1. NCBI lineage: Eukaryota > Viridiplantae > Streptophyta > Magnoliopsida > Alismatales > Alismataceae > Alisma > Alisma plantago-aquatica. Next base: position 1,422,931,897 of record OY856409.1, read on the forward strand.
TGTATACTTAAAATGCTTGACATTATATACTTATTTGAGTTGCTCGTTCCTTATGATTAGTACTTTTCTTTGGTCATAATATGTTGAATAAACTTTAAAATATGATCAAATTTGTCCATTATACAAACTTTTTATACATGCATGTATTCTCAAAGTAAGGGCACAAGGCATATTGAAATAGGGTTAGCTCATTGACTTTGGTATTGAGGCCCCTCACATGGAAATATGGTGACATTTAGGCTTTAAGCTTCATATGCCCCTCACGAACCCTTCATGTGGTAGTCTAGTCAATGGTCATAAAATATCATTTGGTACAATATAAATGCACCTAAAACAAGCTTGTATATTAATAAGAAAGTCTTTAATGTTGCTTCTTCCTTATTTGTCATTATGTTAAATTTCTTTAAGCATATATGTTTTCTTAAATCTATGAGTTTATATCCTTTATAGCATACTCATTACGATAGTGTTGATGTGTACTTATTTTATGATTTTAGCTACTAGGTATATATGACACTCGTGCAATGATTTTGCTTGTTTTTTATTATGATAACTTGTTGTTCTTACTCTATTAGAATCATCTAATGTCTTGAAAATAGAATTTATATAGTTTGAAATACGAGAACTAAGATCTTGATTTCAGATACTAACTTAACATCAATATGTTGTTATGCCATGCCGTTCATACCTTAGTTCACTATCTTGTTAGTTGTTGATTTATTCATACATGTGTGATGTGACCCATTCTAGGAACAGATGCCCAAGTTCACTCATCTTTGATGTGTAGCCATTAGAAGTATGGAGTTAGGGTAATAAACAGTTCCCTGACAATATTGATGCATATTGAGAAATTGTTTAAGCATTGCTTGGTTGATTATTATCTACTAAAGATGTCACTCGATTCTTTGAATTTGGGTTTTAATATTTTGATAATGAAATGCTCGTATGTTCATAAGTGGTCCAAACAACGTAGGGACTTTATTTATTTTTTAAGGTCATAATTATTCGTTTTCTCTAACTCAAGAACTCGACTTCCAATCTACCAAAAAAAAATCTCCCAAATACAAGAACTCGATGAATTCTGTGAAGATCCAATGTAAATATATAATAAGATGGTGTTTTATGTGATTCCTATTAGAAAAAGTGATAAATGGTTATGGGAATCGATTCATAACTATAATGCATTTGCGGATGCAGATAGTGGTACATTACAACTAACATTTTATTACTAAAGTGTAATTATTGTACAATAAACTAGTGGCACCGAATTGAACAGATCTAAGTTGTGGAAAATGACCAAACTTATCACTCGAACAAACCAATCCATGCCAAAAAGTTACAGTCACAATGAATAAACATGTGCCTTACAACGGAAAATAAATAAAAATAAAAATAAAAAGCGTTACTTGTTTTCCATTGGGCAACATCTCAACTCTTGAGGTTCATGCGGTTTGTACATTTTAGTATTTTACAAAGAGGCTTGTCACGCTGTTTGCAAAGACGTGGCCCGTCGATTGATTGAACAGTTGTTCGTTTAAGGCCTTGTATGGTTGCGAAATTGTCCAGCTTCTGACGTCCACTACTACGACATCGGCAACCATTTTTAGCAAACAATTCTGCACGCGGCTTGCAGGTTAGTTCGTTTACTTTTAATGCACCTAAGGCCCTGGTTGGTTGGACTGAAAATGAACACAAGGGTACTCATCGTGTTTTCCAACTTTATCCGTTTGGTTCCATGGAACTCCAACTCGAACTGAGGAAAGCAACTGCATGACGATACCTGAACCAGTACAAAATTCTGGAAAATAGACCGCGCCCATTTTAGGCTCAGTTCGTTCCCTCGTTTCCAATAGAGGCAATGGTAGGATTACCTTCCGTCTAATTAGTTGTAACCATAGCTGGAATCATGGGTGGGAGAGGACGAGCGAATAAGAGGTACACACACCAATATGTTACCACACCTGAAACTAATTCAAACCAAACGTAAACAAGCAAAAGAGTTCAGTCGAAGCCACATCCAACCAAACAATGTAGGTGTAGATCAAAAACGTGTTTTAAATTTCCTGTTCCTGGAATCATGGACTGTGCTGCAACCGGAAGCAACCAAACAAGCCCTAAAATATGTGCCATTCGTGTTTTTGCTTCGGCTTTGAGTGTCTGACAGCTAAAAATCTTGTAATCCTTGTTCTATTATGCACGTTTTGCCTCGCCGTGTTGATATTAGCGCAGCCAAACAAACTAGCATTGTCCACTATCCCATCGCTGATACCCATGGAAGAATAGGATTTTACTCTTTTTCTTATCTTGTTTTATCCGGAATAGAATCCATTGGAAAATTGCAACACGCGGTCAAAGTGAATGTGTTCAAAACTATTGATATCAAGAGTAGAACTGGGCTATAAATTTTGGATGCGTTCTCCTGGTTGTGGCCGTTTTGTAATTTGAAAAATGGACACATTCATTCTTGGAATAGTAAAACAATGAGTACTTTGGGGATGACATATTCGAAAACCCGAACATTCAATCCTAAGAAACCGCAAAAAGGTGATAAGTTGAGAATGATTTTAAGATGCTTTAGGATGAAAGGCGATAATAGGTTATAACTGTTGGGGATGTTGTACCGATACAGTCCCGGATGTGACGAAAAGTTGTCACGGAAGCGCTACCAACAAGCGTATAAAACCCAAAGAAGAAAAATACCAGATTTAACGTGGAAAACTCTCTCCTCAATAAGGAGAGAAAAACCACGTGGCAATCCCGCTAATAAACACTATGTAATAAAATTACAACTCAAACCTCCCAGATTTAATTACCCCTAAATCTGGGTAGCAACCGCCAACCGCTACTTTGCTTCAAGGCAAAGTCGCTGGCCCTCTCTTATAAACCAAGAGAGCTTCTCTACCAGTTGTTCTTGTTCTCTGGCACCCTCTACCACAGAAGGCACCAACAAGCAACTGGAGAACTCACACCTCAACCGGTGGATAATCCAAAGGCCTCCCCAGGGGCCTCTATTTATAGGCCTCCATGCATGTGATTGCAACCAGGAATTCTAGTCCTAGTTCGAATCCTAGTCCAACTGTATGTTGCACATAGGAAGTCATATTCCTACTATTTAAGATTTGACTCCTATTAGGATTGGTAGCACAAACCAACCCTCCCAAGTCTAAATCCCACTAAGACATGGGCTGGATTATATTCCTAATCCCAACAATAACCCCCCTCCCCTAGGTTGGGAAGGCAGTTAGGTTCGGGTTGGTTAGATTTTATTTTAGATCATTTTGGGTTAAATCTTTTGGCTGGACCTTAAGCTTACAAAAGATAAATCTCGGAATCAAACCCTTGACTCTAACTCAACTATTAAATATTTCCGATTCTATCAAGTTTGACCCATAAATCCACAAGATAAGAGAATGATTTTGAAAATAAAGCTAGTCTTTGTCTTATTGTGAACATAATAAAGTGTAATTGATATAGCACAATATATACAAATCTAAAATATGATTGATACAACACACAAGAAATTAATAAAATTTGTGCAAGAGTTTTTAACACATTTTGATAAAAATATTTTCACTAAGTCATATAGAATTTATATATTTACATAATGAAGAGAATTAATCTAAAACTAATACAAACTATTACAAAACATGTAAAAATATAAAAAATAAACATAATGATGACTGTCTTAGTAATGTAATTGGCTATAGGTTATGTAAACTTTAGTTTTTTATATAGTTGAATAAATAATTTCAATTCTGGGTCAATCAAGTAAATTTGGTCTAAAGTCTGAACCTAGGCCCAAGCCTAAAATAGTATCAAGTTCTTTGGGTTCGAGTTAAATTTGAGTTGGGTTGAAAAATCTTAGACTCTTACATGCTTGAAAATTTGGATTTGGGTTTGATATATTGTTAGAATCTAAAGCCATAACATAACCCATTAAATAAATCCAATTAACCATAAATTGAGTTGTAAGCACCTCTAGATATGCATCTTATATTTAATTTAATTCCTTTTTATTATAAAAATTCTTTACACTTGTTTTGAAACAAATGAGAATAATCAAGAGATTCTAAAAAAAATATAGGGGGTTCTTCTTCTGGCAACAACATGTTGTTAGGTACCGATTGTACTTATGGGTAAAATCAATTCTAAGAAGAAATATTAGGATATGAATAGCATAGATCTCATAAGTCTCATACCATCATTCTGGTCACTTTTTTGACAATATGCTTACCACTAGAGGAAAGTTGAGGAGTGTATGGTGGCAGAGGACGTGGAATTGAAAGTAAGGCAATGTTGGTGTCTTTTGAGACAATTGAGTTAGTTGTTATTAGGATAAGAAGGTTCTTAATATTTAGAACGTTCAATATGGAATCTAATCTTTAAATTTTAACGGAAATGTTATGTGGTTTATTTAAAACTTTCGAGTTTAATTGGACTTTCTATGTCCAGTAAGATGGACACGTGTAACTACTTCGATCAAAGCTAAGTTGGAATAAATTCTTCTGATGTCTTGTCAAAGGTCTAACATAATTATTTGGGAGAAAAATAAGAATCAGTTTGGTTTAGCTTTGACTTGATTTTAAGCTTTTCAGTGAACAAAAAATTTATTGTGCTCCATGCTAGGTCTAATCGGGTATAATTGGTTGCTGTGACTCATCATTGCAAGAACGAATTTCCTCATTACATGTGAGAATATTTTCTATTTATTAATCTCCATGCAATCTTATAAGTATTGCCTTATTAATGCATAGCTTGGATATAATCCCACACTCAATAGCCATCTTAATTTGATTGTTTGAATATGATAGTCTATGTGATGTAATTTATATTTTGGAAAATTTGGCTTGAAGTTGAAAGACAGAGTGTGTATCCATAAACTATTCTACAACACCAAGAAATTGTGTGATATATTATTTAAATAAAATTTTATTCATGAGTATGCAATAAAGATGTCCTAGAGTAGTGACTATGTTTTTTTTCCTTTGACTTGCATTGTTTGAAATCCCACCATTGTTTATCTGTGAACGTGGTTTTAGCAATGCATGATAATGGGTAAATTTGAGTATAAGACCACTCATATACATTTTTTTATAAGACAGCCAATCAGAATGTAATACATTAATAGTTACGTAGATGATAGGGAGTGAAGGAAGTTGTATGATCTACGCTCATTCTATAGGACGAGTCCTATAAAATCTTGATAGGATCTAATAGAATTATTTTTTAGTATATAGGTGGTTTTCTCTCTCCTTATTTTTTATAGGGGGTGGATTTTAAAGAGGATTGAGAAGGAGATAATGTATTTTGATTAGATGTCCTATACAATAAGTATAGGACGCGTCCTATACTACTGGCTACGATAGGTAGTATCTACGAAGCGCGCAGAAATGTTCAAGATGCAATGGGTGTTTGGTAGTTTTGAAAAGAAATATTGATCCATGGGCTGCAAACGTGCTAGTCCACACACACACCAAAAAGAAAATCGGGTCCCAGTCCAATTTCACACTCTATGGTGGTGAAACATGGATACGAGAACACAGGAGGAGGCACGGAACAAGGACGCTTATATTGAACCAAAAAAGTAGTGCAATGAGAAGAACTGGTGTGCTGAGACTCATTGTTTGAGTGGAAAAAATTAAACGTAAGCTGCGTGCATCATGTTCCTATATCACAAAAGAAGCACATAGCATTTATTCATGCTCTTTATAGGAAAAGAAATAACTGTTGCGGGGTAAACGTTTAGTATTATACCAATATCTATATCGGCATAAGACGCTTACCATGTAAGTTTCAATACTAGCCACATTGGATTCGACTACAATTAAATAAATGAGATGCTACTAACAATTCCACTAAGACGCCACACAAGTTAAGTTGTATTTTACTTTCAGTAACATAGTAACATAAGCATGCAAACATAAAGAAGCACAACTCAGTGTCACGAACTTATTCCAGACACAAATTTCGTCGGTCAGATATAGAATGTGCAGCTGACCACTACGATTAGATGGTGCGAACCTGAAGATAAAGCTAGGCCAATAGCTCCATCTCCATATAACATGATGCAAAAGAAAGAAAAGAAATAACCCAGTGTAGCTTTAAGCAAGACCATCAAGATGACATACTGTTAATGAGAATTGCTCTCAGATATAAGTATGTAATCAGCGTTGTACTTAGCTAGTAAGTTATCAAGGAGAGAACCTTTACTTTTTACATGGTAACTTGGTACAATGTTTTCTTTTTAATCTTACTTCTTGTCACTGAAAGTAGGGAATGATTGTACGTGTCGAGTTGTAAAGCAAGCATGCACATCTCTCCCAAGCCAAAGAAAGAGAGAACATCAAAACTTTTTATCAAGAAAGACGGCAAACATGTAAAGCAAACAACACAATCCACCATGCACGACATCAAAATAAAAAATGAAGAAGAATCAGAAACCGATGGAAAACTCTCATCAAGATTATGGATAGTTGAGAACGAGCACAAAGAGATGGGACGGGTCACGACCGTGCAAAAAAATCTGAAACGGTACCGAAGGCTTGGAGGCATGGATAACGGGGAGCTGCTGTTGCTGGTATGGTGACCCATGCATCTGTACTCTCCCCCTATCCTTTTGATCACGGAACGGAATGATGGAAGGTAAAGTCATGGATCGCGTGCCGTGGGGTCACATCACGAGGGGGGGTTGAGTCATAAATAGCCCAACAAATTAGATCCGGTGCAGTACGCATATATAGTAGTAGGGTATGCATACGTGCGTGCATCATCATGTACATGGCCCCAAGAAGGACTTTAATACTGAAACAGTAGAGGATGCAGGAGGCCCTGTTTGCTGGTAAGGCATGGTGCGAGTCGTATTTATAAGCAGTGGTAGACAAGGAAGGAAAGAGTCAAGGGAGCAGGATGCGTCTGGCTTTCATGGTTTCAACCATGAATAGTAAAACCGGAAAACCGGATGTTGTCTGAAACGATAGTGAGAGTTCAAAGGGGAAGAAAGAACAGGCTATCAAGCTATCTCTCCTTTAGTTTGTGAGACAATAAATAGTAACACTGAACAGAACGAAGGTTGTATAGGATTATGAAAGCGTTTGTTCATCAGTACCAAACTTACCACCTCTAGTTAGTAGCTAGCTAGGTTGTTAGATCCTTGGGATGTATTTGTCAAATTCCTCGACTGTTTGGTGGAAGCGTGAATTGGAAAACAGCCTGCCTCCCTGATATCATAGAGGGAGGGCCGACGAAAAGTGCAAGGATGATGGAAAGTCATGGGTCTCGGTGATCCGATACATTAGAATAAAAATCTACCAATTAGGCAGATGATGATCTCCCTCCCTCAGTGCCGGATTAGGGCAAACCAAACCTAGCTATGAAGAAAGGCATACCTAGCTACTACAGCCACGCAATGATTAGGCACTACATGCTTCTTTCCATTTTGAAGGGAAGTAGAGATTATACAACAACAAGAACCAAGAAAGTAGTGAAAGTGGCATGTGTCCCAGTATAAAAATGAGCAGGCAGGGTTGCTTTTCTGGTCAAGATGGATTCAAGGAGAGAAGCACAAGAGGAAGATGGGAAGGAAACAGGATCCCTCCCTAACATATGTGGGGGGTGGGATGACCTTTTATGCTCTCCCTTTCACCCCTCGACGCATAGCATAGCGAACTGTGGTATCAGTAGCAAAAGGACACAACGCACACATGCAAACTGCTCCATATATCTCACAGCCAAACAGGGAGGGGTGGGGGGAATCAATAACATTGCCATACTTCTCTTTCTTTTTCCTATCCCTTGTTCTAAAAGAGAAAACACACCCCCAATCTACAAGTAGCGCCCCCTCGTGTTGTCACACTCAGTGTTGCACTCATGCAAGACAGGAGATCTATTTGTCTACAACTGGGTGATGCCCTTCCCTTACTCCTTCTCTCAGCCTTTGGCCTTTAGGGGAAACCATTATAATATAAACTGACCAGGAGAGGTAAGCTGCACAGACAAAAGCTACCAAAGATCGGTCATGTTGCATGGAAAGCTCCTCCACCTATCCTAGCTGCTATCATCCACTGCAGTTCTCCCTCCTTGATGATAAGAAAACAAAGGGAAGATATATACAAAGGGAGGAGGAGGAGGTGATTGAGACTACTACTGGCTACCAGCATCATGGAAGGATCTGATGAGGAGAGGGCGCAATGGATTGATTTGGAATCCCACTATGCAACAAAGGCCAAATGAGTGTGAGAGCTGAGCTGACAGATAGATAACAGCTTGCAATACACAGATGACCAAGTGATGATGAATGGAATGGCTTTTCACCAAAACCTATATTAAAGGAATCCAAATTTTTTGTGATTGTCATAACCAAGTCTGGTTTCTAGCATATACAGGATGATTAGACATGGGATCATACAACTAACTCAATTAGCTAGATTCCACATTCAGTAAATGGATTTACTATCTTAACCCATCAAATTTAGGGAATAGAAGAAAAGAAAGGTCAGGTAGTTGTACATCAGAAACCACAGACAGAAATAAACTGAGACACCCGATCCAACTAGCACAGAATAAAAGAAGCCTGGCTGTGTGTGTGTGTCATTGTCGTAGCAAATGAACAGGTTGGTGGTCAGAGTGGAGAACTGAGAAGACAAAAAAAGGTCTGTGCAACCACTATGCGAGTAGAACCTCGATCCAATATGACCGGCAAGGCTGCGAACACACACATGCATAAATGGCAACCAAACAAGATAGATAACATGAAGACGACTGAACGGGAATGCTACTCGTCCACCTCCAATTAATTCAGAGCTTAATAAAGATTCCCCTTGTCCCCCTCTTTATTAATGTATGATCGTCCACACACATGTGCATTGCAGAGAGCTGCAAATATAAATAGGAAATCCCCGCTCAGTCACTGCTACTCTCATTCTCTCTCCCTCTCGCGGTAAAAGACAATCCAGACACTGGGTAAGACACAGAGACAACTGCGGTAAAGAGAATGAAATATTTGGGGTTTGAAACACCAAGTAGATGATGATGGCAGAGAATACAGATATGCGGATCATTAGTTTTTTTGAATACATGCATGATTATACTATGATTCCAAGAACAGCATGCCCGAGTATCAGCCAGCAAACATATGAATTCAGAAACAAACGCATGCATGCTAAAAGTGTTTTAAATAATCTGCAGTTAAATGTAATTAAATATAATTGTACGACCAAAATAGAAGAACATCCATTCTGAAATTTCTTTAAAACAATAGAATAAACCCCAAATATGTATCATCATCCCTTAGAACGTCCATCTATGGGCGGTTTAGCTCCATAAATTTCTTTCCCTACCAATCCCATTCATTCTCTCAAGAATGTTAGTTCAGTAGGGAAGAAGGGTAATTAAAACTAACGAGGAAATAGATCAAGAAAGAAAAAAACCTACCTTGTTTTTAATTTTTTGAATGGGCTTCTCTCAATCATGATTTGACCAAGCTCTCCACCTCGTTCTCCTCTGCCATCGACACCCCCAATCACGGGCAAGGGAACAGATGCCAAGATGGTGTGTTGTGGCTGGTAGCTAGCAGTTGAGTGGTTCTTGCTGGTCTAGGTTGTAGCTGTGGCTAGTGGAATAGTGGCAGCAGCAGCAGCTAGTTACTGGGAGTTGCGATAGCTAGGATCTACGTACGTGCTTGGACATCCATCCATCCATCCATCCATCCATCAGCTTCAAGCAGCAGCATCATCAGAGTTGTATGTATCATGTCTATCTATCTATAGCTACCAAGAACCAAGAAAGGAAAAAAGGTTGTTGTACGTACGTACACCGTACGTAGAGAGAGAGAGAGAGGGTGGGGGGGCACCCAAGCACATACCACCCTTCCCCTTTCTGGGAGATAACTCGGCTAAGCTATAGGAGTCCTGGTCGTCGACATGGGTAGCTAGCTGCTGCAATGGAAGTAGGGCGCTTGAAGCTAATTATGGGAAGTCATGGTGGTGGGAGTAGAGGGATGACGGGCCCATGTTTCCTCCAGAGCCCCCGCCACTCCTGGACGCGTTTGACCTGTCGTGCGGGTCGTCGTGGCCGTCGTCTCCAATCTTGCACCCCATCTGCGCTGCCATGCCGAGGTTGAGGTACACCATCCTTGAGTCGAGGCTGAGGCTCATGTTGTTGCTGCTGCTGTTATGGTGATGGTGGTTATTGCCGCTGCTTGTTGTACTACTGCTGGGCTGGTCGGGGACCAGGACGTTCATAGGCGTGGGGTAGATCGATGAGGATGAGGACGACGGATTGAGCATGTTGAGACCTCCTGCACCACCAGCGTTGCCTGGATTGTTGGCGTGCGCCGATGCAGCTGCAGCCGCCGCGGCCTCCTCACGGGAGATGACCAGCGCGGCTGACTGGACGAGCTCCAGGCACAGGCGGAGTTTGTTGGGCTCGATGTGGGACAGCCCAGGGACGGCACCCTTGAAGAGGAACTCAGAGGTGAGGGTGCGGAGCACGTCCAGAGGGGTCACGCCATCAACAGTGCGGACGTTGGGGTCGGCGTGGTGGTCTAACAGCACGGCCACCATGTCCGGGCACACCATCTCAGCGGCAAGGTGGAGCGGCGTCTTCCCTGCCGGCCCCGCGGGACAGTTGACGTCTGCGGCACCCAGCTCCAGCAACGCCTTGACTACCTCCCTTGAACAATTTTCCACGGCATAGTGAAGCGCAAGTGCATCGTCGAGATTCAACCCCTCACCCATGACCATCAGCTTGACAAGCTCGACGTCCGACGAGTCCAGTGCGCGCCGCATGCGCCGGATCTTCTGGTGGTGCTCTTCCGCCTGCTGCTGCTGCTGTTGCATGTGGTCCGCCGCTCCGCCGGGTACCATCCCCATGTCAAGAGGCAGGTGGTGGTGGTGGCCACCGTGCGGGTGGTGATGTGCGGCGCCGTGCTGCGCGAGAGGGTGGTGGAAGGCGGAGGAGCGGCGTGCAAGGGAAGACTTAAGCCGGATTTCCTCGATCTTGGCCACGATGTCGAGCGGGAGGTGCTTGGCGAGTACCTCCGGCGGGAGCCCGGACTTGGACACCAAGTGTGAGCACGTCGACCATAGCTGGTGCATGTCCTGCTTGCGTGATGCCAGGAGAACCTTCATCACGTCCTCGATCGAAGCCTTCTCGACCATAGACGCCAGCTGCTTCTGCACGTACATCAACCACAGACATATTCGTTTGACAGGAGTAAATTAATCCATCATATTACTTAAAACCTAATAGCATCTGCTAACCTACTGATAATTAAAACTTTATAAACGCAAACATCGTTCGTACATGCCAAGGTATGGATTCATCCTGTTAAGAAGACACCAAAAAGGCCCAGCTAAGCTACCGATATAGCTGGGGGTGGCAGAAGCAATCAGTCAAACACAAGATGGATTTAAGAGTAAACAAACCGGGGACAACATACGTATAAACAAATTAGCAGCAGCCTTTTAAGTTAATGACAAAAGGAGAAAAACATGGGATTGGGAAGACGCAGTAGCAGGCACACAATTCTTTATTTGCTTCATATCCGTCAACGAAAAGCCATGACGGCCTATGCATAAAATATAGAAGAGGTGAGGCCAGCAGTCACCGAGCTAGAGGGATGTTTGTCTGTGGTTGCTTGTTAGGAAGATGGAAAAGCCTTGTTGCAGCAGGAGCACAACACTGCTGCTGCAGCAGCAGCTGACGGTGAAAAGGCAATTGTTGTTGCTGGCCATGGAACCATTCACAAGATGGGTGTATTGGATTTGGGGAAATGGAGATGGAAGACTCTTATGTTGCTCCCTTGGTCATTTATAATATATATTTTCTTACAAATTATAATATAATATTACTATATATATGCACAAGTAGCAAAAACAGCAGAAGAAGAGGCTGTAGTCCTGCTACAGATAAGAGGGAAAGGGAACCAAAAGGAAAGAAGACAAACAGTCGTGTGAACATGGACAGGCACTTGCATCAAGCGCATACATGAAAATTTGGTCAAGGGTGCACAGAAAGCTTGTCACCAGATTGGCTACATATGCACTGTTTGAGCGCAGGAATGGAATGGCAAATGGAAAATGGTGGGGGTGAACACTCAGATATTACTTACATAACTTAGATGATGATATTATGAAGTTGTGTTAGACAAGAAATTATTAATAGTGCAGAGAGAAGAACGAATGGACAATTAGGGCATTGAAGAAATAGAAGAAATTAACGGCAGATAAAGAGGAAGAATAGATACACCAGATGCACGTAATTTAGCTTGCTGACTGTGTTTTGTTTGTGAGTAAGGAGTCTCCTAAATTTATGGGATCTGATTACATAGGAGTAGCAATATATAGAATAATAACACCACTTGTTAATAGATGATGTCAAGACAAAAGGCTATATCAAATTGTGTTTGGTCTTGGAAGGAAAAAAAGCGCATGTACAGTAAAACAGATGTAGATATAACCCTCAATTTGGATACAGCACAGTAGTAGGAGTTGTGACCGTGAGAAGGGGAATAGCTAGGCAGCAGCTGCATCTGTAGAGAAGGGCATTTTTATCCCGTGTCATTGGATTGCGGCTGGATCTATAAGCGGGAATGAAGGGGGGATTGCGGGTAGATCTTCCCTTTTGACACATGCAGAAACCCTAAAAGTGGAGTTGAATCGGATGAGACAAGCAGTTTTCCCAAAATGGGAAGCTCAGGAACAGTGGCCTGCCTGACTGGAAAGGAAACTCGTCACTAATGAAGGAAATGGAATTGAACGGACAGTAGTGTTGACTGTTTTTGCCCTCGTTAATTGGGTGACAACTTATGAAGAGAGGCAAGGAGGGATATATGGAAGGAAACGAGGTGGAATGGAGGAGAGGGAGGGTGAGAGAGACATAGATTGGAGATTTGATGGCCTGCCCAGATGCGAGATCGCTTGTAAGACAAGTGGGTCGAAATGACATGGCTTGACAGAAGGAAGAATTGAGCTTTTGGAAATCAAACGACAAAGACCACCACCCACTAGAAGAAGAAGAAGAAGAATAAGGGTAGGAAAGAGAGATCGCGCGAGACTGGAGGGCTAACCTGCGTAAGGAGCGCCAGCTGCTCTACACCAAACGAGCGGGCCGCCGCAAGGGTGTCGAGCGCAAGGTCGACGGCCGAAGTGCAATGGGTGTGCCAGCACCCTCGCTCGCCACAATTGGGGCGTGGCTCGTGCTTCTGGGGCTGGATTGACACCTGCCCACTGTACAGGAACTGGAGCATCAGCAGGAACACCTCGTAGCTCACGGAGTTCACCGGGATCACCGCTCCTGGAGTGTACTGCCCGGCGTTCGACGGCGGAGACCGAGGTGAAGAGGCCGCCGACCCGCTCCCGCGCCCGCCGCCACCGACGTCGAAGAAGGAGAGTGCTGCGCCCGAACTAGCAGCCGGTGGCGGCGGCGGCTGCTGCTGCTGCTCGGGGCTGCAGAAGAACTTGCGGAAGAAGAGGGACCGCGCTGCTAAGATGCAGCGGTGCGCGTGCACCAGGCGCCCTTCCACATTGAAGGTCACGTCGCTGAAGGCCTGCCCGTTGATCAGCAGGTTCAGGTAGTCTAAGGACAGTGATTTCAGGCTCTCTTCAACCCCGCTCATCATCGGCACACACAAGAGTGATTTGTGGGATCTTTTTGTTTCTTTGTCGATCTACCACCGAACTCTTCACTGCAAGTGGATTTTCTTTCTTCTCCTTGGCGCCGCTCCTTTCTCCTCCCTCTCTATAACTAACAATCGGGCTCACAGCTATATAATATGTACTGCCCCTCTCTCACCGACACTGCAGAAAATATATATCTGGGTAGCTATTGGGAGAAGGGATGAGATGAAGAGAGGGAGATGGAGATTCCAAGTAGATCGACACGACAGACTGGTTGAAGGTATTGAAATTTTGGGTCTTGGGAGAATGAACACAGAAGGAATTTGCAGACCTGAGACAGAGAGACAAATTGCTCAAACTATGATGAACAAATCTATTGTGTGCTTGTATTCTTGCTGCTGTGTTCGCTCTTTGATATATCCATCTCCCCTCTCCCTCTAGATACCTTCCCTTCTCTTTCCTCACTCTGCCTTCTTCTGCCCGTTGATTCTCTCCACAGAGGGAATGGATGGCTAAGCGAGGGTGGTCGAGCTGTACTTGAGTTGCTGCCTCAACGCAGCTGCTCCCCTCTTCCTTCCCTCTTCACCTCCTTGTGTCCCAGCTGCCGCCTGCTGGTGGCCACTGTGGTGGGATGAGATTTTTTCTAGTAGTTGAGTTAATACGCCGAGGAGAGAGAGAGAGAGACAGACAGTAAAGGGTAGAGAGAGAAATAGTAGTAGTAGGAGTAGGGGTGGTGGTGCGAAAGGGTAGCGATGATGAAAGAGAGAGAAAGCGAGAGGGTCGAGTTGATGGCAATTTGGATGGCTGTGGCTCTGCTGGGCGGCTGGTGTACATAAATAATTGGTGGGGGGAGGGAAATGGCAATGGGGGAAGTTGACATGTTGGAGATATTGGATGGGGCTGCCAAACACCATGTATGTACACGCTCGACTAGATCGATGTGTGCTCTCCGTCTCCTCTGCCTGCCATTGTGGAGGACCGATTATGTCACACGACGCTGACAAAACGCGGCAAATAGGTAACTAGTACACTCACTCATCGTACCACTTATTGTTATTCCTTAATCATTTCCACCTCGTTGGGGTTCATCATCCATCCACTTTCAGTTCCAGTATGTGGTCCAATTATCCTAATATGTGGTCCAATAATCGCGACATCACCAACACAGACTCCCTGCCAACAATCTCAACAAAGATACACCAAACACAGAATCTGCTCAACAAAACGCCGTCAAACTGTCTGACACATTGACTATGATCGTTGTCATAAGATTTGCTTATCACATACATCAAACATAATATGCAACGGATTCATTGCTCCCTTAATTATAGGAAATACAAAATATTCATAACGCAAGGAGGCATTAGTAGAGCAAGTTTTAATCAATCTTGAGTCGAAGATTCACTAGACAAATGGAAAGAGGTAAAGAGAGAAGAAAACCAACATCGATCAGGCTAGCATCAGTGAAATAGATCGGGGTAAGTTACCTACGTTGTTTGATTAACAAACTAGGGAAATAAACAAAGGTGAAGGGCATATAACTTCTAAAAGAATTATTTTTTTAGGCATTTTCTTCTCTAATCAAATTAGGATAATTATTACCATCGTGTTAGACTAGTTTAAGTATGTGGAACCTGATTTGGTTATCAATTTCTAGTTTTGGAATCGTTTATGAGGTCTTTTAATATGTGATGGTTAAATGATATTTGAACCGTATGAATTATCCAAGATAATTTCGATTTCTAATATTTTGGTTTTAAGATAATTATGGGATTACGTTAAGATGACTTATTTTAATTCACGTTCTTATCTACCTATTACAGTTTTAGCTCATTTTCCTTCTCAATATTATTTATTTATTGTCAAAATCTAGATATGCTATGCATTATCTCACTTATGCCTATTGAGGAAAGTCCAACCATTACCAATCATCTTTTATATATTAAATGTTTCATACTTGTAGGTTAAATAAAGTGCATTAATGGGAGTTGTAGCACATAAATATATTTTATACATGTAATTTTTATTGTATGAAACTAGTGGTTATACAACATGACGCCTATTATTAAATGTATTGTCACTTTATGGATTACATTTATTAGTTCATCTATTAACTTAGGTGTGGTACATGAAGTAAATTATATGTTTTAGGGTTTAAGATGCAGAAATCCCATTTTTATTTGTCCCTTGATTATGGACATTTAAGTGCCACTTAACTTAACTTTGATTATTACTATTCAGGCAAATGAAGGTGTAAAAAGTAGCATGTAGTCTATAGTCCTATGTATACATGAACTTAACTACGACTAAGGTTTTCGTCTATCTAGTCATTATATACTCGTTTAAGAGCCACCAAGCTATACCCCATATCTTGTTTGGGTTATCTTAGGAACTATGTTCGTTGGTACCTAATTCAAGAAATTGACATTTCCAGGGTCAAGGAGTCATCTTTCAATATGTTACAAATATGTGTTTATAATGAATACTCATCCTAGTACTTACTATGTCTGACAACTAACCTAAACACTATACATCCTATATAGAGTACCTAATAATATAATCGAGGTTAATATGTTTCATTGATATATTTTTATTTTATCTTTGAATAATGGAGTTGTAACACTAAAATCAGGTTGATTCTACCTATTTCAAGCAACCTTGGCCCTTAATTCTCATTCCAATCTATTTGGATCAAGACTTATGGATGTTAAGGCATCCCCACTTCACAACTTCTTGGTGAGATAGCTAGGTTGTGGAATCCATGGACCCTAGAGTCTGGGAACGTGCTCCCTCTACAACCCTCTATCACCTACACGGAACCCCACATCAAGCATGTCATGGCCTTCCTAGACGTATTGACATTTTTTTTGAGACCTTGAAGTACCAGTGATCAACTATGGTTGTCATCATCATCTCTTCCAGGAGGGGATGGGGGGGGCACTCTCCCAGATCCGTCTCCCTTGACTCATTCCCTATACCAACAACTTCAAAATGATTGTGCAAATTCCACCAACCCTCTCTACTAAATATAGAGCTTCAATCCCCTATGGTCATTGTATTTAGATCCATACATGGACTAGAACCTCTTGGTCACGCCAGGAAATTTCCAATTCCCTTATCCTTCATATAGAAAAATACATACATTTTGTGTGAAGTGATTCAACAAAGACAATAAGTCTTTGAACCTCAAGGAATTACTTATAGAGGAGGCCCACCTACATCAGACATATTCTCAACTCCTTCCCCTAGTCAACAAAAGCAAAAAAATGATTTATTGATTGTCAAATTATGGAATCAAATGATGTTATATATTCCCTAGCTAAATTGGGGGCACCCAAAAATGCTAGATGGGTTGAGCTCAAGGAACCTTGAGTCATGATCCAAAACCGAGTATATTCCCTATTAGGACTCGTCTTAACAATTGAACCCCCCGATAGTAATTGGCATAGTATGAATTCCTTTACAATATGATTTTGGTAATTTGAAAACTCTATAGTTTAAATTTACACTCATCTTCCACATTATTACTCATATAGAATTCATAAAGGCTTAATTTACTTTATTACTAACTAAAATCAACACTCAAATATGTCCTTCATTTAAAAGAAATTTTAGGTTGTTATTTAGTTTGTTGGACCTTGATTTATACTACCGTTTGTTCTCAGAAATGTTTGTACAGTTTATCCATAGTTTCTTGACCCTTTGACACCTACACGCAATGTCTCATTGTGATTATGCTATATGATTTTGAAATGAATTTTTCCCATCAAAACGTTGAATGAAAATAGGTCAATAGACCGTGAAGTTGTTATATTTGATTTGTTGTATCCTTGAGTACTCATAGAATACAACATTGATCGAAGAAATCTAAGTACAATATACTAGTGCATTGTGTCTATCTTTATTTTACACAATTGAATATAGTGTATATTTCTAGTGACATGTTATCATCACACTCCTTAATATGATACATACTTTTAATACAAGAAATAAAATATATTATACAAATACTAGAAACAATGTTAGGTTAGTGTTTAGGGAAGTTAAGCTAATCCATATTTAATCAAGCTTGACTATCTTTACGGTTGTATGTCCATCATGAACTAATTAATATTCAACATATAAAGTGAAGTGTATTTATACCATGTTACTTAGAGTATTGGTAACTGAACTTGACATTTACGGTAGGTGAACTTGGTGTTTAAAATTGTTAATATGTCGAGACGGGCACCTCTATAGGGCCATGGTGACCCTTGATAAAGTTCCTAGTGTTTGGCCCCATACTCCTATAGGACTGCACTATCTCAAATGCCTTCTATAACTTAGTTCCATCTATGTAAAACTTTCAAATATTTGTGTGAAGTTCTCGAAACATCATCTATAAAATATGGGGCATGATCTACATGTGTTCCATATAGTTGGATTCCAATAGGGACCAAGCTCGTTGGATCTCCATAGAAATTCCCAATTCCCTTGGTTTTGATTCCTAAGTCTAGAATCATTCATAGACGTTCTATTTTGAGTGGTCGAATTGGGACAAGGAGCGTCATAACCTCCGTGATCTACTAGTGGAGGCTCCCATTTTCATTGAACATTTTCCCAACTCCTTCCCCATTCTCACAAAAGGAAGAAGATGACCTATGGGTCAACATATGGTATGCTCAAATGGTAAGGGATCATTTGTGCCATACATTGTGGTTCCCAAGACACTAGCAGGGATAAGACTTCTCTACCTTTGAGTCATGGGCCAAAGTTCAGTACAACCCTAGCTTGGGATAGTACTTTTGGATAAAGTCTACAATAACTACTGCTACAACTTTTCTTTCTCGCAATTTTTCTTAAGGCCACGCTAAAAGTAAAAATTCAAAGAAATTTATACACTCATCTACCTAATGTTACTCATATAAGATTCATTAAGCACAATATTAGATTTTATATACCCAAGTTGAACCTTAAATATTTACTCCATTTTAACAAGGTTAAGGGGTGTTATTTAGGTGATCGAGCCTCTATCCAGGCACCCACTTATTTTCTAAACAAGTTTTCTTTACCGCTTGATACCTATATATCCCAAACATCACCACAGTTAATGAAATATGAAATATTGTCAATTTCCATGTAAATGTTGAGCGATCATAAGTCAATCAACACTTAACTAATACATCATTTTTTTATGTTTCCATGAGTTCTCAAATCACTAAGTTTGTCGAAATTATTCATCTAACACTACCACTAGGGACTAATTACATTTGTCTTTCCAAAAAAGACATTCTCTTAATTTCCTATGGCATACTACCACCATCCTCCTTAATGTGAAATTTTTTTAGTCTAAGGTATGCAGTATATCAATATATATATATATATATATATATATATATATATATATATATATATATATATATATATATATATATATATATATATATATATATATATATATATATATATATATATATATATATATATATATATATATATATATATATATATATATATATATATATATATATATATATATATATATATATATATATATATATATATATATATATATATATATATAGTCAGGCTAGTGTACACTCGAGTGTACCGGAGGAACCGTACACCTCAATCATTTTTATAGCTGTAGTAACTTTTTGAAAATTCTAAACCATTGATCTTCTTAAACATCTTAAGAACATGCTATATAATAAATTTTAGCTCATTTCGATACTTATAGGTCGTGCATCTAAAGGAGACAAGAATCATGCATTTCAAATTAGTTTTGTGTGTTTATTTTGTTGTCCTTGGATGAGTGACTTACACTCATCCAAATGAGCTCAAATTTTGTATGTGGCCTATACAAATTTTGTATGTGGCCTATTATTATTGTAACCATGAAGATCAATGGATTGGATTTTGAAAAGATAAGGTCTAGATAGGCAAACACCATTGAGGTGTACGGCATAATCTGTACACTCAAGTGTATTCTAGCCTGACTCTCTCTCTCTCTCTCTCTCTATATATATATATATATATATATATATATATATGATAAAGGTTAGAGTATAATCTTACAATTATCATTGAAAATCATTTCTAATAATGACTGACAACTTATATGACATGTATACCCACATAAAAATATTGAAACTTAACAGAAGATACATTTTTTTACTCAATTTCATGAACTTAAGGTAAATGTATTTGATATTTAAAATTGTTTGTGTGTTAGATATTTGATCCTTGATGGACTTCAAATATAATTGAATATCTTATGGTTCCTCCTCAATGGAGTCTTCACACTAGAAGTTGATATGCTATACACATATAATAAATTCAACGTATCTTATTAGAAAAATATAATTCTCCAAAACCCCCCAAATGACTTACCTTAAGATTTGACATAAGTAAATGAAAACATGTAACAAATTCTTTTAGTTTTCTTATACTTCTCGATAAACCTACTTATGAGAAATATATCATATGATGTGAATCTTTCTAGTAATGGTTAATGTTGTTTGTGTGATATTAGTGTTATATATATTAGATTTTGTGTATAATACTCTCCCAAATATTCATATATTAATAAGTTATAATGATAGGTATATATTGTTAAAATTTGAAAATTTTATTTCCTATATTTTTTGTATGGGGACCGTGTTATCTTTTCTTCGCTCATTTTTTATTTTCCTTACTCTCTTTGTCTTCTTGAAGAAATTTAAAAGTAAAATAACTCAATTATCCCACATATTGTTTTGTACACCAATAAAGATGATATATGGGGCCATATGTTCTTACCACATTCATACATTTTCTTAGAATTCTTGGCCTCTAGTTATAACTTACACGTCCACCACATATGATATCCATATAGCAACTTCAACGGTGAATAGAGACGATTTCACATTCAATACTCATGTAGTAAACTAATAGTAAAAAATAAACTATGGAGAAATACTCTACCATATAATAATTGAGCTCCAAAGAATCAAGTCTCATTGCAATGAAATAATTTAAAAAAATGCCCTTTCCTTTCTCTATAAAATATCTGGCTCATGCATATATGGGGAGTCAATGAATGATTCCATGTTGAACATGATACCTTTGTATATTGTTGTTCAATCTCTTTAATTATTTTAAAGTTGTATAATTTCTTACTATATAGAACTATTGTATACACTTTATAAGACAACAAAATACATCAATTTTGTTTTGGAGTTTGAAAATATGAGGATGCCATTCAAAATAACATAAAATTTATTTCACCTACAATAAAGGAACTATTAATTACCCAATTATCATGATATATTTATTCAAATGGTTTGTATTAATACATTTTATATTAATCACAATATTATTAATTTCTCAACTAATAAACACATTTGTATTTAGTTGTGCTTATTTAACCCTTTCATTATTTAGAACATGTACAATCCTTCATGATGTTGTTAAGGCCATTAAGCTACATTGACCTATAATCATGTTGGTCAATCATAATTTAATGGTTGACTAAATTCTAAAATAAATTCAGTAAGTGAAATCTTTAATTTGACTCAATTTGAACTTTTTTGCCCCAATTTGACGTTTTCTTTCAAGTTGTGGACATAATTGTAGTTCATCATATTAATAGAACCTAATTGCAATTTGTGTGAGAATTATACGAGTAGATGTTTTCCTTATTATTATTTTATATTTGATGATCTTTGGATGCTTTTGAACTTAGTTTGTAGAGGCTTCTTTTCTAGGGCTCTAAACCCTTACTCTAACTTGTCTGGTGCATGGTGCGATGAGGCTCGATAAACTATCCTTGAGCCTCAATGGCTTGGCCCTACCCAGACTTTATGGCATGGATATAGATGGTTCTAAGGTGTATAACTATCAAGTGTACTTTGATAGGTTACTTGGACACACACAAGGGGTTTATAGGTAAGTCGGTAGGTGCAAAGAGGAGTACCTCAAGAGGTTTAGATTCAACCTTTGATAGGTTGTCCCCTTTCGACATCTATGGGTCCTTTGGTGTAGACCCTAGATAAGCCATGGGTGATCCTTAATGGGATGATTTTATAACCACTTAGAAGGCCTCCATTGGAGCCATGATAGTTGACTAAGGGTTGACTTTTGATAGATTTTTATTGAGGAGGTTTGGTAGCATTAGTGTTGGACCTCGATTGGGTGAGGTTTGGACCTTAATAACTCCTAGGTGGGAGCTATGATGGACCTTGGGAGTTTAACTCATAAAGGTGCTTGATGGGTGGACCCTAATGGGTTAGTTCGACACCAAGGGAGGTTAAGAGCCTTAATGTCTCTTCCTAGTTTGGACCTTGATAGCCTTGTTTATATGGGGATGTTTTAAAATTTTCACCCTCTTACCTATATATATCCCACCCTCATAGACCATTTGCCTCATTTGGAAATCACCATTTTTATAGTGTGGTGGAGGACCCCTTAAGCTTCAATGTCTCTCCTTGGAGGTCAACAATTTGAGGTTGAAGCTTGCTTTGTGATTGGATCTTGAGATCAAGGCTCCTTTGGTGAATCTACATCTTTGCAAATTAATGTTGGGGTTGAACCATGCATATTTTAAACTATACCTTTTGTATTGATTTCCATCTCTTTTTCTTCCTTTGTCCGAGTTCCATAGAGGTCCATGGTGGAACATGCATTATATATATTGAGAAACTCTCCTTCCTTTTTTTTGCCCCAGTTTTCCTTGATTTTTCTTGGAAGTGCTTATTAGGAGGCATCTAGAGGATTTCCTATCACATTTTCAGCATCATCTAATGCAAACGATACAAGTTATGTTAGCTTCTTTTTTTCTACATTATTTCATGTAAACCTTATTAATCTTGTCTAAATATGCTTGATATGCCTAAATATGAACTTTTTTTGGATTGTTTTGTTAGAATGGTATTTGAAAACACAATTACATGAATTCATTACTCATTTAATGGTGAACCATGATGGTATTAACTTGCTCTTTATTTGTGTACATGCTGAAAATTTTGAAATACATTCATGTGTACTCTAAATTGCATTTTTATGTATTTTGATACCAAGTTGATGGAAAATGAAATACGCCACACTGATGCAACCTTATTTTAGGGATCCATATTGTGTCTTTTTGCATCTTAATCATATCTAAACATGCTAGAATTCAAGTTAATTTCCCTAATGTGTGATTTCATATGAAATACACTTATGGCTGCTTTTTGTGTGTTTTTCAGGCATTCACACTATGCATTGGATGAAAAGGAGACAAAGAGAGGATCCTTGGGTTTCTACACCCCAGGATTGGACCTAGATGATCTCCATGCATCCCATGGATGGGAAAAAATAGGTTCAAAAAAAAGAGAAACTAATTGAAGGATTTTGGAGCAAAAACATGCAGTTGGGCCCTTAAAAGGGGTCATGATACCTTGCAACGACTGTGGCCAAAATAATGCTCATATAATAGTAGAAATCCAAGTTTCAACAAGATACAATATCTCCATCACCATGTTCATAGTCATCAATGTGGTCATGGTACTTTAGAGCCACCTCACCCGTAGCAGCCACAACAACCGAGGTGAGGAGCACCCACAATGACTAGCTTCATCAAAACACCTGTCGCCACTTCAGCCAACACAATCATGCCTGATGCCATGCACATGAAACCCTTCACTCACCACGGCCATGGCGAACACCACAGTCATGCCACCAATCTTCAAAAAACCACCACCAACCTGCCATCTTACCCCATATTCACCTCAGTCGTGCCCATCCACCACTGCCATGTTCACCCCATTCCACCACGGCCGTGGTGGCCAGCAACCCTAGTACAATTTTTACACCGATCTACTCAAACTACCCCCACTTAACCTACTTCTTTCCCACCACCTTTATATACTTAGGTGGCGGCTGTAGCACAAGGTGACGACCCACTAGCATTCATTTCTACCTTTCTTAGTGCATTGAAGAGCTCTCACCTAGTTCCATCCACCTCCACTTCATTTCCACCTTCCTTCACTCCAAACCCTAGTTTTCTAGGGTTTTTCCCACTTCCACCATCCATTCCATGCTCTCTTGCTACCAAGGAGGGAGAAGGACATTCTCTTGCTACTAGAGGTGAAGTAGGAGGAGCTTCCACAAATTTATGTGGCTATCTATTTCCTTCTCCTTTCTATTTTTCTATTTTGTTAGATCATGTGTAGTTAATCCCCTTGTGGTGGGTTGTTTGGGGTTAAAATTTTACTTTGATGTCATGTTGGGGGAATATATCTTGTAAACTCTATATTTTCATTCTATAAATATTGCTTTTTACTTCTATCTCATTTCCCATGTTACTTCTTGTGGTTTGTGCTTGAAACATGAATTACTAGTTGTCTTATGCTTGAAACCATCTAAGTCTAGGAGAAGATGGCATATGTGAGGCTATCTTGGGATTTGATACTAGGTCTAACTCATGGATCCCTATCTAGCACCCCATCTTCTCACAATTTTATCCCTTCTCCTACTCCTAGGTGTGAGATATAAGTAGCTAGTATAGAATTGTTTAGTGTAATTTTCTAGGAGTTTACTAAAAGCTAGATGTGAGTAATGTGATGTGAAATACCCTCACCTCTACTCCCCATTCCTACCTTTGGCTCCCAATTACACTAAGCACTCTCACCCTAGAAACCCAGTAGTTAAATCTAATTGTAGTCCTACCTAAACCTTGGTCCAATTGAGCCTCATAGGGTTAGACATGGTGTGCAAGGGTGTAGTTTCCCTTCACACTCTCTGTTCTATCCATGGCCAACCAATAGTCTAGGGTGATTCTGTTGCATTTGACTAATTGTTTGGTTTAAAAATCTAGAATGCATGGTTAGATTTTGCAGAGTATATCCCCCAACTAATATCTAGTATCATCCCCCCAAACAACCCACCTCTCTTTAACAATGCTTAAAACCCATCTTTCTCTCTTAGCTTGTTCATGCTAGTTTAGTTAATTTATTTGATTGATTTGTTAGTTAATTTCTTAGTTTTGGATTGTTAGGACTTGCTTGAGTAGTTAGTGCTCTTTTGAGCTTACTTGTATTAATCTGTCTACTTAGTTATAATCTAGATCATTAATTTGTTTAGTGTGTAACTTGCAATCTAGTTTATTTTAGCCTTAGTCTCTTGATCTTATTCATTTATTTACTTTTCTTTGTTAGCTAGAATTAACTTCTTTAGGGTTAAATTAGATTTTCTCTTGTTTTGTTTCCTTTCTTACTTTCTTTCTTGAACCTTAGTGTAATCAAACCAAAACTAACTTTAAACTCTAAAAATCCTAATTCCTCTTTAGAAACATAGACGAATCTAACTTCGATCTAGTTACCCCTCTTTCCCTTTAGATCAACCCCTTACTTTCCAATCACCTATACTATAATATGATCCCATGCTCTTGAGGGTGATATATTCTAGTATATGTGAATTTTTTAGTATAGGGCCCATCACAAATTTGAAAGATACAAAGTGTGTTTCACGTTCCTAAGGTTTCATCTAGTCATATCTCAATTGATTAGTGTGTGACGCTAGGTAGAAACACACCAAGATTTCTGACATCATTTTAGGGTGCAGAGGCACTCGACCTAGCTAGTTAGTGTAGCTTCACTCTTCCTACTATCCTCATAATTTCTATTATTTATTCTTTGTTTTATTTTTGCATCTTGGTTTGATAACCTATTCTCTTTTCTTTGGTTTTGCCTTGTGCATGTGACAAGAAACCCTTTGAAGTCAAGATAGTAGGCCGATATGCGTGAACCCCTCTAAATCCTCAACTACCCTACATGAGGAAGATATTAGTAGACATGGTAAATCTCATGAAGGTTCATGTAGGATGTTCTTATAACCACTCTGCCAACTCCATGGAGGCTCTTTGTGAAGATGTGCAAGTTATGAAATCCTATGGCATCCAGAACAACCAAGGCTCCTTGTCAAGCTCTTACACTTCAGAATGTAGAAATCATCCACACTTTTTATTGGAGTGTCAAGGAGACCAAGAGCAAGAAATAGTTCCATGTTTGAAGAAGAAGTTCTTGGAAGGTTAAGTAGTCTTGATGAAGTAAAAAGAGAGGTGTCCTCACATGGACAAACTATTGATTGGCTTGAGCAAAAGCTGGATTAGATTTCCCTTTCACTTGCCTTTTGTGAGGAGTAAAAACTCGCTTCCCAAACCATAGCCAACCCAAACAATGCAACTACTTCTACGGGTTCCCATCAAGTAATTTGTGCTCCACCACATACTCAACCTTCATACAACTTCCAACACACCTCTCAACCACCACCACAATATCAACCACAAGAACCACCCCCATGCGAACCACCTCCACAACAACCATCCTACATCCTTCAAAGTCATGATCCACCACATCAAAGACCACCACCACCACCACAACCATCACATGATCTCCCTCATCCCCATGAGAAAGTGAATATGGTTTCATTCATGAGGTGTGACAAGGTTAGTGAGATGTTCAATAAAGGAGGGAAGTAATTGATAAAGATTATGATGGAGAACCCTTGTCGAAAAGTCCTTGTGAGAGTGCCAAGTGTACTAGAGATTTTTTGGTACCATCTTCTATTGAGAGTTACAAGGGCACTAGAAAATCTATTGTTCCAACTCCTTCTAAAGCAAGGATACAAAGGGTCCCACCTTCCTTTGAGATTACACCACCAAGTGCCCCAATCACTGATCCAAGGCATCCCAATGTAGTATTTCAAGGTTCTAAAGTATCCAATATGATTGGGGACCCTCTCTTTGAAGCCTATGAAGACCCATTCCTCAAAGGAAACCAAAAATATAGCATGAAAATTATAAAGTTCTCAAGGTTGATTAAGAAGATAAGAGGGAAGCTACCTAAGGGAATCATCTGAATGATTTGAAAAGTTTCATTGATGAGGATTCCTACTTTGAGATCAATGATGATGACCCTGAAGGAGATAAAAATGAAGAAAAACACATGACAATCTCACATGACCCTTGGGAGGAAGATCAAACAATGAAGGCATTTGAGAGAATTTCCTATCGTGAGGATGTAAACATTTTGCTTTTGGATAATGGTTGATTGATGAGAAAAGAACACCAAGCCCAATTGAAGGCAATCAACTTAATGGTAGTGGGAGGCAACTCATGTTGGTTTGAGATTCTCAAAACCCCTTTGTTTTATTATGCTTTTGTTTTTCCAAGAAATACCTTCACACACGCACCATACTTGATGGGTTTTCTATTTGTGAATCTTGTTGCACAAGTACAATGGAGGAAAGGTGATGCATCGAGGAGCTAGACAATAAAATGAAAGTTAAAAAGAAGAACATTGAAAATCAATAGAAGAGATACAAGAAGGAGTCTAGTACAGTCGTGCTACTGGCAAGCCAGAACAACCGTGTTTCTCAACGTGTACATGCTACTCGGAAGCCAAAACAACAATATTACTCATGTCACACCCCGATCTCACAATTACAATTAATCATGAGATTAGGGAATAAATTGAGGATTTAACATAATACAAAGATCACCCTTAACTTTTTCTTCTTTTTCAAACTATTTGTTTTCTCACATTGAACCACATAAATTTACTTTACAAGGGAATCTAAACATTGATTTCTCTAATATGATTTCAACTGTGAAAATGCATGTATGAACATTCATTATGTTTCTCATACTTCTAAGCACATAAGACTTGTTGATTTGCATATATTGCTAAAAGAGGAATAATGTTATACATCATCATTTACAACTCTCTCTTGTTTCTTTACAAGGACCTAGAGTGACAAGGACTGATTGAACTTAACTATACTCAAACTTAACTCTTATGGCAGATCTACTCTGATGCAAACTTATCTTCAATCCCCACGGTTTCCCTAAAAATTTTTAGTAGAGGGGTGATCCTACTCGCTCAGTGAATGAGTACTTCAAAGAAACAATCTAAAGCACTGATATAATTACATATATACTTTTGAGAAGCTGATATCAATTATAGAAGCAGTAAGCTTTAAAGAGATTGATCATTTACAATCATAAATATGGCATGATACCGTAGATATCAAAAAAAGTAAATCAATATATGAGCATGCTTGATTAATTTCAAAGAGAACTAATAATTCAGAAACATACAAAGAATAATTGTTGGGAAACTGTACTTGAATCTTTCTTAGCCTTTCTTTCTTATAAGAAACTCTTTAAAACTTATATTATCATATTTTATCTTATGCCCTGATCATATGCAGTGTACTCTACATATGAAGACTCATAGCAAACTACGATCTCACCGTATAAGACTTAGTTGACACACCCGGTAATGCTAAGCCTGACTACATCACTGGTCTGCAACAGGAAAATGGCTCTCTGGCCTCGGCACACCTATTATGCCGTAAAAACTGGACTCCTCTAACCTGAGTACACAGGCATAGAGTCAAGCCGCCTATTGGCTTTAATGTACTCTAGTGCCACCAGGATCTCTGATTGATGTTGGATACTACATTCTGTATTTTAAGGAGACTACCACTAGGGCTTCATCCCCCGTACCACCTGTTAGTATGTTCTGACCCCCGTATACTGGACACTGCCAGGGTTAGGTCATTTCATCCCTAAGACGCATACCTCTCATTGGGAATGTACAGTGTTCATGGCTCTTAAGTCTATTATTTTATTATTCTTAGAAATCTCTTACTATATTGTATCTTTTCCCTTACTTATACTTGACTCTAGTATCTCTATGGTACCGTGTCTATTTATTTGAGGTTTACAACACAACATGTATATCATTCTAAACTTGGCAGAGCAATATACTCAAAACACTATAATATACTGAGAAATCAACATTTTATACCTACAGGAAGACTAAAATTATTAAATAATAGAATACATGTCCACTTGATAATTTATATACTAGAATCATGCAATTGAACTTCTTAATACACTTATAAGAGTTAATTACTTGACATACGAGAAATTGTCATTTGCACCTGTAAATTATTTGTACTTTTTTAGAAAACGTGCACCTAAACCCAAATCTTGAGTTGTGCATCACCACATCTCATACTGAGAACATTGATACCAAAATACTTGATTCATTGAACACCCTATCCTTAGGGTTTCATTTACCTCATTCACTTATCACATGGCTCACATAAGGATTTCATGCGACATAAACGTTCACTGAATAAATACTACTATCAACAAATCATATAAAATCAATATACGTATGAAACTTTAGAACTGAGATAAATTTAGATTTCCATACTATTCACTGAGATAACATGCATTAATAATAAAATTGAATAAATAAAGTCTATCATGTCAAGAAAATCTGTTCAAATGGGTTTCACGATATCTATTCGCAAATATCCAACTTTCCTCACATCTAGGGTTTCACCCTCTTTACTGAGATATCAAACAAACACTATTCACCTTAAACGAAATCCAAGATAGTATCTGACATATATGTACTATGAATTCAGATGAACAATCATTCATAACCATGGGAATCCAGATAAACAAATTTCTCTATTTAATTATACAACAATTTTAGTCTTAGACAAATTCCCTATATTTCAATTTACTCTTATAACCTTTGTGAATACTTAGGAAATTCTCATTAGGATGTATTGTATACATTTTTAATATGATTTTATCATATGAAATTCATTCAAATAGAGGAAGATTCCATTTCATATCATTTTTCACCAACTTAGATCAAACAGACCATTCAGGGTTTGTAGTCGCATACTAAGCAATTAAAGATTATGGATGATTTAACCAATTTTCGTGCAATATACTGTTTAAAGGAAGTTCCCACTCACCCTAAGGTGTGAAAAAACCTTAAAAATGTAGCTCATCCCTAAAAATCTGAATCTCATATCAAATCCCTAGCAATTCACCCACTTCTTCTTCCTTTCAACTTAGAAACCCTACAAATGAGGGATTATGAAGAAAGTGTGACAAAAGGGGAAGATTTGATACCATTTTGGATCAAATCAGAGGAGGGACATAATCTTGACATGTGAGAGAAGATTCACCATTAAAGTCTATGCAAAGAAGCTAAACTTACTTGATTTCATCATATCTCGGATGGAGAAACCCTAGATCAACAATTCCACCACTTTCTCCTCTCAAACCCTAACTCTCCCTCTCTCTATAGGATTTCATTTCTCTAGATTGAATCACGAATTATGAGAGCTCCTTGTGTGTTAGGTTGACCATATAGAGAAATTGAGCTGCTTGGGTCAATTGCACATTGACCCCTCACTATACTTTCTCTTATTTCAACTAAATTTTCTGTCATAAAAATATTACTGTAATTCATCTACTGATAAGGTATAAATGTATCCAAAAATTATGAAAATTTTACATGTTGTTTATGATTGAGTTTAAGATTTCCAGTTAAAATTTCAGATCATTTTGAGTTACCAATAAATAAATAAAAATAAAACACTACACTACTAAAAAGCACTCTGTCAGCATTTTGGTCAAAGTATAGTTTGACCGAGAACCACATTCAAAGAAAACTCAAATATTCTAAATTTTTCTCCAATATGCATTATTGAGTTATAAATATCATATCCAAAATTCATTTAAATAATTTTTTTCTAGAAAATATGAAAAATCATTTACCACACTGCTATCTTGATCAAATTCCATATTCATGTACTATCAAAACCCTAATTTTTGCCAATTAGGGTTTACATTTCTCAAACCCTAATTCTTCAAACTAAAATCATAGTTAGAGTTTCTTCTTAGGTTTGAAACATCACAATTGATCTACTATCATTAATCAAGTCTAAATGATGTTCAATCTAATCAAGCATGTAATCATTCAGGTAAACCCTAGTTTGCCAATTAAGCACAAATGTGGTCATTACAATTCTCACCCCCTTAAAAAGTTTCGTCCCCAAAACATAAATATGCAAAAAAAGTATATTCAAAGTTTATTTTAAGCTTCTGAAATCTTACATGTCATTACATTCTTGTATTTCATACTTGAATGCTATTTTCAACATTAAGTCCTTCATTTCTTTTCTAATCACAACATGTTTGAAATAGTTCTCAATGACAACAAAAAAATTCTCTATGCCACAATCAATCATAGTAGAGAGAGAGAGAAACAACCATTTCAATATTTTTTTATACTCTTGAGGTGTTACCTCCACATTGATAATCTAATCCAACTATCTCAATTCATACGGCTCAATATGTACTATTGTTATGTATTACCTCTAAGTCACAAAAGAGAGTTCACCGTGTTGTTTTGAATTTTACTATTGTGCTACTCAACTAGCAAAATAGCCTTGAGTTGGAAGACTAGATTCAACAACAATTGTACAATACTACTCACAACATCCCCATTGGATCATGGATGCATAAGGTGAAGCATTACCATCACATTCCATACTATTGTCAAGTATGATCCCACACATAATTCAAGGTGTAACCATCGGGTTATAGCATACTAGGGTTTCAAAAATAGAAATAGAGTACTCCATGATTGTATTAGTCATTGAAGGACTATTCATACCCAATTACCATCACTTACTTATATTAAAGCTAGGTATAACAAGCTATACCTCATTAGGGTTACATATCAATACAATATGGTTATCATCCCTTCTATTCATATGAGTGAATAGGTAAGACTACCTTATTCAGGGTAACCCTTCATTTGTTCCATCATTATTAAACCCATATCACCCTACCACAATTGTACAATACTAAGATGGATTACTGGTATGAATGACTACAACTATCAGACACCTTTAATTAACATATTTCCTGCACATGTACACTGAAATCATACATAGAATCAATTTACATCCCTTAATATACCTTCAACAAATTATACTTCTAAAAACAAATTCACATATTACTAAAAGCCATTGCTTTCTCTTATCTCTCTCCTCATTCACTACTACTTACTTTTTTCTACTTATCCTTCTCATTTTAATCATGTAGATTAAACATTCCTAAAATTGAAACATACAAGGTAAAAATAGATTATTCATCATTCTTTCTATCACTGTAAGAATTTATCTCATATCGCACTTCACTCATATTGTATTTATCCTTTTGTTCAAAACACACTTGTTACATTTCAAATTTATATCTTACTCTTTACTCTGAATCATTTCCATATTGTTTATCTACCTTTCAGATTAGCTATCTTTAAACCCTGGATTACTATCAATGCTACTTTACTTCTCATAGTGCAAATCTCATGATCTTGTTTTATAGAGATGCTAGTATTCAAGGTCAAACCACTAGTGACATCCTTGAACTACTACAACTCTAAACATTCTAGGGTTTGGTCCATATCAGTAGCATGACGTTATTGTGATGTGACTTCACTCCCTTAATTTGAAATTCAAACTTTGGGTCTCACAAGTTTTACTAAAGTCTTCTTTATCTTATCGATTGAGTTTCCTTTCTCTTACTTGGCCACTCAGATAGATTACATTCTCAATTACCCTTCTTGGGTTTCATCATCATATTGTGTGTCATTATTACATTCACTAGATGTCTCTACCATGGTGGTTATGCATCATATATGATTCATTTTCTTATCACCTCATTCCCACATTGCTCTCCTTAAGGAAGATATGAAAGACAAGATTATTTTGAGACTTAGAATTCTTATCTTCAAACATTCATTAATATATTTCTCATATGTAGGTTTAATTAATTAGCAACAAGGATACTTGACTAAATAGCACTTTCTTGAATCTTGCAACCTCTTTCTTTTATAATCTATATTAATGCATTATGTTTCAAACCCTTCTTTACTTTCCATTATCCCCTTACCATATACTACTATTCCACATGTCATCTTTAACTTCTAGTTTTCTCTTATGATCATGTTGCTTCTTTTACGTGTATGATCATGTGTACCATGTTTCATATATTTCTTTTTATCCTTCTACTAATGTGAAGTTGAAATTCTAAATCAATAATCTCTCTACTGGTTTCACCTCATGTTTAATAAATTACATATCCTTCATTTTAAATCAAATGGCTCATGCATGGGTGAAACATATTTTCTCTTTCAATCAAATTTTTCCTTCTTGAATATAGTCTACCTTTATATGACTTATTCATTTATTTAGCTACACTTTTGTTCTTCTTTTAGAAACTAGTTTGTTATTCTATAGAGACTTAGAATCCAAAGACAGTAAGGATGAATGTACTAAACTTATTAATAAAGGTATACATTCCATGCTCTCAATTATATCATAACCCTCATTCCTTAATCAAGTTCATTATTTCCAACATTTCTCTTTGTTTCAACTAAGTTTCTTATCCTAGTTTTATATTTTACATGCTCATCTAGTTCTCTTCACTCTAACTCTTCTAAAGACTCTTCACTTCTATGTACTTATTGTATACTTAGCTCTTTTCTTATATTTTCCCTTTGCTTTGGAGTACATAAAACCATTTTACTCGGTTATATAATCCATTCCTCATGATTGATTCTTACTATCTTGGCCCGTTACATACTTTTCTCATATATTTTCCATATTTCATATTTAGAGTTCATATAATACTAATAATTAAACTTAATCTGAACCTTATGTCATGTTCCTTTATTCCCAATTAAGGGTTTCTCATATGAGGAAGTTGGATCTCAAATATCAGTTTTGGAATTCATAGAGTTTGGAATACATGGACTAAGATCTTTCTGTCAGGTACACATTTAGCAATCTTTTGTTATACCAAGTACTTCACATTAGTTCTTTATCTTGTTGGTTGTGAATTTATCCATGTAGTGTTAGGTGTTCCATTCTAGGGACGGACACATAGGTCCACTTTCCACTGTTTATGTATCCATTAAAACTGTGAATTTAGGGTAATAAAACAATGTCATGACAAATGGTATGAGAGCATTCACATATCCTCTATGCATATTTAATAACCCAATTCCTCATATCTTAGAGATTCTTCTAGAATATCATAAGGACTACCCTAAGATACCAATTAGATTATGACTAGCAAGTTTCTCACCTCCTTCTTAGTTATCCCAGTTTTTCCCTTATACTTCAAAATCTTAGAGTATGGCTTATCAGGATTACTCAACTCCTATTCATCTCAAATGTGTGGAAGAAAACTTATCCACTTACGAAAGCTCATTCAAAGATCATTTCTAGTCTACTTGTTACAAAGAATGTAATCAATAAATGTTACAACTGCATAGTGTACAACAAATCTTAAAGACCCATATATATTTCAAAATATTGAATATCTGAATTCAAACATATAAGAGCCTTTCTATTCATCTCCAAGAAAACAACAATATGAAATGAAAGTTCTATCTCATTTTATATTTATTCTCTTAATTCATGTTACTTATCTTGTTTCTAACCCTAATATTTCTAGGGTTCCTCTCTAGACCATCCTTCCACTGTACACCTGGCTAGGGTATACATGAAAGAATAGACATAGTAGCTTGATACTGGTTGATCTAAGTACTCAGATACCAGGCCAGGATATCCAAATACTCAAATCCCCAGAGCTAACATCATAACATCTTCTATCTGCCACACTTATGACTCTAACTTACTAACTTAATGGTCCCTCACAACTCAGCCTAAGCTCTAATACCAAGTCTGTCACACCCTGATCTCACAATTACAATTAATCATGAGATTAGGGCATAAATTGAGGATTTAACGTAATACAAAGATCACCCTTAACTTTTTCTTCTTTTTCAAACTCTTTGTTTTCTCATATTGAACCACATAAACTAACTTTACAAGGGAATCTAAACATGGATTTCTCTAATCTGATTTCAACATTAAAAATGCATGTATGAACATTCATTATGTTTCTCATACTTCTAAGCACATAAGACTTGCTGATTCACATATATTGCAAAAAGAGGAATAATGTTATACATCATCATTTACAATCTCTCTTATTTCTTTACAAGGACCTAGAGTGACAAGGATTGTCTGAACTTAACTATACTCAGACTTAACTCTTGTGGCAGATCTACTCTGATGTAAATATATCTTCAATCCCCACAGTTTCCCTAAAAAATTTGAGTAGAGGGATGAGCCTACTCTCTCAGTGAATGAGTACTTCAAAGAAATAGTCTAAAGCACTGATATAATTACATATATACTTTTGAGCAACTGATATCAATTGTAACAACAGTAAGCTTTAAAGAGATTGATCATTTACAATCATAAATATGGTAGGATACCCTAGATATCAACAAAAGTAAATCAATATATGAGCATGCTTGATTAATTTCAAAGAGAACTAATAATTCAGAAAAATACAAATAATAATTGATGGGAAACTATACTCGAATATTTCTTAGCCTTTCTTACTTATAAGAAATTCTTTAAAACTTATATTATCATATTTTAGCTTATGCCCTGATCATATGCAATGTACTCTATATATGAAGACTCGTAGCAAACTACGATCTCACCGTACAAGACTTAGCTGACACACCCGGGAATGCTAAGCCTAACTACGTCATTGGTATGCAACGGGAAAATGGCTCTCTGGCCTCGACACACCTATCATGCCGTAAAAATTGGACTCCTCCTCTAACCTGAGCATATAGGCAGAGAGTCAAGCCACCTATTGGCTTTACTGTACTCTAGTGCCAACCGGATCTCTGGTTGATGTTGGACACTACATTCTGTATTTTAAGGAGACTTCCACTAGGGCTTCATCCCCCGTACCACCTGTTAGTACATTCTGACCCCCGTATACTGGAAACTGCCAATGTTAGGTCGTTTCATCCCTATGGCGCAGACCTCTCATTGGGAACCTACGGTGTTTAGGGATCTTAAGTCTATTATTTTATTATTCTTGGAAAGCTCTTACTATATTGTATCTTTTCCCTTACTTATACTTGACTCTAGTATCTCTATGGTATCATGTCTATTTATTTGAAGTTTATAACATAACATGTATATCATTCTAAACTTGGCAGAGCAATATACTCAAAACACTGTAATATACTGAGAAATCAACATTTTATACCTGCAGGCAGACTAAAATTCTTAAATAACAGAATACATGTCCACTTGATACTTTATACACTAGAATCATGCAATTGAACTTCTTAATACACTAATAAGAGTTAATTACTTGACATACGAGTAATCGTCATTTGCACCTGTAAATTATTTGTACTTTCTTGGAAAATGTGCTCCTCATCCCAAATCTTGAGTTGTGCATCACCACATCTCATACTGAGAACATTGATATCAAAATACTTGATTCATTGAACACCCTATCCTTAGGGTTTCATTTACCTCATTCACTTATCACATGGCTCTCATAAGGATTTCATGCGACATAAACGTTCACTGAATAAAGACTACTATCAACAAATCATATAAAATCAATATATGTATGAAACCTTAGAACTGAGCTAAATTTGGGTTTCCATACCATTCACTGAGATAACATGCATCAATAAAAAAATTGAATAAATAAAGTCTATCATGTCAAGAAAATCCATTCAAATGGGTTTCACGATATCTATTCACAAATATCCAACTTTCCTCACATCTAGGGTTTCACCCTCTTTACTGAGATATCAAACAAACACTATTCACATTAAATGAAATCCAATATAGTATCTGACATATATGTACTATGAATTTAGATGAACAATCATTCATAACCATGGGAATCTAGATAAACAAATTTCTCTATTTAATTATATCGTAATTTCAGTCATAGACAAATTTCTTATATTTCAGTTTACTCTTATAACCTCTGTGAATACTTAGGAAATTCTCATTAGGATGTATTGTATACATTTCTAATATGATTTTATCATCTGAAATTCATTCAAATAGATGAAGATTCCATTTCATATCATTTTGCAACAACTTAGATTAAACAGACAATTCAGGGGTTGTAGTCGCATACTAAGCAATTAAAGATTATGGATGATTTAACCAATTTTCATGCAATATACTATTTAAAGGAAGTTCCCACTCACCCTAAGGTGTGAAAACACCTTAAAAATGCAGCTCATCCCTGAAAATCTGGATCTCATATCAGATCCCTTGTAATTCACCCGATTCTTCTTCCTTTCAACTCAGAAACCCTAGAAATGAGGGATTATGAAGAAAGAGTGAGAAAAAGGGAAGTTTTGATACCATTTTTGATCAAATTATAGGAGTGACGGAATCTTGACATGTGAGAGAAGATTTACCATTAAAGTCTATGCAAAGAAGCTAAACTTACTTGATTTCATCATATCTCGGATAGAGAAACCTTAGATCAGCAATTCCACCACTTTCTCCTCTCAAACCCTAACTCTCCCTCTCTCTCTAGGATTTCATTTCTCTAGATTGAATCACAAATTATGAGAGATCCTTGTGTTTTAGGTTGACCATATAGATGAATTGAGTTTCTTGGGTCAATTGCACATTGACCCCTCACTATACTTTCTCTTATTTCTGCTGAATTTTTTGTCATAAAAATATTACTATAATTCGTCTACTGATAAGGTCTAAACACATAAAAAATTATGAAAATTTTTCATGTTGTTTATGATTGAGTTTCAGATCTCCAGTTGAAATTTTTTATCAGTTGGATTTACCAATAAATAATTAAAAATAAAACACTACATTACTAAAAAGCACTCTGTCAGCATTTTGGTTGAAGTATAGTTCGACCGAGAACCACAATCAAAGAACACTAAACTATTCTAAAATGTTTCTACAATATGCATGATTGAGTTATCCATATCGTATACAAAATTCAATTAAATTAAAAATTTGTATAAAATATGAAAAATCATTTACCACACTGCTATCATGATCAAATTCCATATTCATGTACTATCAAAACCCTAATTTTTACCGATTAGGGTTTACATTTCTCAAACCCTAATTCTTCAAAATAAAATCATAGTTAGAGTTTCTTCTTAGGTTTGAAACATCACAATTGATCTACTATCATTAATCAAGTCTAAACGATGTTCAATCTAATCAAGCATGTAATCATTCAGGTAAACCCTAGTTTACCAATTAAGCACAAATGTGGTCATTACAACTCAACACGGCTGTAGTGGCACTATCCTACTCACCCAATGCTATGTTGATCACTCCACCTCTTAGAGGTTGTATACCATGACTCTGTACCATTTACTCTACTATTATAAACTTCTATTTCATGCTAAGAACACCATGTTTTAAGAGTTTTGGGTGGTAGGTGTGACGTCCTGGGATTTTCTAAAACTTAATATGATGTGTGACGTCCAAATTGAAACCCTCACCTCTGAAAGAATCCTAATTTAAACACCACACACTAGGCTAAGAAGAAGAAAATCAAGGGAATCTGAAAGAAAAAATCAATAGCACATGTACATAAACAATAATAAAACCATACACACATGTTCACCATTCAACATATAATTACAACATGAATTGTTACAACATTTGATATTACATATTGAACAACAAACTATACATATACATGTACTACCACTAAACTATAGGATCTTAAAACAATAGGTCCACCTATACATCAGCTCGCCACACAACTCTCAACTATCTTGGATCTTCAAAAGCATAACC
This sequence comes from Alisma plantago-aquatica, assembly GCA_963693085.1. Classification (NCBI taxonomy): domain Eukaryota; kingdom Viridiplantae; phylum Streptophyta; class Magnoliopsida; order Alismatales; family Alismataceae; genus Alisma; species Alisma plantago-aquatica. Next base: position 1,422,970,044 of record OY856409.1, read on the forward strand.
ACTAAAACACAAAGGATTTCGTTTACAATAGCCTTGTTGATTGTTTTGTGGGCTTTATTGGCTATTGGGCCCAATAACAAGGAAAAGACAAAGGAAACACCATTATTAAATGTATAAATAATAAAATAGAGAAAAGAAAGATGTAGAAACTTCTATAAGGCAAAGGAGTGTTATCCAAAGTTGGATTTCATGCCTCTTGGGTTCCTTGGGGTTCCAAGGAGTCCAAAGTTGCAAAGATAATGCAATAAGAAAAGAAAAGATCAATTAAATATTTATTTATTAAGAAAGAAATTGAAAACAATGGTAGAATGTGGGAAATAAGTGGAAAGAGGTATAACTATAATTCAGTTATGTTTCCAAAACAAACAGCGTTCCATGAGTTTGGTGACATGGCGGCCCGCCATTGGTCCAAGTAAGTTATTTTTGCAAAAATCATATCTTCTTATCAGTAGCTCAGATGAATGCACATAAAATATGAAAGCTGCTCAAAAAAATAAGAGGAGTTCATTAAAAATAGTTGTAGAAGGAAATTCCTATTGCAATGCGACAAGTAGTAGAAGTTATCAACTTTAATGCTTTAATAATTAAGAAACCCTATTTTGAGATGATTAATGTATTTAGTAGGATTTAATGGATGATTATTGTTGATATTAACTTTTTAATTGTAAAAAGGTATATTAAGAACAAAAAGGATGAACTTTGCACGTAATTGGTTTAATTTAGAGTTCCATGTGCTAAAACGAGCTTTAATGGGCCTTGAAACCCTAATGTTAATAATTGTGACTCATAATGGCTTTAATTGTTCAAATTCATGATTAAAGTTGAGATATGGTGGTTCTAAGCTAATTCGAGTATAAAGGTTCCTAATTGTGGATAAACACCCTTAATACGACAATTAGGGGTTTCTAATGGATAAAGGTGGAATTGATGATAAATATAGTTCATATGTGAATTAGATCATAATGAATAATGAATTGTTAATTTGAAAGGAACCAAAGATGATAAATGGGCCTAAAGATCTTGTTATAAATTAAAAGGATAAAATTGGTAGTTTTAATGAAAAAGGCATATTGGACTTAATTGATGTTTAATTGTGCCTTTAATATGAAATTAGGGTTATATGTTGTTAAAAGGTAACCTTAATATCTTTCGTGAAGAATAGATGAGATGATTAGGGTTTGTGAGTAATTGTATAAAATTAGGGTTTAAAATAGTATAAATGAAGTGAAACCCTAATTGCAATGGAAACCCTAAAAGTGGACTAGCAACCCTAGGAAGCGAGCTAGGTTTAATAGATCTTGATGGCATAATTAATGATAGGAAATTATATGCATTTTTCAGGATCTCTTTGTATGATTGCTTGCCTATTGGATTTCTTGCATTGGTTGGATTATTTCTATCTCAAATTAGCCTGACAGGTATGTGGTTACGCTTATGGTTAATTGCTTTAGTTTCACATCGATTAGTAGATGTTTTATCAGTTGCCTAAAAATAACTGCTTGGATGACTTTTATTTCATGCAACTATAAAGTGACTATGATTATCACCATAAGTATGTATACTTGACTGGCTCAGATCCTGGTCCTCCTTTGTGGCTTTGCTAATGATGAAAAGGGTAACCTGGTAAAGGGTCTACTTGCTAAGTGGGACCATCAGGTTATTAAGAGTTAGGGATTGGGCTACCTATGGGTAGTGCCATGCGATTCTTTAGCACACCATGAGTTAGGGATTGGGCTACCTATGGGTAGTGCCATGTGACTAAACCCTAGATATTGATCTACCTGTTAGGTAGGATCATGCAGGGTTTAATGGGGATCTACCATAAGGAAGGTAGTATCCATGTCCACTGCAGGGACAACGTAGAGGCTTGGATATGTATGGATTGAGTAGTTATGTTTAAGATGTAAAGATTGCTAGCTAAACCATAATTTCTTACAATACGTTGTTATAGTTAATTGCATGATTATTGTTTCCCCCACATACCGACATATTCATTTATGTTGATCGACGTTTTGTTTGTTGGCATTTTAGGTACAAGTGAAAAGAACAAACTATAAAGTGGCATATGTGGTATTGATTAAGAATTAAAGTACAAAGGAGGATTAGTTAAAATAGACTCCAGATGTGGATAGAAGTAGATATACAAGTTTTTGAAAAAGGTATGCAAAGTTTAATTTTATTACAACCTTTCAGTTTAGTTGGTAGAATTTAATAATTATTATTGATTATTTGTCAAACGTTTGATCTGGAAATTGGGATAACAGCTCTGACCTCTTGGTCTCCCTTAATTGGGGGTTACTGGGAGGAAGGGTCGTTACATTTGGTATCAGAGCATATGTTCCTCATTTAATCTTTTATAATTTTATTAAATTTTCAAACTCTGTAGAACCAAGGGAGTTATTAGAGGATTTTTCGAAAGACAGAGGTTTCTAGAAAAGGATCACGTCTGAGTATTGGCAAGATTTTCCTCCGCACCACTAGTCAGAATACGAGGACTCCCAGATTAGTGTGACTGCCTGGCCAATGTCTCAGGATTTGACTCGAAATAAGATACCTTTAGGACTCTCTCATCTTGTTCATCCCTTCTCAACTCAAATGCTATTAAGGACATTAAGGATTAGGGTTTTCTTTCTTTCCTCACCCTCTTGAGGTATGGGTAAAGTTGATGAGGTTTAAGGAATCCTCCACCAAATTCATGAAAAGCGTGTAAATAAGATGTCATGGACACAAGCTTAATAGTTTAAGCGTAAACTAAAGAATAGATACATGCTTAGGTCATATGACATATGTTGTCATGCCCTCAGGAGAGACCTGAGGCTAGACCTCCTTGTCAGGAGGATGAGTGGAGAAAGTTGTCCATGGAGGCAGCGATCTCCATTATAAGTAGAGACCTGGCACATCCTTTGAGGATGATGCTAACCCTAACCCTAAGTGGTGATTAGAGAGGGATGACACAATGAGCTAGATGTCATGGTAGGCCAGGTGTGTGGGTGGACATGCTTTTGGGTGCCCATATGAGCCATGAGGGGTTGGATGACCTAGTGCCTTTGACGACCCAACCCTGGGAAGGGTCGTGCATGTTAGAGTGAATGATAGCTCCTTCAATGATAAGGTTAGTGAAGAACCTATGGAAAACCTATGGGCTTATATGAACATGACTTAGTATGCACCCAGATTATGTCATTAGTGCTGAAAGTAGGCTAAAACCCTAGCCAGGAGAGTATGATGGATAGCTTATGAGATAAGCATAAAGGGCTATGGATAATCTTGAGCAAACATAAGTTGGACAGAGGCTTCACCCATATAGGGGCATTCTTGTGAGCTTGATCCACCTTCTTGGAGGGAGGACCTCTAGTAGTTAGGCTAGTTGTGGAGTTAGCTCTAGAGAGAGCGAGAGAGTAGGACCCAAGCTAGAAGGCTGGAAGCTTAGACTCTGAGATATGAGGAACAATGGGGAATTAAGGATGATGCGACCTAAGTGGATGATAGTGTTTGCCTCATGCATGATCCCTGGAGGCTGATGGTATCTTGGTTGCCTTTAGAGGAACCAGACCCTGGAAAGAGAATGAGGCTGCTGGTACCTATGTGCCTAGGTGTTTACCTTCTTAGTTAGGAAGAAGAGTTCCTTAGACCCTAAAGAGGCTTAGTAATAGGTTGTGAGGCCTTATACCTAGTTGGTTGTCCTTGAGGAGGACTCCACTCTGAAGTGTTGCTTGTGTAGAAGGATGACAAGAAGTGCATGTCATACCTTGTACATGTTTGATTTGTGGTTAAGAGATTGAGCATGCAGTTGGACATCTAAAAGTGAACCTAGGGTTCCTAGGCCTATGAGGGGAAGTGGTGTACCTGATGCTCATGATGAGATTTGAGTTTTTATAGATTTGAGCATAGTACTCCTGATATTTAGAGGAAAGGGAAACTCATTAAGTTTAAGGTATGTTGGATGGATCCCTCACATCCAAGGTGGTGACAAGGGAAGGTTTGTTCTTAGTCCAATGTTGAGGATGAGAACAAGTGTGACCTAGCATGGTTTAGTAGGTGGTCTGCTTATGCCTTAGTAGCTTGCTAAGGTTAAATAGGGTCATGTGTATGCAAACCCTAGACATAAGGACGTTTGTGACCTTTGTTATCAAGATGTAGTTTCCTCCCATCCTGGGAGAGGGACCCTTTTTGTAGGGTGTATACCAGTTTTGTTTTGAGGTAAGCTAAAGAGGTCTCATAGAATCTTGAGAAGCTAAGTGAAAAGTACATAGTATGAGAATGAACCTGTAGACCCATAGATAACCATCTCTAAGTACACATGGATGAGTTACCATGGAGGTAACCGGTATGGGGCATGACCAAGGTAGGCAAGTCGTCATGACCCTTATGAAAGGATGAAAGTCAGCCTGAGAATGCAGAGAGAGATGATGGAGATTTGGGTAAGGTTCTGAGTTGGATATGTACTATAATAGAATCCTAAGTCTATCCTAGGGTCAGGTAGGGATAAGACTGATAGAAGTAGGAGTTGCCTAATTCCCTAGTTGCACATGACCATAGGGTTGGGAGGTAACAACTATCATTGTCTAAGGGCCATGTGTTAGGAGATTGATCACCTTCATGAACTCATGGGACCCAAAGGGCAGATGAGTAGGGCACTCTCTGGATGCATAAGGGAAGAGGGATGACCCCAAAAGTGCCGGAACCCTATAGACCTAGAGGAGATGATCAAGGAATGTGTGTGGACCCAAGTAGGTTCGAGACCAGTTCTACATGGAAGTAACTTTTTTAAGATTTTTTTTTAGATTTACGAGAGAACCACCCCCGTAGAAGCACCACATTCGTGACCCCCCCAGGCGGCGTAAACTCTCAGGTCCCTGGGCGTCCCGCAAACCCAGGAACCATTTAAAGCGCACTGTTGGCTGGCCTGCACGACGGGTAAACACTTCAGGGGCGGCCGCTGGGTATCGAACCCGGGTCCCTTCATGAGGGGGCCCATGCCCGAACCACCTGAACCACTCCCCCCGACACATGGAAGTAACTTTGATATTAAGATGATCGTGATGTAGAGACATATGTTGCACATTTCAAAGGTGTACTGACAATGTGGGATGTACCATCTCTACTCTTGGAACATGAAGAACTTTGTGTTTGGATGGTCGCTAAACGCCTATTTCCTCTTGTTATGGAAGTGAGAGATAGGATAGTACACATGTCATACACCAATGATAAAGATGATGTGAGTTGGAACGTTGCTATGAGGACAGAGGTGATATCATACCCTTGTGTGGTGAACGATATGTGGACGATTTACAAATATCAAGAGAAATAAGGTAGTCATCTTATGATGATGTTTTGAGCTATGAGTTATACAAAATTGAGTTTGATAACCAAGAGGATGAGCTCAGGGTATTCTTGATGAGGGTATACATAGAGTCCGAGATGAGATCACAAGTGAAATACATGGAGGTGTATGTCTTCAACATGACCTAACACCTAAGGATGTGAAGTGGTTATGGATGCTCTGGTTGAGATGCAGCTGCCTAGTTATCTAGAGGCTAGAAGAGGCTGTTATGTTAACCCTAAGTTTGAGAAAGAAGATATGTTTGGTTAACACTCAGGTGTAACGAGATCTGTTGAACAAGTTAGTAGTTGTTTGGTTAGCCAGCCTAGGCCTGGATGCAATAAAAGGATGGTTGTAGAACCTTAGATGCACTTCTCTGGAAAAGAAGGCAATGAAACCCGAAGAGAATGGTTTAGGGTTTCCAAGGAATCAATCTTGAGGAATCATGACATACAAGAGATCATGATTTTTAGTTCATCATACACCGTGGCACTACAAAGATAGTAAGTGACAGTAGTACTTTAGATGCCTAAGATGAAGTTTCATGTGGTATGTTTCCTTGCATGACAGGAGGTGAAGGACGAACACCAGTGACCCAGTGTATTGATATAGATGATAAAGAGTCCCCAAGAGGGAATGGGAGTTCATCACTATGGATGTTGTAAGTCTCCACTAGACCAAGGAAGGTCGAGATGCAATATGGGATATGGTAGATCGCCTTACCTAGATAGCAAGGGGAAGAAAGAGTACTGTCATGGGACAGATCTAGTTGAACTACTGGTAAGAGAGAGAGATGGTTCAACTACACCATGATGTGAGTTCAAAAGTTCTTGAGTATAACCTAAAGATTCACTTCCATGCAGTGGAAGTAGGTACATGAAGAACTCGATATTAGTACAATTTATCACCCCTAGCTATTCGCTAGTATGATACAAACTAGAGGGTATGATGAGAGCATGTGTGCTCATTCAGGGTGATACATGGAGACAGTTCTTGTACTCTATAAGATGTGATGATAACCACCATAGCCAGTAAAGAAGCTCTGTAAGGGAGGTTATGTTGGTCACCACTTCGTTAAGATGATGTTGGTGAAGGGGCCTCACGAAGGTCAGAAAAGGACCATAGTCTGTGCAGATGAAGTCACTTTGATCATGCAATGGTTGAAAGAGAGCCCAGGGGCGACATGAGTCGTGAGCTGATACCAAGTAGACTGACACACAGTTAACTGTGGGAGGATATGTGATATGAAAATCCGACCCCTCTAAGTTATAGCTAAGAGAGCTGAGTTCCCGATACATGGGTCCTTTTGGGATGGATTGGTGGAGAAGGTTATGTTTGACCTGACCCCTCAGGATAAGGTAATGTGTGATGAGTTTCATGTGTCTAATTTAAGCGCACTATGTGAGGTACCCAGACCATGTGCTGAGCAATGAACCTAGTGAGCCCCAAGGGAGGCTGAAATAACCTGAGTCACCTGTGAGGATTATAGTTGCCAAGGTGAAAGAACTCAGAGAAAAGAATATGTGATGATAAAGGTTCTTTGGAAGCGCCATGGATAAGGTAAAGCCACATAGGGGCCAATGATGGACATGGAAATGTATTATCCTGAATTATTTGTTTGCTTGATGGAATTTTGAGGACAAAATTCTTATAAGAGGGGAATGATGTTACAACCCCAATTTTTGGGTTCTTTTGGCGAGAAATGTAATTTCCCCTATTAAAGATATTTGAACAAATAATGATATTTTTTTTTTGAATAAAAGGATTTTGTTTACAATAGCCTTGTTGGTTGTTTTGTGGGCTTTATTGGCTATTGGGCCCAATAATAAGGAAAAGACAAAGGAAACACCATTATTAAATGAGTAAATAAGAAAATGGAGAAAAGAAAGATGTAGAAGCCTCTAGAAGGTAAAGGAATGTTATCCAAAGTTGGATTTCGTGACTCTTGGGTTCCTTGGGGTTCCAAGGAGTCCAAAGTTTCAAAGATAATGCAACAAGAAAAGAAAAGATCAATTAAATATTTCTTTATTAAGAAAGAAATTGAAAACAATGATAGAATGTGTGAAATAAGTGGAAAGAGGTATAATTGAGTTATCTTTGGTGGATTTTCATATCCATAAGGTTCCTAATGTTAAAAGGAATTTTAATAAGGAAAATAAAAAGAGAGATAAAGAGAAATCCTCAAAAAGAGATATTTTAATAAAGAAATAAAAATAATAATGAGAAATAATGGATATGGATGCATCTAGAAGGATAATGAGTATCCACTAAAAAGGATTTCGAAATATTAGAGTTTCTTGGGGTCCAAGGAGCCCCAATGAAGAAAAAGAAAGAGAAAATACCAATAATGAAAAATAAGAGGATAATGTGATGCATAATGAATGATTTTTGTGGTATTGTTAAAAAGGAAGTATTTTCTACTAAAAGAAAATAGAAATTTCGTGCCAATAGATTAAAAAGCAAGAACAAAGAGAATAAGAGGGATGATTTTCAAAATCCTAATATCTAAAGAAGAAAGAATATTAAAGAGATATTTAAGAGAGAGAGAAACTTGTTTTTAATGAAGGAATCACATTCCTATTAGAAAAGGGATTTGTTTCTTCGTGGGTAAGCATCTTAGGGCATTGATACCTTCCCCTATATAAGGGGTAGAGCTTATGGCTTGAGTTTAAGAGAATCCCAAGCCCCCTTCTCTCTCCCATCTTCTTCTTCATTTAAATCCTAACTATGAGAAGTAATGCTATCTCGGGGACAACAAGGAAGCTGTGATGGGTCTTGATGGAATCACAATTCTCACACGACACCACATAGGGACACGACCATCATCCTCGAGCCCTGGTTCTTGTGTGGAGGCCACAGGAGGGAAACTAGTCATCCACGTGTTGCATAGCTAAGGAGCTTGAACCAGCCATCTTGGCTATGACCCAGCGGCATCCTCGCATGCACAGAGGCACGACAGAGGTAGGGGAGCCACCCCTGGTGGCCGACGAGGTTTGGGGAGGGGTGGCACAACCGCACCTGCTCCCTGCTACTGCGGAAGCATTAGGGTGTGCGGTAGGAAGGATACGAGTGGCCGATTGGATAGAATTTCCCCTCCGCGGGCTGAAGCGCTGATTACTTAACCAAGGATATAACCGTAATTTGGTTATGTTTCCAAAACAAACAACGTTGCATGAGTTTGGTGACGTGGCGGCCCGCCATTGGTCCAAGTAAGTTATTTTTGCAAAAATCGTATCTTCTTATTGGTAGCTTGGATGAATCGGCATAAAATATGAAAGTTGCTCAGAAAAATAAGAGGAATTCACTAAAAATAGTTGTAGAAGCTAATTCCTATTTCAATGCGAAAAGTAGTAGAAGTTATCAACTTTAATGCTTTAATAATTAAGAAACCCAATTTTGAGATGATTAATGTATTTAGTAGGGTTTAATGGATGATTATAGTTGATATTAACCTGTTAATTGTAAAAAGGTACACTAAGAACAAAAAGGATGAACTTTGCATGTAATTGGTTTAATTTAGAGTTCCATGTTCTAAAACGAGCTTTAATGGGCCTTGAAACCCTAATGTTAATAATTGTGACTCATAATGGGTTTAATTGTTCAAATTCATGATTAAAGTTGAGATTTGGTGGTTCTAAGCTAATTTAAGTATAAAAGTTCCTAATTGTGGATAAACACCCTTAATATGGTAATTAGGATTTTCTAATGGATAAAGGTGGAACTAATGGTAAATATAGTTCATATGTGAATTAGATCATAATCAATTATGAATTGTTAATTTGAAAGGAACCAAAGATGATAAATGGGCCTAAAGATCTTGTCATGAATTAAAAGGATAAAATTGGTAGTTTTAGGGTTATATGTTGTTAAAAGGTAACCTTAATATCTTTTGTGAAGAATAGATGAGATGATTGGGGTTTTTGAGTAATTGTATAAAATTAGGGTTTAAAATAGTATAAATGAAGTGAAATCCTAATTGCAATGGAAACCCTAAAAGTGGACTAGAAACCCTAGGAAGCGAGCTAGGTTTAATAGATCTTGATGGCATAATTAATGATAGGAAATTATATGCATTTTCAGGATCTCTTTGTATGCTTGCTTGCCTATTGGATTTCTTGCATTAGTTGGATTATTTCTGTCTCAAATCAGCTTGAAAGGTATGTGGTTATGCTTATGGTAATCGCTTTAGTTTCATGATGATTCCCAGATGTTTTATTGGTTGCCTGAAAATAACTGCTTGGATGGATTTTATTTCATGCAACTATAAAGTGACTATGATTATCACCATAAGTATGTATACATGACTGGCTTAGATCCTGGTCCTCCTCTGTAGCTTTGATAATGATGAAAAGGGTAACCTAGTTAAGGGTATACTTGCTAAGTGGGACAATCAGGTTATCAAGAGTTAGGGATTGGGCTACGTTTGAGTATTGCCATGTGATTCTTTAGCACACCATGAGTTAGGGATTGGGCTACCTATGGGTAGTGCCATGTGACTCAACCCTAGATATTGATCTACCTATTAGGTAGGATCATGCAGGGTTTAATGGGGATCTACCATAAGGAAGGTAGCATCCAAGTCCACTGTAGGGACAACATAGAGGCTAGGATATGTATGGATTGAGTAGTTATATTTAATATGTAAAGATGGCTAACTAAACCATAATTGCTTGCAATATGTTGTTATAGTTAATTGCACAATTATTGTTTCCCCCACATACCGGCATATTCATTTATGCTGAACGACGTTTTGTTTGTCGGCGTTTTAGGTACAAGTGAAAAGAACAAATAGTAAAGTGACATATGTGGTATTGATTAAGAATTAAAGTACAAAGGAGGATTAGTTATAATAGACTCCAAATGTGGATAAAAGTAGATATCCAAGTTTTTGAAAAAGATATGCAAAGTTTAATTTTATTACAACCTTTCAGTTTAGTTGATACAATTTGATAATTATTATTGATTATTTGTCAAACCTTTGATCCGGAAATTGGGATAACGACTCTGACCTCTTGGTCTCCCTTAATTGGGGGTTACTGGGAGGTGGGGTCGTTACAACCCATGTATTAAGGGTCGTCCTCATATAACATGGATTATATGCATCTAACTAATATCTAATTTTCATCTCATCTTCAGATTATTGATATGAACTTACTCTATAAATTTCATCCATCATTGATCATGTATGTATTTATTGCATTTTATTTAGCCTTATTAGCCCTAATTAGCCATATTAAGCAAATTACATAGTTTCATGCATCAACATCATCATATCTGACCCTATATGGATTATAAATACCATTTATGAGTTACAGGAACATTCTCATAATTTTAGGCCATCGTTTGATATTTATTATCTATTAGAGAAGCATTAGACATCTTACATGATATCACTATTATTAATGCATCAAAAGCCCGATATTATCATTCTAATGTGTTCTACTCATTTTTTGAGAATTTTGGTATATATATGTAATTTTCAGATAAGTGAGCTAATTTCTACGATTTATGCAAGATCTGATATTAATTGGATTTCCTACCTTTTTGGGCCAATCCCGTGGCGACACGTGGCCAAGAAGAGGCACAACTCTTTGCATGAGCTACTCAGTTCTCTAGCGGTTCACGTGCCTGGACCCGATTGAGCTGGTCCTCTCTTTTCTCGTTGCGTGCTCGTCTGATGCTCTTCCCTATTTATGTGACACAGGAACAAAGATGCCGCCATGAGGCTCGACTTTGACGAGTAGGCAATGATGCCAAGTTGTTGGGCGTCAACTTCAAAGGGCACCATAGTCTCCGTAGCCCTCAGCTAGACCTTCATGGATAATCTCTCCCTGGGACGTAGCTGTGGAGCTCGATCTCCACAAGATCGCCAGCAATGGCCGCCGTCGTGGTGCCAGGAAAGGGGGAAAACCAATTTGGCCATGCTGGATCTGGTTGAAGGCTTCCAAACAGTTCACACAACCTCCAAGAACTCATATGTATCCCTTCTTTTCACTGAGGTTCCCCGAGAACAAGCGTCCCTACTCCAGTTGAAATTTCGGTGAAGTCCCCCCGTTGATCATGGAAGAGACCATGAAAACCACTGCAAACGCTTGAATACTCCTCCTGTAGCACTGAGCTTCATTTTCCATTTCTTAATCTAATTCGAAGCCTCTTCTGACTCTATATTGCTCTCCTACACCCAAGCTGCTCTCCGCAATGTAGAAGCAGTGGAGAGGATGAGATGGTTCTCTCTCGTCTGTTTACCAATAGGCACATGTAAAGGGTCATACAATAGTCCTCGACGAGTCGATCTTAACTACTCAGTAACCTCTTCTGTTCGATGCACGTTCAGAGATTGTGGTGGCATGGGTGCTTGCACGCCTCAATGCTCTAAGACTCCTCAAGATTTGGAGCTTGGGGATAATCTGATTGCCGTCAAATCTGCATCCAATGGTTATGACAGATCACTCACGAGACCAGGTATGTAGTTCACTCCTCTAGGATAAAAACCACTAGATCGAGAAGAATAAAGGGCCAGGATTTGGCCACATAGCCTGGATCAACTAAGGGGCGTGACACTAATATAAAATCACAAACTTAGGTCTATGAATCATCAAGTATGCACATCATTTCAAAAATTTCAAACCTAAATAACTCTTCTAGGAAGACCCAATTTCTACCAAATTTTAATCATAGTTTTACTACCTCTTAAGGTACATTATACTCCAATTTGGTGACAAAACTCAACTATTTGATCATCCGATTTAAATTTCTCAAAAGGCATAAGCTTAAAGATCCTAATCATGATATACTTATACAGTTGCCCTCGAAACTTTGACAAAACACTTAGGACTCTCAAACAACTCAACATGCATGAATTCACTTATGTCATTGGACATTTAGGATTCCAAAAGTCCATTCCATCACATCCTACACACCTTAAAAGAAATTCCATCCTCAGAATTAAGCTAGAAATCCAGTCTTTCACAGTAGGACTGTAAGCCCTTATTTTGCCTCAATTTGTCTCTACGTACCTTGTTTTAAATTTTTACTGAGATGATCAAACAATTTAACTAACTCTTATAATTGTCCATCCATACCTTGTGTGATTTTTGTTTGCAAGCATGCATACCATGTAGTTTAATTTCACGCATTTTTGCATAATTAAAAAAATCTTTCATGCCATGCATTGCATTTAATGTAGATTTTTAGTAATTTCTATGTGTTTTAGCTAGGATTTGTTTGTTTTATGATTTTTATTCCCAAAATTTAGGTTTGGATTTGATTGGATGCAAGTTGGCACCATTTTGGTCAATTTTTTTCCAAATTTAGAATATCTTGCCCAAGTAGCATGTTTTGACTCAATGTCTACTTAATGAATTGGAATTGTTGATCATTGATAAATGCATGCTACATTATTATGTTCTACTACCCAATGGCGGCCAAGGCTCACAACCTTGAAATCTAATAAAGTATGGCACACAAACATCTCCCCAATATATATAAAAGTGGGAGCAAAACCCAGGTACGGGGCACATAACCTCCATCCCAAAAATATAACATGGGCACACAACCAAAAAACCAATGTAATTATAGTACTCTAGGGATACTGAATCACATAACATGCATAATGTAGAGGCAAGTATAAAGTTTAGTATTTTATAGAACAAATAAAGCTACCATCATAGAAGTGGAAAAAATAATCCTCAACCACATAAGTGGGTGTAAGTGGTACATCATTTATGGTTTCATCATGAAGAAAAGCACAAGCTATAGACAAAAGAAATTCCAATGAAATATGATGATCATAATATCAAAATCAAGTAGAATATTTCACATGGAATAAATTCTTATAAGAGAGAGATTGTGTAGGCTCTCAAGAGAGAGATAACTTGGATTAACTGCTCAATATATAAAAATAGGGAATGCAATCATACATTTACTTGAGTGTTAAGTCAGAGATCAAGTCCTGTATATAATATTTGATCCATTAATTAGGGTTTAGTGGCATATTTGGTGAAACCCTAGAAATCCAAACCTTCAGAAAAACCCAGGTTAATACACAATTTTAGTCTAGAAAGTGGGTACAAGGTTACTGATAATGGTTTGATCCAACATCCAATTTTTTACCCATTAAAATCTTTCTTCAATTATTATTAAGTGGATATGGATTATTAAACTCTAAAAATAATATATTTAAACCTTTGAAATCATGTAATTAAAATTGGACCCAAAAATGGAGGAATTTTTTTTGAATTCGACATGTATTTTTGCATAATTTTTGGATAAACAGAGAGAAAGTTATGAATTTTGGAAGTTCCATCTATTTGGAAATTTGAGAAAGTTATGTAAGAAAACTAATTTAATGAGTGAGATTGGGCCCGCTGAGGTGGCCCAATCCTCAGTCATCTCTAGGCCTCATCAGTGACCAGTGATACAAATGGTCAAGGAAACAAAATGAGTGGGAAAGTCTATAATGCCCCTAGTGAAAGAAAAGAACAAAAGGAAAGGTGAAAGGCACAATTTGGAAATCACAGGGGAAGTCATCCCCTTCCCATGGCCACTGCCATGTTTGTGAGAAGCACCATGACAAGACCATGGCAAGATTGGGCAAAATAGTTCATTTTTTCTTGTGCCAAAATGACTCGCCGTATAGGGAGAGGGCATCACAAAGTACCTTACTCATAGACCAATTTGTGAGAAGGCAAAGAGATGCTCCACTATCGAGGGGTTTTCTAGAGTGAAAAATTAAGTCCTAGGATGGTTGACTCTCTAAGGAGGCGGCATTGGAGAGAGATGCCCGATATAGTCTTTGTGATGGAGACTATGTGTAGAGGGTGGGACCAAGAGGAGGTTAGAAGGAGATGTGGGTACAATGCGGGGTTTGGAGTGGATAGCAGGGGGAGAGCTGGAGGATTGGGTGTGTGGTGGAGAGGGGAGGATGTGTCTGTGAAGTCTTTTTCAGACCATCATATCAGTGCAGTGGTGGGAAGGGAGGACAGCCAGGATTGCTTTTACTTTGTGGGGATTTATGGTTGGGCAGCAACTCACGAGCGTCACAACACTTGGAGGCTGATGGAGGAGCTTTGTGCACAGACGACTTTGCCTATTGTCTTCGGCGGGGACTTCAACGAGATACTTTTTCAATCTGAGAAGCAAGGAGGTCAACCTAGGCATGAATGGCAGATGCGGAACTTTAGAGAGGCAATGGAGGGATGTCAGCTCACTGATTTGGGGTCCACCGAAAATAAATTTACGTGGAAGAGGGGACAACAGGTAGACACGATGATTTTGGAAAGACTTGACAGGTTTCTGGCTGACAGGAAATGGTGTGATTTTTACAATATCAAAAAGGTCAAAAACTTCCCTATTCTTAACTCGGATCATGGGCAGATTCTTTTATGGGCAGAGCACAGGAATCATGACGGTGGGCAGGTGGAGAAGCGGTTCAGATTTGAAACCTTCTGGTTATCTTCACCGGAATGCAAAGATGTCATCACTCGGGCTTGGGACAACATCTATGATTTGGGCCTTAAAGGACAGACAGACCTTTGTGCGGAAAAGCTTGCTAGATGGGCGGCGGATAAATTTGGTAACATAAGAAGGAGAATTCAGCAGCTCGAGAAGAGGCTTGGTCGTGCTCAAGATAAGACACCATCTCATGACATGTTGCAAGAATGTGAATCTTTAGGGAGAGAACTACATGATCTACAGAGGCTGGAAGAGAGCTATTGGTTGGCTAGAGCTAGGACTAATGAGATGAGAGACGGAGACAGGAACACAAAATATTTTCATCATAAAGCTAGCCAAAGAAAGAGACACAACACCATAGAAGGTCTCTTTAAGGAGGATGGGAGTTGGCATACGGAGGAGGATTCCATTGCTGAAATTATTTTTTCTTATTTTAATTCCCTCTTTTCCAGCTCAAACCCTCACAGGATGGAGGAATTTCTTGAAGGCATGCCTAGGGTGATTAATGAATCTTCTATTTCAGATCTGGAAAAGGTTCCCACCGAGACAGAAGTTTGGAATGCTCTTCAACAAATGCACCCGAATAAAGCTCCCGGCCCGGATGGGATGAAGGCAATTTTCTACCAAAAATTCTGGGAGGTGATTAAAAGTAGCTTGATGGATTTTATTTCTAAATGGTGGAGAGGGGAGATTGGCCTGGCTGACATTAATGACACTGATATAGTTCTCATTTTGAAGACTAATAGTCATGTCTGCCTGTCTGAATATAGACCTATCAGCTTGTACAACGTTTCATATAAGATTATTACAAAGGTCTTGGCAAATAGAATCAAACCACTGATGAATGGGATTATCTCAGAGAATCAAAGTGCTTTCATAGAAGGGAGGATGATCACCGACAATTCCTTGGTGGCATATGAGCTGTTTAATACCATGAAACACCGTAAGAAAGGAAGAGAGGGGCTTATGGCGCTTAAGCTGGACATGAGCAAGGCATACGACAGAGTCGAGTGGGTTTTTCTGGAGGGGGTTATGGAGAGAATGGGGCTGCCATCTATTTGGAGAAGGAAGGTTATGGAGTGTGTTACAAGCGTATCCCACAAGTTCATCATCAATGGCAATAGGAGAGGGTATGCAAAACCATCCAGAGGACTTCGCCAAGGTGATCCTATATCCCCTTACCTTTTTCTTTTTTGCGCTGAAGCACTTTCTTTTTCTCTATCCAAAGCTGCACAGGTCAACAAAATACATGGGACAAGAATATGCAGAAGAGCACCACGGGTCACTCACCTTCTTTTCGCAGATGATAGCATTGTTTTTACAAGGGCTACCTCAGAAGAATGCTCCGCTTTAGCTGAAATATTTAGCCAATATGAGAGGGCATCCGGGCAGAAAATCAATTACGAGAAGACGGAGGTTTCCTTTAGTACAAACGTCACAAGCGAGAGAAGGGAGTTCATTAAAAATATGCTGCAGGTGAGGGAGGTGGACATGCATGAGAAGTATCTGGGCCTTCCCATGGTGGTAGGCAGGTCCAAAAAGCAGGTGTTTGCAGCTATAAAGGACAGAGTGTGGAAAAAATTATAGGGGTGGAAGCAGCAATTGTTGTCCAGACCAGGGAAGGAGGTGTTGATCAAAGCAGTCATCCAAGCAATTCCTACGTATCTCATGAGCATCTTCAAACTTCCGGAGGGAATTATTGATGATATCCATTCTATGATGGCACAGTTCTGGTGGGGATCTAAGGAGGGGGAAAGGAAAATTCACTGGATGAGCTGGGATAGATTGTGCAAGCCCAAGGAGAGTGGGGGCATGGGGTTTAGGGACTTGAAAGCTTTCAACCAAGCACTCCTCGCTAAATAAGGTTGGAGGTTGGAAGTCTATGGAGAGTCTCTTTCTGCTCGGGTACTCAAGGAGAAATATTACAACACATCTTCTATTCTACATGTTGAGTTGGGGGGGAATCCCAGTTATACATGGAGGAGTATTTGGGGGGCGCTGCAAGTAGTTAAGAGTGGCTTCAGGTGGAGGGTGGGGGATGGAAAAAATATTCATATCTACAAGGAGAGATGGATTCCACACTTGGGGGGCACAGTAGACATATATTTGATTCATGGCCCAGTGGATTATACATGGGTGAGCGATTTTATGGTTGGAGGACCTAAGAGGTGGAATAGAGATGCGGTGGAGACTTGCTTTCCTACACATATAGCACGAAGAGTTCTTAACATTCCACTGTCACAACGGATTGACGAGGACACACTATATTGGGATAAGGAATGCAATGGGAAGTTTACTGTCAGGAGTGCTTATTTCTTTATTCGGACAGGAGAGGATTTAGTTGACGGCTTGGATATCGATTTGTGGAAGAGGGTTTGGAAGCAAGGATGGCCACCGAAACTGAAGCAATTCATATGGAGACCTCTTAGGAATATACTTCCCACTAAGTCAGAACTGCAAAGGAAGCATGTGACACCGGATGACAGCTGCCATCACTGCAGACAGTGGGAAGATTCTTCTCATGCACTGCTACACTATGACGTAGCCCGATAGGTATGGGCGGCCGGGGTGTTTGATTGGGGCGGACGGCTGGGCAATTACGATGTGGCGTCCTTTGTTAGGAGTCTTTTATAGGAGGAGGACAACAGGCAAAAAGATGAGGGCGCTACTCTTATGTGGGTCTCATGGACAGTGAGGAATAAAATTCTTTTTGAGGATCATCCCCCCATATCCCGGGTCTTGTGGCTTCTTACCTCAGTCTGGTTGCTGACCATGCACGCTATCATGGGGATGTGGGTAGAGCTGCCTTTTCTTCCACATCTCCACGTCAGGTTTCATGGCACTGCCCACCATATGGCTGTGTTAGATCAATACAGATGCATCAGTCATTACAGTGGAGGAGAACGGATGTGCGGCAGTCATCCGGGATGCTAGCGGTCAACTTTTGTGGACCTTCCAATGCCGGTTAGAACAGCCTTACTCGGTGCTTAGTGCGGAGGGTATGGCTGTCCTACACGGTATGCGTCTGGCTCTTAGGGAAGGGTACACATATGTTGTGGTTGAGACGGACTGCCTGCTGCTAGTGGAAGCGGTCAAGAAGGGATACGACAGATGCGGTTATGAAGACTATTTTTCTCAGGATATTGTTGATCTCTCTTGTAGTTTCCTTTCTTTTAATTTGTGTTTTGTAAAACGGCAAGGCAATAGAGTAGCTCATGCCTTATCCGCTGCTTCCTGTCATTTTTTTAATCCTCACATTGTTGGTGAGGACTTTGAGTATCGGATCCTTGTACTTGCTGCAAACGATTTGATTACTTAATAAAATGGCGGGCGCCCTTCCTCAAAACAAAATATGGAAAATAAGTGGAAAGAGGTGTGATTGAGTTATCTTTGGTGGATTTTCGTGTACATAAGGTTCCTAATGGTAAAAGAAATTCAAATAAAGAAAATAGGAAGAGAGGAAAGAGAAAATAGGTGTTTTGTTACAGAATATGTGCCTTATAGGTACTTGACTTGCATATGAAGCAAAATGGTTTTTGCTTTCGAATTTGAGTCTCAAACTTGGGGCACAAGTGGTTTGAGTCATTATGGACTTTCCCTTAAAATTTGGTATTAATTGGATAATCGGCCTGAGAGTTATGATTTTTACAAAATCTCCTAAAGTGGAAAGGGTAAAGGAAATATACATTAAATGTCATGATTTCTAATTCGAATTGGATTATATCTTTAGATGGGGTGCGTGATTGAAACTATTAGATGAAAATTGAACAGTTTCCCTTGTATCTTCTACCTCATGACTAGTCAGGTTACCAATGTGAACAGGACTGAGATACTTACTCGATTGATCCTACCCCTCTCCCCTCCACTCACTGGTCTTTTTCCCCAGAGCTGAGATCGAGAGAGGGAGGCGAGTTTGACAAGCAATAGGACTTCTGTTGTCGTACTGTAAATGGAAAGTTCCTGAAACCCAGTTCGTTTGGGATACATATGGCTTACACAACAACTATCTGGACCACCTCCCCTACCTATATAAGGATCCCCCTAGGACCCCCGTCTGCATAGATCTACATAGCATCTGTTGATTTTGCAAGATATGCTACATGCCCTTCCAACCCGCCACATCCTTCTCCCTGTGGTCACAAGTTCTTCTCAGCGATTTGGGGTGACATCTACTAATTCCTTGGGACTGGAGACCCGAGGCGAGCTCACAGAGGGAATCAGATACTTGGGAAGGATAATGGAGGCCCCGAATGCTTCCCCCGAGAAGGCTGCTACTGCCCTATTGTAGGCCGATGAGTGACCTATGGGGGCACCACCTCCCACCACTGCGAGCATCGTGCATGTGCTCTCTAGGTGCAGCCAGAGCAGGCAAAGGCAGGGCTGAAGAGACCAGGGTCGTTGGTAGCGTAGACGAGATAGTCAACGCTGTGGTTGACTTGTCCATGGCTACTTCACAGGGGAGCGAAGGATTGAAGGTGGGAGATGAGAGACAGGGAGATTACACCTCTACCCTTGGGTGGCGAATAGAAGAAAGGGGCAGAGTAGTCTTTTTCCCCAAATAGAAGGTAATTATTTCATAATATCATAACTCATGCTAGGTAGATCGGATTAAAGTGAACTTTATATGGAAATTGATCAGAAAATTATGTAAAAGCCATTAAAAATAGATTTAGGGCTTGAAACTTCTTGAAATTAGAAAAGTATGCAAAGTCATCATCTTTAATGATTCCATCAATGCAAAACCCTAAAGCTTAAAGATAAATGAATCAAATGATAATTTCTAAATACTTAGAATTGGAAATGAACTTCCCATTAATAAAAGAGTAGTTAAGTCGAAAAGTGTGGTATTTATGTTTAATTGGCTTGATTCATGGTTCCATGTGTACGAAAGTACTTTAAATAATCTAAATATGAGAATCAATCGAGAAGGCATGAAAATAGTGTTATTGGCTAATTGTGGATAAATACCCTTAATATGGTAATTAGGGTTTTCTTAATGGTTAAAGGTGGAATTAATGATAAATAGAGTTCATGAAAGATACGTTGTTAAGGAACCAAAGATGATAATTGGGCCTAATGATTGTGTCATGCCTTAAAAGGATACAAAAAGGTAGTTTTAATATAAAAGAGGCATAATAGACTTAATGGACATTTAATTGTGCCTATGATGATAAAATTGGGGTTTAAAGTAGTATAAATGAAGTGAAATCCCAATTGCAATGAAAACCCTAAAAAGGACTAATAACCCTAGGATTAATAGACCATGATGACATGATTAATGATAGAAAATTGAATGCCTATTTCAGGATCAACTTGTGTGTGTTTTCTTGGTCACTTAATTGGTTGAATTATTTCTGCATTCAAGATAGCTCGATAGGTATGTGGTTAATTATGGTTAATCACATTAGTTTCCCGAAGGATTCCCGAATGATTAATCACATTGAATGCAACCTATCAGTTGGATGTTCATTCTGGCAAATTATAAAGTCACTATGATTATCACACTTGTAAAATAAAAGTGTATTCTCACACCTACATGCCACCCTGATGGATGATGCAAAAAGGTCAAGCCCAGGAGGGAAGACCAATGGGCACCATGAGAGGTGACCCCAGACACCAAGCTCGGGAATGAGAAGGTGGTCTATGTTGCATGACTAAAGGGCACCAAGATCGGGATTGAGAAGGTGGCCTTAAGTCAAACCCTAGAGAGGATATTCCAGGGTTAGGGAAAAAGTGGTGGAGATTAACACATTGAAAACATAAATTGACTTGATAATTACCTTGGTTGTGATAAATAGTTTGTTAGCCATATTTGTGAAATTTTGGTTATCCACACATACCAGCATATTTCGATATGCTGACTGGCATTTTATTTGTCGGCATTTTAGGTGCACGATTGAAAAGGACAAACTGTAAAGTGGCATATGTGGAATTAAATAAGAACTAAAGTACAAAGGAGGATTAGTTAGAATAGACTCCAAATGTGGATAGCAGTAGACATCCCAATTTTGAAAAAAGGTATGAAAAGTTTTATTTCATTACAACCTTTCAGTTTAATTGGTAGTAGTTGATAACTGTTATTGATTAATTGTCGAACCTTTGATCCTATTAATTGGGATAATGGCTCTGACCTCTTGGTCTCCCTTAATTGGGGGTTACTGGGAGGCGGGATCGTTACATTTGGTATCAGAGCATAGGTTCCTCATTTAATCTGTAATAATTATTAAATTTTACAAACTCTGTAGAACCCAAGGGAGTTATTAGAGGATTTTTTGAAAGATAGAGGTGTCTAGAAAAGGATCACGTCTAGGGGCTGGAAAGATTTTTCTCCACACCACTAGTTGGAATACGAGGACTCCCAGATTAGTGTGACTGCCTGGCCAATGTCTCAGGATTTGACTCGAAATAAGATACCTTTAGGACTCTCTCATCTTGTTTATTCCTTCCCAACTCAATTGCTGTTAAGGACCTTAAAGATTAGGGTTTTCTCTCTCTTACTCACCCTCTTGAGGTATGGGAAAGGTTGATAAGGTTTAAGGAATCCTCCACCAAATTAATGAAAAGCATGTAAATAATATGTCATGGACATAAGCTTAATAGTTTAAGTGTAAACTAAAGAATAGATACATGCTTAGGTCGTATGACATATGTTGTCATGCCCTCAGGTGAGACCTGATGGTAGACCTCCTTGTCAGGAGGATGAGTGGAGAAAGTTAGACTTGGAGGTATAGACCTCCATCATAAGTAGAGACTTGGAACATCCTATGAGGATGATGCTAACCCTAACCCTAAGTGATGGTTAGAGAAAGAGATGACATGATGAGTTAGATGTCAGGATAGACCATGTGTGTGGACATGCTTTTAGATGCCCATGATGATAAGGGTCATGTGAGGTTGGATGACCTAGTACCTTTGACGACCCAACTATGAAAAGATCATGCATGTTAGAGCGAAGGATAGCTTCTTTATTAATGAAGTTAGAGAAGAACCTATAGAAACCCTATGGGCTTATGTGAGTAGGGAATAGCATGCACCCTGAATATGTCAATAGTACTGACAATAGGCTAAAACCCTGGCCAGGGGAGTATGATGGATAGCTTATGGGATTAGCATAAAGAGCTATGGATAATCTTAAGCAAACATAAGTTTGAACATAGGCTGCACTCATGTAGGGGTATGCTTGTGAGCTTGATCCTTCATGGAAGAGAGGACCTCTAGTAGTGAGGTTGTTTGTAGGGTTAGCCCTAGAGAGACAGAGAGAAGGACTCAAGCAAGAAGTTTGCAAGCCTAAACTCTGTGATTTAAGGAACAATGAGAGATGAGGATGAGGTGACCTTAGTGGATGATAGTGGTTGCCTCATGCTTGATCCCTGGAGGCTGATGATATCTTGGTTGCCTTTAGAGAAACCAAACCCTAGAAAGAGGATGAAGTTGCTAGTACCTATGTGCAAATAGGTGCTTACCTTCTGAGCTAGGAAGAAGAGTCCCTTAGACCCTGAAGAGGCTTAGTAATAGGTTGTGAGGCCTTGTACCTTATTGGTTGTCCTTGAGGAGAACTCCACTTTGAAGTAGTGCTCAAGTTGAAGGATGACAGGAAGTGCATGTCATACCTTGTACATGCATGGTTCGTGGTTAAGAGGTTGAGCATGTAGTTGGACATATAAAAGTGAATCTATGGTTCTTAGGCCTAAGAGGGGAATATGTGTACCTGATGCTCATGATGAGATTTGAGTTTCTATAGATTCAAGAATGGCACTCCTCATGTTTAGAGGAAAGGGAAACCCCATAAGTTTAAGGTATGCTTGATGAACCCCTCACAGCTAAGTTGGTGACATGGGAAGGTTTGTTCTTGGTCCAATATTGAGGATGAGAACAAGTGTGACCTAGCATGGTTTAATAGGTGGTCTGCTTGTACCTTAGTAGCTTGCTGGGTTAAGCATGCCCATGTGGATGTGAACCCGGGACATAAGGACGATTGTGACCTTTGTTATCAAGGTGTAGTTTTCGCCCATCCTAGGAGAGGGAGCCTTTTGTAGGGTGCATACCAGTTTTGTTGGTTTTGAAGTAACCTAAAGAGGTCTCATAGGATTTTGAGAAGCTAAGTGAAGAGTACATAGTATGAGAATGAGCCTGTATATCCATAGCTAACCATCTCTAAGTGCATATGGATGTGTTACCATGGAAGTAACTGGTATGGGGCCAGACCAAGTTAGGTAGTTTGCCATGATCCCTAGGATAGGATAAAAGTCAGCCCAGGAATGCAGAGAGAGATGATGGAGACTTGGGTAAGGTTCCAAGTTGGACATGTACTATAATGGAATCCTAAGTCTATCCTAGGGTCAGGTAGGGATAATACCGATGGAAGTAGGAGATGCCTAATTCCCCAGTTGCACATGACCATAGGGTCGGGAGGTAAAAACTATCCTTGTTTGAGGGCCATGGGTTAGGAGATTGATCACCTTCATGAACTCAAGGGACCCAAAGGGCAGATGAGGAGGGCACTCTCTGATGCATAAGGGAAGAGGGATGACCCCAAAAGTGCCGGCACCCTAAAGACCTAGAGGAGATGACCAAGGATTGTGTGGTGACCCAAGTAGGTTTGAAACCAATTTTCCATGGAAGTAACCTTGATACCGAGATGATTGTGATGTAGAGACATAAGTTGCACGTTTCAACATAGATTTGAAGGTGTACTAGCAAGGTGGGATGTACCATCTCTACTCTTGGAATGGGAAGAACTCTGTATTTGGACTACAACCAAATGCTTATTTCCTCTTGTTATAGGAGTGAGAGATAGGACAATACGCACATCATACACCAAGGATAAGGATGATGTGATGGAACGTTGCTATGAGGTATGAGGACAAAAATGCTAACATACCCTTTTGGAGTGAACAATATGTGGATGGTTTGCAAATACTAAGAGTATTAATGTAATCATCTTATGAGGATATTTTATCATGAACCATTTGGAATTTGCAAGTGATACAAGGTTGAGTTTGATAACTAAGAAGATGAGCTCATAGTGTTCTTGATGAAAATAGACTTAGACTTATAGCTGAGATAATAAGTGAAGGTGTATGTCTTCAACATTACCTTTCACATAAGGATGTGAAGTGGTTGAGATGCAGCTGCCTAGTTTAGCTAGAGGCTAGAAGAGGTTGTTGGGTTAACCCTAAGTTTGAAAAAGGAGATATGTTTGGCTAACAAAATTGTTGATCGAGTTAGTGGTTGCTTACTAGCCAACCTAGGGCTTATCATGATAAAAGGATGGTTGTAGAACCTCAGATATACTTCTTTGGATAGGAAGGTGATAAACTATGATGAGAGTGGTTTAGGGTTTTTGAGGAATCATGACGTACATAAGATCATGATTTAAGTTCATCATATACCGTGGTACTGCTAAGATAGTAACTTACAGTAGTACTTTTGATGTCTAAGATGAAAAGTGTACAAAAATGCACGTGGCTTGTTGCCATGCAGGCCAGGAGGTGAAGGACGAACACCAATAACCCTTTGAGTTGTTATAGAGGATAGAAATTTGTGAGAGGGAATGGGATTTCATCACTATGGATGTTGTGGCAAGTCTCCCCTAGACCAAGGAAGTTCAAGATGCAATATGGGTTAAGATGGATCTCCTTACCTAGATGACATGACAAAAGAAATAATTCTGTCAAGGGACAGATCCGGTTGAACTACATATGAGAGAGAGATGGTTCAACTATACCATGATGTGAGTTCAAAAGTTCTTGAATATGATATAAAGGTTTACTTCCATGCGGTGGAAGTAGGTACATGAAGAACTTGATATTAGTACATCTTATCACCTCTAACTAATGGCTAGCATGATCCAGATAAGAGGGTCTGATGAGAGCATGTGTGCTCATTCAGGGTGATACATGGGGGGAAGTTCTTACCCTATGAGAGATGTGATGATAGCCACCTTAGCCAGTTTCGGGATGTAAAGAATCTCTGTAAGGGAGGTTGTGTCAGGCACCACTTAATTAAGATGATGTTGGTGAATGGACCTCATGAAGGTCAGAAAAGGACCACAGTGTGTGCAGATGAAGTCGCTTTAATCATGCAATGGCTGAAAGAGAGCCCAAAGGTGACATGAATCATGAGCTGATGCAAAGTAGACTGACATGCAGTTCACTGTGGGAGAGTATGTGATGTGAAAATCCGACCCCTCTACGTTATAGCTAAGAGAGCTGAGTCCTGGTTGCATGGCCCATTTGAGATGGATTGATGGAGATGGTTGTGTTTAGCCTTACCCCTCAGGATAGCATGATGAATAATGTGTTCTAGGAGTCTGATCTAGAGAACTATGTGAGGTACCCAAGCCATGTGTTGAGCCCTGAACCTCTTCAGCTTTTTGAGAGGCTGAAAAGTCCTGAGTCACCTATGAGGGTACAATATACCAAGGTAAGAAAGAACTCAGATGAAAGAATATGAAATGATGAAGATTCTTGTAAAGCACCATGGAAA
Source organism: Alisma plantago-aquatica (assembly GCA_963693085.1). Taxonomy (NCBI): domain Eukaryota; kingdom Viridiplantae; phylum Streptophyta; class Magnoliopsida; order Alismatales; family Alismataceae; genus Alisma; species Alisma plantago-aquatica. Next base: position 1,422,995,308 of record OY856409.1, read on the forward strand.
GGGTGAGGCCACATGGGAGCCATGATGGACATAAGAAAGGCTTGTCCTGTTTGTTTGTGTGGCTGGTGGAATTTTGGGGGTAAATTTCCTATAAGAGGGGAAGGATGTTACAACCCCAATTTTGGGTTATTTGGATGAGAAATGTAATTTCTCTTAATAAAGATAAATGAACAAATAATGATGTATTTTGATTGAATGCATGAATTTCGTTTAAAATAGCCTTGTTGATTTCTTTGTGGGCTTTATTGGCTATTGGGCCCAATAACAAGGAAAACACAAAGGAAATTCAATTATTAAAAGAATAATTAAGAAATGGAGAAAAGAAAGATGTAGAAATCTCTAGAAGGCAAATTAATATCCTCCAAGGATGGGTTTCATGCCTTTTTGGTTCCTTGGGTTCCAAGGAGTCCAAAGTTGCAAAGATAATGCTACGAGAAAAGAAAAGATCCATTAAATATTTCTTTATTAAGAAAGAAATTGAAAACAATGTTAAAATATGGAAAATAAGTGGAAAGAGGTGTGATTGAGTTATCTTTGGTGGATTTTCGTGTCCATAAGGTTCCTAATGGTAAAATAAATTCAAATAAAGAATATATGAAGAGAGGAAAGAGAAAATAGGTGTTTTGTTACAAAATATGTGCCTTATAGGTACTTGACTTGCATATGAAGCAATCTAGTTTTTACTTTCGAGTTTGAGTCTCAAACTTGGGATACAAGTGGCTTGAGTCATTATGGACTTTCCCTTAAAATTTGGTATTAATTGGATAATCGACCTGAGAGTTATGATTTTTACAAAATATCCTAAAGTGGAAAGGGTAAAGGAAATATACATTAAATGTCACGATTTCTAATTAGAATTGGATTATATCTTAAGATGGGGCGCGTGATTGGAAATATTAGATCAAAATCGAACGGTTTCCCTTGTATCTTCTACCTCGCGACTAGTCAGGTTACCAATGTGAAAAGGACAGAGATACTTACTCGATTGATCCTACCCCTTTCCCCTCCACTCACTGGTCTTTTTCCCCAGAGCTAAGATCGGGAGAGGGAGGTGAGTTTTTACAAGCCATAAGACTTCCGTTGTCGTACTGTAAATGGATAGTTCCTAAAACCCAGTTCGTTTGGGATACATATGGTTGACACAACAACTATATGGACCGCCTCCCCTACATATATAAGGATCCCCCTAGGACCCCCATCTGCATAGATCTGCGCAACATCTGTTGATTTTGCAAGATATGCTACATACCCTTCCAACCCGCCACATCCTTCTCGCAATGGTCACAAGTTCTTCTCAGTGATTTGGGGTGACATATACAAATTCCTTAGGACTGGAGACCCGAGGCGAGCTCGCGAAGGGAACCAGATCTTTGGGAAGGATAATGGAGGCCCCGACTGCTTCCCCCAAGAAGGCTGCTACTACCCTATTGTAGGCCGGCGAGCGACCTGTGGGGGCGCCGCCTCCCGCCACCGTGAGCGTCACACAGGTGCTATCTAGGTGCGGCCAGAGCAGGTGAAGGCAGGGCTGAAGAGACCAGGGTCGTTGGTAGCGTAGACGGGATAGTCAACGTTGTGGTTCACTTGTCCATGACTACTTCACATGGGAGCGATGGATCAAAGGTGGGAGATGAGAGCCAGGGAGATTACACCTCTACCCTTGGGCGGCGAACAGGAGAAAGGGGCAAAGTAGTCTTTTTCCCCAAATAGAAGGTAATTATTTCATAATATCATAACTCATTCTAGGTAGATCGGATTAAAGTGAACTTTATATGGAAATTGATCAAGAAATTATGTAGAAGCCATTAAAAATAGATTCAGGGCCTAAAACTTCTTGAAATTAGGGAAGTATGCAAAGTCATCATCTTTAATGATTCCATCAATGCAAAACCCTAAAGCTTAAAGATAAATGAATCAAATGATAATTTCTGAATACTTAGAGTTTGAAATGAACTTCCTATTAATAAAAGAGTAGTTAGGTCAAAAAGTGTGGTATTTATGTTTAATTGGCTTGATTCATGGTTCCATGTGTACAAAAGTACTTTAAATAATCTAAATATGAGAGTCAATTGAGAAGGCATGAAAATAGTGTTATTGGCTAATTGTGGATAAATACCCTTAATATGGTAATTAGGGTTTTCTTAATGGTTAAAGGTGGAATTAATGATAAATAGAGTTAATGAAAGATAAGTTGTTAAGGAACCAAAGATGATAATTGGGCCTAATGATTGCGTCATGCCTTAAAAGGATAAAAAAAGGTAGTTTTAATATAAAAGAGGCATAATAGACTTAATGGACATTTAATTGTACCTATGATGCTAAAATTAGGGTTTAAAGTAGTATAAATGAAGTGAAATCCTAATTGCAATGAAAACCCTAAAAAGGAATAATAACCCTAGGATTAATAGACCATGATGACATGATTAATGATAGAAAATTGAATGCCTATTTTAGAATCAACTTGTGTGTGTTTGCTTGGTTCCTTAATTGGTTGAATTATTTCTACATTCTAGACAACTCGATAGGTATGTGGCTAATTATGGTTAATCGCATTAGTTTCTCGAAGGATTCCCGAATGATTAATCACATTGAATGCAACCTATCAGTTAGATGTTCATTCTTACAAATTATAAAGTCACTATGATTATCACACTTGTAAAATAAATGTGTATTCTCGCACCTACATGCCACCCTGATGGATGATGCAAAAAGGTCAAGCCCAGGAGGGAAGACCAATGGGCACCATGAGAGGTGACCCCGGACACCAAGCTCGGGAATGAGAAGGTGGTCTATGTTGCATGACTAAAGGGCACCATGAGAGGTGACCCTAGGCACCAAGATCGGGATTGAGAAGGTGGCCTGAAGTCAAACCCTAGAGAGGGTATTCCAGGGTTAGGGAAAAAGTGGTGGAGATTGACACATTGAAAACATAAATTGACTTGATAATTACCTTGGTTGTGATAAATAGTTTGTTAGCCATATTTGTGAAATTTTGGTTGTCTCCACATACCAGCATATTTCGATATGCTGACCGACGTTTTGTTTGTTGGTGTTTTAGGTGCACGATTGAAAAGGACAGACAATAAAGTGGCATATGTGGAATTAAATAAGAACTAAATTACAAAGGAGGATTAGTTAGAATAGACTCCAGATGTGGATAGCAGTAGACATCCCTATTTTGAAAAAAAGTATGCAAAGTTTTATTTCATTACAGCCTTTCAATTTAGTTGGTAGAAGTTGATAATTGTTATTGATTAATTGTCGAACCTTTGATCCTTTAATTGGGATAATGGATCTGACGTCTTGGTTTCCCTTAATTGGGGGTTATTGGGAGGTGGGGTCATTACAAATAATCTCAAAAAGTGATCAAGAAATTAGAGAAAAATTTGCAAAGAACCAAGCCTCACAGCCAACATTATTGTTCACACGAGCCAATCCTCCAACTTTGGGCTAGGAGACGATCTACCATCCGTCAGATCGCTATCCTAGGGTTAGAAACTCATTATGAATATGAGATATTAGTGTGACAAACGAATCTTTGAGGAACATTAGAATATCAAATGCAATAATTGGAATATTTATCTAATTAGCCCTTTAAATGCACATTTCTAATTGAGGGTGCATTTTATGTTCAAACAAGATGAAATTTTATGCCTAGACTAACTAGTACATGTAGAAACCAGTTAAGGAATTAGTTTTTGTTTTTGGGAACTTTTAGTATTTTATTTAATTCTTTTAGATTATCTCATATATTCTCTCTCTTTAATGAATTTGAGGCATCAGGAAACTCCTTAAAGATGCAAAACTTGGCATATAAGCAAACTAAAACATGTTGAATACAATTTTATAATTAGTTTTCCCTTTTGGGGTTATTTGACATGTTTTTCAATATTTTGGGATTTAATACACATTCTCTTAGGTTGGTGGTTGTGGATATTAACCTGATAAATAAAAGGCAAACATAACATAAACCAAGATAGAAGGATCAAATGGTGGAATCTTAAAGGAGAAAATAAATTGACTTTTCATGATAAACTCATCAAGGAGGGAACTTGTAACTTGGAGTATGATGTTAACACTATGTGGCATAACATGAACTCCTACATAACAAAAATTTCCAAAGAGGTTTTAGGGGAGTCCAAAGGTTGTGGGCCACCATAGAAAGAAACTTGATGGTGGAATGATGAAGTAGAGAAGGATATTAAATTGAAAAGGGAGATATATAGGAGCTTGCCAAATCTTGAGATGATGTAACGTTAAAAATATACAAGAAAGCAAAGAAAGAAGCTAAAATGATTGTTCGGGAGGCAAGATCTAGATACTTTCATGATATTTATAAGAAGCTGGACACGAGATAAGGGAAAAAAGATTATATATATATATATATATATATATATATATATATATATATATATATATATATATATATATATATATATATATATATATATATATATATATATATATATATATATATATATATATATATATATATATAGGGTATATCTTTACTACCCGTGCGGGTAACTAAGATTTGCTACCCGTGCATCAGTTTTGTAATGGGAAGGTATGCATTTGTAATGAGACGACCAAAATTGTAATATAAAGAATCGTTTTGTATTACAGTGTTGTTACAGTAATAAATAACATCACTGTAATACAAAATGAGTTTTTGTATTACAATTTTGGTTGTCTCATTACAAATTTAGTTGTCTCATTACATATATGTGTCATCCCATTACAAAATTGATGCACGGGTAGCGAATCTTAGTTACCCGCACGGGTAGCGAAGATATACCCATATATTTATATATATATATATATATATATATATAATGGCTCATATAAAAGAAAGGTAAGGAAGAGACTTGAGTCAAGTAAAATGCATCAAGAATGAAGATGACAGAGTGTTGGCGAAGGGCGATGATATTAGGAACCAGTGGAGAAATTACTTCCATAAACTTTTCAATGGAGATACTGCAAATAATGTTAGAGACTCGTGTGACATGAATACAAGATATATCATTTACACATGACAATTAATACCATTTAAGGTCAAGAATGATTTGAAAAAGATGAAAATGAGAAAGGCATTCTGACTAGATAGTATTCCCATTGATGTATGGAATAGTATGGGGAATGAAGGAGTTATGTGGTGAACAAAGTTCTGTAACAAGATCATGAAGACCAAGAAGATGCTGGATGAGTGGAGAAATAGTACTTAGTCCCCATCTATGAGAACACAGGTGATGTTCAGAGCTGCACAAACTACATAGGTATCAAGTTGATGAATCACATAATGAAGCTTTGGGAGATGATTATTGAGAAGAGACTAAGATCTATAATGCATATATCAAACAACCTATTTGGCTTCATGCCTGGAAGATCAACAACAGATGCTATTTTTTTATTATAAGGAGGCTTATGGAGAAGCATAGAGAAAGCAAAAGAGATCTTCATATGGTGTTTACTGATTTGGAAAAGGCTTATGATCAAGTACCCAGAGAAGTGTTGTGGATGGTTTTGAAGAAAAAGGGTGTACCAATCCAATACATTGACTTGGTTAAAGACATGTATGATATCTCTACTATAAGTGTGAGGACTCCTAGAGGAGAGACACCAACTTTTCCTATCATAGTTGGGGTACACCAAGGATCCACACTCAGCTCATATCTGTTCGTTCTTGTTTTGGATGAGTCGTCAAAGAATGTTCAGGATGCTATTCCTTGGTGTATGTTATTTGCTGATGATATTGTTCTGATTGAAGAAATTGAAGATGGATTGAATGCTAAAGTTGAACGTTGGAGAAAGGAATTGGAATCAAATGGTTTCATGATTAGCAAGAGAAAAACTAAGTATATGCATTGCAATTTCAGCCAATATCATAGTGTGAATGATGGAGCCAAGTTGGATGGAGTAGATATACCAAAATGTGACAAATTTTTTACTTGGGTTCTATTACTCAAATTGATGGGGATGTCCAAAATGATGTTTGTCATAGGATCATTGTAGGATGTTTGAAATGGAGGAGTGCAATTGGAGTTTTATGTGATAAAAAGATCTCTCTTAGGTTAAAAAGTAAGTTTTATAGAATAGCTATACGACCAGCCATGCTCTATGGGAGTGAATGTTGGGCGGTGAAGAAACAAGGTCTCAACAAGATGAACGTGGGTGAAATGTGTATACTGAGATGGATGTGTGAGAAGACAAGAAAAGATCGCTTGAGAAATGACTATATCAGGAATAAAGTGGGGGTGACGAGCATTGAGGATAAGTTGTGCAAGGGCTAACTCTAACTGTACATACATGTGTAATACAGACGACAAATGTGCTTATACAAGGCAATGCTATTGAGTCAAGCACAATAAATAGAAAAAGAGGAAGACCAAAATTAACATGGGATGAGCTTATAAAGAGAGATTTTGAATCTCTACATCTCAACCAAAATATTGCCCATGATTGAGCTAAATGGAAATGAAGGATCCATGTAGCCGACCCCAACATAGTTGGGACTGGGGCTTAGATGATGATGAATACACATTCTCTCTCCTAAATACACTAGAAATTTTAAGATTGTCAAAATCAAATGAAATTTCACAAATAGGCTTATTTTGGTATTTAGATTTTAAATTTGAGCTTTATTTCTACTTTTGAAAATGTTTACTAGTTTATTTAACACTTTTGGTCTTTTCTCCTATTTTCTTCTCTAATTATTTTTTAAAATAATTATTGTTGTTCAAATAAAGCAAAACTTGACACCCAAGCTATTGGAACCCAATGAATGCATTTTTACCATTATAATTTACTTTTGAGACGTTCTTTTGAGAGTTATGGCACCATTAGAAATTTTGACACATTATCATTGTATTTATCAAAATATTATATCTTTATTATAAACACTTACTTATTTGAGTCCTACTAAGTTTACACTATTACAAAAAGAATTATATATTATCATTATGCATGTTAATCCACCTTTTACTCAATTAACATATTTAATTTATTTATTCCACTTTAATTACATGATTGGACATAAAAACTACAATTTTCATTTTAACACATGTATTGATCATATTTTCCTCCATTGAGTGAGTATAGATAGCAAAGGAAATTTATGTAATACCTTTCATGAATTAACTTTCATGTTAGCATATATTTAAATTATTATGTAAATGTCTTTTAGTTTTATGCTTGTTTGGTCACATCGAAAGAACAAACCTAACTAACTTTGTAAATGGGATATGGCAAGATTCTAGATTCTGGTTCGTTACAAAACTTCACCCATTTAAATCTTTTGGTTCTTGAAATAAAATCATCCCAACATAATCAATCACCTTTATTCCACCTCTTTAAAAAGTATTAACTAATAAGTCAAACAACACTATAGGTTCAAAGAATAGTCTTTCCAAAACTCATGTACTTCATCACTTTCATCTTCAAGGTACCATGCAAAACAGATAACATATCTTTGAAGTCTAACTAAGAGATTATGGGTTACCTTCAACATGCTATTCTTCATTAACATCTTGGCCATCCAAAGCAAAGACCCTTCCAGCATGTCTCTCCATAGGTCTTCTTCCATTATTGTTGCCATTATTCTGAGGAGGTGCTTGAGGTTGTTGTTGTCGTTGTTGAGTTGGTGCATGTACATCACAAAGTTGGGGACATCTAGGACGAATATGACCAGGCTCATTGCAATGATGACATATAAATTTAAAGTCATGCCAAGGCCTTTCTTGTTTTCTACCATGAGAACACTTCCCATGAGGATGATAACCACTACAATTAACACACTTGTCCTTCTCTGATCATCACCTGAGAACTTCATTTTCTTGTCATGTTCCTTAGGTTGATATCCTAGATAAGACTCAAAAACTAAAGCTTTATCTATCCTATGTTGGAAATTTAGGGGAAGTTGTGGGACAAGAGCATGGCCCACCTTGTAGTTGAGTCCTTGTAAGAATAGGTCATCCCTAAGATCCTCACTTGATCCATAAGCATAATGTTCCAATAGTAGAAACTTGTGCACATATGTAGAAATAGACAAGAAACCATGCTTTAGACTGTAGAATTCTATTTCCTTCTTGTTTAGGACAATAATGCAGATGTACTTTCCACAAAAAGAACTAAGAATTATTCCTAGGTCACAGTAGAGATGTCAGAAATCCTTACAATTCCATTCCACTATACACATTGGTCCCTCTAGAACATAAGATGCAAACCTAACATTCTGATGCAGATGACATGCCATACTATAGAAAGTTCTTTCTATGACCAACACCCAGTCATCGACTTTATTGACCATCTCCAGTTATCCTACACCCTTGAAGTAGGGTGGTTTCATCTTCATGAAGTTGGTTAACGAGTACTCCTTTATCTTATTAGATATAGGAGGAGTGGTCAACTTTACCACCATGGGTGTGGTGAGGAATTGTCATAGCAAGGCTAACTCTTACATAGGAGAGATGATATTACCCGCATTAGCAATAGAAGAGGCATGGGTATCATGACCTACTGATGGTTGACTTCTAGTTGGAGGAGTAACTTGAGACACCAGAGTGGTACATGGATGGTACATCCTCAAAATTCTATACCTAGGGTTCTAGGGTGTCTCATAACCAGTTGGATTATCAAAAGATGAGTTATCTCCCACCATAAGGGTTTCTTGCACAAGTCAAGGGTACTAGGCATAAGAAACCTATAAAGAAGGTTATCATCCTAGGGAGATAAGATTGAAATAGTTAGATAATTGACAACTAATGGTTTTGATACCATACTTGTAAGGAGTGGGACCCGAGAGGGGATCCACTCCCTACTAAATTAAATAAAAAGGAAACATCCCATATAACAAAGATCACTATAATTTTTTTGTAAAAGGATGATAATCCATATTATTTAAAAGTATGATTTAGGTAACCAAATGTAGCAGCAGAACAAATATCTAACAATTATAGAACTTTATATTGTCACTATACTTCACCACACATGATTATACATATGAAAACTAACTATACTAAAGGATTAGATGATGATTATCTAACCACCTTGAGAAAGTCTCCCAAAGGTTTAAGTTATACTTGATGAGGTCTTGTACAACTTGGTTATCTTCTCCTTGACCTACACCTGGGGTTGGAAGCATACCCCAACAAAAGGAGAAAGGTAGATACGTCAGAAAAATCCTAGTATGTGCATACTAAGTTGAGCATTGAGCAACATTATGAAATAAAGGACTTCAAATAAGTAAGGCTTTTCAAAGGAAAAGGAAAGGACTACCTAGTTGTGCATATTAGAATATGAATTTAAAAAATTGATAACCTGGAGAATACTTGGCATTAAACCAACATAAAAGTTGTGCCTCACAAGCACATATAAATATTTTTGGGCACAAAACCCATCACAAGAATATTAACCTACATTCATGTGAGATAAACATAACACGAGAAGCAATGGCCGCCAAGGATCACAACCTTAAAACCTAATAGAGTATGTCACACAACCACCTCCCCAATATATATAAATGTGGGTAAAAAACTCGGGTATGGGGCACACAACCTCTATCACAAAAATATAACATGGGCACACAACCCAAAAACTAATGTAATTACACTACTCTAGGGCTACTGAATCACAAGGTGTGCAAAAATGTAGAGGTAATTATAACGTTTAGTATTTTAGATAATAAGTAAAGTTCCATCACAAAAATGGACAAAATAAACATCAACCACATAAGTGGGCCAAAGTAGTACATATTGTAAATTAGGGTTCATCATAAAGAAACGTACAAGTTAGATTCATAAGAAAGTCCAATGAAGTATGATGATCATAATATCAAAATCAAGTAGAATATGTTACATGAAATAAATCTCAGAAGTGAGAGATTGGGTAGGCTAGTATGTCAAGAGAGTGAGAAACTAGGTTTATTGCTCAAAGAGAATAATATGGGATGTAAACATACCTATACTTGAGTGATAAGTGAGAGATCAATTCCTAATCTTCCAAGTCTAGAGTCAACTAAAATCTATATATTGTTGGGAAATACGAGCACAAAGTATAACACCAGAAACAAAATTTTATCTATCTGTATTCCCATAATAGCAATATCGTGTCAACTACTATGAAATAGGAAGGATGGTTTAAAGAGTTATAACTGGTCTTGGAGCAAGCCCATCGATAAAAACTCATTTCAATGAAATTGTATACTAGTTTATCTTGGAGGGTGGTTGTGCAGTTCCTGGTCTTCACAACAAATAACGAACATGACCGCTTCTGCAATGACTCCTATGGTCTCGCCACAGACTGTAGGCTGACTTTTCTCTCTTAGCAGCAACCAAAGGACTCCTACCTCTACAGTAGGGTTTGGGCCAAGGTTCCCAGTCTATTAATACCCTTCTATTAATAGGTAGGGTTCGGGCCAAGGTTCTTAGTATGTTCGGGATCTATGTGGGAGTGGAAGGGATTGGAAGATCTTGAACTTTTGCAACCTATGGACCATAAAACGGTCATCTGGTGACCTATACAGTCATCTGGTCACACAAGACAGTAGTCTCACACTCCCAAATGGCTGTTTGGTAGTTTACCAATCACATACAAAATTGGAAATTCAATTTCCATTAATGTTACACATTAATTTCTTGCACCACAAGAAATGTGCAATCGAAACAAGATCAGGAAATTTCCAAAACATTCATTTGGACCCAATTGAGCCATCACACACAGGAGAGACACCCCTCTCACTCACCTAGATGGCCATCTGGTGAGTCGAGTTGAGCCGATCAGTTCATAAGAATGAACTGGTCGGTTCACACATCAGTTCGATTCACACCTTAGTTTGTGCAGAACTTAGCTAATTTGATTTCTGATTATCCTGACAATCCAAATGACCGTCTCAACACTTGGGACTCTCCTATGGATGCCCAAACGTCTGTATCACCCTGTGAGATTGTCGTTTGGCAGTGCAGTCAACCAATCTGTTGTGTGAATTGAATACCTAAACTCTTTACTACTCAATCCAATCTTCATTTAAGATTAAACTCCTCTTCTAGATGAGTTCCTTTGTGTGTGATCCTATAGGTCCCATATTACATTGGCAGTAAATATCTATACCTAACTTATGTCATCAGAAGCAAAGAGTGGTGCCTAGTTGCACATCAATGTTACCCAAGTGAATGGAAAGTTGGAGAACAACTTTAACCTAGAATCTGTGTAAGGTGTTGTAGTGATTGTATAATTCCTTTATCATTGATATCTAAGATGAACTCGAGACATGTAATCGTCATCCTCTCAACGTTCAATCCATGTTCATTGAACCAAAAGAAGACTATTTGAGATAATGTGACATCAATATCATATATTGATTCACATGTGCATGTGTTTCTCAGTCTTGCTTATCAAGTGGCCATAATATCATACTCTAGTAGGAGGGACAAATCCCATATCTATCACTCATAGTTAGTCCCCATGTATCAAAGTCAACCAATCATCACCGTTATAACAACCCATGTTTCAAGACTACATTTGATGATGTCAAAGTGTACCCAATGACATGTGATGAGTGCAGTGATTTCAGGTCAAAGAATCACAATCACCACCTTCACTATGAGAGATGACTATGACTACCAAAAATGGTACCCATGTGTCATTCTCAAGGTGGTTCTGTCCGATACACTATTCACTAACATGTATAGGTGTGCTTGGTTTGATATTTCCATATCATGACTAATGAGATTATGTCATCAACCAACCCACACTCAAGTCTTATGTGTTATTGGTGTCTATGTACCTTCCATAGTAACAATCGAAAAAGTACAAAACAAAATGTAGATACTCTTAACATTCATATGATCTCATTCTTCCAAGTCACATACGTGAAGACATACACCATTGAGTATTGTAATTCTTTACACATTCATAATGTTTCCTCATTATATCATAACTAAATGAAACAAAATGAATTGGAAGCTTGTCGTTATGAGTATTAATCAAATACTTTATGGTATATGTCGTGCTAATATTCACATGATTGGCTCTATGGGCATACCTTACCAACAAACTCCCACTTGTAGTTAGAGCCAATCACCCATGAATCATATTCTTGATGACCTAAAGATGTCCACCATGCTTCTGCTGTGCTAGTGCTAATTCAACAGCTTAGCAACACTTTGATTATAGTCAGTATATTGCATGTTTCCTTCTCTCTTCTCTGTACAATTTCTCGTATGAGACATAACTGTCATAATATGGTATCTGATTTCCTTGCCTAACAATTATCTCCATTGTTGTCACAGTATCACTACTGAGTCATCAATGGTTGGAACATCTATAAGTTCATAATATGAACTCTTAGATCCATATAGTATCACTCTTGTATTTGCAACACAAGTATACTCGACTTCTATTGTAGAATAGAATTAATGGCTATTAGTTCAGAACCCTTCCAACTAACAACATTTCTCCTTTAAAATCAAACATATCTTAATGCGATCATTTTGTCAGTATGGAAGCTTGCATTTATGTAACCCCTTACATCCAACTCTTCCTCTTTAGCAATCTTAATTACCAACAATCTATCCTTAGGTACTTCTCAAGTACTAATGGGTATATTTATTGACATTCCAATAACCCTTATTGGAATTTACCATCATGTTGTCATGTCCACTACATACAAGATTATATGGGATAAGTACACTTATAACATTCATGATAGATCCAATGTTACAACCTATGCCATGTTAATCATTTCATTTGCATTCCTCACAAGAATTGGAGTTAACATAAGGTTCATGAGAGACTAATCTGTATTCTCTGTCATTGAATCCTTTTTGTGTTGAACTCCTTCAACACATTGCTATTGTATGTGCTCAAACTTCCAATGTGAAACATTCAAGAACTATCTCATAGGTCTTGATCTTTATCTCATAAGATGTGTCACCTCTTCCTTCATTATTGAAGGTGTTTCCCATGCCAGTTCTCAATATTCATAATATTTAGATGTTATTCCTCATCATATGTGGAATATTCATATATGCTCCCACTACATCTTTTATAATCACAAATTTCATCTTTTATCTTGATACAAGTCAAACTCTTTGACTATCTTTTCAAGTCATAAGATCCCATCTATGAGATGCTTATTTGAATACCAGATTGAACTTTGTAGTTTACAAAGTTTATTTTCATTCTTGAAGTTATAAAACCCTTTAGGTTGTGTCACATACACATCCTTTGACATATTCATTTAAGTAATCCAGTTTTATCTTCATATGCTAAATCTCTTAGACTACTTTTACTAAAACAACAAGCTTGACAATTGGTAAAAGGATTTTCTATCAAGTTCAACAACCTAAACTGATTTGAAACCTTATGCAACCAATTTGTCCTTTTACGTTATCCATGTAGGTTTTTTCCACAAAACCCTATTGCACCCTTTAGATGTTTCCCTTTTAGGTGGCAATGTCAAATTCCTACTTTCTTATCTTACATGGATCCCATAATTGCCTTGATCCATTACTTAGATTATGGTACTCAATAGCTTCTAGTTGACTAGTTGGCTCATCCTGTCAGGACCAACCTATGTGAGTTGTTGGATTCACAATCCTACAATCTCAGATATGTTCTACTAGAACTAATTTGTTATTTTATATATGATGAACTCAAGATTCCAAAACAACTTGTGATTCTCTTAGTACTCATTGTACCTCTTTGTTGATCTTGAACATTTGGAGTTCTAATTTTACTCCCACTGATTCTTTTGGAAATCAGATATCCTATCAATAAAACACTTTTGTTTTTGGATTGGGATTAATAGTAATATTTAAAAAATATGGTTTATGGATAAACCTTCTTCAAGAAACTACTTTCTCAATGTAGCTTTTATTCCTTTAGACATATTGGGACATTCCCAATTCATATCATATATGATGTCTAACAACCCATTCAGATGGTACATGATTTAGTGATAGGTATATATATTTATGAGTATGAGAAGATTAGATTCATTGATAATTTATATCATGACTCATCATGGTATAATTCCTTCATTCTGACACATCATGTAACACTCAGGCCCACTACCCAAGGCTCTAGTAGAGTTTCAAGAATGACGACTGGCCCCACAGACCACTACTAGCCTTGATGATATGGGTAATCCAATCATTCCATATAAGATCATTTTATTTGAGGCATATGGATAGTCTGATCATTCCATATAAGATCATTCTATTTGAGGCATGAAATCCTGGGACATTACAATCTTCTAATTTTACTCCCACTGATTCTTTTGGAAATCAGATATCCTATCAATAAAACACTTTTGTTTTTGGATTGGGATTAATAGTAATATTTAAAAAATATGGGTTATGGATAAACCTTCTTCAAGAAACTACTTTCTCAATGTAGGTTTTATTCCTTTACACATATTGGGACATTCCCAATTCATATCATATATGATGTCTAACAAACCATTCAGATGGTACATGATTTAGTGATAGGTATATATATTTATGAGGATGAGAAGATTAGATTAATTGATAATTTATATCATGACTCATCATGGTATAATTCCTTCATTCTGGAACATCATGTAACACTCAGGCCCACTACCCAAGGCTCTAGTAGAGTTTCAGGAATGACGACTATCCCCACAGACCACTACTAGCCTTGGTGATATGGGTAGTCTAATCATTCCATATAAGGTCATTTTATTTGAGACATATGGGTAGTCCAATCATTCCATATAAGATCATTTTATTTGAGGCATTAAATTCTGGGACGTTACAATCTTCCCCACTTAGACTCTTGACGTCCTTGTCGAGGCTTAATATATAGACTCATAATCTCTTCCCCATTTCAGAGCAAACCCAAAATGGCCCATGGACACCCAACTCCAATCCACGACTACCAGCGCAAGGGCGTCTCCATCTCGTCTCAATGGATAGCCCTTTTAAGCTTGCCTAAACCGCACAGATTAAGACTGGTAGGCCACATGCCCATGTGGGTCCCACCTATTGGAGGGGAATTTGCTCTGATACCATTTGTAGAACTCGGGTCCACTACTCAAGATCTAGTAGAGTTTCAAGAATGATGATTGGCCCCACAAACCACTACTAGCCTTAACTGCACGCTTTTTCCTCACACACGTGTAAGCCAGGATCAACTTCTCGACTGGTCACCCATCCTAGTACTATTCCAAGCTGAGAATGCTTAACTATGGAGTTCTTAGTGATGGGCTCCCTGAAAAGGGGGTGCACCTTGGTGATATGGGTAGTCCAATCATTCCATATAAGATCATTTTATTCGAGGCGTCAAATCCTGGGACGTTACTCATCATTATGTTCACATGGATTTGATTTGTGATACATTATCATAGTCCTTTCTTTGAAGGTACTCAATGTATTGATGTAAAGTTTTTAAATATTTGATCTCATCAAAGTTTCTTAATACTTTCAACAAAGTCATACTTCATTTATAATCTCCTTGAACATTTCAATAGATTTCCATTTTACTAAGTACATATCATCATATTACCAGTAAATGAATATGAGGTATAAGTAATTATAACATTCATTCCATAAGATCTTCATGCACCACATGTATGAGGTCTAATGGAAGGGCTATCCTTCCACCACATCCAGTGAAGGATAATATGTCACTTTGTATGTAAATAAGGCTTAACATGTTTCCTTAGGTTCAATAACTTGGGGAATTTAGATTAATATCAATATGTATTCCAGACATGCATTTCTTATATGTACATGTAAGGTGACTAATGCTAATGTTAGTATTGTGTTATCAATTAAAATCCTTTGGTATTAACGTTATAAACATTCATCTCAAAATCTTTTATACAAAGATCATTAGATGTTTGGGCGTTGTCATACAAGATCATATATTTTGAAACAAAAACATTAATAGCTCATTTTAGTGATTTATCATCCTTGTCATACAAGATGCTTTAAAGTAAATGTTTCTATTTGATGGCATAATGAAATAGGATTTTTATGAACTCTATTACATGCCCCGTGGGTTAAGATAAATGTACACCAAAGCTTCCACAACTCCTGCTCCGCCTTGTCCATCTTTGTACTTCCGTGAAGGCTTTCACTTTTTTTTCATATCCTTCACATCAAGTATGTCATATCTCTATTTGGTATCACATACCAAATGAAGAAGTAACCAAATTTATCTAATAATGTTTATACCTAAAGTCCAGGCCTCAGTTCCTTGCTTCTTCTTCTTTAGTTCCTCTAACCAGAGTGGACAATTTCTTTTCCAATGTCCAGGCTGGTGACAATGGCGACACTCCTCTCATTTTCTTCACATGTCCTTTTGCCTTAAGATCTGAAGACTTGGGATTTTGGATAGATTTAGAAACCTTCTTATATTTTCCTTTTCCTTTGCCTTTAGATTTCCCCTTTGTCTTGCTGATCATCATCACATAATTGGGCTTGTCTTTCTTCATTTGTGTCTCAACTATTCTCAACATGCCCAACAACTCTATCAATGACTTGTCAAAGTCGTTCATGTGGTATTTCATGACAAATTTATTATATGATTTTGGAAGAGACTGTAGAATCACGTCAGTGGACAACTCTTAATCCAAGGGGAATCCTAGTCTAGCTAGGTTCTCCACATACCCAATTAGCTTGAGCACATGAGGGCCTACTGAATTTGCTTCTGCCATGTTACATTTGAACAATGCCTTGGTGACATCATATCTCTCTTGTCTTGCCTGATCTTGGAACATGTTCTTGAGATGTGTGATCATCTCAATCACATACATGTTTTCATACTGCCTCTACAACTCATAGTTTATGGATCATAGTATCAGACACTTGACATCTGTGACATCTTTAGTATGCTTCTTGTAAGCATCACTGTCAGCCCTTGGTGCATTTTGAGGTGCTTCCTCTTATTCTGGCATCTCCAGGACATAGAGCTTGCACTTTTATGTGAGAATGATTATCATTGTCCTGAACCACTCATGGAAGTTGTTCCTAGTTAGTTTGTCCTTCTCAAGGGCCGATCATAGAGAAAAGTGATTTTTGTTTGTTTCCGTTTGATTCTACAAAAGAATTTGCAATTTTATGAAAAACTCAATTTTGATTTTATTTGATTAAATTTGGGCAATAATAATTAGGTCTTTATTTCATTATCATTTTCATTATTTTGTTTAAATTGACAACCCTCAAGTATCAATTTATAAAACTACAATGAACAATTTTCTAATGAGCCAAAATCCATATTTTGTCAAATCACGGGTCGACTTCTCCCAATCACCCACAACTTGATTATTTAGGTAGGAAATCATGCCGATTAAATTATATGCAACTCTTGGATAGATGATATGCACAAATCTTTTCCAAAATCATCTGCATACCTCTGGTCTTAAGCTCTCTAAGTCACACATTAATCTTGACCCAATATTCAACACGATAGATATGCGCCCTGCTTTGTGCAAACCTACATATCTACCATCACACTTCCATGAGATAGATGATGCACCATGCTTTGTGCAAATCTACACTTGGTCGATCAAGATTTTCATGTGTGCTTCTAATGTAAGGCATCCAAGACTTAATATGTTTGACTCAAAGGATTATATACATTATATATATATATATATATATATATATATATATATATATATATATATATATATATATTGTATCCAAACACCACATATATAGTACACAATATATACATGCTATATCCCACAATTTAAGCATGCAATATAAAATAAAAAGCAATGGTTATGTTCATGTCTACTTGTAATTCCTTAGAGCCACAATGAATTACTACCACCTACGTCAGTCATCACATCTCATGTATGAACCTGCTGTTAGTGTAGATTTGTGCTTGCCAATCTTGGTAGATCGGTTCAACCCTTGAACCTATCATCTCGCCTCTTAGCCAGTTGGTTGGTCATCATAGACGGTTGTCTAGATTCTAGTTCAACTGGTATTTGGAATCCTTCCAAACGTTTGGTTGGGTCCTCTAGGCAGTCATTTGGCTCCATAATTCTATCCTCCATGGTCCTCCATATAGATGACTCATATCACGAATGGTGATGACAAATACCAAACATCAGATAAAGACAAATGCGAAAGCGGTCATTTGCAGCGGATTACTAAAAATCACTAAATTTAAAACCTTTTTCAAAGAGATCCAAACTTAGGAAAACTCTTTTATCAGGAACCAAAGTATTTTATTTACATCCTAGTTCATAAGTACATATCTTGTACCGTTTCATCTTGAGGATTACAAGCATCAAGCCAAAATCTCAGATCGATTCATTAAAAGCACTAACTACTGACTCCAAGGACGTGAGAGTACAGAGACGACACATAGGACTTTCTATACAAAATATGACAGCCAGTGCCTCCACCTGGAATATCATTGTTGTCCCTATTGCTGCTACTCCTGCTCTTTCCCTGCAATAGGGTTTCTACCTCTTCTTCTGCATCTACCTAAAAAGTTGGATCCCACAGGGGTGAGACAATAGAAAATTGTCCCAGCGAGAGATATAACTCTCTGCCAGAAACATTATTATTGCAGATAAATAGTAATAAACTGAGTAGGAGTTCTTTTATATTAACAATAGTATTAATCATTATATGAGCAGAATAGGATAATCTCCTTTCTTAAGGAGAACATTGCATCTGCCCATTGTAGACTTGTACATCATCTATCTACTTTGCAAAGAATGTAAGGAATCATAAATATATCATCTATCAACTCAAGATGCTTAAAAAAATGTAACATCAGCCAATGATTTTCGCATTCAATCCTTAAGCATACATGCTATACGGCTGATTATGTTTTAAAATCACACTTATGCCCTTAGGAGATGAGGTATACTGCTCATACTCCAACTGACCATTGCGAAGTCAAAATAGGTGCCATACAAGGTCAATGGAAGAGCCGGCTACCTCCCTTATCTTAGTCAGTACAAGATTCCATGCAGGACATCTTGTGTCTCTGCTAATAGCTTTCCAGGGTACACTAGACACTTCACTATAGAGTTACAACTTCAACTGCACTCCTTTGGCATCAAGAGATTTAATGTTTATCCCACATCAATCCGACATTAAAATTATTGGGAGATTAGTGTTACATCCATCCCAGCTTCAAGGGATTAGTGATACATCCACCCCGACATATATAATGAAGGATTGAGAGATTTAATGGTTATCTCGCATCAATTCCTCCATTAGGGCGTAAGGATATTTTCTCCCATCACCCCCGCATATTAAAAAATATGCATTTCAGGTTATGCCGTGGAGCAACCCATTTCACGATCCATCAAGTTCTGACACTAATGGTTATATGGCCAGGGCACTACATGATAAGATTCCAATTGATTAATTAAATGTATTACAATATTCTTTTAGCATCAGTCAGGTTTTCAAACATAAATTATTATCACAAATGCTACAAAGAATGTGTAATACTTCTATCAAGTACTTTTCAAATCTTTATAAAACATTGGGATCTCAATCCCTTATCTCATTTCTGGGAATTCACATCCCTCAACATCATCATCATGTTTACTGGATCTGGGTATTCAAACCCTTAGTTCATCACTAAACACAGTTACCATTTATCAGGTAACTATTACCTTCAGGTCATCTAGACAAGGTAAACATGATACTTGCTACACAAGCATCTCACATGGCTCACAAGGCCCATTAAGTATCTTGTCACTTCTCATTAGTCAACAAATTATCACATGGCTCATAAGGCCATTACTCATCTTGTCACCTCTTACTAGGCAACAACTTATTTACATGGATCGCAAGGCCATTGCACATTATACTTTTATTCAAGTATTTAGCATGCCTTACAAGGTTTATGCAACAAAAGAATTACAACCTTCCCCTCATTAGGGTTAGGGTTTCCCTTCCTTATCGATTAGGGTTTCTCTTACATATCATCACCCTTTATTAGGTTTAGGGTTTTCCATTATTAACCATTTAGATTCTCAAGATCTTATTATTAATGATCAAGACCTAATTCATTGCTCCACACAACTAGGAGACAACATTAATAACATAAGTATTCAATCATTCTTATTTATTCTCATCATTTATCATTAAATGAAATATCAACACAAGGTATGAGTTCCTCTCTCAACTTTACCAGAATATGGTTACACTATACTTTATTAACTTGGCTTAACCTTTTCTTAAGGTATGTTAGCCTACACTTATCAAAGTGCATTATATCTCAATGTCACAATTGACATGACACACTTCATGTGTTACTCATCCAAGTATATTGGATTTAGAATACATCAAGGTGTATCAATCTTGAGGTGCTGTATGTGATATCTATCATGTCTTGATGTATCACTTCCCTCATCACCTTTATCTTAAGTTCATCAACTTATCTTGTATTAGGGTATCTCCCATCCTAATACTTTATAACTAGTTCATCACATTTATCCTGTAATGTATTGGTCATAAGTCACTTATTTGAAATATGCAACCATTATCAATGATATGGACTCATCTCGATTTAAGGAATTATTGATATAAAGATATCCATTATCAACCTCTTTAGGTTTTTCACTTATCAATATATTAGTCACTATTCCATTATTAGGAATAGGGTTTTCCATCTTTATCAATTAGGGTTCACATAACATCTCCCCATATTTGGGTTTCACATAACATTACCTGAAATTAGGGTTTCTCAACTCAACCCAAAGTTAGGGTTATGATTTATCATCATATTGCCCAAGATTAGGGTTTCGTGTTCTATAACCCAAAATTTGGGTCTCACATACCTTCACCCTATATTAGGGTTTCACATAGCATCACCCTAGGTTAGGGTTTCACTATCTTGAATTAAGGTTCCTTATAACCTTTCCCCAAATTAGGATTTCATATAACTTTACCCGAAATTAGGGTTTCATGAAGCATCCTCTTAAATTAGGGTTTTTCATTGTTTTACCCTGAATTGGGGTTACTCATATCATCACCCTAGATTAGGGTTATACCATTACCCTAGATTAGGGTTTCTCCTAACATTGCCCTAAATTAGGGTTATGGCTCGTCAACCTTCTCAATTAGGGCTTCATGATCTCTTTATTAATGATCATACCCCGACTACATATTTTATTCATGTTGAAAGTGTTGAGGCTTATCCACTACATGATTATCATACATGTATGAATTCCTCTCTCTCTCTCATCCTCTGTAGGATGTTAATTGCTTCAAACTTGATTAGATTAGGCCAACCCTTCATTCAAGTACATACATTTAGGGTTAGCATAATGTATTGAGATATTACTTTCATAAGCATCAAAGGTTAACCCTTCTAAGGATACGAATCAACCTAGTACCTTAAAGGTACAACTATTGTAATTATATTTGAGGTAAATCATTAATAATCATAGGGTTAATTGATCTTTCATAGCTTTGAGGCTATTAGGTCTCCAAACGGTTTTGATACTTTTGAACCTTCAAACGGTTTTAAGATGTTTGACCTTCAAACAGTCTTGAGGTGCTTGACCTCCAAACGGTCTTGATCCACATCTTCAATCCGTCTTAAGACCATTAGACCATCAAACGGCCTTGATCTCACAATCCCTAAATAGTTTGAGACCGTTTGAAATAAATATAATTAACCCCAAACGGTTTGAAACCGCATGAGCAACTCATTATTGAAACCAATTGAACATTAAACGGTTTGAGACCATTTGCTCTCCAAATAGTCTGAACACCGTTTGATCCCAAATGGTCTCAAGACCGTTTGGTCCAAACCATCTTGAAATCAAATGGACCAATTAGGGTTTCCTCCAATCAATCAATTGGTTTTAGGATTTGCTTTATTGATTCACACATTAATTGGACCAGTGAAAGTACATTAAATTATAGCCCTTGGATCTCCAATCATCCATCCCAGCCCTTGACCTCCAAATGGTCTTGAGACCGTTTTCCCTCAAATGGTCTTTAGACCGTTTGAGCCATTCAACTAAGAAATTGACTCAATTGATTTAAGGTTTCAACCATTCAATCCAATTAGGGTTAGTAATCAATGGATCACCCATACTTGAATCCATTAAATTTAAATCAATTTGAGTAATTGGATCTTCATCATTCATATCATAAATTAACCCCAAATGGTTTTGAAGTTCAATTTTACCCATTTGATCTTGAGATTCATTACCCATTCGGTTTTGAACTCAACTATCCATTCAATCTTGAAGTCAATTACCCATTCGGTCTTGGGTTCAATTACCCATTCAATTTTGAAGTAAATTATCCATTCAGTCTTGGGTGCAATTACCTTTTTGGTTTTGAAGTAAATTACCCATTCGGTCTTGGGTTCAATTGCCCATTCGGTCTTAAAACCGAATCAATTCAATCAGTTTTGAAACCAAATTAGCTCAATCGGTTTTGAAAATTGTTTGCCCATTCCTTTGTTGAGGTGTGTGCTTAGGATGACATCATCATATTCAAGCTTCAAACCTTCGTATTCAATTGTGATTCTTATGATGATTTCAACAACTAATCAAAAAGGAAATTGAGAAATAGAAATGTTCAACACATGATGAATAAATTGCAAGCAATAATGACATTTAAGGGTTCAAGTTATATAACCCACCTTTAAAATTGAATCCAAGCTTCAAGATTCACGTTCTCATTGGTGGATGAAGCTTCCTCAACTTCCAAATGCTCTTCTTCAAGTCTTTGAGTGAAATGAATGGCTAAGTTTGAAGATTGAATGAAGAAAAGAAGAAATTAAGCATTGAATTTCAATTTCCACCATGAAATCAAGGTTGAAGATGACTATGGAGCTTACCTACAGGTTGGGGCACGTTATCCTATTTCTCCTAATCTCCTTTGTGCATGGCAAAAGCAAGAAAAGAAAAAGGGATCAAAAAAGCCTTTCATGTTTGTTGAAAATGGGATGTATATAAGGGAATTTCAATGAGAGAGAAAGTGATAAATAATTCCTTCAACTCCTAAAATTGGTGCCACATACTCCCCTCCATCCCTTTCATACGAATCCATCTCCCCCACCTTGTAATTCCTCCTCATTATCCATGAATTTAAAGAAAACAAATTAAGCACCTTAATCAATATAATAATAATATCCAAAATTGAGTGGATATTACTTTTTCTTTAACTAATGTGAGTGGACTCTCTACTCACTTTAGATATTTCGTTGCCTTTGCAAGGCACAAGGACGTCCATATTTATTCAAATTCAACCATCACACTTTTGGTTGGAGGGCACTTCCATTAATATATTTATTTTTGCATTAAATTGAATTAGGGTTTCAATTATGCTTAAATCTTGATTATTTTAATATCAAGATTCTCTCTCCTCCAAAGAGATTCAAATGAGATGCCCCTATGATTTTCTTGTCTCTAATTAATACCAAGAAACATTATGGACTCTATAGAAGTGGTATTTTGCATATTGAACCCTAGGTTTTGGGTAAATTGCACATTACACCAAAACTAGGTTTTTATGCACCAACATTGCTTAATAAGCTCTTTCTTGGTGCTCAGGTTTTCACAAGCCATACCTATACATCATTCTCATTCTTATGATGCTTCAACACTTGATGATCATTTTATCATGTAAAATTTGCAAGTTAACCCCTCAACTTTGGTAATTTGCACTTTAGTCTAAAATAAGTAAGACATTGTTTCAACATTATTCAAAAAGGACTAAAATTGAAACCTAAATTCCTCTTGAGTCTTAATTATTTTTCAAAAGATAAAGACAAGAATATACATGACTTACTTAAGTAAAACCTCTAGGTTTAAGCCTTATCCCAGGTCAGGGATGTTACAATTATAAACCCCTAACAAGGATTTCGTCCCTGAAATCCCAGGTAAAGGAAGACAAATATTATATATTCATCATATCATCAAGTCTCCACATAACATCTTAATGTCATGGAGATATCATAGAACTTTGGTCAACACAAAGTTCTTCCATACATGGTTATCATAGAACTTGTCACACATGACACATTCTCCATTGTCCTTTTCATTATTGACTATAGAGTCAACTCTGTGGCAGATAGCATTTTTCTTTGTCAGGGATACATTATACGTGCCTCATTCTATTCAAGTGTCAAAACTCACTGATTTATCACCTTTCTCAACTTATAACTTTATATGACATGATTCTTGGTTCTGGGGAGTCTCCCATACTCCTTATATAGTTTAGCATTTCATTTCCAAGAAAAGACCAGAGTTACATTTTGTCACCCACTTGTGACTACAAGTATTATCATACATCTGTTGTGCCATACAATCTGTTGACACAACACTAAACTCTCATACTGCTTGTACCAAATATCTTATTAGTTGTACATACTTTTGTCATAAGGGAAGGTTACTTACTAATTAAGAACTTATCTTAGAGGTATCTTTAGAATTATTTTTAACTTGATAAGCTTTTCTGACAATGGTTCAACAATTGTTCCTTCAATTATTACATTCTTGTCGATGTTATGTTTGTGCAAAGAATAAACCCCTAACATGATATGTCCATACTATTTTATGTAATTAGACTAATTTCACAATTGACCATTCTAGGTAACCAACATTAATAATCTAATTAGGAGTTATTCTTTTACTTATCTATACCACCCGGTATTTCTTGGATACCAGAATTCCTTACTTTGGTATCCATCACATGTGTCAAAAACACATCACATCCTCATCATTTCCATCTCTCAGTTGTTTTTACCAAGGTTACACATATAAAAGGATCTTTCTTTCATCCTTGGGACATTACTTGTTACACATATCTTTATCTTGGAACCAAAGTCGAAGATGAACTGATACTTTTCTAAGTATCCATCATTGGATTATCTCTAATCCATGCACATCAAGTGTCATAGTACTCACTTGATTGCCATGTTCCAAAAAGAAGAGAACACAAAGAAACATATTTTTCTTATCATCCCATCATCTCCCAGGGTTTTTTATCAAAGAGAAAGGATTATCATCTCCCCTCATTATAACATGAACCTTCAACTGTTCATGAATCATTTACTCTTATTTCATCCTAGGTTCCTTGCTATCAACATATGAATTATAAGGATGATTACATGTCATTACCCATTCCTTTGCTATTGTCTAACATATTTATGAACATTTTGTGATTTTATCACATTTCCTATTTCCACATTATGGGAAAAGATATTTATTATTCACACAGGCTTTATCAAATAGGGATCATCTCCCTTGTCTCATTTTCTTTATCATGAGGATTATACTTTTATTTCCTCATACACACAGATTGATCTGAGATCATTTCAGATTCCATTTTATTGTACTTAGGATGTGATAAAAATATCCATGCCATATTTCTAATTTCTTTATGCTCACTAGATTATTTTAGAATGACCACTTGATTAGAGTAATAAAAAAGATAACAGTCTAAGAGTCACATACTTTCCCTATATCCAATAATTATATACCTGGACAGGGTATACAAGTACTGAGATTAGGTAGTATGCACTTTATTTACTATCATGTTCCTCACTTTTAATATCATCATAAGCACAAGATTTAACATTCCTGGATTTTCTTCAGACATTACTTCTATATCTCATACTTTATTACCCAGATAAGAGAAATTATAAGGCATTTAAAGGAATACTGAGTAAAATATAAATCCTCATCTTCCTTGTTCCCTCATATGACTAGTCAAAGAAAGCTAAAAAACAACTGCTTTCTTATATTTAACACATGAAATCATGAAATAATATATCAGAACAAAACTGTTTCACCTGACATGTCTCATGTCGTAGTTTGTTTACTACCTCAGGCTGATTCTGTTCATAGAATCTTACCATTGCCTGATGTTGACTTTGTTCTTTGTTATTTAATGCAGTTGATCCTACCTGGGACGTCTGTCCACGTCCTCGAGTACCACTAGAAAACTATTTCCTCTGATGACCTTGATGTCTCTACCTTGGTGGTTGGGTTACCATTGTGTTTCCAACTGGACAATCTCTTACTAGATGTCCTACCCGTCTACACTGGTAACAAGTTCTAATCTCTTGATATGGTCTACAAGGTCCTTTACCCTTTCCGGGTAGCCCTTTCCCTAGTGCACTAGACCTTGGTTGTACCGATGGTACTAAAAATTTCCACTTTTTGGAACTACTAGGCCTCTGATCCCGAGTTTGGATAGGTCTTTTCTTATTTCTTTTCTCATTATACTTTTCTGGACAGTCTTTCTTGATATGTCCAGGCTGCCTACACCTATGGAAAATCCTGGTTTCAGGTTGTAACCTATTCATTTCATCAATATTCATTGCTCCAACATGCTGATGTTGAGCAAGAATCCTATTGGAGTGCAAAACTTCATCATTGGGGGCTGGTAATCTAGGTTGTATTGCTAATACATGGTCCACTATACACATTATTTCAGTCCTAACCTGCCCAACAGTGATATCGATAGAAGAATTCTGTATCATAGTTGGATCATCTTGGGGGTTCTCATGCAGTCATTCTTCTCTCGCCTGGTCCCTTGCACCTTCTGTTGGTGCAACATTGCTGCTCTCAACAGCATGTTCTTCGTGTGATCCAAACATCTTTAAGTTCTTCTTCTCCTATATGAGTAGAAGACACTATCAGATAATCTGGAAGACACTAGAACAAACTCAACAACCTTAATCCTATGTCTTTGTAGACTCAGTGAACCTAGAGCTCTAATACCAATAAATTGTGACGACAAATCCCAAACATCAGATAAAGACAAATGCGGAAGCGGTCATTTCCAGTGGATTACTGAAAATCACTAAAAATTCAAACCTTTTTCAAAGAGATCCAAACACAGGAAAACTCTTTTATATATTAGGAACCAAAGTATTTTATTTACATACTGGTTCATAAGTACATATCTTGTACCATTTCATCTCGAGGATTACAAGCATCAAGCCAAAATCTCAGATCGATTCATTAAAAGCACTAACTACTGACTCCAAGGACCTAAGAGTACAGAGATGACACATATGACTTTATATACAAAATATGACAGCCAGTGCCTCCACCTGGAATATCACTGTTGTCCCTATTGCTGCTACTCTTACTCTTTCCTTGCAATAGGGTTTCTACCTCTTCTTATGCGTCTACCTAAAAAGTTGGATCCCACAGGGGTGAGACAATAGAAAATTGTCCCAACGAGAGATATAAATCTCCGCCAGAAACATTATTGTTGCAAATAAATAGTAATAAACTGAGCAGGAGTTCTTTTATATTAACAACAATATTAATCATTATATGAGTAGAATAGGATAATATCCTTTCTTAAGGAGAACATTGCATCTGCCCATGGTAGACTTTTACATCATCTATGTACTTTGCAAGGAATGTAAGGAATCATAAATATATCATCTATCAACTCAAGATGCATAAAGAAATGTAACATCAGCCAATGATTTTCACATTCAATCCTTAAGCATACATGCTATATGGCTGATTACATTTTACAATCACACTTATGCCCTGAGGAGATGAGGTATACCGCTCATACTCCAACCGACCATTGCGAAGTCGAAATCGGTGCCATACAAGGTCAATGGAAGAGTCGGCTGCCATGACCTCCCTTATCTCAGTCAGTACGAGATTCCATGCAGGACATCTTGTGTCTCTACTAATAGCTTTCCAAGGTATACTGGAAACATTGCTATAGAGTTACAGTGTCAACTGCACTCCTTCGACATCGAGAGATTTAATGTTTATCTCACATCAATCCGACATGAAAATTATTGGGAGATTAGTGTTACACCCATCCTGACTTCAGGGGATTAGTGATACATCCAACCAGACATATATAATGAAGGATTGAGAGATTTAATGTTTATCTCGCATCAATTCCTCCATTAGGGTGTAAGGATATTTTCTCCCATCACCCGTACATATTCAAAGATATGCATTCCGGGTAATGCCGCGAAGCAACCCATTTCACCATCCAACAAGTTTTGACATTGACAGTTATATGGCCAGGGCACTACATGATAAAATTCCACTTGATTAATTAAATATATTACAATATTGTTTTAGCATCAGTCAGGTTTTCAAACATAAATTATTATCACAAATACTACAAAGAATGTGTAATACTTCTATTAAGTACTTTTCAAAGCTTTATAAAACATTGGGATCTCAATCCCTTATCTCATTTCTGGGAATTCACATCCCTCAAAATCATCATCATGTTTCCAGGATCTGGGTATTCAAACCCTTAGTTCATCACTAAACACAGTTGCCATTTATCAGGTAACTATTACCTTCAGGTCATCTGACCAAGGTAAACATGATACTTTCTTACACAAGCATCTCACATGGCTCACAAGGCCCATTAAGTATCTTGTCACTTCTCATTAGTCAACAAATTATCACATGGCTCATAAGGCCATTACTCATCTTGTCACCTCTTACTAGGCAACAACTTATTTACATGGCTAGCAAGACCATTGCACGTTATACTTTTATTCTAGTATTTAACATGCCTTACAAGGTTTATGCAATAAAAGAATTACAACCTTCCCCTCATTAGGGTTAGGGTTTCCCTTCCTTATCAATTAGGGTTTCTCTTACATATCATCACCCTTTATTAGGTTTAGGGTTTTCCATTATTAACCATTTAGGTTCTCAAGATCATATTATTAATTATCAAGCCCTAATTCATTGCTCCACACAACTAGGAGCCAACATTAATAACATAAGTATTCAATCATTCTTATTTATTCTCATCATTTATCATTAAACGAAATATCAACACAAGATATGAGTTCCTCTCTCAACTTTACCAGAATATGGTTACATCATACTTTATTAACTTGGCTTAACCTTTTCTTAAGGTATGTTAGCCTACACTTATCAAAGTGCATTATATCTCAATGTCACAATTGACATGACACACTTCATGTGTTACTCATCCAAGTATATTGGATTTAGATTACATCAAGGTGTATCAATCTTGAGGTGTTTGATGTGATATCTATCATGTCTTAATGTATCACTTCCCCCATCACCTTTATCTTAAGTTCATAAACTTATCTTGTATTAGGGTATCTCCCATCCTAATACTTTATGCACCACTTCATCACATTTATCCTGTAATGTATTGGTCATAAGTCACTTATTTGAAATATGCAACCATTATCAATGATATGGACTCATCTTGAGTTAAGGAATTATTGATATAAAGATATCCATTATCAACCTCTTTAGGTTTTTCACCTATCAATATATTAGTCACTATTCCATTATTAAGAATAGGGGTTTCCATATTTATCAATTAGGGTTCACATAACATCTCCCCATATTTGGGTTTCACATAGCATTACATGAAATTAGGGTTTCTCAACTCAACCCAAAGTTAGGGTTATGATTTATCATCATATTGCCCAAGATTAGGGTTTCGTGCTCTATAACCCAAAATTTGGGTCTCACATACCTTCACCCTATATTTGGGTTTCACATAGAATCATCCTAGGTTAGGGTTTCACTATCTTGAATTAAGGTTCCTTATAACCTTTCCCCAAATTAGGATTTCATATAACTTTACCCGAAATTAGGGTTTCATGAAGCATCCTCTTAAATTAGGGTTTTTCATTGTTTTACCCTGAATTGGGGTTACTCATATCATCACCCTAGATTAGGGTTATACCATTACCCTAGATTAGGGTTTCTCCTAACATTGCCCTAAATTAGGGTTAGGGATCGTCAACCTTCTCAATTAGGGTTTCATGATCTCTTTATTAAGGATCATACCCTGACTACATATTTTATTCATGTTGAAAGTGTTGAGGGTTATCCACTACATGATTATCATGCATGTATGAATTCCTCTCTCTCATCCTCTCTAGGATGTTAATTGCTTCAAAATTTATTATATTAGGTCAACCCTTCATTCAAGTACATACATTTAGGGTTAGCATAATGTATTGAGATATTGCTTTCATAAGCATCAAAGGTTAACCCTTTTAAGGATACTAATCACCCTAGTACCTTAATGGTACAACCATTATAATTATCTTTGAGGTACATCATTAATAATCATAGGGTTAATTGATATTTCATAGCTTTGAGGCTATTAGGTCTCCAAACAGTTTTGATACTTTTGAACCTTCAAACAGTTGTAAGATGTTTGACCTTCAAACGGTCTTGAGGTGCTTGACCTCCAAACGGTCTTGATCCACATCTTCAATCGGTCTTAAGACCATTAGACCATCAAATGATCTTGATCTCACAATCCCTCAATAGTTTGAGACCATTTGAATTAAATATAATTAACCCCAAACGGTTTGAAATCGCATGAGCAACTCATTATTGAAACCAATTGAACATTAAACCAAGTGGATATTACTTTTTCTTTAACTAATGTTAGTGGACTCTCCACTCAATTTAGATATTTCATTGCCTTTGCAAGGCACAAGGACGTCCATACTTATTCAAATTCAACCATCACACTTTTGGTTGGAGGGCACTTCCATTAATATTTTTTTTTTGCATTAAATTGAATTAGTGTTTCAATTATGCTTAAATCTTGATTATTTTAATATCAAGATTCTCTCTCCTCCAAAGAGATTCAAATGAGATGCCCCTCTGATTTTATTGTCTCTAATTAATACCAAGAAACATTAGGGACTCTCTTGAAGTGGTATTTTGTATATTGAACCCTAGGTTTTGGGTAAATTGCACAATACACCAAAACTAGGTTTTTATGCACAAACATTGCTTAATAAGCTCTTTCTTGGTGCTCAGGCTTTCACAAGCCATACCTATGCATCATTCTCATTCTTATGATGCTTCAACACTTGAGTAACATTTTATCATGTAAAATTCGCTAGTTAACCCCTCAAATTGGATAATTTGCACTTTAGTCCAAACAAGTAAAACATTGTTTCAACATTATTCAAAAAGGACTAAAATTGAAACATAAGTTCCTCTTGAGCCTTAATTATTTTTCAAAAGATAAATAAAATAATATAAATGACTTACTTAAGAAAAACCTCTAGGCTTAAGCCTTAACCCAGGTTAGGGATGTTACAAATGGGTTGTCTCATCTGATGATGATCATCTTCTTTGTCATTTCAAGAAATAAACTGTTACACCCACATCCCAGGATTACCACTAATCATGAGATTAGGGCATAAGTTTGAGGATTATACTTAATTCAAAGTTCACTCCTAACTTTTTTTCCCTTTATTTCAAACTCTTTGTTTTCTCACATTTAATCACATAAACAAAATTTACAAAGGATATGATCTCAACATTAATGATACACATCCATACATTCATTCTGATCCTCACACTTCCATGTACATACAACATGATAACCAAATATATACTCTCTTATTAAGGAAACAAAGATACAAATCATCATTTACAACTCTCTCACTTCTATACAAGGATCTAGAGTGACATGGACCGACTGAACTCACTTGATTCTAATACTTAGCTCTTATGGCAGATCTACGCTAATGTAATGACATCTTTAGTCCATGAGTTATCCCCAAAAATTGTGAGTAGAGGAGTGAGCCTACACACTTAATGAATGAGTAATTGAAAGAAACAATTTAAGTATTTAGATAATTACAAATATACTATTGAGAAACTGATATCAATTATAACAACACTAAGCTTTATTGGGACTAATCATTCATAAACATAAATATGGAAGGATACTCTAGATATCTACAAGGGTGAATAGATATATGAACATACTGGATTAATATCAAAGAGAACTAGTAACTCAAAAACATAAAAAGGATAATTCAATAAATAAACACACTTGGTTAACCTCTCACTATCTTATTATGCCCTAAACCCACATGAGGTGTACCATAACATGTGAAAGAATTGCAGCAAGCTATGATCTCACTGTATAGGGCTTAGAAGCATGCCCAGGTTCCTAAGACTATCTCTCGAGTAAGACCCCATCTACAACGAGCCTCAACACATCTACCTCTTAGCGACTATTAGGAGTGAATGGATATCTCAGACTCCACATCTCAACTTGGGTACTCAGGCGGTGAGTCAAAGCCCTCAGGCTTATTGTGCATCAGTGGACCAACTGACCACTGATCACTACAACATGTAACACATGTACCACCAACATCCCCAGTTGGTGTTGGGTACCACACAATTGTGAGGAGTCTGCCCTACTGGTCAAGACCCCACACCCTACTAGTACACTCCGGCTTACCTCGATCTAGACTATCATCAATCTGGAAACCATTTCCTCCCCACAACACATGCCTCATCCTATGAGGATTCTATAGTGTTCAGGGCATCTAAATGTCTAATTCACTCTTTAAGTTCACAATTGAACAATCACATCAACATATCTTAGTTTATCTTTATAAACTGTTCATTTCATAGATCATCTGATAATATTTACCATAAACTAAATTGTTAATCATAACCACATCTCATACTGAGACACATTGATAGCATAATACTTGATTCACTGAACACCCTATCCTTAGGTCTTCATTTACCTCATTCACTTCTCACATGACTCACATAAGGATTTAATGCATCATAAACATTCATTGAATAAAGATTGCTTTCAACAATTCATATACAATCAACATATGTATGAAACCTTAGAATTGAGATGAATTTGGGTTTCCATACCATTCATTGAGATATCATGAATCAAGAATAACACTAAATAAATAAAGTCTATGATGTCAAGATAAGCTATTCAAATGGATTTCACAATACCTATTCGCAAATTACCAAATTTTCACTCATCTAGGGTTTCACCCTCTTTACTGAGATATCAAAAAAACACTGATGACATCACAAAAAATCCAAGATATTATCTAACATATATAATATACATTCAGATAAACAATAATTCCTAATCAAAGAGATTCAAATAGACAAATTTCTTTACTTAACTATACATCAATTCCAGTCATAGCCAAAAATCCTAAATTTCAGTATATTCGTATAACCTCTACAATTACTTTAATAATTCTTATTTATATGTAATGTGATTTCATCATTTGAAATTTATCAAAATAGAGAAATAATCCATTTCATACCATCTTGCAAAAGCTAGATCAAACAGACAACTTAGGGTTTGTACTCGCATTCTAAGCAATTGAAGATTATTAATGATTTAACTCATTTTCGTGCAATCTACTATTTAAAGGAAGTACCCACTCACCCTAAGGTGTGTAAACACCTTAAAAATGCAGCCCATCTCCAAAAATCTCAAATCCATATGAACACCCTAGCAAATCAGTAGTTTCTTCTTTCTTTCAACCCAAAAACCCTAGAAATGGGGCATTATGAAGAAAGAGTGAGAAAAGGGGAAGATTTGACACCATTTAGAATAAAATCAAAGGAGGGATGAAATCTTGACATGTGAGAGAAGATTCACCATGAAAGTTTGTGCAAAGAAACCAAACTTACTTGATTTTATCATATCTCAGATAGAAAAACCCTAGGTCAACATCTCCACCGCTTTCTCCTCTCAAAACCCTAGCCCTCCTCTCTCTCTAGAATTTTGTTTCTCTATAATGGTTCATGAAATATGAGATCTCTTTGAGTTCTAGATTGCTCATATAGAGAAATTGAGATGCATAGGTAATTTACACATTGACCCCTCACTATACTTTTTCTTATTTCAACATATTTTTTGTCATAAAAAAGTTATTGTAATTTGTTTATTTCAGAGGTCAAACATCCACCAACAATTATTAAAATTTATCATGATGTCTAAAATGTAATTTCAGAGATCCACTAAAATTTTTAGATTATCGAAGCTACCAATAAATAATTAAAAATCAAACACTACACTGCTGAACATCACTCTGTCAGCATGGTCCGTCGAAGTATAGTTCGACCGAGAACCACATTCAAAGAACATCCAATTTTTTCTCTAGAATGCATGATTAAGTTATCCATATCATATCCAAAATTCAGTTAAATACAAAATACATAGAAAATACGAAAAATCATTTAACACACTGCTATCCTGATCAAATTCCATATTCA
The DNA here is from genome assembly GCA_963693085.1 of Alisma plantago-aquatica. Lineage (NCBI taxonomy): Eukaryota > Viridiplantae > Streptophyta > Magnoliopsida > Alismatales > Alismataceae > Alisma > Alisma plantago-aquatica. The sequence goes on from OY856409.1 coordinate 1,423,029,311, forward strand.
TGTTCTATCAAAACCCTAACTTTTGCCAATTAGGGTTTACATTTCTCAAACCCCAATTCTTCAAACTAAAATAATAATTAGAGTTTCTTATTAGGTTTGAAACATGACAATTTAGATACTATCATGAATCACGTCTAAAGGATGTTCAATCTAATCAAACATGTAATCATTCAGGTAAACCCTAATTTACCAATTAAGCACAAATGTCGTCATAACAATTCTCACCCCCTTAAAAAGTTTCGTTCCTAAAACATAAATATGCAAAAAAAGTATATTCAATTTTTTTTGAAACTTCTAGAATCTTATGTGTTACTGTACTCTTGTATTTCATATTAGAATGTTATTTTCAACATTGAGTCCTTTGTTTCTCTTCTAATCACAACAAATCTAAAGCAAGCCTTCTCAATGATAGAAGAAGATTTTTTTTTCCACAACCATTAATGGGAAAGAGATAGATAAAAAACTTTTTTTTAATCATGCCATACCCTTTTGAGGTGTTACCTCGATACTAGTAATATGAACCCACTATCTTAATTCATACACTTCAATATGTACTTATTTTTCTACATCACATTAGAGTTATTAAAGACAATTCACCTTTCTATTTTGAATTTCACTATTTTGCCACTAATAGAAAAGAACTCATAAACTGAAAGACCATAAGTAACAATAATTGTATAAAACTAAGTCAGACTACTGATATGAATGATAGAAACCATAAAACACTTTCCAATCTAGTATATTTCTCGCACATGCACAATTGAAGTTATATGTAAAACAATTTTTCATCCCTTGATATGCCATCAACAAACTTTACTTCTTAAAACTAATTCACATATTACTAAAAGCTATTTATTTTTTCTAATTTCTCTTCTTATGCATTGCAACTTCTTCTTTCTTATCCTTCTTATTTTGATCATCTAGAATAAACGTCCCTAACATTGAAACATTCAAGATAAAATAGATTATTCATCATTCTTTCTATCACCACAAGAATTTATTTTAGATTACACTTTGCTCATGTCGAACTTTATTTTTGTTCAAATCACACTTCTTATATTTCAAATCTATGTCTTATCCTTCGTTCATACTCATTTCCAATTGTTTATCTATCTTTCACATTTGCAACCTTTAAACCCGTGAATACTATAACTGCTATTTTCTTCTCATATTGATGATCTCAAGATTTATTTCATAGAGATGTTCATTCTCAAGGTCAAATCACTAATAACATCCCTTTATCTATTACAACCCTAAACTATCTAGGGTTTGATCCTTATCAATAACATGATGTTATTGTGACATGATTTTACTCCTTTATTTCGACATGCAAACCTTAAATATCTTGAGGTTTACTAAAGTCTTCCTTGTCTTTACCACTTGAATTTGCTTTCTCTTAATTGACCATTATGATATATTACTTTCTTGATCTACCTTGCTAGGGTTTCATCATCATATTATGTGTCATTAGTATATTCAGTAGATGTGTCTCTCATGACGGTTATGTATCATTTATGGTTTATTTCCTTATGACTTCATCCCATGTTACACTCACTAAGGAGGATACAAAAGAGAAGCTAATTTTGAGACCTAGAATTATAATCTTCAAGTATTCACTTAACATAATTCTTGTACTACTCATCATCAGTGAAACTAGACTATTTCATATTTCCTCACATCTCACAATCTCTATCTTTTATCATCTATATAACTCCCTCATTTTCATCCCCTTCTTTATTTTCTATCATCAGCTACCAATTTTTCACTCTTCCCTATGTCATTATTTACTTTTCCATATCTCTTATGATAATGTTTCTCACTCTTTTGTATGATTCCATATTCCATGTCATATAAACTTTCTTACCATCCTTTTAATTTTATATAGTTGAAATTCTAAATCAATATTCTACCTACTAGCTTCATCTTATGCATAATACATTACATGTCCTTCATTTTGAATCAAACAGCTCATGTAGGGGTTAACCATAGTTTGCTTTTTAATCAATCCTTTATATTCTAAATACAATTTACCTTTATATGAATTGTTCATTTATTTAGCAACACCTTTGTTCTTCTTTTGAGAACTAATTCCATTTCATCACTAGGAACCTATTGAACACACTTGATGTAAACTAGGTTGCTACTATAAAGGGACTTTAAATCAAAAGCTAGAAAGGAGGAATGCATTAAACTTTATGATAGAAGTACTCATTCCATGCTCTCCATTATATCATGTAACCCTCCTTTCTAAATTATACTCATCATTTCCATCACTTCTTTTTGTTTCATGTTAGTTTCTTATCCTAGTCTTATAATTTACATGTTCATCAAGTTCTCTTCACTTTCATTCTTCTAAACTTCACTTTTATGTACTTATTGCATTCTTAACTCTTTTCTCCTATTTTCCTTTTATTGTAGAGTACATAAGTACATTTTACTCGATTGTATGATCCATTCATTCTAATTGATTATTTCTATCTTGGATTTCCATGTAGTTTTCTCTTATCTTACCTCGATTTCAGATTGGATAAAGTACCATAATTAGTTATATAGTTCAGTTCTCTTTATCCACCTTTATTCTTCATTTTGTATGATACATACTAATGTATGTCTTGTATCTATATCCCTCTTCCTTCATTCCCAATTTAGGGTTTCTTATCTGAGGCCCCAAAGTTGGATCTCAGATATCAGTTCCAATTGATTCTTAGATATTCTAATCTTTCCCTTATATTTCAACATCTTAGAGTATGTAAATTCTCACCATGATGTAGGTCTAATTTATCCAGAGTCTACTCTTATTATATTGTTAATAGGAGTCATTAGATCCCAATAATGCACCCTATCATCTGGATGGGCTGGACCTACAGTCGTGAAGTCAAGAGATACTAAGGATTAACCAACTCCTATTCATCTCAAACATGTGGAAAGAATATCCACTCAAGGTAAATTCATTTAAAGATAACTTCTGGTTTAGTTGATGCAAAGAATGTAAGCAATAACTGAACAAACTTCACAATGCAGAAGAATCTTATAGGACCACATATACATATATATATATATATAATGAATATTTGAATTCAAATATATAAGAGCATTTCTATTGTTTTCCAATCAAAGAAGCAATATACAAAATATAAAGAAAGAGTTGTATCACATTATATCTTTAAGGTCTTACTCCTTCATTACTTTCTGGTCTCCTAACCTTAATATTTCTAGGGTTTCTCTCTAGTACATCCTTCCTCTACATACCTGGCCAGGGCATCCAAAAAAGAATAGATAGAGTAGCTTGATACTGGTCAACCTAAGTATTCAGATACCAGGCTAGGGTATATAAATACTTAGACCTCTCAGAGCTATAAACACATCACCTCCCATCTGCCACACTTATAACTCTGACTTTCTATCCTAATGGTCCCTGAAAACTCAACCTAAGCTCTGATACCAAGATGTTACACCCACATCCCATGATTACCACTAATCATGAGATTAGGGCATAAGTTTGAGGATTATACTTAATACAAAGTTCACACCCAACTTTTTATCCTTTACTTCCAACTCTTTTTTTTCTTACATTCAATCACATAAACAAACTTTACAAAGGAATTAAACCTTGATTACTCTAATATGATCCCAACATTAATGATACACATATAGACATTCATTATGTTCCTCACACTTCCATGTACATACAACATGATAACCAAATATATACTCTATTATTAAGAAAAAAAAGATACAAAACATCATTTACAACTCTCTCACTTCTATACAAGGACCTAGACTGATAGGGATCGAATGAACTCAACTGGTTTTGATACTTAGCTCTTATGGAAGATCTACACTAATACAATGACATCTTCAGTCCATGAGTTATCCCTAAAAATTGTGAGTAGAGGGGTGATCCTACTCACTCAGTGAATGAGTACTTCAAAGAAATAGTTTAAAGTACTTATATAATTACAAATATACTATTGAGAAACTGATATCAATTATAACAACAATATGCTGTAAAGGGACTAATAATTCACAAACATAGATATGGAAGGATACTCCAAATATCTACAAGGGTGAATAAATATATGAACATGCTTGAGTAATCTCAAAGAGACCTAATAACTCAGAAACATACAAAGGATAATTCAACAACTACACACACTTTGTTAACCTCTCATTCATCTTATTATTCCCTGAACCCACATGAGGTGTACCACAACTTGTGAAAGAATCATAGCAAGCTACGATTTCATTATACAAGGCTTAGAAGCATGCCCAAGTTCCTAAGCTTGTCTCTCGAGTAAAACCCCATCTGTAGTGGGCCTCAACATGTCTTCCTCTCGGTGGCTAATGGGAGCAGCTAGATATCCCAAACGCCACCTCTCAACTTGGGTACTCAGGCAGTGAGTCAAAGCCCTTAGGCTTATTACGCATCAATGGAGCTACTGACCACTGATCACTATGACATGTAACATAGGTACCATCGACATCCCCGGTTGGTGTTGGGTACCATACAACTGTAAGGAGTATACCCTGCTGGTCAAGACCCCCGCACCCCACGAGTGCGCTCCAACTTACCTCGATCTGGACTACCTCTAGTCGGGAAGCCGTTTCTTCCCCACAACATAGGCCTCATCCTGTGAATATTCTACAATGTTTAGAGCATCTAAATGTCTGTTTTACTTTTCAAGTTCACAATTCAATCATCACATCAACATATCTTAGTTTAGCTTTGTAAACTGTTCATTTCATAGATCATCTCATAATATTTACCATGAACTAAACTGTTAATCATCACCACATCTCATACTGAGAAACATTGATATCACAATACTTGATTCGCTGAACACCCTATCCTTAGGGTTTCATCTACCTCATTCACTTATCACATGACCTGCATAAGGATTTAATATGTCATAAACATTTACTAAATAAAGATTGCTTTCAACAATTCATATACAATCAACATATGTATGAAACCCTAGAATTGAGCTGAATTTGAGTTTCCATGCCATTAATTGAGATATCATGAATCAAGAATAACACTGAATAAATAAAGTCTATGATGTCAAGAGAACCTCTTCAAATGTATTTCACAATATCTATTCGCAAATTACCAACTTTTCACTCATGTAGGGTTTCACCCTCTTTACTGAGATATCAAACAAACACTAATGACATCACACGAAATCCAAGATATTATATGACATATATATAATATGCATTCAGATAAATAATGATTCATAATCAAAGATATTCAGATAGATAAATTTCTTTATTTAACTAAACATCAATTTCAGTCATAGTCGAAAATCCTAAATTTTAGTATATTCATATAACCTCTACAATTACTTTAAGAACTATAATTTAGATGGATTCTAAGCATTTCTAATGTGATTTCATCATCTGAAATTCATCACAATAGATAAATCATCCATTTCATATCATCTTGCAAAAGATAGATCAAACATGCAACTTAGGGTTTGTACTCACATACTAAGCAATTGAAGATTATTGATGATTTAACTCATTTTCATGCAATCTACTATTTAAAGTAAGTACCCACTCACCCTAATGTGTGAAAGCACCTTTAAAATGCATCCCATCTCTGAAAATCTTGAATCCATATTAAAACCCTAGAAAATCATCGATTTCTTCTTTCTTTCAACCTAGAAACCCTAGAAATAGGGGATCATGAAGAAAAAGTGAGAAAAAGGGAATATTTGACACCATTTCAAATTAAATCAGAGGAGGGAAGGAATATTGACATGTGAGAGAAGATTCACTTGAAAGTCTATGCAAAGAAGCCGATCTTACTCGATTTCATCATATCTCAGACAGAGAAACCCTAGGTCAACATCTCCACCACTTTCTCCTCTCAAAACCCTAGCTCTCCTCTCTCTAGAATTTTGTTTCTATGGAATGGATCCTGAAATATGAGAGATCCTTTAGTGCTAGAATTTTCATATAGAGCAATTGAGATGCTTGGGTAATTTAAACATTTACCCCTCACTATACTTTTTCTTATTTTAGCATATTTTTCTGTCATACAAAAGTTATTGTAATTCATTTATTTTAGAGAACAAATATCCTGAAAAAATTATTAAAATTTAAAATAATATATAAAATATAATTTTAGAGCTCCAGTAAATATTTCAGATCATTTGGTCTTACCAATAAATAAATAAAAATCAAACACTACATTGCTAAACAACACTCTGTTAGCATGGTCGGTAAATGTATAGTTCAACCAAGAACCACATTCAAATAAACATCCAAATATTCTGAAATTTTTCTATAGAATGCATGATTAAGTTATGCATATCATATCCAAAATTCAATTAAATACAAAATACGTAGAAAATATGAAAAATCATTTAACACACTGCTATCCTGATCAAATTCTATATTCATGTTCTATCAAAACCCTAATTTTTTCCGATTAGGGTTTACATTTTTCAAACCCTATTTATTCAAACTAAAATCATATTTCGAGTTTCTTATTAGGTTTGAAGCATAAAAATTTATATATTATCATGAATCAAGTCTAAACGATGTTCAATCTAATAAAACATGTAATCATTTAGGTAAACCCTAATTTACCAATTAAGCACAAATGCGGTCATAACAGAAACTATCCTATTGCTATTAAACTATTACATTGTGAAGAGAAACGTAAAGTTACATTTGATGGGAGAAAAAGTAGGAAATAATTAACTTTACATTAGAAAGAGGGAGGTAGAGGGTCAATACATAGACCAAGATAAACAAGAACAAAATCAAACCATCCAACTATGCACAAATATGGGCTATTGGCCATAACCATGCTACACATCCACTATTAAAACCGCTTTTAGGATGACACATGAGTAAATGGCATATATATATATATATATATATATAAAGTTTGGAATTATGTGGTCTTTGACCGGTTATGCATATGAGATAGTTTAAATATTCACATTGTATGCAATAAATAAATAATTAAAATAAAAATCTGATCATATCGATTATCCTAAAACATAGTAAATTGACGTGGATCTAATACCACTACTGAGAAATACAGGCATAGAGTATGATAGAGGAAACAAAATTTAATCTATCAATATTCCCTTAACAATAAGATCACATCAACTACTATGAAATAGGAAGGATGGTTTAACGATTTATACGTGGTCCTGGAGAAAGTCCAACTACAAAAACTTGCTTCAATGCAACTGTCTACTAGTTACACTTGTATGGTGGTTGTGAAGCTCCTAATCTTCACAATGAACAATGAACAAGTTTGCTTCCGTAGTAACTCCTGTGATCTTGCCATAGACTTCATGCTATCTTTTTTGTCCTAGCAGTAGCCAAAGGACTTTTGCCTCTAGAGTAGTCCACATGAACCAACTAGAACTCATGTCATTCAACTAGAACAGCCAGGAAAGAGTTGTCCCTCCCGTTGGTGTACTACTCACCAACTTTCTCTCCCACAACCACGATCCTCAATTGTTATCTCCCGTAGCTATCCCTCCCTAGTCGGGTAGGACTTGTTTGAGTTCTCTCAATTACCACAACCATAGAAGATAATAATTGTCACATCAAATGATTCTCAAATTTTGTTCATATTGTTGTACTCTGGGAATCTCCCAATACCCCTTTATTGATAGGCAGGGTTTGGGATAGATTTCCCAATATGTTCGAGATCTGTGTGGGAGTGGAAGGGAATGGAAGAAATTGAATTTTCACAACATACAAACCATGAAACCATCATTTGGTGAACCAGACAGTCATCTAGTCACATGAGATGGTCGCCTCACACTGCCAAATGGTTGTTTGGTAGTCTCCCAATTACACATGAAATTGGAAATTCGATTCCCATTAATGTTAGACATTAATTTCTGGCACCACACACAATGTGCAATCTAAACAAGTTTGAAATACTTCCAGAATGCTTGTTTGAACCCAACCGAGCCATCTTATAGAGGTGATACGCCCATATGGTAGCTAAGTTGAGCCATCAATTCATTAGAATGAACCAGTCAGTTCACACCTCAGTTTGGGCAGAACATAGAAAATTCTATTTTTGATTAGCCTGACAATCCAAACAGACGTCTCAACACTTGAGATGCTCGTTTAGCTGCCCAAACAGTCATCTGACCCTATGAGTTGGTCATTTGGTAGTACAATCAACCAATCTATTGCATGAATTGAATACCTAAACTCTTTAGTACTCAATTCAATCATCAATCAAGATTAAATTCCTCTTCTAGATGAGTTCCTTTTTGTGCAACCCTTTAGGTCCCATATCATGTTGGTAGTGAATGTCATAAGTAAATATGACATCACAAGCAAAGAGTGGTGCCTAGTCACACATAGGTTTTACCCAAGTGAATGGAAAGTTGGAGAACAACTCCAACCTACAATCTATGTAAGGTGTTCCAGTAATTGTTTAATTCCTTTATCGTGAATATCCAGGATGAAATGAGACATAGAATCATCATCCTCTCAATGTTCAATCCATGTTCTTTGAATCAAGAGAAGATTGCCTGAGATAATGTGACCTCAATATCATGTATTGATTCATATGTGCATGCACATGCGGTTCTTTAGTCTCGCTAATTAATTGGCCATGATATCATACTCCAGTAGGGGGAAAAAATCCCATATATATCACTCATAGTTTGTCCCCATGTGTCAAAGTCACTCAATCATCACCATTATAACAACCCATGTTTCAGGATTGTGTTTGATGATTTTAAAGCATAACCAATGACATGTGACGAGTGTAGTGACTTAAGGTATAAAAATCACAATCACCACCTTCACTATGAGAGATGACTATGACTACCAAAGATGATTTCCATGTTTCATTCTCAAGGTGGGTATGACGGATACAATGTTCCCTAGCATGTATCTTTGTGCTTGGTTTGATGGCGGAAGAAAAACTGATATAGTTTTCTCCAATCTTGCCAAGGCCATGCCATGTTTTCTCATAGCCATGATAGCACCCCTGAGAAGAGAATGAATTCCCCTATGATTTCCTAATTATGCCCTTTGCCTTTCTTTTCTTTTCTTTTCTTTCGCCAGGGGCATTATAGAATTTTCCCACTCATTTTGTTTCTTTGCCCGCTTGCCTCACTGGTCGCTGGTGAGGTGTGGTTGTGGATGAGGATTAAGCCACCTTAGCGGGCCCAATCTCACTCACAAATTGAGTTTTCTTATGTGGCTTTCTTGAATTTCTGACTGGATGTAACTTTCAAATTCATAACTTTCTCTCTATTTATCCAGAAATTATGCAAAAATACTTGTTGGATTAAAAAATTATCTTCTATCTTTTGGTCCAATATTCAACGCCTGATTTCATAGTTTTAAAATTATGATTTTAAGGATTTAATAATCCATATCCACTTAATAATAATTGAAGAAAAGTTTAATGGGTAAAAATTGGATCTTGGATCAAATCCATAATCAGTAACCTTGTACCCACTTTTTGGACTAAAATCTTTTGTTAACCTAAGGTTTTTCCAAAGGTTTGGATTTTTAAGGTTTCACCCAAATATGTCATTAAACCCTGATTGATGGATCAAATATTTTATGTATTGCCAAAGTATATCCATAGAGCCAATCATGTGATAATCGACATGGCATATTCCATAAAGGATTTGATTAATACTCATAAAGGCCATCTTACAATTCATGTTGTTTTATTCAGAGATAATGAGAAACATTATGAATGTCTAAAGAATGACAATACTCAATGACGTATGTCTTCAAATACGTGGCTTGGAAGAATGAGATCATACAAATGTTAAGAGTATATACACTCTTGTTTTGTTCCTAGTCGATAGTTACTATGGAAGGTAGATGGACATCAGTAACACATATGACTAGAGTGTGGGTTGGTTGATGACAGAATCTCATCAGTCAACCAATTATGGCATTCATTTTTCATTTTGGGAACTTTAATTATTTTATTTAATTCTTTTAGATTATCTCTTATATTCTCTCTCCTTAATGAATTTCAGGCATCTAGAAACTCCTAAAATATGTGAAAATGGGTCGATAAGCAGACTAAAACATGTTGAATATGATTTTACAATTAATTTCCATTTTGGAGTTATTTGACATGTTATTTAATATTTTGGTCTTGAATACACCATAAATTTTAAGATTTTCCAAATGAGATGAAATTTCACAAATAGTCTAATTTTTTCATGTAGATTTCAAATTTGAGGTTTATTTCCACTTTTGAAAACTTTTACTAATTTCTTTAACCTTTTTGGACTTTTTTTCTATTTTCTTTTCTAATTATATTAAAAATAATTATTATTGTTTAATAAAGTAAATCTTGGCTTCCAAGCTAATTGGCACCCAAGGAACACATTTTTAGCATTATAAGTTGCTTTTGAGATGTCCTTTTATGATTTATGGCACCATTAGAAATTTTGACACATTATCATCATATTTATAAAAATATTATATCTTTATTATCAACAGTTAATTGAGTCCTATTAAGTTCATATTATTACAAAAGACGTATCTATTATTATTATGCACAAAAATCCACCTTTTACTCAATTAAGATATTTATTTTATTTATTCGACTTTAATTATATGATTGCAAATGAAAACTCCAATTGTCATTTTAACACATGTATTAATCATATGTCCTCCATTAAGTGAGTGTTAGATAGCAAAGGAAATGTATGTAATACCTTTAATGAATGAACTTTCATGTTAGCATATATTTAAATTATTATGTAAACATCATTTAGTTTTATCCTAGTTTGGTCTCATGTAAAGAACAAACCTAAATAGCATTCTAATTGTGGGATAGGGTATGATTCTAGAATCTAGTTCGTTACAATTGTTGACTCTCTACAAGTGAATCACTCCTCTCATGTTTGTGAATTGTTTTTTTGAATTATGATTTGAGAAAGCTATGAACGCTTAGGGATTGTGGAATCACATGATAAAAGTATGAGTTTCATGTTTTTCACTCATGTGGTGTGATATTTGATGAAGTGTTGGAATAATTTTCATACAAGAGATCTTATGTTGAGAACCAGACTAGTAACCCCTCTTTGACATGACTTTTCTTTCATATTCTTCTAACCTCTCCGCATCATGAAAGGATGTCAAAGTTCACATATTCAACCTTTTCCACCTCCAAAATTTTGGGTTTTCTATATCCATACCTCCCTGATTCACTCTCACCACCACGTGCCCTAGATACACAAAGGGAAAAGGAAAAGAAAAAAAAAAGAAGAAAAAGAAAATGCAAAAAGAGAATAAAAGATGCTCCTATGTAATAGCATCTAAACAAAGGAAATATGAGTGGTCCTATGTAATAACACTCCAATCTCTTACCACAACCCTTTCTTCTACTTGCATACCAATTGAGCTAGGAAACATCAATCCTAGCTCACTTCGCCCTTTTCTAGAGCTATGTGGGGCGCACAGTGTGGTTTGAAGCATGAAATCAAATGTATGAATGTAAAACAACACTCCTAGTCATCTTTGATATTGCTACCATGAAATAGTCTACCTGGAGCTACATGAAGGCCATATTTATTGATTGTGTATTCCATGCCCTATATGCGAAGTTTGTATGCTTAGTGCTTAATTCATTATTGGTTTGTGAAAGTGGAGAGAAGAGAGGTGGAACACATGTACATAGTCACCATCAATCCAATTTGATCAATAATCATTTGTTGCAATGCATTTATCATTCTTGTTTCTTGAAAGAAATTGAAGAGAGATGAAATTGGAGCATACTCGAGGACAAGTATGTTTTAAGTTTAGGGTGGTGATGCAACCCTATATTAGGGCTCCATGTTGTGTCTTATTGCATCTTAATCACATAAAACATGTTATAGTGCAAGTTAATTCCCCTAAAGTGCGATTTCATATTAAATGCACTTATGGCTACTTTTTGTGTGTTTTTTAGGCATTTGAACTATGCATTGGATGAAAAGGAGAGAGAGGATCCTTGCATTACTATAACCTAGGATTGGACCATCATCTCCACACATCCCATGGATGGAAAAAATAAGGTTCAAAGCAAAGAGAAACTGATTGAAGGATTTTGGAGCAAAAACATGTGCCTAATCCCTCAAAATAGGCCATGGTACCATGCCACAACTATGGTCAAAGTGCTCAAATCATAGTAGAAATCCAAGGTTCAATAAGCTACATCATCTCATCCATCACAGATGTAGCCATCAATACGTCTGTGGTATTTTAGAGCCACCTCACCCATGGCATCCACCATGACTATGGTGAGGAGTGCCCACAACAACTAGCTTTATCAAGATGTCTATGGCCACTTCAACCAACATGATCGTGCCAGACGTCACGCCTTGTGCCACCCTTCACCCACCATGAATGTGGTGAACACCATGGCTATGCCACCAGGCTTCCAAAAACCACCACCAACTTGTCATCTTACCCCTTATCCACCTCGACTGTGCCCATTGACCATGGCCATGTTCACCCTATTCTACCATGGCCATGGTGACCAAAACAGACATGGTGGCCAGCAACCCTAGTACAATTTTTACACTGCTCTACCCAAACTACCCCCACTTAACCTAGTGCTTCCCCACCACCTATATATGCATAAGTGGTAGTTGTAGCATGAGGTGATATCCCCTAGCATTCATTCCTACCTTCCTTAGTGCATTGAAGAACTCTCACCTACTCCACTATCTACACTTCATTTCCACCTTCCTTCACCCCAAAATCCTTGTTTTCTAGGGGTTTGCCCACTTCCACCATCCATTCCATGCTGTCTTGGTACCAAGGAGGGACAAGACATGCTCTTGCTACTAGAAGTGAAGGAGGAGGAGCTTCCACATGTTTTTATGTCTATCTTGTTCCTTCTCCTTTCTCTTTTTCTATTTTGTTTGATCATGTGTAGCTAAGCCCCTTGTGGTTGGTTGTTTGGGGTTAAAAACTTACTTTGATACCATTTTGGGGGAATATATCTTGTAAACTCTATATTTTCATTCTAAGATGATTGATTCTACTTCTAACTTATTTCCTATGTTAATTCTTATGGATTTTTCTTGAAAAAATGAAGTACTTATTATTTTAGGTTTGAAACCACTTAAGTCTAGGAGAAGATGGCATATGTTAGGCTACCTTGGGATTTGATCCTAGGTCCAACTACTAGATCCAGCTAACACCCCATCTTCCCACACATTTATCCCTTATCCCACTCCTAGGTGTGGTATCTAAGCAACTAGTGTAGGAGTTCTTAGTGTAATTTCCTAGGAGTTTACTAAAACCTAGACGGTGAGTAATGTGAAGTGAAATACCCTCAACTCGACTCCCCATTCCTACCTTTGGATCCCAAAAACACTAAGCACCCTCACCCTAGAAACCCATATTAGACAAATCCAATTGAACTCCCACCTAAACCTTGGTCCAATGGAGCCTCTTAGGCTAGATAGGGTGTGCAAGGGTGTAGTTCCCCTTTACAAACTTTAATTTATCTATGGACAACCAATCATATAGGGTGATTCCATTGCATTTGACTAATTGTTTGGTTTACCAATCTAGAATTAATGATTATGTTTTGCATTGTATGCCCCCAATTAATATCTAATATTATACCCCCAAACTCCCCACCTCTCTTTAACATTTCTTAAACCCATGTTGAACTCTTAGCTTGTTCATGCTAGTTTAGTCAATTGCTTTGACTACTTTGTTAGTTAACTGCTTAGTTTTGAATAGTTATGACTTGCTTGAGTAGTCAGTTCTCTTTTGAGCTTTCTAGTGTTAATCTTTCTAGTTAGTGATAATCTAGGTCATTAATTGCTTTAGTGTATAACTTGCTTAGTCATTGTAGCTTAGCCTTAGTCTCTTTCTCTTATTCATTTTGTTGCTTTTCTTTGTTAGCTAGAATTAACTTATTTAGGGTTAAATTAGGGTTTCTCTTGAATTATTTCCTTTCTTTCTTTCTTGCTTGAACCTTAGTGTAATCAAACCAAAACCAACCATTAACCCTAAAAACCTTAATCTCTACTTTAGGAACATAACTTAATCTAACTTAGCTCTAGTACCCCCTCTTTCCCTATGGATTGACCCATCACTTGCCTTTCACCTATACTATAATACGATCCCGTACGCTTGCGGTGATATGTTCTAGTCTATGTGTATGTTTTAGTATAGGGCCCATTACAAATTTGAAAGATCCAAAGTGTGGTTGGTGTGCCTAAGGTTGCTTCTAGTCATAGTTCAATTTATTAGTGCATGACCCTAGGTAGAAACACACCACTCACCACTTACTATTTTGATGTGATTCTAAATTTGTTTTAGACTTAATTAACAATTCTACTTAAATTTCATTGGACTTAGTTTTAATGCCTAAAGTAGCTCATATGTGCAAAAAGTGGCCTTTTATGCCTAATCTTACTTCAAATGCAACATCTTCATACATCTGAGTATTAATCTAAAATTTTACATGGGGTTATTACTCCATGTGAACATAATTGCACTTTTGTCGGTGGATGTGGAATCCCAATGTAGGTTGGCCTTGATGTCTCCTAAATTTATGAATCATGCATTGGTATGGATAGAAGTGCTATATTGCACCGTGGTTGGGTAACTTGATATATGTCATGATACATTTTATAAATTCTAGACTTTTTTTATTTAAAATAGGTCTGAATACAAACTTATATTTTGTTGTTATCTTTTTTTATTCATGAAAGATGATTTACCTAATTAATCATGTCAAACCCTAATTATGTAGTACCCTAAGATCATATGAAATATCCTGATGTTTAGAAGTCTAGATTGAAAAAAAATAGTATCATTGTAGTAACCCAAGGAATATTAGAAGTTTCTTAGAGTAATATAGTTTTTGAGTATATGAATGTGATCATATCATGTTTTATTTGACATTCAATACATATATGTTCATGAATATGATTAAGATAGTATCTCCAATGACTTGTTCCTATTGTGATATGAAGACATGGGCTTTTATACCCCCATGATAGGTGCTATAACATGAGAACCTAGGATGGACGTAGTGTTTTTGAATACATCTTTGAGCACTCCACGAGTAGTCTGACATTTGTGAACACTAAATTTATACTCACACTGACAAATGCATGGTGAGGTTTTATGGTTATTGGTAATCCTAAGCTAGGGAAATTCATATTAGCTAGCTGGTGGGTTGATTTATACACCTAAAACAACCCAATTCTTAATTGTAGAACATGCAATTCATCCATGTGATATATCTACCAAGGGATTCTAGACGATTTACATTGTAATCTTCTATTGCTCTTTGTAACACCCCTAACATAGATTGTTCTTGTTTGTTTTTACTTTGCTTAATAAGATTCTTAAACCTTAATCTAATCTCTTGATAATCCTTAATAACATGTGACAAGTTTATGGTTTCAGTTTGGTAATGTTTGGTTGATGTTTGGGCTAGTTATGCTTGTTTTAGACCAAGTTGCAATTTACGCATGTTGAGGGTTTATCTTGAAATTTGTCACATAAAGGTTGTGGATTTTGTGCTTTGGCATCATGAGATAGAGAGAAGGATTCTTTGAGGCACCTTGTTGGGCCTTAGTTGATGATGTGGCATCATGAGTTGACATTAGGGTTTGCATGGGTTTGCATGGATGCTTGAGTTTGATGGTGTATCGACCTTATGTGATGGTTTTGAAGTGTTGCGACTACAACACTTCCTAGGGTGATGTTTGTTGCGACCTTGATGCCTTGGTCTAGTGTTTTGGGTCACTAGGGTTCGACTTTGATGGAGTGTTGTGACTGTTTGGCTTTGGTGACCTAGTGTAGTGGTCGCTACATGGTGTTCCTTTGGTTTTATTGCGACCTTGGGGAGTAGTGGACCTAAGTGGTCACCACACTACCTTGCTCTGATGCCAACCTTAAATTGTGATTCCCATCGCCACATAAAGTAAGATTACTCAAAACAAAGTGTGAAACTAATACTAACATCCATGATTACCATAAAATAGGGTAAATAAAATAGTTTTCATATAACCATAAAAGTGGAAACATTTTACATTTGAGTCCAGAAGATGATACATATCACTGTGCACTTGGCCTACTTGCCACAACCTATTACATATGATAACTTTTTCACATATACAAGGCCTATATGTACAACCATGGACTACGACCAAAAACTCATGTCGATATATGTCTGCAAAACACCCCCAAGGACCTGAGAGTACATGGATGACACAAGTTAAGGTTGATAATGTAACTGGTAAAATGAGGACATCTGTCTGACACAATTGTGGCTGGGATACCATGCAAATGAACTATTTCATCACATAAACATGTGTCAATTTCTCAACTTCATACATTGTCTTCATTGGAAAGAAATGCATTGACCTAGTCAACCTATCAACGATCACCCTTATGGAATCATGGATTTTTTCTATCTTGGGAAGTCCAACCACAAATTCCATCGTGATATGATCCCATTTCTACTATGGTATAGGCAACAATTGCTAAGTTTCTGCAAGTTTCTGATGCTCTGCCTTAACCTACTGACACACTGTGCACTTAGCCACAAACTCATCCACGTATCGCTTCAAACCAGGCCACCAATATAGGTGTTTGAAATTCTGGTACATCTTGGTTCTACCTAGATGCATTGCATACACAGTTGAGGTTCAATACAACATTTCTCCCGCATATAGATGGACATTCTGAGAGGACTATACAAACTTTAGAAGATCTATTGAGAGCATGTGTCTTGCAATTTTTGGGCAGTTGGGATGTACATCTCAATTTGAAAGAGTTTTCCTACAATAACATCTATCAGAGGAGTATCAACATGGCACCGTACAAGGCTTTGTATGGGAGACATTGCAGATATCTATTGTGTTGGTATGAGACTAGAAAATATCTACTTTTAGGTCCTGAGCTTGTATAGAAGATGGCATAAAAGATTAAGATGATACGACAACATTCGAATGCAACCAATGATAGGTAGCAATATTATTCTAATAATCACTATGGGCCTTTGGAGTTCCAAGTGGGAGACAAGGTGTATCTCAAGGTCTCTCCTTGGAAATGCATGTTGAGGTTTGGGAAGAAGGGTAACTTGTCTCCCAGGTATATGGGACCTTACCTTGTGGTGGCAGATGTTAGGAAGGTGGCTTATAAGATGGAGTTTCCACCTAAGTTACACATGTTGCATCCAATGTTCCATGTGTAGATGTTGATGAAGTGTCACCCAGACACTAAGTTGGTTCTACAGCCAGTAGAGGTTGAGTTGGATGAAGACGTGTCATATGTGGAAGGTCTTGTGTTGATCCTGGATAGGAGGATCAAGAAGTGGAATAAGAAGGATATCATTTTGGTTGAGGTTTTGTGGCATCACCGTGGCATGGAGGAAGCCATGTGGGAGCTTGAGGAAGAGATGCACCTATCTTGTTTTGCGTAGGATTTTGGGGGAGAAATCCTTGTTAGGGGTTTATGGTTGTATGGCCCTTGACATATCTTGTGCTTGTTTGTATTTTATTTGCTTAATAAGATTCTTAAACCTTAATATAATCCCTTGAGATTCCATAATAACATATGGCAAGTTTATGTTTTTTCAGTTTGGTCCTGTTTGGTTGATGTTTGGGCTAGTTATGCTTGTTTTGGACCAAGTTGAATTTACCCATGTTGAGGGTTTATCTTGCGGTTGGTTACATTTAAGTTGTTCCTTTTATGCTTTGGCATCATGAGAGAGAGAGAAGGATGCTTTGAGATGCCTTATTGGGCCTTACTTGATAAGGTGGCATCATGATATGATATTAGGGTTTTCATGGGTTTGCGTGGATGCTTGAGTTTGATGGTGTATCAACCTTGTGGGATGGTTTTGAAGTGTTGCGACCACAAAACTTCCTTGGGTGATGTCTGTTGCAACCTTGGTGCCTTAGGCTAGTGTTTTGGGTCGCTAGGGTTTGGCTTTGATGGAGTGTTGTGACCGTTTGACTTTGGTGACCTAGTGTAGCAGTCGCTACATGGTGTTCTTTTGGTTTTGTTGTGACCTTAGGGTGTAGTGGACCTAAGTGGTCATTACACTACCTTGTTTTTATTAACCTTAACTTAGGTCATCCCTGTACCCTCAGATCCTTGGGAGTGTTTTGCATACATTTTATATGGACATGAGTTTTGGCAGTAGGCCATGGTTATACAAATATGGCTTGTATATGTAAACATGTTATCATATGTAACAGGTTGTGGAAAGTTGTCCAAGTGAACAATGATATGTATAATCTTATGGAGTCATATGTAATATGTTTCCTCTTTTGTGGTTATATTGAATCCATTTTAATTTATGCTATTTTATGGTAATCCTGGATGTTAGTATTAGTTTCACACTTTGTTTTAAGTAATCTCACTTTGTGTGGCAAAGGGCATCATTCTCTTCTATATCTACAAGGTATTACATGTCATTCATATGTTTCAATTACTTCTATATCATATCATGCAAGTGTTACTATTGCCTTTTATTTCTACTTTTATTACTCTACTATAGGTAGACTTGTAAGTATAATAATGTTATTAGTTATTATGTAACATTGTTGGGACATGGATCTCGCCTTTGTGGTTATGAATTTTTTTTAGGTGACCATTAGTGTAACTAGGGACTAAATGGAAAGGAACCTTCCTTCGGAGGTCAACAATAACTTGAAGGTCATGGGATATTTTTTACTATATATCACCCATTTACACTTAGGTACATGAAGGGTGGATTTAACGTGATGCATATAGGACTTGTTTTTAACATTGCATGCCTTGACCAGCTGCACATGTTGTAACTGTAATAGTAATATCTTTTACATATAGGTTGTGCAATGATCAATAAATGATGTTTTATACAATTACCTATTTGTGAATTAATGGAAGTTATTCCTTTATGTATTCTCATTGTAATGATTTAATTTCTTTCTAATTCAATGTTTTCATAATTTGTTGGTTGATTACCTTTATTAGTATTACTCAGAGTTTTGTATCGATTATTAGAGCTCAGATTTTGTAGTCTAAAGTGACATAGGATGTTGCATTTGTTCATACATGTTTTCCATGTCTAACCATTATTTATGATTGTGTAGATGTATGCGATTCACATTAAGAATAAGAGAGTATCTATGTAGCTCAAGGTAGTGGTGAGTGAGAAATTGGGTATATGTGGTGAGAGTAGAGCAGTTGTAACACCTATCTGGAACCTAAAAAGACCAGTTGACTAGGTATTTTAGGTAATTTTTAGGAAACAAAATGCCACTTTCACACACTTCGATGAGTAGGTACTAGTTGCACCCCTAGGATGATGTAATGTATGGGGCCACCACCCAAGTCTCTACTAGTCTTTTAGGAATGATGAGTAGTCCCATGGACCACCACTAGCCTTATTTTTGTGCTTTGTCCTCACTCACGTACAAACCTATGACCAATTTCTCAAGAGATCACCCATCCTAGTACTAATTTGGGTCTATCATCCTTAACTATAAAGTTATTAGTGTTGAGATCCCTAAAAACAAGGTGCACCTTGGTGATCAAGGTAGACCAATCATTTATTTTGACATCCATTCACTAGGGTCCTCAATCCTAGGACGTTAGAATCTCCCCTACTTAAACTTTTGACGTCCTTATTAAGGCTCAACTATATAGCCTCATTATATTTCCCATTCAACACAAACCTAGAATGACCCATGTCTACCCAATGCTTTATCACGCCAACCAATCCAAGTGTGGCTCCATAACCATAGTTAGCCCATTCAAACATGCCTAAACCGCACATCTCAAGACTAACATGCCAAGACCCATGTAGGCCCCTTTTATAGGAAGGGAATATTATTTAATACCATTTGTATGCCTAGGGTCATCTCCCATGGTTCTAGTAGAGTTTCAATAATGGCTCTTTGTCCCATAGTCTACCACTAGCCTTGGGTGTATGCTTTGTCATCACTCACACACAACCTCAGATCAGTTTCCCAATATGTTGTATTTCCTATTACTATTATAGGCTGAGCATGCTTAATTATAGAGATCTTAGTGATGAATTCCCTAAAAAGGAGGTGCACCTTGTTGATATGGGCAATGCTATCTTTCAATTTAAGATCCATTCATCTAAGGCCTCAAATCATGGGAGGATATATATATTGTTTCCATGTGGAAAGTCATTACAAGGTTCTAGAAAATCCTTTGAGAGATTGAAGAGGGTTGTTTCCACTGAGAATTTTAGTAAACCTAATTCGAAAAGTGAGTATATGTGGTTGATGAAGATATAGAAGTCATTCAAGCTCTTGGATATCAATGAGGGTGACATGATCTGAACACAACCTACCCACTGAAGGATGGTTCTGACCATTAGTGGGTCATAGAGGCTCGATAAGGTGATTACAAGGGCTGAGTTTTACAAGGAATAAGATAGTTTATATACCCTAAGATGTGGCTGGAGGAATACATGATTTGGTTTGAGCAGTTGCATAAGACAACATTATTTTTGAATGATTACAAATTCATTTTATAGAGTCACTAATGTTCTGGCCTCATCTTGCTATTATGGATAAAGAGAGGATATGAAGGTTTAATAATGGATTGAATAAAAAGTTGTCTTGGTTGATGTTAAATATAGAGTCATGTAAGAAATTATCTACCTTTATCGAGGATGTCAAGGATAGAGAGGACAATGGTGAATTATCATGATGCTTATTCTAAGAAGCGGTCATCTCATTTTCACAGTCCCAGTATGATGGATACAAGATATAGAGGTAATCAACACCCTAATAGCGACAATGGTGTCTAGTAGTGTAACATCTGAGGCCACACATCCAGTTATCATTGTCTCCCAGTAAGGGTACATGTTATGGTTTTATGACTTTTGGGATGGAAAGCTCAAGATCGATGTCATTGGTAGGATAGTTTAGGCCACAATGTGGGAGGATCTGTAGGAGTTGCATCAGTAACCACACATGTCCATTCTAGTATCATATCAGGATGGTTTACCCATGTAGATAATACATACATGCGACGACATTTCCCAAAATTGAACTAGGAAATAGCACAAGAATAGAGGAAGATCCAATATGGATCACAAAAACATAGTGGTAATAAAAGAGTATGAGGTCAGGCTTGTCAAGTTGGGTCATCATGACTTGTAGGAGGAGGTCAATATCATGGAATATAAAAGGATATGATGATGATTTACGTAACAACTCAACTAGAAGGATTCATCAATCCAAGGGTCATGACATTCAGATAGAACTATTTTATTTTGATTTATTTGCATCATTTGTTGTATATGTCTTCATTGACCTAGGTGCAACACACTTTATTGTCACCAGAGAGGTGATATACAATTGTAACTTTCCTGTTAGCCTTAGGTATTTAGAGTTGTTAATGGATTCTACTTTAGAAGATTGTCATTTTATGGGAGGTTAGTATATTATGTGTTCTTAATATCTCAAGACGCATCATTTGAGTCAACCTCATGCTACTAATATGCATAGATTCAATGTGATCATGGGGATGGATAAGTTATAAAAGTACCCTAGGATAAGTTACAAAAGTATAAGGTTTGGACTGTGTATCCAAAACTATAGATATATCTATTGGGAATTCCAAGGAGATAGGAAGATCATTCTAATGTGTATGGTGGCTGCAACTATAATAGAGAGGTTTTTGAGATGGTTAGTGTGGATTTTCTTGTGTGTGTGATTAATACTAGCGCTAAGAGTCCAAGGATATATGACGTTCTAGTAGAGTAGGAGTTTGTGTATGTGTTCCCTAAGGATTTTCTAGGTGTCCCATTCCTTAGAGAAATTTATTTCAAGATCAATCTAGTATGGAGTATGCAATCCATAGTGCAAGTACCTTATAGGACGAAACCAACAAATATGATTGAATTGAAGAAGTAGTTTCAAGAATTTTGGATAAGGGGTTTATGCATCTAAGGACTTCCCCTTGAGGTGCTCCCACATTGTTTGTGAAAAAGAAAGATGGGCCTAAGAATTTGTGCATAGACTACCAAAAATTGTACAAGGTGAAAACAAAGAACAAGTATTTGTTAACAAGGATTAAATTTGCTAACATTTTCTTAAAGATAGATCGAAGATAAGGCTTCATCACTTGAATATAAAGGCTGCTGACATACCTAAGATGGCTTTGAGGACTACTTTGTTTGCTATAGGTTTGTGGTTATGTCTTTTGGGATGATAAACAAATTCTTAAGGAAATACCTAGACCAATTTTTAGTGGTGTTTATAGACGATAGTCTGATCTACTCCAGGGATAGTGAAAAACATGAGCAATATGTCATGTGTTTGAGTTATTGAGACAACATTAGTTGTATGATAATTTAAAAAGGTGTGAGTTTTAGCTAATCAAGGTGGCTTATCTTGGTCATGTTATCTTTGGGAAGGGGATTCACAGAGATCCTAATAAGGCAGAGTTGGTTTTGGAATAGGAGAAACCCAACACATTGACATATGTTTGACATTTCCTAGGTTTAGCCAGTTATTGTAATAGGTTCCTCAAGAACTTTACTGTAATAGATTTTCCTTTAACTAGAATAACTAAGAAGGATGTGTTGTTTGTGTGGGATAAGAAGTGCCAATAGTTTTTGTCATTGTTAAAGAAGAAGTTGATGTCCGACCAAAAAAAGAAGAAGAAGTTGATGTTAACTCCAATGCTTGCCACAACCTGGAAGAGGTTATACTAGATTTTTTGATGCCTTAAGGAATTTTTTGGCTTTGTATGTCAATACCATATAAAAACGTAATCTCCTTTGCTTCTAGGATGCATTAGAATGATAAGGAGATCTACTTGACACATGATATAGAATTTACAGTTGGTCCTAGCTCTTAAGTGATAGATGCATTGTATGTATGGGGTGAAGTGTAAAATTTGATGGACTAAAAAACCTTCAATATATTTTTTCAAGGAAGGGGTTGAACATGAGGCAAATTTTGTGGAAGGATGTTAGATTATGATTATATGATTGACAATCATCTAGGAAAGGTGAATATAGTGGTTGACACATTGAGCAAACAATCATCTTAATCTACTTCTATTGACAAAGCATAATTGTACTCCGTTGATTTAACAAGAGGGACATTTTGGTTTTTCTTTAATAGATAAATATACAAGTGTTGTGAATTTGAATTATATTAAATATAATTCTTGAATTGATAAGTAAATTCCCTAATTATAATTTATGGGATATTCACTCTATATCATGGGTGCAACCCATGGCCCAAGTGAGACCCATGAGACTATTTGCATTGCTAATTGGTTCTTGTGGAAAAAGTTCAAGAAATAAGATATTTCATGAATAAATAAATATTAGTGGCCTAATTTTTTGTTAGAAAATTGAAATATAACATAATGGGAAAGTTTCCAGGAGATTATAAGATATGTGGTGTTGTAGGTAATTAAAAGAGCAATTATCTAACTATGAATGGCAAAAGAAGTTTTGAGGCATCAAAAGGTGTTATCTCATCCTAACTTTTGAATACTTAAATTTAATAAGAAAATTAAGTTTATTATATAATTTGAGTAGAGATAGACTTTCCATGTGGTTTGGGTAATTGATTTAAGGATATACTTAAAGAATAAGTTTTATACATAGTAGATATCCCAATAAATCCCACAAATTAGATATGGGTTGGGAAAGATACTAATAAGTTTCCATGAAATATGGATAATTGATTTAGGGGACATATAAAAGAGAGAGATAAAGGATAATCTAGATCCCAAGTCACAACAATTTTTAATAGATTAATGACCAATTATCCAATATATAATCCCCTTAATGGATTTTGTTGTTCCAACCAAATTTTAGACTTAGTCAGAAATGAGGTTTCATACTAGGATACAAGTGACTAATATTTGGAAAGCCTTTGATGTTATCTACCATAAGTGCGATATCAAGTTATGAGATAGTCACATGGATGGGCAATGGTTATTTAACATGCACGAACCACTTTCCTACGAAGCCATGGCCCTACCATGCATCCAAAAAGGAAGAAAACCTAGTCATGTCGCCCATCCCTCACCTTCTTCCCCATCCCCCTCATAACCATAAAAGTCCACCTAGTGTCTATATAAGGGACCATGGAGGCCCTCACCTCATAAAAGGACGTGACCCCTGGTCTCTGTAGACTATGGAGGATCCCTATCATCCAAACCGTTCTAATCCCCTCCATCCTTACACCTACTTGAATAAGCTAGTAGACTACATGTTTTTCTTTGGTCCTTAGAGGGACGCCAATACAATGAGATTTCCCCTCCGCTTGCCATCATCTATGACTGTCTCCTCCACATGATACCTAAAGAGTCCCCAAGACCCGTCTATAGGTTCAACGCCTAAGAAAAAACTAAGATCTTTGAGCTCTGGGACATCCATCCTCATAATGAGGGAGAATATTGTAGGGTTCCTTGGTGGATCCCAAATATTGAGATGTAAAATAAAGACTCTGTTGACATTTCTCTACCTCCTGGCCTACACACGAGATGTCTAGGTATGGTCCTTGACCATCTTTTTTCATCATGGACCAACTGCATACCTAGTAACCTAGGACCTCTTTCCTTACATCTCCAGCACCACCGGCCATAACTATTAGCCAACCCAATCTACTGAGGACTAGAGGAGGTACCTTGGGCTTCTCTAGGCTCTTAGGACCTCAGACCTACATGATCAGCCCAAAGGTTGATTTCCCGTGGTGAGCGTCAATAGTAGTCGTGAGGAAGAGGAAGAATTTGGGTCAAATAACTCGAGAGTCCCTAGGAGTGTGCGTAAAGCCCATGGACACATGTAGTTTTTCCCCATAAACCTGTGCTGACTCTATCAGTAATAGGAAAACGGATTTTGCTGATGTGTCAGTGTATCATTTCTCTAAAAAGGGTAAATCTCAAAATAATTGTAACTAATTATTGGTAACTCAGAAAACAATGCTATTATATAAAATTTTGCTTAGGAAAGTGAGAGGAACACAAATAAAATATAATTGATTCCTAATTTTGATCCTGATTCCAAAAGTACCTTGGATACATGTTTAGTAAGTAATTAGTACATGAAAACCCTTTATTTGTGAGTTGAATACAGTAGAAGTTCTTAGTTCATGTTATAATTTGGTATTGTTGAATACAATGAGATCTAAGATGATCATGATAATAATGATGTATACCTAGGGTTTTGAAACCAAATATTATAACTTGTTATAATGGACATAACTTGACCTAGGTGTTTATAAAAGATCTGATAATTAGTGTTTCACCTAATTATTAGTATGCAAGAGAATTAGGGTTTGTACCCTTATGCCTTAACCAAATCTGAGACAACCCTAAACCCTAGATTAGGACCTGAGTAGGGTTAAATTTGAATAATATGATGATGACACTTTAGGATTGACATACATGCATATTAATATGTTTAATTGCTTGGATTCTTCTTTACTTGCTTGATTAGATGATATGTTTATAGTAGTTGAAGTATGATTGCATGATACACATGGTTCTACATTGAGGTACTTGGTTATGATAATGACTACTCACATTATCAACTGCTGATGTTTGTCGAGGATTTCTCAATGATTTTTGAAGGAAACTATTCGATGTTTATTTATTTTTTGTTGAATCATAATGCCACTATGAGTATCACATAAAGATATGAATATTTGAAGAAAATGCCAGTTCTTATGTGCAAGTAATTGATTGATTATATGTTGTTATATTACTTGCACATTTTTTCATGCACCCCAACTACACAATATAGTAATATACTGATCCATGTTTTGTTTCGAATGGTTCTTGATAAATGCAAAATATGAAGATATCAATACATGATGAATCAAATGCAATCTACCGAAGACATAAAAGCTAAGGAAAGGAGAAGTAGTAAGATACTTGTTCTCAATATATATTAGTTCATGATAGAAATTCATGTAACTCCTTATAGGATCATCTTATAAACAATTTTTGAATAAATGGAAATTAATTACTAATATTTGTTATTTGATTAAATTTGGATCTTGGAAATTTTAGGTAATGGCTCTCAACTTTAAGGTTTTCCCTTCATTGGGGGCATTAAAAAGTGAGTTCGTCACATTTGGTGTCAGAGCCTTAGATTTTTCAAATAATATTTAATTGTTTATAATTTCAAGTAATTAGTAGAAATATAAGGAAACTTATTAAGACATGACCTAATGGTAATGGTGTCTAGAATGGATCATTGTTTTAGGGACTGAAAATAATTTCCCTCGCACCATTAAGTTGGTATACGAGGACTCTCGTATCTAATGTGATATTGGCCTGGCTAGAACCTAAGATTTGCCTAAAGTATTGCTTACTCTAAGTCTTCTTATCTCTAATTTCATCCACTCCTCATCCTCTTACTTAATAAACCCTAATATATACTTCCCTCATCATCTCAAGTTAGGGTTTTTGAGAAGAAGTAGGACTAAGGCATCCACAACTAATTGATGTAGATGTAATACAAAAATAATGATAATGTGAAGAAAAATGTTTTATGGGTTTTTCCTTGCAAGGGTAAATCCTAGATGGATCTACAATTTTCTTAGGTAAACCCTAGTGGGCCAAGGGATATATAAACCCTAAGAATCAGGGTGTAATCTAATGCTAACTCAAAATCCTAATAATGGGAAATGGAGTACTGTGAGGGATATAATAACCCTACCCATATGAAACCTAATTAAGGTGAAATGAAAATCCAAATGAGTTTAGGTGACCTAGTATCCCATGCATGCATGTGGAGAAAGGCACTCATGTAAACGGATTTATGAATCATAACAAACAAATGGTTAAAAAAATGAAGATATGAAACCCTCAATTCAAATTTCAGGGTTGGTGTCCCGACCTCGGGTGGGCCAACCCAACAGTGGGAGAATGACCTATGGGGGAGGCCAAAACCTTAACGTATGGGTTCAAGTTGTGGCTAGAGAGGATACCGTAGGTTAGGACTTTCCCTAGAAGGGTGAGTTGACCAATCAGTTTAAGGGTTGGGGTAACCTCAAATGTCACTAAAGCCTCAAAAATTAAGTATACAATATATGAAAGCACATACACTCTTTGAACCAGGTGTGCTGTCTCTAAGGGATACAAGGAAAGTCACTAAGGAAGTGGCTGGAAGTATGTAACCAAGTCGGTAAAGAATGTCACTAATAGGCCAAGATGGGATAGAAGGCCGATATAAAAAGAAAGTAATTGCAATGTTTGGTGATCAAGCTAGGATAGGAAGGTCACCATAGGCGAAGTCGACAAAGAAATACCAATATAAAAAGAAAGTCATTGCAATGATTGGTGATCAAGGCAAGATAGGAAGGTCACCAATAGGCCAAGCCGGGAAAGGAATGTTGATATAAAAAGAAGTCATTGTTGGTATGTATGCCCAGAGAGCCATTCATATGATGATTGAAATGTGTCATTAGATACCTGATTTGATAATTAATAAAGGTCTTTCTATCTATTATGTTCGTATCAGTACGAGATGATGAAAAATACATAGTATATGTCTAAATAATGATTTTACTCAATGTCGTATGTCTTCAAGTACGTGAGTTGAACAATGAGATCATACAAATATTAAGAGTACATACATTCTTGTTATGTCCATAGACTAATATTACTTTGGAAGAAAAATAGAGGATAAAATACATAATACAAGAATGTGTGTTGACTGATGATAGAGTTTCATTAGTCATGATATGTGATATCAAGTCATGCACATAGGAACATGTTAGAGAACAATGTATCAGACAAACCCACCATGAGAGTGATACATAAAGACCATGGAATGGTAGTCAGAATCATCTCTCATAGTGATAGTGGTGATTTTGGTTCTTAGACCTAAAGTCACTACATTCAACACATGTCGTTCACATACATTGACATCATCTAACATGATCATGAATAAGGGTTGCCATAATAGTGATGCTTGAGTGCACTGTGACACATGGGGATAGAGTGTGAGTGATGTAGATGGCATTTGTCCCTCCTAGAGGAGATTGATATCCAGGGCCTCTTGATAAGAGATACTAAGAAATGTATGGTTGTACTCATGTGATTGAATATGTGATATGTGAACTCACATACATCTCAACAAGTCTGCTCTATTTCATGGAACATGGATTGTACGTCGAGAGGATGATGATTTTGTGCCTAGAGTTCAATCCGTATATCAAAGACAAAGGAAATATATCATCACAGTAACACTAATAACGATAGGTTGAAGTTATTCTCCAACTATCAAAATTACTTGGGTAGAAATGATGTGTTTCTAGATGCGACTCTTTTATTGTGATGTCATAAGTTTGTTATGGACATTCACTACCAATGTAATTCTGGACCTATAGGGTTACACACATAGGAATGCACTTGTATTAAAGGAGTATATCCATGAATGATGTTTAATTTTATTTCTAAAGGTGTTTAGGTATTCAATTAAACAATTGAAGTTCAAAATTAACTGATTGGAGTTTGAACTGGCTGGTACACACTGCCAACTGACCAATTGGGAAATGAACTAATCGGTTGGAGTGTCTGGTCAATTGGAATCAACATTGACTAATCAACGGCTGAACTAGGGAGTGAGACGTTTGGTTCACACATCCCAACTGACCAGTTAATGAGATGAACCACCCGATTCAGTTGCCAATTCAATTGAATCAAGAATTGATGCTAACGTCATGTTTTGCATTAATCTTGCATTGATTACCAAGTTGATTAAGAATAGGAAACTGAAAGAACTGACCGGTTTGCTTAGAGAACCGACCAGCTCATTCACCAACGGCTTGGTTGGGTGTGTGAAATGACTAGTTTGTTGTTCAAATTTTCTAGAAAAATAATGAATTTGACCCTTATGACTCCCACAATGACTGGGAACCCTGACCCAGACTCTCCTACAAATAAATGGGTACTGGGGATTCCTAGACACGCCAATTGCCTCTGATAATTTGTTTTCCTATCCACTTGTGGTAACCAATAGAGAACCCGAGCAATTCCTATGTGAGAAAGAGAGGGATAGCAAGGGATAGACAATTGCGGGAGAGCAAATCAACCCTAGCAGCTTGATGTTCAAAAATGACAACTCCTTCCCATTGACTTTGGTAGCGCAACGTAGAATTCCCGATGGTCCGCATGGACTACTCTAGAGGTAGGAGGCCTTTGTCTGCCACTAGGAGGACACTATCAACTATTGTCCGTGGTTCTGCACCAGGAGCCCAGTGGAGAGACTATTCGAGTGTTGTTGCTGCTGAAGGAGCGTGTTGCTTCCCGATGAAGATGTAGAAGCATATTGTTGCAAGGGTAATGTCGCTAGACTGGTTCTAGGACTAGGTATAACCTTACAAAGTTTATTCTTAGATACATTGTTGTTGATGCGATCAACTAGTTTAGGAAACAAACATTTAATTTTTTTTATTTCTACTTCCTATATATGTGCCCAATTTTCCAATAGTGGTATTAGAGCCACGTCAATTTATGATGTATTAGGGATTTAAATCGATGTGATCGAATTTATTTTTATTAAAAATGATGCAAATATCAAAATGGTTAATGTGCATATCTGATTAGTTACCACATATGATTCACAAACTAACATATATATATATATATATATATATATATATATATATATATATATATATATATATATATATATATATATATATATATATATATATATATATATATATATATATATATATATATATCTGTGTGTGTGGGGGGGGGGTGTGCACGCACAATCCATATGCATCACCCTAAAAGTGTTTTGATGGTGGATGTTAGTGTGGTTATGGAAAATAACCCTAGATCTGTGTCTGCATGGTTTTGGTTTATCCCTATTGCTGCTCAGTCTGCCTATCAAGCCTCTCTCTTCTTTCCAAATGTAAATTAATTCTCTTCTTCCTATTCCCCTTGAGTGTAACTCAAGGTTTTCCCATTTTACAATGTAAAGAAATATGATAGTTTTAATTTATGTATCATCGTGAGAAAAGCAAACCAACCAACTCGTGAGACGACCCGATCGAATGGAGGACTGAGGAGGAGAGACAATAGGAGGACAAACTGATCGAGTGGTAGCCCATCTGATTGGGTGGAGGAGACCAAACGACCGTTTAAGGAGCCCAACCGAGACACCATGAGGCGAGCCGATCAGTTCAAGTGTTTGCCGATCATTTCAAGCGTTTACCGATCAACCTGAATTGGTTCAAGCATGATCTTCACCAACAACGTGTTTTACATATGATGTGGACCTTAGGTGGTAGAATTTCCTTGTGGATCCAAGGAATTGCATTAGACTGGCCATAACCATCGCTCGTATATTTCTGATTGCATGTATTCGTTGTGGTTATAGCATGTATATGATAGATACTATTAGTATGTGGTGATTGGACATGCATATTCATCTATATATAAAAGCCCTCAACATAAATATTAAGTCTTATATGATTTCCATTAGAAACACAGATGAAAATCTTGATCGACTAAGCATGGGCACCCCAAGGGTGGTGCGATGTCTATATCATGAAAGTGTGGTGGTAATAGTGTGGACCTGCCAAGCGGGGTGCATTATTATTGTGTTAGCTTTTGGGTCAGGCTTAACTGTGTGTCCTTAATGAGATCAAGCACCAGAGACATGGAGATGACTATGGTAAAGAGTTGCACATATCATCTATCCAAGAATTGCATATGATGCAATTGGCAAAAGTTTCCTACCTTAATAATTTAATTTGGATGCTGGCGTTGGTAGGGTGATAGTTGAATTATTTTGGATCTTGGATCACTAGAATATTGTACATTTCAATCTTTTGAATTGATACATGAGGGTTATAAACTTGAAAAAAATAGTGGTAGAAATGATTAATTGAAGCCCTAATTAATACCGTCACATTTATCAAATCATACAAAACCAAAAATGTTTTCAAAAGTTGCAACATTTCTATTGTAGACAAACACAAATACTTTATCTTTGCCATCAGTACTTGATTAGGATGAAAAAAATGGGATATAATTCCTCATTTGGTGAAGGACTTGGAGAAGTGTTCTCACCAATGATAAAAATCTCTATGTCCTTGGAAAAACCAGTTCTAGAGGAACCCACTCCAAATGTTCCCAAGGTAGAAATGGATGCTTACTAGAGGCATTCCAGTGATGCCATAGACATTGAGTACCTTATGGTATGCTGTATGAACTATGAGTTGCATAAACAACATGATAACATGGACATTATCGATATGGTAACACATCATAAGAATAACGTAATGAAATCAAGGTATAATGTCTCCAAAGCACTGTTTGATTGCAAATTGGTAGTGGGAGATCCAGTAGAACCCCATATGCTCAATATGATTGGGCATGTGGAGTGACTGGGATTTCTCTTAGGTTAAGAGTTGATCATGGATATGATTCTACAAATCATTTCAGGAATCATATAGCTTGTTTATTAAATGCTTGGCATGTTGATGCCAACACAAGATTGAAGAAGGACATGTTCTTGAGGTGATCAGTGGAAATGAGTCCAAGGAAAAAGGTAATGCCAAGAAGAATTTTGAGGCTAAGACTAAGTCCAAGTCTTCTACATTCATGATAAGGAGAGGGAGAATTGTCAATGAAATCTATCCTTTTCACTTAAATGATTAAAGGAAGGAAGTGCCACCACTGTCACATGTTCGACATTGGTAAAGGAATTGTCCTCTTTGTATAGAGGATCTTAGCAAAAAGAAAGAGATAGAGATCTCTACTTCAAGACTTGAGAAGAAGTAAGATAAAACTATATGGAGCAAAGGGTTGTTGCCACTACAGTTAGAAGGTATCATTCATGGACACATAATAGAATTAGTGAATTGCTACTATGAACTTGCCATCGATGAAAACATCATGTATCTTATATGGAAAAGAATTGATGTTTTATGGAAATGCCCTATGTCTCATAATCTATACTTGATAGTTATAAGACAAATGTGTATGAAACATATACTGAATGACTTGATGACACAAACAAATAATTCCTATAGCATTTTCATCTAGAGCATATAAAGGAGAAATGCGTTTCTAGAATCCATATGATGGTTGTCTAGACTCTTTTGATTATTGAACCAATAGAGACATGCAAGTCTTATATATTTTGCAATATGAAAAAAAACATCTTCACTAGATGTAGTGGGAGAGTGACTATTCTATTAAGGCTCATACATACTGATGTATTAGACCTTTTAGAATAAAAGGTAAAGGTAGTTACCAGTACCTCATTATATTAACTAATGTTATCAGGAGATATGTATTTAATGAGATACATGCATGAATCTCTTGAAGTGTTCAAGGAGATCATGAATGAAGTACGTTACTAACTTGGTAAAAGTATTAAGACCCTTCGATACGATCAATGTTGAAATAATTTAAACTAAGAGTTTGAGGATCTTTGGAGAGACTATGATAGTGTATCACAATGAATTCAACCTAAAACATAATGATGTATCAAAAAGAAGGAATCACACCCTGTTAAGTCATGGACTATCAATAAATCTAGCTAATCTACTAATTCTTTTTTGGTCACATGCTTTACACTAAAATAATGTACCATCCAAATTGGTTTAAAAGACACCATATGAGATATAGTATGGGAAGTGTCCTGATATGTCTTTTACAACGATTAGGATTGAAAGCCTATATAAGAAAATAGTTTCTTGATAAGATTTGTCCATGAATCAAACTTAATGTTATTTTGTTGAATACTACTTTTATTCCAATCCAACAACAAAGTTGTTTGTTACCAGGATGGCTATATTCCTAAAGGGAATTTCATTCCAAAGGAATTAGTGGGAGAAAAGTAGAATTGGAATTGTTTGAGACAAATAAGAAAACATTGAACCTAAAAGGGATATAGTGGGAATAATGAGAATCACAAGTTGTTTTGGAATCCCAAGTTTCTTATGTAACAAAAAACCTTATATTTCTAGTAGAACATGCCTTGAGTTTGACAAATTATGATGACTCCAAAAGGTAATGAGTTGATCATAGATGATGAGTCAACAACCTACCTATAAGCTATTAAGGGACCAAAATCTGAATTATTGCTTGAAGCCATAATATCCAAGATGGACTCCATGTTCACCAACAAGGTATGACCTTAGTAGATCCAGCTGAAGGGGTAAAACCCATAGGGTGCATTTGGGTTTTCAGGAAGAAGATCAACATGGAAGGGTATATTTGTTGCAAAGAGTTTCAAACATGTTCAAGGTGTTGAACATGATTAAATCTTGTCACCAATTACTATCATTAAATCCATTGGGATCATGTTTTCTATTACAGCTTATTCTGACTAATTAGATTTGGCAAATGGATGTTTAAACCACATTCCTTAACTGGAATGTTGTATAAGAGGTGTACATGATACAACCTAAAGGTTTCATAAATCCATATAATGCAAATAAAATCTATAAGCTACAGAGGTCAATCTTTGGATTGAAGCAAGCATCTCAGAGTTGGAATCTTCTATTTGTCAAGACATTCAAAGGGTTTGACTTGAGTCAGAATGAAGATGAAATATGTGATTATAAAAGATTTAGTGGATCATATTTAATATTCCACATAATGATGGGGAATAACATCCTTATCCTATAAATGTTAAAAGCTAGTAAGGAAAGAACCTTCTCTATGAAGGACATAGGTGAAACATCCTATGTGATCACAAATGAGATCTAGAAAGCTTCTTGACCTAAGAAAGAGCACATACATTGGCAAGATGTTGAAGGGTTCAACATGCATGACTCATTGAGAGAAAACTTGTACATGTTCCATGGAGTTATTCTCTCCGGAGTCCAGTGTTCCAATTCTTGTGAAGAATGGGAAGACATTAGTGATATGCCATATGCATTTGAAATAGGACCTATCATGTATGCAATGTAAACATACCATTATCTCATATGTATTGGAAATGATGAGATGATGTATATACTTACTTAGCAATCTTGTATGTATTGGACATGATGAGAGGGTAGCTATCAGATCCTAGTGGATATCAATAGAATACCATAAAGAACATCCTTAAGTACTTGAAAAGTAGTGAAAGGATTATTTCCTTGGTTATGGTAATAAAGAAGAGTTGGGTGTAAAGGGTTACACCGATGCATGCTTCTAGAATGACGAATTAAATGTAATGATCACAATCTAATTTGAGTTTGACCTTAAAATGAGAACTATAAGCTGGGAAAAGGTTTAGAGATAGAAGATAGTGGTTTTGATTCTACAATAGAAGTTGAGTATCTTGGTGTTATGATAACAACAAAGTATTATATATCGATCTAGAAGTTCATATTGATGAATTTGTGGAGGTTCCAACCGTTGATGCCACAGTAGAAATACAGTGATAGAAATGGAGCTATTAGATAGACCTGGAATCTCAGATACAAACTACAACACTTCCATCTCATACGAGATGTCATACAACAAGGAGATGTGAAAACTTGCAAAATGCCGCCTGGAAGCAAACCACTATATCAATGTGTGCGCAGTAGAAACATGATGGACATGTTAAGATCACTTGGAATATGATTTATGGGTGATTGGCTCTAAGTGCAAGTGGGAGTTTGTTGGTATGTGGAATTAGATACCTGATTTGATTAATAATAAAGGTAATTTTGTCTATTGTGTTTGTCTCAACAAGAGATGATGACACAAACATAAGATGTCTAAAGAATGATGTTAGTCAATGTCACATGTCTTCAAGTATGTGACTTGAACAATGAGATCATATGAATGTTAAGAGTACATACATTCTTGTTATGTCCCTAGTCAAATATTATTTTGGAAGAAACATAGACAACAATAATACATAAGACTAGAGTGTGTGTTGACTAATGACAAAGTCTCATTAGTCATGGTATGTGATATCAAGTCCAACACACACATACATGTTAGAGAACAATATATTAGACAGACCCACCATGAGAGTGGTACATGGAGACCATGGAATGGTATTCAGAATCATCTCTTATATGATAGTAATGATTGTGGTTCTTAGACCTAAAGTCACTACATTCATCACATGTTGTTCATGTACTTTAACATCATCTAACGTGATACTCAATAAGGGTTGCCATAAAGGTGATTCTTTGGTACATTGTGACACATGGGGATAGAGTGTGAGTGATGTAGATGAGATTTGTCCCTCCTACAAGAGATTGATGTCCAGGGCCTCTTGATAAGTGAGACTGAGAAATGCACGACCTTACTCATGTGATTTAATATGTGATATGTGAACTAACATACATCTTAGACAGTCTGCTCTAGTTCAAGGAACATGGAATGAACATTGAGAGGATGTCAATTCTATGTCTTGAGTTCATTCCAGATATCAGAGACAAAGGAACTATACGATCATAGTAACAATGATCATGGATTGTAGGTTGAAGTTGTTCTCCAACATTTCAAATTACTTGGGTAGTAATGATGTGTTTCTAGAAGCCACTCTTTTCTTGTGATGTCAAAAGTTTGTTATGGACATTCACTACCGACGTAATTCTAGACCTATAGGGTCACACACATAGGAATGCACTTGGATTAAATGAGTATATTAATGAATGATGTTTAATTTGATTACTAAAGGTGTTTAGGTGTTCAATGAAACAACTGAGGTTCAAAATTGACTGACCGAACTCTAAACAAACTGTTTCACACTTCCAACTGACTGGATGGGTAGGGTATTGATCGGTTGGAGTGTCAGGTCAATTGGAATCAACATTGATTGATAAATGGATAAACTAGGGAGTGAGAAATCCCATTCACATAGTGAATTGATCGGTTCACACATCCCAATCGACCAGTTCATGAGATGAATCACCCAGTTCAGTTGCCAATTCGATCAGATCAAGGATTGGTGCAGACGTCATGTTTTGCATCAATCATGCATTGATTAACAAGTTGATTCAGAATAGGAAACTACATGAACCGACCAATTCACCTAGAGAACTGACTGGTTCGTGCACCAACCGATTGATTCATTCTGCGAACTGACTGGTTCACCATTCGAAGTTTCCAAAAACATCATGAATTCAACCCTTTCGACTCCCACAATGACTAGGAACCCTGACCCAACCTCTCTGATAAATAGAGGGGTACTGAGGGCTTCCTAGACATGACAATTGCCTATGACAATTGGTTGTCCTCTCTTGTTGTGGTAACCAATAGAGAGGCCAAGCAAGTCCTACCTGACAAAGGGAGGGATAACAAGGGAGAGACAATTGCAGTAGAGAAAATCAACCCTAGTAGGTTGATGTTCTAAATGGGCAACTCCATCTTGTTGGCTCTAGTAGCACAACGTAGAGTTCCCGGTGGTCTACATGGACTACTCTAGAGGTGGGGAGGCTGTTGTCTGCCTCTAGGAGGACACCATCAACTATTGTACATGGTGTTTCACTAGGAGGCCATTGGAGATGATTGTTTGAGTGTTGTTGCTGTTGAAGGAACATGTTCTTTCCTAAAGAAGAAGAAGAAGCATAGTGCTAAAAGGGTAATGTCACTAGACTTGGTCCAGGACCAAGTATAACCTTGCAAATTTTCCTTCCTAGATACATTTTTATTCATGCAATCTTGATGTTTTAGGAAACATGAATCTATTTTTTTGTTTCAACAACCTATATGTTCCCCCAATTTTCCTATAGTCAACGCAATGACTGGTGATCAAGCTGGGTGTGATGACTTGGGTTTTCTCACTCCTCTCATGTACTTTTCCTCTCTCTATTTTTACTCAAAAGACTCAAGTACATATTAATTTGATTTTTTAAATAATATGATGCTCTAATTTTATGACATCGATGATCAATTCCCCAATGTGTGTAACATATCACCATCTTGTGGTATAAAATTAACCTCATCACTATGATATTTTGTCTTTCTAGTATATATAATTTCATATACC
Organism: Alisma plantago-aquatica; assembly: GCA_963693085.1. Classification (NCBI taxonomy): domain Eukaryota; kingdom Viridiplantae; phylum Streptophyta; class Magnoliopsida; order Alismatales; family Alismataceae; genus Alisma; species Alisma plantago-aquatica. Next base: position 1,423,066,218 of record OY856409.1, read on the forward strand.
TCTTGCACTATGGTCGTTTTGGGGTAGTGATCTTCATGATGAGCCTCATACTCGAGTTAGTGGTTTGATGTAAAGGAATCTAGTGGCTGCTCTCATTTGGTATGTTGGGTAAAAACTTAGTATGGGTAGATGTTAGTGGTTAGCATGTTTTGTCTAGACATAGATAGGTCTTAGCTTGAGTGGCTTGAGCATGTGGAGCTCTTTCTAGATACAAGTGTGATATGAAATCTTGATGTTGATGATAACATTGTCATAATGTAAATGATATATGAAATAATATCACTTAAGTTGAAAACTTGATATATGTGCGATGTGCCACTCTCATAAGCTATATCTAATATGAAACTACCCCATACATGAAAGATGTAGATTTGAAACCATGAACTCGATACAATGATGCCTAGAGCTCTTTGTTTTAATAACTAGGGGAACATGCCTGATCTACTACCCAAATGAAAGAAATTTTGATTAACTCGATAGGATGATGCTCTTAGAGTCATAACTCAAATTAACATGATGAGTAAAGTGCTTAATTTCATATCCAAAATGAGAAATGATGAACATTTTGGGGATGGTTGATAGAATCTTGGGGGAAAACTAAAACATGAATGAAATCTGGTATAATGATGAAATATACACATTCAATGATGACTTCTTTAAAAGTTTTGCTGATGTACATGTTCTCTTGAGAAACTGATAACATAGATGTTGACAACACACCTTGAGCTTGTATGTGTACATGAGGTAAAAAAAACCCTAATTTAATTGGGAAAAGGGTTATGGAACCCTAATGCCTAGATGACGTCATAACATGATGGAAAATAAAACACCAAGTAACATGTATGATCGGGATAAGTACCCCCTTGACGATTATAACCTACATGTACACCCCATGATGGGATATGCCTTGAAACCTATTAGGTAGTTAATTTAAACATGATGTACATGAAAGTTTGACCCTCGACTACGGTCTTGGATGAATTTTGGGAATGAATTTTCTTTTAAGGAGGGAAAGATGTGACAACCTGAGTTTTCTGACTCCTCTCATGTACTTTTACTATCTCTATTTTTACTCAAATGACTCAAGTACATATTAATTTTATTTTTAAAATAATGTGATGCTCTAATTTTATGACATCGATGATCAATTCCCCAATGTGTGTGACTTTATTTTGCACTTTTGAACTAGTATCATTCCTTAACATGTCACCATATTGTAGTATAAAATGAACCTCATTAGTATAATTTTTGTCTTTCTAGTATATATAATTTCGTAGATCTCTCAATTACAAATACAACAATGTAAAAAATACCCCAATCAGACTTTTAGAGCTCAAGTTATGAACCATTGAAGATTAATCAAATTTTAAGTGATTTATTTCTAATTCCACCTTTTTTATGTCTTGGGTGCGGCCCACATGGGGCCCAAGAGGAGGCGCATGGCCCAACTGCTGCCCCTCAGTTTCTCCTAACCCTACGACATGTGTGAGATCGGCCTTTTGATCAGGGTTGGGTGGATTCAAGGGTCACCAACCCTTCCTCTTCATTTGTCTGTACTCTGCAACTTGTTGCTCACCTGCTGCTGTAGCAACTCCATTGTTGCGACCAATAGGCTTGATTCATCAACATTTTGGAGAAATTGGATCCCCAAACTCCTAGTCTCACTTCACTCTATTCATTTCTTCTCTTTTTTTGCTCATTCCCACCTCCCTACTAGTTTCCCCTTGCTCCTTGTTTTCCCTTGGACCGATGGCGTCGCTAGGGGTGAGCATAATTTGGTTAATAACTGATTAACCGAATGGTTAATTTTGAATGGTTAATTTTTTTAGACTATTTGGTTAATTCGGTTAATTCGGTTAATTTAATTCGGTTAATCAGTTAAATGGTTAATTTTATGGTTAAAGATATTTTTGGGATGGTTAACCAAATTAACCGAATAGTTATAATTTATTCTTAAATAATATCCTACACACGTATATATACATATATAGTTGTACTTTTATTTCAAAAAACTTCTCCATATACATAGTAATCAAGTTTTCATGAGCCATACAACATTATATTTCCAGAAATACCACTATAATATAACAATTGTTCAAAATTTAATGAGTATTTCAAATAACATTATTACACGTGTTATTTGATTAACCAAATTAACCGACCGAATTAACCGTAAACCGATTGGACAATAACCAAATTAACCGACACAATTCGGTTAGGTTAATGGTTAAAATCTCAAACCACAAATTAACCATTTAACCGAACCGAATTAACCGTAACCGACCGAATTAACCGAATGCTCACCCCTAGGCGTCGCCATAGAGGTCGTCTTGGGGCAGCGCTCTCTGGCTTACACCGATGATGGATTTGATTGGTTTCCACCTCACATGAGCAAGTTAAGAGTCTGACAGGTACATCACATCTTCACTTGAGCTCTCCTCTTCCCTCTAGCCTCAACTTCGATGAGCCTTAACCGCTACTCGCGGCGCTGTAGGGCGTGGAGGGGGTAATGAGCAACTAACGTAGGATGTGGATCAGTCCGATGGATCCTAGTAGTGAATGGACCAGATCACCCCACTATTATATCTCTCTCTTCTATCTCTTAGTCCCTCTCTTAGGGAAAAACTATCATTGAGCGGGCCAGTGCACGATGGTAGCCAGCGACTCGCAACTGCGGGATGGCGTTTGGAACGGATGAGCGTCGATGGGGGGGATGGTGGGCCACAACACACTCTTGAACCGGAGATGCCACATGTATAAGGAGGAACCAGGCATGCAAGCATAGGGCATAGATCATGATTACCATTGGATCCAACATGGATGACCAAGATCCATCAATGAATGATGGTAACACCTATGTTCTAATTTCCTATAGTTTTGATGCTCCTATTTACAAAAAACCAGATCTCCTAAACCCCTTGACCAAATAATATGAACCAATATACCAAATTGATCAGCTCGATGAGCCCTACTCAAAGAACACACTTTTATACCATGAATATTCTTATAGTTCCCTTATTTTTCTAAAGATGTGATCTTTGACTGTGTTGACCATATTAAGTTCACTATTATGGTAAATATTGAATCTTTGATACCTAATATACTTCCTACACCTCAAGTCAGTAACTTTTATGAAAATGGAACACTAATAAAGATGAAATCACCATCCTTGATCCTTAATTGACTTTGATGCACTAATGTGACATCTATCTGAACATTGACCCTAAAACTTTGATCATTTGCTAATCTTGCTCCATTAATATATGAAACTCATTAAAATGTCAATTTTTAGTAACCTTATGATTCTATATAGCATGCATGTCCATGATCACTCTATTTCTTACTTGTTCACCCCATATCACGCCTGATCCATGGAAGTGACCCCTTTGTGGTGATGCATGAGTATACTCTAATCGATGGTTGAATCTTGGCCTTTATATGCATACAAATCTTTCAGATCTCTATAATATGTGATCTTGTGATGTTTAAGTGACTTTAATGCTAGGATCAAGCACTTTCTGAATGTTGATTTTTGAAATTCTAAGTCTAGTAGTGATGACCTAGTGTGACACTCATGGTCTGTTTGTCTAGTTTTCACCCTAAATGTGATGTGGATCTTAACCTCTCCTCTTTCCTATCTAAATTAGAGATGTTCTATACATTACGATACCCATGATATGGATGTCCCATATATCCCATATGACTGGATCTTATGACCTATGTATTATGTGTTGACTTTTGGAATGCTTGTTGACAAGGTGGAATCCTATGATTCCCAGACTTGAGGACATCCACCTATCCTTGAATATGATCCTTTTGTCTACATCTTTATGATATAAATCATCTTTTATGGATGGACTCTTCAACTTGATGAACTTTTTCCTTGTTTCTGTATTATGAGTTTTATGACTTAGTTATGTACATAAGGAACATGAATCTTGTAATGATCATATAAAATGCATGGTACCTGTAAATGACATGAGACTTGAATCACATCTCCATGATGGACCCTAGATTAATAAAAGGTCATTAAATGCATCAATAATCAATGTTGAACCTAATTTGGCCGAAAACCCTAAAATGAATCTAGTTAGGATTAATGATAAGAATCTAATACATGTATGTAATCTTATACTTAACCAGGTTTGACTTGTGATCTAGATGATCAAGGACAGGTTATGAAATTTTTTAAATTAGGTATGAGCTTTAATAATTATATGATTATGGCTTTCTTGTTTGAAATGTGATACATATGTATGCTTGTTTACTTGCTCAAATATTGCCTTGTAGTACTCTAGTATTGTACTCAATGTTTGTCTCACACGTTGTTTTATAACTTGCAAACAAAACATAGAAACTCCATTATATAAACCTTTTGCACCTTCCTAATGTTTTGGTGTAAGGACATGAGGATGGGCGTCCTACTTGAGTAATCAAGATAGGGAGGATTGTCGGTAAAAGGGTTAGCTAATCTTGAGCACCCTCATAGACTCTTCCAATGAGAAGATGTCCATAAAAGGCCTTACGAATACATGATATTGATGAATGCACGAAATGATGGTATAATTGGAGTGAAATGACATAAAACATGGGCTCTCATTTTGCTAAATAATTAACTTTTTTAATCTTTCTCGTTTACTTCTACTCTCTTTTAAAATTATGCAAAGCTTCTGTATATGTATCTTTTAGCCCTATACTCAACACCTTGTGTGCTTGACCCGCCTTGTTTCATGTATTTTATAGGTTCAGAGATTGCTAGAAGTTGATGGGCTTGGTGAGCTATGTCTGGTGTACTTGTTATAGGATCCCTAGTATACAAGAGTAGATTTGTGTAAATTTTTACCTCAATTTGTAAATGAGAATCTTATAATAGAAAATGTTGTTTAATATATCTTGCTGAATGTTGAGACTATTGTTGGTGCCTTTAACATGTTATTTGATCATGTATGCTAAGCATTTCAGGCTTCTACATGTTGTCTTTCGTATTCATTTTATTCATGTGACTGGGATTCTGGTTCCATGACACCGAGACTGTAACAACCCCGCCTCCCGATAACCCCCAATTAAGGGAGACCAAGAGGTTAGAGTCGTTATCCCAATTTCCCAGATCATAGGTTCGAAAATTAATCAATAATAATTATCAAATTCTACTATGACTATACTGAAAGCTGGAATAAAATAAAACTTTGCATACCTTTTTCAAAAACTTGGATATCTAACTTCTATCCACATCTGGACTCTATTCTAACTAATCATCCTTGCATTTTATTTCTTAATTTCACAATATGCCACTTTATTGTTTGTCCTTTTCAATTTTTACCTAAAACACTAACAAACAAAACGTCGGTCAGCATAAATGAATATGCCGGTATGTGGGGGAAACAATAATTATACAATTAACTGTAACAACATATTGCAGTCAATTATGATTTAACAAACAACTTTACATTTTAAGCATAACTACTCAATCCATCCATACCCTAGCCTCTGCGCTATCCCTGCAGTGGACCTAGATGCTACCTTCCTTATGGTAGATCCCCATTAAACCCCTCATGATCCTACCTAACAGGAAAATCAATTTCTAGGGTTGAGTCGCACATCACTACACATAGGTAGCCCACTCCCTAACTCATGGTGTGCTAAAGAGTCTCATGGCACTACATGTGGGTAGCCCAATTTCTAACTCATTATAACCTGATGTCCTACTTAACAAGTAGGCCCTATACTAGGTTTCCCTTTTCATCATTAGCAAAGCCACATAGGAGGACCAGGATCTGAGCCAGTCATGTATACATATTTATGGTGATAATCATAGTCACTTTATAGTTGCATGAAATAAAAGTCATCCAAGTAGTTATTCTTAGGAAACCGATAAAACATTCGAGAATCACTGTGAAACTAAAGCGATTAACCATAAGCGTAACCACATACCTGATCCAGAGCAACTTGATGTCCAAGCAATAATATTCAAGAACAATCAATCAAGCAATCAACAATATCCTAAAATTAATGTAGAACACCCATGTGTCACTATTTTATCCAAACCATTCTCAAGATTGACTTGGATTCCACCTTAGGATTTCTAGGCCAAATTTAGGGTTTTATTAGGGTTTTAACCTCCATAATGTATTTAGCATCTTTAGTGCCCTTTTTAGATCGCAAACCCTAATTTCAATATCATAAGAACAATTGAATGTCAATTAAGTCTAATATGTTTCTTTTACACTAAAACTACTACCTCTTTCCTTTTAAGTCATATTCAGATCATTAAGGCTAATTATCATCTTTGCTTTCTTTCACATTGACAACTCATATTGCATTATAGTTCAATTCACATATTTGAACCCTATTTATCACTAATTCAACATTTATCCATTAGGAAACCCTAATTACCAAATTAAGGGTTTTTATCCACTAGGAACGTTTATACTCAAAATAGCTTAGAATCATCGAATCTCAGTTCTATGCATGGATTCGAACAATTAAAGCCATTAAGAATCATAATTACCAAGATTAGGGTTTCAAGGCCCATTAAAGCATATTTATGTACATGGAACCCTAAATTAATCCAACTACACATAAAGATCATTCTTTTGGATTTAATTTGTCCTTTTTATTAACAACATGTTAATATCCACTTTAAACATTCATATAACCCTTCCCAATTCATTAATCATCAAAGATTAGGGTTTTTCATCAATTAAACCATTAAAGATAGCATCTTTGTATACTTTTTGAATTGCAAGTAGAATTAAGCTTAAAATATAATTCTTTGTGTTCTTCTCATTCTGAGGATAAATTTTCATATATAATATATTGCCATCCGAGTTACCAATTTTGAGTTAAGATTTTAGCAAGAAAATTATATTCTGACTAATCGCTAGGTGACACATCAACATCTTACCCAATTTTATTCATTTAGGCGGTCCACTAGGTTTATTGCTAAAAGGGCATCTTTGTCCTTCTTCACTAATCATGATCTACAGGCATTTGAGGGGCAGTTTCATCCTTCGGCAGGCATCGTCTTCAACCCCCGATCCTTCCCCCTCCACGACACAACTTCAAGGAGGGTCAACCCACATGTTGACCTTGAGGTCCAAAGCATTGAGGTGCCAAGCAAGGACACCGAATCCCTTCCTAGGCCACCCCAGACTCGATGGAAGCCCACAGTTGAGGAACGGCGGCCTGCAATGGCCGACGACGACACCCCTGCGGCCGAGCATAAGAAGGGGGAGGAGGAGCATTACTGGTGTGAAGTTGGGAGCGAGGAGGGGTCCGATTAGTCCCACAAAGAGATTGGGATGGGGTTCCAATCTTAATGGGAAACTCTACCCCATTTATATAGGCATGGCTATTGAGGGTGGCCGATGAGAGTCCCAACGATTTGGGGATTCTTCTAAACTCCCCCAAACTAGGCAAAACTTGGGGTAGGGATGGCCGCACATATCTCACCAATCCAACTGGATGGTTTCCAAGTTTGCTTGTGTGCTCAAGTGCAAGAAATCCATTTTGGAAAACTCTGTTCCACGTTACCAATTTTCCTTATCTGTCCTGAGGTAGGTGATGATCTCCTGATCATCGGATCTCAATCCTACGGTCATAAGCTCACACGATCCATTTATTTTAGGGATTTTCAAAAATCCATATCTCTTAAACTGTACATTCAAATAATCCCAAATTTTGAGGGAATTTACTAATGACTTAATAGATCATCATGCCAAATTTGAGTTTATTACCTAAAGAAATCAGGTCCTTTTCTTTAGTTGCAAGTTATTACTCAATTATATATATATATATATATATATATATATATATCTCACATATTTTCTCTTTCCTTTGTCATTAAATTATTATCTTGAATTCCTTGGAACTTAAGGAACCTTAAAATTTAGAAATCCCTTTTTGAAGGATTCTTACTATCCTTCTAGATGCATCCACATCCAGTATTTTTTGTTATCTTACTTATTCTTTTATTAAAAGATTTCTTTTCAAGGATTTCTCTTTATCCTTTATTTCCTTTTTCCTCTTTTCCTATTTCTTCCATAGGTAGGTTCATTGCTCAGCACATGGCCTGGGTACCTTACATAGTGCTCTAAATTGGACACATGGAACTCATCACACATCGCCTTATCCTGAGGGGTAAGAGTAAACATAATCCTTCTCCACCAATCCATCCCAAACGGACCCATGTATCGGGGACTAGCTTCCACAGCTATAACTCAGAGGGGTCGGATTTTCATATCACATATTCTCCCACAGTGAACTGCATGTTAGTCTACTTTGCATCCACTCACGGCTCATGTCGTCCATGGGCTCTCTTTTCTAGCCATTGCATGATCAAAGCTACTTCACCTGCACACATTGTGGTCTTTTCTGACCTTCGTGAGATCCCTTCACCAACATCATTTTAATGAAGTGGTGACCGACACAACCTCTCTTATAGAGCTTCTTTACATCCCAATATTGGCTATGGTGGTTATCATCCCATCTTACATAGGACAAGAATTGTCTCCATGTATCACCCTGAATGAGTACACATGCTCTCATCAGACCCTGTAGTCTAGTTCATACTAACCATTAGCTAGTGGTGATAAGATGTACTCACATCGAGTTCTTCATGTATCTACTTCCACCTTATGGAAGTGAATCTTTAGGTTATAATCAAGAACCTTTGAACTCGCATCATTGTGTAGTTGAACCATCTCTCTTACATGTAGTTCAACCGGATCTATCTTCCAAAATTATTATCTCTTTCCCTTAGATCATGTCATATAGGTAAGGCGATCTACCATAACCCATATTGCACCTTGTCCTTCTTCGGTACATGGGAGACTTACCACTACATCCATAGTGATGAACTCCCATTCCCTCTTGGGGACTCATTATCCTCTATATAAATTCATTAGGTTACTGGAGTTCGTCCTTCACCTCCTGGCATGCATGGTGAAAATCCACATGCAACTTCATCTTAGGAATCCAAAGCACTACTACCACTTATTATCCTAGTAGTACCATAGTGTATGGTGAACTTAAAATCATGATCTCTTATATGTCACAATTTCTCAAGGTTGATTCCTCAAAAACCCTAAAACACTCTAGTCGGGGTTTCCTCACCTCCTTTTCCATCAAAGTGCATATGAGGTTCTACAACCATCCTTCCTTCATGAAAAGCCCTAGGATTGATAACTTGGAAACCACTAACTCGATCGATGGATCTCGTTACATCTTAGTATTAGCCAAACATATCTTCTTTTTCAAACTTAGGGCTAACTTAACAACCTCTTCTAGCCTCTAGCTAAACTAGGCAGCTACATCTCAATAAGAGCATCCATTAACACCTCACATATTTATGTATAAGGTAATGTTGAAGACATACACCTCCATGTATTCCACTCATTATCTCATCTCAAACTCTAAGTCTATCTTCATCAAGAAAAATCTGAACTCATCCTCTTAGTTTTTGAACTCAACCTTGTATAGTTCATAAGTTCCACATAGCTAAAAACATCCTTACAAGATGACTACCTTAATTCTCCTGGTGTTTGTACAACATCCACACATCTTACACTCCATAAGGGTACGCTATTATATCCATCCTCATGCATCATAGAAACGTTTCCACTCACATTATCTTTATCCTTGGTGTACAACATGCGTATTGTTCTATCTCTCACTCCCATAACAAGAGGTAATAAGCATTTGATTACAGTCCAAATACATAGATCTTCCCGTTCCAAGAGTATAGATGGTACATCCCACATTTCTAGTACACCTACAATCTAATTTGAAACATGTATCACATGCCTCTACATCATGAACATCTCAATATCCATGTTACTTCCTTGAAAATCTGGTCTCGACCCCACTTGGGTCATCACACCATCCTTGGTCATCTCCTCTAGGTCTGTAGGGTTCCGACACTTTTGGGTTCATCCCTCTTCCCTTATGCATCAGAGAATGCCCTCTTCATGTGCCCTTTGGGTCCCATGAGTTCATGAAGGTGATCAATCTCCTAACCCATGGCCCTCAGACAATGATAGATGTTACCTCCCGACCCTATGGTCATGTGCAACTAGGGAATTAGGCAACTCCTACTTCCATTGGTCTTATCCCTACCTGACTGAAGGATAGACTTAGGATTCCAACATAGTACATGTCCAACTTAGAACCTTACCCAAGTCTCCATAATCTCTCTCTGCATTCACGGGCTGACTTTCATCCTTTCATAGGGGTCATGGTGACCTGCCTACCTTGTTCATGCCCCATACTGGTTACCTCCATGGTAACACATCCACATGCACTCAGAGATGATCATCTATGGGTCTACATGTTCATTCTTATACTATGTACTTTCCACTTAGCTTCTCAAGATTCTGTGAGACCTGTTAGGGTTTCATCAAACCCAACAAAAGTTGATTCATACCCTACAAAAGGGCCCCTCTCCCAAGATCGGAGGAAACTATCTCTTGATAGCAAAAAAGGTCACAAACATTCTTATGTCCAAGTTTTACATCCACATGAGCATGTTTACCCCAAACAAGCTACTAAGGCACATAGCCATCATGCCACTTACTAAAACATGTTAGGTCTCCATGATAAGTCCTACTTGTTTCTATTCCTATATATAGGACCATCATATGCCACCAACCTATATGTGAGAGGTTCATCAAACACACACCTTAATCCAAGGGGTTTCCCATTTCTCTAATCATGAGGAGTGCCATGCTCAAATCTATGGAAACTCAATTCTCATCATGATCATTAGGTACACCAAGCACTACTACTTCCCCTCTAAGGTCTAGGAACCCTAGGTTCACCTTTCTGATGTCCAACTACATGCTCAACCCTGTAACCACATACCAAGAACGTACAAGGTACAACATGCACTTCCTATTATCATTCCACTTGAATAACACCTCAGAGTGGAGTCCTCCTCAAGGACAACCAACTAGGTATAAGGCCTCATAACTTGTTACTAAACCTCTTCATGGTCTAAGGAACTTTTCCTCCCATACCTAAAATGTAAACACCTATACCATAGGCACATAGGTACCAGCAGTCTCATCCTATCTCTAGGGTTTGGTTCCTATAAAGGCAACCAAGATACCATCAGCCTCTAGGGATCGTGCATGAGGCAACCACAACCATCCTCTTAGGTCGCATCATCCTCAACTTCATAGGGTTTCTCCTAGCCTGAAGTCTAAACTTCCAACCTTCTAGCTTGGGCCCTGCTCTCTCTCTCTCTCTCTCTCTAGAGATTAACCCTACAACAACCTTACTAGTGGAGGTCCTCTCTCCAAGGTGGATCAAGCTCACAACCGTACACCTACATGAGAGAAACCTATGTTCGCCCAAGATTATCCAAAACTATTCATGCTTATCTCATAAGCTATCCAACATACTCTCATGGCCAGGGTTTTAGCCTACTGTCATCCCTACTGACGTACTTTGGGTGAAACTTTTCCATGCTCATATAAGCTCATAGGGTTTCTATATGGTCATCAATAACCTCATCAATGAAGGATTTATCCTTCACCCTAACACGTGCGACCCTTCCCAGGGTTGGGTCACCAAGGTACTAGGTCAACCAACCTCACATGGCTCATATCATCATGTGTATCCAAACCAAAAGCATGTCCACCCATACACATGGTCTACCATGACATCTAGCTCATCGTGTCATCTCTCTCTCTAACCTTCACTTAGGGTTAGGGCTAACATCATTCTTAGAGGATGTGCCAGGTCTCTACTTATAATGAAGGTCTCTACCTCCAAGACTAACTCTCTTTACTTATCCTCCTGACAAGAAGGTCTAGCCTTAGGTCTCTCCTGAGGCCATGACAACATATGTCATACGACCTAAGCATGCAACTATTATTTCATTTATGCTTAAACTATTAAGTTTATGTCCATGACATCTTATTTACATGCTTTTTATTAATTTGGTGGAGGATTCCTTAAACCTTATCATGCATACCCTATCCTCAAGAAGGTGAGGAAGAGAGAGAAAACCCTAAACCTTATAATCCTAATAGAATTAGGGTTGAGAAGGGATGAAAATAGATGAGAGAGTCCTAAAGGTATCTTATTTCGAGTAAGATCCTAAGACATTGGCCAGGCAGTCACATAGATCTGGGAGTCCTCATATTTCAACTAGTGGTGAGGAGGAAATTCTTGCTAGCCCCTAGACATGATCCTTTTCTAGACACCTCTATCTTTCAGAAAATCCTCTAATAACTCCCTTAATTCTATGGAATTTGTAAACTTTAATCATTACTAAAGATTAAATGAGGAACGAATGCTCTGATACCAAATTGTAATGACCCCGCCTCCCGGTAACCCCCAATTAAGGGAGACCAAGAGGTCAGAGCCGTTATCCCAATTTCTCAGATCAAAGGTTCGACAATTAATCAATAATAATTATCAAATTCTACCATGACTATACTGAAAGCTGGAATAAAATAAATCTTTGCATACCTTTTTCAAAAACTTGGATATCAAACTTCTATCCACATCTGGACTCTATTATAACTAATCCTCCTTGCACTTTATTTCTTACTTTCACAATATGCCACTTTATTGTTTTTCCTTTTCAATTTGTACCTAAAACGCCGATAAACAAAACGTCGGTCAGCATAAATGAATATGCCGATATGTGGGGGAAATAATAATCATGCAATTAACTGTAACAACATATTACAGTCAATTATGATTTAAGAAACAACTTTACGTTTTAAGCATAATTTCTCAATCCATCCATACCCTAGCCTCTGCGTTGTCCCTGTAGTGGACCTGGATGCTACCTTCCTTATGGTAGATCCCCATTAAACCCCTCATGATCCTACCTAACGTGTGAATCAATTTCTAGGGTTGAGTCGCACATCACTACCCATAGGTAGCCCACTCCCTAACTCATGGTGAGCTAAAGAGTCTCATGGCACTACATGTGGGTAGCCCAATTTCTAACTCATGATAACCTGATGTCCTACTTAACAAGTAGGCCATGTACTAGGTTACCCTTTTCACCATTAGCAAAGCCACAGAGGAGGACCAGGATTTGAGCCAGTCATGTATACATATTTATGGTGATAATCATAGTCACTTTATCGTTGCATGAAATAAAAGTAATCCAAGTAGTTATTCTCAGGCAACCAATAAAACATCTGAGAATCACCATGAAACTAAAGCGATTAACCATAAGCATAACCACATACCTGATCCAGAATAACTTGATGTCCAAGCTATAATATTCAAGAACAATCAATCAAGCAATCAACAATATCCTGAAATTAATGTAGAACACCCATTTGTCACTATTTTATCCAAAACATTCTCAAGATTGACTTGGATTCCACCTTAGGATTTCTAGGCCAACTTTAGGGTTTTATTAGGGTTTAAACCTGCATAATGCATTTAGCACCTTTAGTGCCCTTTTTAGATCGCAAACCCTAATTTCAATATCATAAGCACAATTGAATGTCAATTAAGTCTAATATGTTTCTTTTACACTAAAACTACTACCTTTTTCCTTTTAAGTCATATTCGGATCAGTAAGGCTAATTATCATCTTTGGTTTCTTTCACATTGACAACTCATATTGCATTATAGTTCAATTCACATATTTGAACCCTATTTATCACTAATTCCACATTTATCCATTAGGAAACCCAAATTACCAAATTAAGGGTTTTTATCCACAATTAGGAACTTTTATACTCAAAATAGCTTAGAATCATCAAATCTCAGTTCTATGCATGCATTCGAACAATTAAAGCCATTAAGAATCATAATTACCAAGATTAGGGTTTCAAGGACCATGAAAGCATATTTATGTACATGGAACCCTAAATTAATCCAACTATGCATAAAGATCATCCTTTTGGATCTAATTTGTCCTTTTTTATTAACAATAGGTTAATATCCACTTCAAACATTCATATAACCCTTCCCAATTCAATAATCATCAAAGATTAGGGTTTTTCATCAATTAAACCATTAAAGTTCAAATATAATTTCTTTGTGTTCTTCTCATTCTGAGGATAAATTTTCATATATAATATATTACCATCCGAGTTACCAATTTTGAGTTAAGATTTTAGCAAGAAAACTATATTCTGACCAATCTCTAGGTGACACGTCAACATCTTACCCAATTTTATTCATTTAGGCAGCCGACTGGGTTTATTGCTGAAAGGGCATTTGTGTCCTTCTTCATTGATCATGATCTATAGCCATTTGAGGGGCAGTTTCATCCTTCGGCACGCATCATCTTCAACCCCCGATCCTTCCCCCTCCGCGACATAGTGCCAAGGCGGGTCAACCCGCATGTTGGCCTCGAGATCCAAAGCACTGAGGTGCCAATCAAGGGCACCAATTCCCTTCCTATGCCACCCCAGACTCGATGGAGGCCCGCAGCTGAAGCGAGGCAGGCTACGACGGCCGACGACGACACCCCTGCTGCCGAGAATAAGAAGGGGGAGGAGGAGCATTGATACTGTGAAGTTGGGAGCAAGGAGGGGTCCGATTAGTCCTGCGAAGCAATTGGGACGGGGTTCCAATCTTAATTGGAAACTCTACCCCGTTTATATAGGCATGGCTGTTGAGGGTGGCCGATGAGAGTCCTGATGATTTGGGGATTCTTCTAAACGCCCCCAAACTAGGCAAAACTTAGGGTAGGGATGGCCGCACAGATCTCATCAATCCAACTGGATGGTTTCCAAGTTTGCTTGTGTGCTCAAGTGCAAGAAATCCATTTTGGAAAACTTTGTTCCACGTTTCCAATTTTTCTTATCTGTCCTGAGGTAGGTGATGATCTCCTGATCATCGGATCTCGATCCCACGGTCATAAGTTCACATAATCCATTTATTTTAGGGATTTTAAAAAATCCATATCTCTTAAACTATACATTCAAATAATTCCAAATTTTTAGGGAATCTTATTAATGACTTAATCTATCATCATGCCAAATTTGACTTTATTATCTAAAGAAATTAGGTCCTTTTCTTTAGTTGCAAGTTATCACTCAATTACATATATATATCTCACATATTTTCTCTTTCCTTTGTCATTAAATTATTATCTTGAATTCCTTGGACCTTACGGAACCATAAGATTTCGAAATCCCTTTTTGAAGGATGCTTATTATCCTTCTAGATGCATCCACATCCATTATTTCTCATTATCTTACTTATTCTTTTATTAAAAGATTTCTTTTCAAGAATTTCTTTTTATCCTTTATTTCCTTTTTCCTCTATTCCTATTTCTTCCATTAGAAAACATATGTAAACGAAATTTATTCAATTGTATCCATTAATGCCACTTTATAGATATTTCCAAATATTTTTCATAAATATTTTTCTTAATATCCATTATCTTGTATCTTTTTCTATTATTTGGACTTTTCTTCTTTTCTTCTCTTTTATATCCATTATTGGATATAATAATAGGAACCATGAAATTCCTATCAAAAGGGAATTTTGAAAAGAAACCCCTTCTTTGAAGAAAAGCATGCAACCTTTTCAATTAAGTCCAAATTCATAAAATAATTACATTTCAATTATGAAAATACATGCAAAATCAAGTTTGTAACAGGGATAGGCCAAGCCGAGAAAGGAAGGCCGATATAAGAGGATGTCACTGCAATGACTAGTGACTAATACAAGAAAGGAAGGTCACTAATAGGCCAATGTGGGAGAGGAAGGTCACCATGAAAGACAAAGTCATGAAAGTAATGTCTCTATGAGCCCCATGCATGGATATAAATTGAAAAATGTGTGCCCTAAAAGTTGAATCTATGTTAAAGAATTACATAAGAAAATAATGTTCTTGAAAACTATATATATGCTATCTCAATAAACCCTAGGTGGGGTAGAGATCTAAGTAAATCCTAAGGTCAATTACGAAGGATTAAAGGTACATGACACCTATGGGGTTAGGAGGTGATGATACCCTAAGTGCATTAGACCATGGGGTCAGGAGATAGCCATTCATGTTGGCCGAGGGACATGGATCAAGATATTAGCCACCTTCATGAGTTCATGAGGCCCAAGAGATAAATGTGGGAGACACTCCATAAGAGCATAAGGTCCATGAGGCTAAGAGGATATCACTCCAAAGGTACTCGTACCCCTAGAGCCTTGAGAAAATGACTAAGGCTAATGAGACATGAAGTGTAAATATATAATATACAAGAAGTCATGTAATAATGAAATATTAAGGAAGTTGTGTACAAACTCAAGGGTGAGAAAGAGACATGAATTAATAAAATTTAAGAAAAAATGTGGGCTTAAATCGTAATTATGGTCTAAAGTCATGGTTCAAGATGATTTAACCAAAATGCAAAATTTTAAGAAAATGTGTGGATACATCGTCTCTGGTCTTGAAATGGGATGAACTTTGTTTTTGGGTTGTATTCAAATGCTTGTTTCATCTTATTATGACTAAGAAAGATTGGGTAGACACATGTTATGCTTAAAATTGACATATGAGAATGAATACCCTAAGTTGAATTTAATGAAATAATCTAGGATTTGAGGTATTACCTCTCCCTTATGTGGAAATAAGGGAATAATCAGTTGGAAACCTAGGTGAAAAAGTAGTCACCAAGTGAAATTGAAATCACAAATTAAAAAGTAATCACCAAGATATGACATTATGTAATTACTAAGGACATGATGTACCCTGACATAAATTCAGGTACCAATCTTAGCAATAATGTATGAAATTTGCATATAAATAAAAGGCGTTAAAGATATCTAAGCAGGGTTGCTAATGCTAAGGTTTAAAGATAAGTTGAGTCATCATTTACCTTAACCTTACTAGGTTTGAATTTTGGGGAAAAATTCCATTTACTGAAGGGTGAATCTAATATCCTCAAATTTTGTGTATTTGAATTATATTAAATATAAGGCTTGAATTGATAAGTAAATTCCCTAATTATAATTGATGGGATATTTACTTTGTGGCTTGGGTGCAACCCATGGCCCAAGTGAGGCCCATTAGACTATTTTCTTTGCTAATAGGTCCTTTTGGAACAAGTTCAAGAAATAAGAGAATTCATGGATAAGTAAATATTATTTTTTTTGAAAATTTAAATATAAAATAATTGGAAAGTTTCCAAGATATTATAAGATATGTGGTGTTGTTGGAAATGAAAAGAATAATTATATAACTATGAATGGCAAAACAAGTTTTGAGGCATCAAAAGGTGTTATCTCGTCCTAACTTTTAAAATACTTACATTTAATAAGGAAATTAAGTTTATTCTAGGATTTGGGTGGAGAAGGACTTTCCATGAGGTATGGGTAATTGATTTAAGATATACTTAAAGATTACGTTTTGTACATGAAAGATATACAAATAAATCCTATGAATTAGATATGGTTTGGGAAATGTAGTAATAAGTTTCCATGAAATATAGATAATTGATTTAGGGGATATATGAAAGAGAGAGATAAAGAATAATCTATATCCCAAGTCACAAAAACTTCTTAATAGATAAATGATCAATTATCCAATATATACTGCACTTAATGGATTATGTTGTTCCACACAAATTTTATCCTATCAAGGAGAGACTTAGTCAAAATCAAGATTTCATACTAGGATTCAAGTGATTAGTCTTTAGAAAGCCTTTGATGTTATCTACCATAAGTGGGATATAGAGTTATGATGCTTAGTCACATGGATGGGCAATGGTTATTTAACATTCATGAACCACTTTCCTATGAGGGAATGCCCCAACCTTACGTCCAAAGAAAAAGCAAATCCAGGCATGCCACCCATCCCTCTCCTTCTTCACCATCCCCCTCATAGCCCTAAAAGTCCACGTAGTATCTATATAAGGGACCATGGAGGCCCTCATCTCTAGGAAGTATGTGACCCCTGATCTCTGTATACTACAGAGGATCCCTATGGAGGGTTCATGACATTTGAACCATTTTCACCCCTCCATCCTTCCACCTACTTGGATTAGCCAATAGGATACAGGTGGTTATCTGGTCCTTAGAGGGGTGCCAAGATGGTGAGACTTCCCCTTTGCTTGTCATCGTCTATGACGTCTCCTCTGTAGGATACCTGAAGATTTCCCAAGCATCTTCTATAGGTCTAATGCCTTGGAAGGAACTAAGATCTTTAAGATTCGGTCCATCCATCCTCACAATGAGGGATAATCTTACATGGTTCCTTAGAGGATCCCAGAGAGAGGAATGTAGACTAAAGACTCTGGTGAGGTTGTTGTACCTCCTGGCCTACTCACGAGATATCTAGGTGTGGTCTTTCCATCATAGACCTATTGGATACCTAGTAACCTAGGGCTTTTTTCCTTCCATCTCTGGCCATCGCTAACCACAACTGGTAGCCAAACCAGTACGCCAAGGACTAGCAGAGGTACCATAGACTTCTCTGGGCCCTTGGGACCTTGAACCTACACTATCAGCCCAATGAACGACTTGCCTAGGTGAGCATCGAGAGCTCGTCGCAAGGAAGAGGAACACTTGGCGTAAAATGAACTGAGAGTCCCTAAGAGTGTGCGTAAAGGCCAGAGGTACATGTGTCTTTTTTTCCCATAAACACATGCTGACTCAAGCGATAATAAGAAAGGGGCTTTTGTTGTAGTGTCAACATATCATTGGTCTAAAAAGGGTAAATCTTGAATAAACTATAACTAATTATTCGTAACTCATAAAATAATTATATTATATATCATGTGGATTAGTAAAGTAAGAGAAACACAAATAAAATATAATTGAGATCTAAATTTGATGCCAATTCCAAAAATACCTTAGATAAATGTTTATTAAGTGATTAGTACATGAGAACCCTAGATTTGTGTGTTGAATGCATTAAAAGCTCTCATTTCATGTTATAGTCTGGTATTGTTGAATTCAATGAGAATATATAACGATCATGATAATAATGATGTATAATTAGAGTTTTAAAACCAAAGATCACAACTTATGATAATGAACATAATCTGATCTAGATGTTTATAAAAGATCCAATAATCATGGTTTTAGCTAATTATTTATAAACAACAGAATTAGGGTTTGTAGCCTTCTAACTTGTGTAAACCTGAGACAACCCTAAACACTATATAAGGACTCGAGTAGGGTTTAATTTCAATAATATGGTGGTGACACTTAAAGATTTACATACATGCAAATTAAATGTTGAATTAATTGGATTCTTCTTTGCTTACTTGATTGGATGATACACTTAAAGTACTTGAAGTATGATTACATGATCTTAATGGTTCTACATTGAGGTGCATGGTTACAATTATGACTACTCACATTATCGATTGTCAATGTTTTTTGAGGATTTCTAGAGGATTGTTGAAATAAAATGTTGGATATCTATATATTTTCTTATGAATCGTAATGCCACTATGAGTATCACATAATGATTTAAATATGTGAAGAAAATGCCAACTCTTATTTGCAAGTAACTGATTGACTATATGTTGTTATATTACTTGCACACTTTTTCATGAACCCCACATACACAATATGACAATATCCTGATCCACATTTTGTTTCATTCCATTTTAGGTAAATGCAAAATATGAAGATATCAAGACATGATGAATCAAATGAAATCCGCCGAAGACATAAAATCCAAATAAAGGAGGATTAGTTAGATATTTCTTCTCATTATGTATTTGTTCATGTTAGAAATTCATGTAACTCCTTAGAAGAGAATCTTATAAATAATTTTTCAATTAGAGGAAATTGTTTACTATTATTTTTTATTTGGTTAAATCTAGATCTTGGAAATTTTAGGTAATGGCTCTCAACTTTTAGGTTTTCCCTTAAGCATGGGATGCTGAAAAGTGAGGTTGTTACAATACATTTCCATGTTAGGACGTCTGTTGGCACAATTATAGATGTAGATAATGTTGATATGATGTCTCATTGTGAACACACCAATTACAATAGGGATATTATCCCTAGAGTTTACCCTTCTACCCACTTGTGAACAAGTAGGTTGATTTTAGTATAGAAGGGGTCAGTTCCAAATAATAACATAAGCGCTAATCCAAACCAACTTTGATGAATAGAAAGTAAATTCCAATTTGAGAATGGTTTGATTAAAACTAGAGTAGGAATCAAAAGTGAAGAATTTAAACTAGTTGATGAAGTGATAAAAGATATTGGGGGTCTAGTGGCTCACCACTATAGACCATATTTTTATTTAACTGATTCAAATCCTAAGTTCTAATGAATTAATCATGACCATGTGGATTTTTGTCCTTTGGGATCACAAAACTCACAAGAGTCAAACTTCTCTCAAAAATAAGGTCTTGATGATTAGGGATCCTCATCAAACCATCCAAAAAGTCCCTATCCAAGGTCTCTTAAGGGACATGTGATTTCCATTCTGGTGTTTAAACTTACATGTTAGAGGTATTGTCACCATAATCTATAACAAACAAAATAAACTGGGTAAGAGATCATAATCTTGATTAGAGGTCTCTTTAGGAGATTGTGGGTTCATTCTTGTTGGGATCTGTTATCTCAACACCCAATAAGAACATAATCTCAATAACCATTAAACAAATATGAGATCATATGGGTAAAAGATCATAATATCGTTCAGAGGCCTCATCAAGATATTATGGGTTCATTCTTGTTGGGATCCATGATCTCATCACCTTTGAAGAACATAATATAATTAGCCCAAGATTGAGTGCAAGATAGCTGGAAAACACTTATTCACTAAAAAATTGAAGTCAAGTACAATAATTTAAAGAACATGATATGGGGCCACTCCCCATGCCCCGATAAGGAAACCATCCAGACATGATAGGAATGAGAACAAGTAACAATCCTAGAATATGAGAGATGAGATGTGAGATCCCAACCTATTTTGCTTTGGAGCCCCTCTACTTTTATAGGGAGAAAAGGAGGGGTTAGAAACCCTAGGAACTATGCTCACGATGGATGTCTTGGTTGAGTTTGGGGCATGGGTTGATTGATTGAGGATCTAGTCAGTCGACTGAGGTTAGTGCTTTCTTTGGTGAAGGTGAGTTTGACGATAATAAGGAGACTTCTTGAATCAGAGTTTGGATGGGTCTTGAATGTGAGTAGTTTGACCGAGAAGTCAGTCGATCGCTTGACTTTAAATGTTTGCTTTGACCTAGCCATTTTGTTTGAAGTAGTGATCCTTCCCAAATTTGAGATTGACAGGTCTTGCTGGTGAGATGATCAACTGGGATGCTAGTCGGTTGTTGGTGGTTCTAGTCTTGACTAAGTGTTGTACACTAATGAACCTTCTCGATTCAAACTTTGACTTAGTTTGGTTGGATTTTCTGGGCTTGACCAATTCTTGTACAATAATGAGCTTTTTGGATTATGAGTTTGACTGGTCTTGCTGGTGATTCGATGGACTAGGTGTGTCAGTCGATCACCTAGGAGACTAAAAATACACAATTGAAGCCTCTAATTCTTGGAAGTTTTTGGGCTTTGGATCGATTTGAACATCTCCTTAAAAAGATCATTCGAACATAGTAAAAACTCTAATTAAAGAAGAAAAATCTAAGTTAAGACTATCAACTCTAAAACAAGGGAATAATAAACAAAATGATTGTAAATAGAGATATGAAGGATGAAAATAGAATGGATATGTATGCATTTATCATGATACAATAGATCAAAGATGCACAAAATGATGGTACCGTGAAAGAAAAAATTAGATTAGAGTCTGGTTGTGGGAAGTATGACATGTTTATAGAGTTATAGGATTGTATAGCATGTTCTCATAATAGGTTGATGGTTCTTGATTCTAGAGGTTAAATTTTCATGGTGCTTGAGGAGGCACATGACTCTATGCATGCTATGGATCATGGTAGAACCAATATGTACCACAATCTGAAGGATCTTTATTGATATCCAAGGTTGAAGCATGACATGGAAGAGCTCATTACCTGGTGTAATGTTTTTCAATAGGCTGAGATAGAATGTCAAAATCCTAATGGGTTGTGGCAACCCTGCCAATTCTTTAGTGTAAATGAGATCATGGTACCATGGACTTTTTGGTTGATCTTTGTGGGACAGCCATTGGACATGTTTCCATATGGGTAATCATTGATTATTTTATGAAGTCATTCCACTTCATACCAGTGAAGACTACCTACAATGTAGAAAAGTCAACACATATGTAAATGGATGAGATCATTCATTTTGATGATGTACTAGCTACAAAATAAAGTTAGGATAGGGCATCCCAATTTAGAAGTAGGTTTCGGGAGCATAAACATGTTGTTGTGCGGACACATTTGAGGTTCAACACAATTTTCCATCCTCAGGCATACAGTCTGTTAGAGATTATCGCCCAGAACACGAAATATCTTTTTTAGGGCTTATTTTTGTAGTTTTTGGAAAATTGGAACATTCAACTGTGTTTGATATAGTTTGCCTACAACAACAATTATCCAAGGAATTTGGATTTGTATATAGTGCATTGCAAGTCACTTTTTTGTTAGTTTAAGGCAAGTGAATATCAACTTTTTGGTCCTAAGTTAGTACATCAGACAATAGAGAATATTAACATGATCAAGCAATATATGAAGGTAGCTCAAGAAATGTAGAAGTCATATGATGAAAACCTTCATAGAATGTTGTGATTATAGGTTGTAGACCATAGTTATCTTAATTTATCAGCATGTGAAGGTGTTTTGAGGTTTAGTAAGAAGGGTAAGTTGGATCCTAGGTTTATGGGGCCTTACCCTATCACATATCAAGTTGGAAAGGAGATATACAAGTTAGATTACCATCACAGATGCACATATTGCACAATGTGTTCTATTTTTTATTGGGGAAGTGCCATCCAGACCAAAGAAAAGTATCCATCCAATGGATGTTCAACTTGATGATGATTTTTCTTACATTGAGGGCCACGATATTGATCGTAGACAAATGTGTTTAGATTTTAAGGATGAAGGACATAGTTCTTGTGAAGGTTTTGTTGCATCACCATGGTGTGGAGGAAGCTACTTGGTAGTTAGAGGATGAGTTGTAAGAAGCACTCAACCTTGCTTTCTTAGGATTTAGGGGTGAAATCCTCGTTACAGATTTATAATTATAAGAACCTTGAACTACCTTGACCTCTAGTAATGTTTAATAGTCATAATTGAATTCGTGATTAAGTTTTCAAATAAATGGTTTAATTGAAATTTCTAATCCGAGTCATTGCCCTGATGGAATTTTTTCTTACAAGTTGTAGAGTTAATTGAAATTCACTATAATAGGAAATATAATTGTAATTTGTGTCCAAATTCTCTAATTATATTTTCTAGCTCATATTCATGTTTTATATTATGGTCTTTGGATGCTTTTGAAATTTTTTGGTATATCATTCATTCTAGGGTTGTAAGCCTTAACCATAGCCTCATGTCACTACTTAGAGGGGATGAGGCTCAATAATCTACTATCCAACTTTAATGGCTTGGGCCCTACCCAACCTCAAAGGTATGTCTAACTAAGGTCCTTAAGTGTCGTGAAGTGTCTAACTATCAAGGGTACTTCTATAGGTTAGTTGGACTCCCAATTGGTGGATGTAGAGGTAGGTTGGATATGTGTAGATAGGGGTACCTTGATAGCTTTTGGTTAGACCTTCAATTGATTTCTCCTTTTAGACCTTGATGGGTCTTTAGTGGTGACCATCAACAAGACTTGCATGAGAATTAATGGGATTTTTTAATACCCAATTTGATGGCCTCCTTTGGAGTGTAGATAGGTCACACTAGGTTGAGACTTGATTTTTTTAGGGGCTCAATATCTCTTGGATTGGACCTAAATAGGGTGAGTTTCAGACCTAGATACATACTAGGAGGGAGCTCTGGTGGACCTTGGGAGGTTAACCCTCAATAGGTCACCCTATAGGGGTGGAGCCTTATTTAGTCACCTTAAAACCAAAGTGGGGGGGCAAGAGACTCGATGACTCTTCCTAGTTTGACCCTTGAAAACCTTATTTATATCTGGTTGTTTTAATATTTTCACCATTCTATAACGTCCTAGGTCTTGAGGCCTCAGATAAAATGATATTAAAATATATGATTGGATTACCCATATCATGAAGGTGTACCTCCTTTTCAGGGAGCCCATCACTAAAGAACTTTGTGGTTAAGCATGCTCATCCCATAGTAGTATTAGGATGGGTGACCAGTTGAAAAGTTTAACCTAGCTTGTGTGTGAGTGAGGACAGAGTGCACAGTTAAGGCTAGTGGTGGTCTGTGGGGCCATTCGTCATTCCCAAAACTATACTAGAGCCTTGGGTAGTGGGTCCTAATGTTATAAATGGTATCAAAGCCAATTCCCCTCTAGTATATGGGTCCCACTTGGGCCTGTTGCATGCCAATCCTTGAGGCATGTGGTCCAGGTTTGTTGGAAAGGGCTATCCTAGTTGATTGAGCCACCCTTGCACTTGTAGCCATGGTGGAGAGATGGATGTACATGGGCCATTTGGGTCTGTACTGAAATGGGGATAGATTATGAGGCCATATAGTTGAGCCTTGACATGGACGTCAAGAGTCTAGGTAGGGGATATTGTAATGTCCCATGTCTTGAGGCCTTAGATAAACTATTCTTAAAAGGAATAATTTGACTACCCATATCACCAAGGTGAACCTCCTTTTTAGGGATCCCATCACCAAAGAACTCTATGGTTAAGCTTTCTCAACCCAAACTAGTACTAGGATGGGTGACCAGTCGGGAAGTTTATCTTGTCTTATGCATGAGTGAGGACAAAGTGCATAACTAAGGCTAATGGTGATCTGTGGAGCCACTCATCATTCATGAAAATCTACTAGAGCCTTGGGGTGTGGGCCTGGATGTTACACATCTCTACTATATATATCACACCCAAATCGACCCCATGCTTCATTTGACAATTAAGACCATTGCCAAAATGTTATGGAGAAGATGTTGAGACCTGACAACCTGCTTGCTTGGAGGTCAATAGCTTGAGTTTGAAGCTTGGTTTGTTCTAGAATCTTGGAGATCAAGGCTCCTTTGGTGGATCTAAGACTTTGCAACTTCATTTTGGGGTTCGACCATGTAAAACCTTTCTTTTATTATTTATTTTCTAACAATTTGGTCACATATTTCCTTTTTTGAGTACCATGTATTTCCATGTTATAACATGCTTCATATGTCTAAAGAACTCTTTTTTCTTGTCCTTTTCCATACTTTGTGTTAGATCATGATAGGAGGTTCTTCTTTGGAGCATTTGTGGTTTCTTTGGATGTGGATAGAAAGCTATCTTGTGAAGCTCTTGTATGTCCATGTTATCACCATCATCAAATGTAAGTGATATATATGTTCTAGAATATTCCTTGCAATTGCGATAGGAACTACATCATTGAAAGAAGCATCAAGAATCATGGAAATAGACAAGATGACGCTTTAAAGTCAATTTTTGTTAGCTTCTTTTATTTACATTGTTGTATGAAAACACTAATCCTACCTAAATCATGCTTGATATGCCTAAAGTTGAACCTTTTATGGATTGTTTCATCACAATGGTTTATGATCACAATGTCAATGGCTTACTTACTCTAGTAATGGTGGACAATGAAGGTAATAACATTCTCTTTTTTGTATATGGGCTAAAATTTTGAAATACATGCATCTATGCCCTAAAATGTTTTTTTTGGTATTTTGATACCATATTGATGGAAAGCAACATAAAACACATTCTCAATATTTTAATGTGATTATAAAATTAACTTAGGATTATTTCCGAAATTTTTCTTCTTATATTTAGTTGGACTTATATTTAATACCTAAAAGTAGCTCGTTGGTGCTTAATAGGGCCATTTTATGCCTGATCTTTCTCTAAGTGCAACTTCTTCATACTTGTGAGTTTTATCTAAATTTTTTATTGGTGTTGTTCTCTTTCCATTTGAGGATAAATGCATAGTTTAATGTGGATTTATAATCCCTATGTGGTATTGGACTTCATGTGGCCTAAATTGATGAATTGATCCTTTATATCACCAAAAATGGTAAATTGTACCATGACTTGGTAACTTGATATGTGCTATGATACATTGTATTTATTATGGAGTTTTGTTATTTTAATCAGGTCATAATACACCCTCATATATTGTTTTCTTATCTTGGTTTAGTCATGAAAGAAAAGTTATTTCACCTAATTCATCAAGTGAAAAACCCTGATTATATATTGACTTGAGACTTCAGTAAATATCCTAGTGTTCAAAAGTGAGGATATAGAAATCTTTGTACCAACTAGGGGATTATTGGCAGATTCTCAGAGTTTTATACTTTTGAGTATATGGACATGATCGAGGCCTATTATCTTTGGCATTCAAAATGGACATGTTAATGATTGTGCCAAATTCCATAACTCTAGTGATTTATGATATGTGTTGTGATGTGATGACATGGGTTTTTAATATCCCAGTAGTAGGTTCTATGGCCGGAGTATCCATCATGGACCAACCTTTGAGCATTCCTTGAATAGTCCAAGCTTTGTGCACACTATTTAATTTATACTCACACTAACCAAAGTGTGGTGGGTTTTATGGAGAGTGACAATCCTAATTCCTTATAGGGGATCTAGGAAAGATCACATACCCTAGATTGTGGTTTTATTGATACATCTCAAGCTACATGGGGCTTAATAATAAATCTAGTAATTCCACCATGTATTGTGACTACCCATGGTTTCTAGAAAATTCCAACTGCTATCCTTCTATTACTATTCTATACCTACAAGATAGTACCTGTCAATGCTTGTACTAAAATTGTTGTTATCTCATATCATATTAATATTATTGCCATCTTTTACTTTTTCCTTTATTACTCTGCTAATAGTAGACTTATAAGTATAAAAATATTATTAGTTCTTATGTCATATGACTGGGACATGGTTCTCACCCTCATGGTTATCCACATCTTCTAGGTGAGAAACAATATAAGCATGCTTTAGTTGAAAGGATCCTTCATTCAATGGTCAACAATAGCTTGGTGGTTGGTGGAGATCTATTCTTCGTGTGTATGAAAATCATCTATGTACTCTCAGGTCTAGGAAGAGTGGATTTAATTGGATGTATCTATAAGTCATTCTTTGGCTTGCATGCCATCTACAAACATACACGTTGTAATTGTGATAGCTATATCTTTTTATACATGTTATGATAGAGGTCACTAAACTATATCTTGTACATGTACTTGGGTGTGATGGATGAAAGTTGGGCCTTTATGTAGGATCTCAGAGAAATGAATTCAAACTTTTTTATTCGATGTTTTTCATAATCTATTTGTTCATTAATTTGATTGGTAATTTGTTTTTTTAGTAATCTCATCATGACACGTTGGTTCATGAAAAAGGTCCTAATCTCCTATGCCCTTATTGAGAATGAGAATTAGGGAATGTTGTTGTACTAAAATCTTGTGGTTGATGAATTTCTAATGAGCCTTAAATGTGGGTCCAAGAAAGGAATCATGTCTAGGTTATCAGACATTAGAAATTTATAATATCCAAATGTTGAAGACACCTGCAACTAGTACATGGTCGAAGTAGTTCGGGGTCGAACACAGGGATAGGAAGAATGGCGCTTTAGAACTTGAGTTTCACTTCTCTAAGCACATCAAATAGGTAAAAGGATAGGTTTGGTTGTAATAATAAAGCACCATAAAAAAATTGAACTAAAAGGATATCTCCAATTGGAGTTATTAGAAAGATTATGATTTTAGGGTTTAACAATTTTATAGAGGTTTTAAGTAACAAAATCTGATGAGTTAAAACTATCTTTGAGGTAAAGCAAGAATGAAGAAAACTTAGGCATCAAAGAGGGCACCTCTAACTATGCACCATTTCCCTCTCTCAAGGGAAGTGGTCGTAGATTAGAGTGGTAAGGTAAACCGAAGTAGCCCTGATCCTAGGTACTCTCATACACCCAGATCAGACCAAACTCTAGAGTTGTGATAGCCCCCTCTCAAGGGTGTCGAAATGGGAAACACGATTCGATAGCTAGTCAAAAGAGCATCCAAAAGAAGAAACTAGAGTTCAGATTCTATAAAGAAATCATCCAACAAAAAGGAACCATACACAGAACAACAAGAGATAAACTCCATAGATCCCAATAAGCTTAAAGAGAGTAAAAAGGTTTAGTTGCAATGCATAAGGAAATGAAAGTAAAATGTAGTAAAAAGGGAAATATAATCACCAATCACCTTGATTTAAGAGGTCGATATACAACAACGAACCACTAAGGGACCGCTAACCCAATATTGGGAAGGAGCTCTGCCTGATACACCCACGTCAGGTAGCCAACCCTCTTGGGCGACAGGCGTGACGACCAGGGTGTATTGGGTAGAAATCCCTACCCAACACGACTATGTCGGGAGCCAGCCCTCTCGGGTGGCATACCACGACGGTTAGTCCGTATCGGGTTCGGTATCGTGTCAGGTTAGGAATCACTTAGGTTCTCAGGTTCCTTGTATCGGGTGTGGAGGGGCAAGATGTCTCGGGTTGAGGCCCATCTAGGGACCCGGTAGGGGAGGCCTTTTTGGTCGTATCATGCTGCTATGGCTACCGGGATAGATTCTAAGTGAACTCCTCCCACCCCTCTCGGGTTGGGGGTGTGCTCACCTAGTATCGCCCGACACACCTTGGAATGCAAAACACTAGCTCCTGATGTCTTTCTAGAGTTAGCTCTCGTGGGATTCTTCCCCATCCCATCGAAGTCCTGTAGCTGCTATTTATAGGCAATAGCTGGTAGAGGTTGCGGTTCTTGTGGGGCCACATGTCCTTTATTGGATCCGTTTACGTGGCTATAGGGGAGGACCGACACGTTTGTCACTCGACACGACTGCAGCACGTGTTGGGTTGCTGGAATATTGCTTGACCGTGTCGCGTAATACTCCTGGCGGGAAACTGCTCTGATGAGTGGCTTGATCACGGGATAGACTCTATCGGGGTGAGTCATGGAAGGCAAAGCTCCCTATCGGGTAGATGGCGTATCGCTCGTGAGGGCGCTCACACGACATGCCCGTGTCAGGTTGTTGTCATGACGGGCAACGACTGTGATGGGTAAGTGGGTGTGTCACACAACCAGTAAAGGGCCGGTTCAGGTGCTTGCTGGAAGTGGGCCTGGATGGGCCTTTTTGCTGACTTTGGGTGAAAAATCGAGGGAAAACTCTACAAAAGATGGGAAAAGAGTTAGGAGCACAATGTGGGTTATTCTTATGCAAGAATAGGATAAAACTGAGAGGAAAACAGTTTAGAAGGCAGGTTTGACAATGAAATATGAGCCATAAATAGACATAAAATGGGTGTTATCAACTCCCCCAAACTTTGCATTTTGATTTTCCTCAATCAATCTGAACTTATTTTAAAACTTTGTTTTGCGATACTTTTTCATAACCCGACATAGTCTTCGGACAAGGGGTTTGAGTGATTTTTTTTTGAGATGTTCTAGAGGAGAAATATGTCTAGCTACATACAATGAACTTTATTTTTTCTACCTTATTTAAGCAAAAAAAATTCTCTTCAGCTTCAGCGAGACTTTGGTGCATGATTTTGAAGTTAGCTTTCACACCAAACAGCTTTGGGGGTAAGAAGTTGGGTTTTTGGGTTTTTGGGTAGGCTTAAGGCTTTTTGGGTGGGCTTAAGGATTTTTCGGTTTTTATTTTTTCCCATCAGTCCATCTAGGTACGGGTCCGTTAATGGGCAAGTGGTCCCTACAGTCCAAGCTAGTTGGCTTTAGAGTAGTGATTTCACATCCTACGTACCACTGCCCCGAATCTACCATGCCTAAAGATGGGTACTTTTGGAAGGACAAGTGTGTGTTTTTTTTGTCACAAGTCTCATGCTTTTATTCACTCTCATAAGGCTTTTCTCTCTTTTTGGGATTTTTTATGGGTAGGGAAACAAAAGAAAGTTCGCTGTTTGGGAAGCTTTTTCCTTCACATACACATCTCTTAGCTGTTGCAAGATTATTTTTTGAAATTGGCATAAAAAAGTTATAGTCTTTGTCGTTTGAGACTGCATTTTCGGAAAGAACATAACAAAAACTTGCACCACCTTAGACATAGAGAAGACAAAATGGGAGAAGTTGTATCAGGTTTTTACTATGAAGTGTCTTTGTACAATTTTTAAGAGGCAAGGGGTTGCATATGCACTATATTGTATTAGACATGTATATATATGTACATAGGAAAAGAAGAAAGGAAAAATGGGAGAATTTTTACTACCTCCCTCTCTGATATATAGTTCCCCCCCCCCCAAACTTACCCCACACTCTGTCCCAGAGTTATGAGATAGATAAGGTAGGGTAGTGATAAGTCAGTGAGGGTTTAGCTGGTAAGCGCGCCTTTGTCAGATAGAAGCTCCAACACATATTCACCGCGTTTGATGTGGTAGTCGATGTGGTAGAGCTTGTTAGGTGTTTGTTATAGCGCCACCATGCTAGAGATCCATTCCAACACATAGATGCCACAGTCGTTTGATTGTGGTGTTTGATGTGGACTGTTGTGGCAGAATTGAAGCTCGTGCCATTTTTTTTCCGTGTTCTCCAGGAACGGTTGGATCAGCGTTGCCACCTCGATGTAGTATTTCCTTGCTAAGCGCTCAAGTGGTGTCAATGCTGTTGATGTACACTGCACCGGATGATCTTTATTTCCGTCAGAGCTATTGTAGAAAATTGCTGCTCGTGGGCGAGTGTACATCGTTAGGAGTGTTCAATGATTGTAGTGCAATATTGGAAGGAAAATGATACACGACATCCTTCTTTGTATCTCTTCCAGAAATTGTTGTTTTTCTCCTAACTCGTCATCTAGGAAAATGTCATTGAACACCATCAGGTGGGCAATATAGGCGTGTTCAAACTTTTTCTGTAGGATCTGGATGTAGGTTGCTGCTACCGATATCTCCATACATCCTCCTGCCTTCACTAAGTCCCGAAGATCATCAACCAGGATTATGATGTTGCCTACCTCGTAGATGACGTATGCGGGGGTAGTATCATCTAACTTGAGGAGAATTATGGTGACCTGTTCCTGCGTTAGTGTAGCACACAAGGAACAATCGAAATTGCTGATAATTATTTCTAAAATATCAGGCGAAGCAGGGTCTTCATTGGTGAGTATTTCTTGTAGAACATCCATCCGCTTTCCTGCCCCATAGATGTCCGTGGCTATCTCGGCCTTTTCTCCAATAAGGCTACTGGTTGGGGAAGATTCATCTTCTTGATCACTATCCAGCAACTTCTCTGGGATGCCTGCATATCAGAAATAGCGCTTGTCCTTGATCAGCAGCAGCGCATAGGTGCTTCTGAGCTGATAGAAGTTTTGGCCTTGGAGTTGCCTTATGTATCCGAAGATGTGGAGCATCTCCATGGCGCGAAGGACTATGAAGGCACTCTTTCTGCTTCCCGCTTCTTCTTGTACGGGGAAGTCTCTTGGGGTGAATAAATTCCAAACGCTGTTGTGGCATTGGATCCCATACTTGATCACGTTGAGTAGGCACAACGAGAGAAGCCTGAGATGCTTGTCTTCTGGGCATACAAATATGTGTCCTGAGCATGGGACCTCCTCATTGCAGGAGCTGAGGAGGTAGACATTGTGATTCTGAAGATCCACTATGCAAATGAAACAATTTCTGCGGTGCTTGTAGGGGGGCAACATTAAGTTTGGGTTGTGTTCTTCAATGTGTTGGAGCATGTTGGCCACCAAGATTGAGTCGTACGCCCCTCTCATTAGTCTTCTTGCCAAGGCTGGGGTGGTGGTGTAGATTGGATACCGACCTATCCTGGTGCCTAGGTTCTCTATCATTGTGCTCTCCAGGGCCCAAAAGAGGATCTTCCTGACGACAGATGGGGAGCAGAACATGCTCTTTAATGCTTCCCGTTGTACGACGAAGTAGTCGTCTCTCCAGACGACGTACTCTCCATCTACCTATGATCTCAGGACCTTGTTCAATAGCTTCTGGTCTCTGATCGTCAGGTATCCTATGGCTTGTCGGTTAAAGTCTGCCATCTCGAAAGAGGGGATCTCCAATGATGCAGAAAACACATCTGCCATCGAGCTCCTTCCTCTAAGGGGTGTCTGTTGTTGGCAGAGTATATGTCCCCCCTTCTCTTTCTAATTCTTTAGAAGAACCCTCCTCTAGGCTGATGGATATGTCCATGTCTTCATCAATTCATAGGGAGGGTGAAGGAGCAGTTGTATCATCACCGCGAGTACTCTCCTGTCCTGCTAGAGTCCCGTCAGTGGTTTTGCTCATCGTTTCTTCCTCGGACATTGTGGAGGACCCACTGGAGGAGGAAGAAGACGATGTTCCTGAGGAGGACGTCGAGGATGATGGTCGGGGGTCAGGGCCGGGAGGCGATGGAGACTTCCTTGGCTGTCTCGAGCGGGGGTGGTCGTCCCTCTGATTCAGCCTCTCTTCGATGGCGTCAAGGCATTGAAGTGCCAATTGCATCATGTTATTCAATGCCTCTAGTTGGCTAGGAAGGCCAACTAGAGTTAGCAGCTGACGCTCCCGCTCGCTCAACTTCCTCTGGAAAACACTGAACTTGCAGGTTAGGGAAGCAAAAGTAATAGAGTGGTTGCTTGTTACCTCCCACAAGTGGTCAAACTCTTGACCGAGGACCTACCCTAGTGTTGGAGGGGTTGTGGCTGATCGGCCTCTGGTCCTCATTACGCTCCTCACACTGGATGTTCGGCTTGAAGAGTTTGCATCTTCAAGCGGGGCCAAATCCATCTGTATCGTACGTGAGGGCGTTGCTTCAGGATGGGGCGTCGGCTGCTTCATGGCCACCTCTGACTCGTCAGCTTGTGGTGGTGGAGAAGGGTGCGGAGTAGGCAAATGTTGATCTTCCATCTGACTCTCAGTGTCCTACTCTGTAATGACTATCGACGCCGTTGGCGGTGGCGTTAGTGTTGGCTGCACTGCCCTGAGTGCCGCCTTGAGGAGCTGAGTGAACGCATTGTTGCTAGCATTCGGCGGCACCACCGCTTCAGGACATGTGGTTGTTTGTCCAAGGTAGCGTCCTCAGGGGCTGTCATCATAGCATCCGCCCCGGTGGTGTCGACGACTTCAAAAATCTTCATTGTTTCCTCAGTGGCCGCGACACTTGTTGCTATGGTGGCCGCGGCCAGCTCGAGAGCAGCAACAACGGCTTTAGCGGTGGATGCTGCTGGTTCGGAGGTGGAGACAACGGCTTCAAGGGAGGCTGACATGGGTTGCATGGTGGCGGCATAAGCAGCTTCAACCAGCACAACTTCAAATTCTGCTGTGGTGAAGACCATCTTCTCTACGTCATAGTTGGCGCAGCGTGGGAGCGACAGGAGGGTGTTCGTCCTTACAAACTTATAGAAGTAACAACACCCCTCCTTCTTGATGATGCTAGCCCTGGTTAGGAATTTGAGGTCGATCTTATCAGTACCTCTCGTCCTCGACATGCTATGTGGTTCCTTGGGGTATCCTAACCCTACCACGATCAGGTTCACTATCCTTCCCATGTTGTATTCCTTGGTGGCATCCTTCACTAGATGAATTCCGTTGAGCAGAAACTGCCCCAGGTTGATCGTGCATCCCTCCATCATGTGCCACATGAGGTGGATCTCTTCAGTGTACAGTTTGCTCGATTCGTATTTGTTGAAGAGAAGGCATGCCACAATCTTGTGCACTATCCTACAGAAGTAGGAGTGCACTGCCACCACTTTGCTCCCCAACTTGAATGTTGACTCACCGGTGAGCCTCCCCCAGAGTGCGACAGAGTTGAACCTGTCACCTTCGGTGATTCTGACACCATTGTTGAGTAGGTCTTTCTCAGCTTCACTGGAGGAGAAGATCTCATTGAGAAGCTTTTCAGATATTATGTGCTCAACATTGTATAGCCACCCTTGCAGTCTGTCCTCCCCGCCGTATCTTTCAACTTCCTCTGCTGTGTTGTTCACTCGGCGGAGGGACGACATGAACTCCTTCGTGAGTTCTGTCTCAGCTCGAAAGCCTTTAAGACATTTTCCAGCCTATCAAAAATGCCTATCTGGTAGAGGGACGACTGGTGGCAGAAATGGGTTGGCCTGTAGACTTTGGCTGCCAACTCTGTGTGCATCTGGCTGTGCTCCTCGTCTCTGGGCACGAACCGACCTGGTGAGTGATCCAGAGGCACTGGTTCATCCATCATAGTTGAGGTTGCTGCTGGTGCTTCTACTAGTCTAGGCCACTTCTCAGCCTCAGACGACCCTGCTATGTTAGGGTTTGGGCGATTCTGCTCAGTTGTGGTTGCTTCAGTTGCGGCCTTAGGATTGATCCTCGGGCCATGTTTGTCGACTTGGACGACTACCTGCTTGGTACGGGCCATGTACCTGAATCCTGGAAAGATGGTCTGCAACCACATTCTCTGAGCCCTTCTTATCTTTGATCTCATGGTCAAACTCTTATAACAATAGTGCCCAACATAGCAGTCTGGGTTTTGCATCCTTCTTCTGCATTAGATATTTAATAGCCCCGTGGTCAGTGTGAACAACCACCTTTGAACCCACAAGGTAAGACCTGAACTTGTCGAAGGCGTACACGATAGCTAGCATTTCTTTCTCTATGGTCGTGTAATTCTGCCGAGTCTCATCTAGGGTCTTGCTCACATAGAAGATAACATGATGCTTCTTGTCTCTCTTTTGGCCGAGTATGGCTCCTATAGAAATACTGGCATCACACATAAGTTTGAATGGAAAACTCCAATCAGGGGATTGGAGAATCAATGCAGATATTAAAGTGCCCTTCAGAGTTGAGAACACTTTCATGCACTCCTCCGTGAAGTCGAACTTCACATATTTTACCAGAAGGTTAGAGAGAGGCTTGGCTACCTTTGAAAAATCCTTTATAAACCACCGGTAGTAACCGGCATGGCCCAAAAAACTGCGAACACCTATAACTGAAGTAGGCGGTGGGAGCTTAGCTATCACCTCAACCTTGGATGGATCGACTTCAATACCTTTACTTGACACCTTGTATCCAAGAAAAATCCCCTCTTGTACCATAAAATGGCATTTTTCCCAGTTGAGGGTGAGGCTATGCTCTTCACATCTTCTCATTAAGAGGGACATATTGTTCAAACAGTCATCAAACAAGCTGCCATAGATGCTGAAATCATCCATGAACACTTCCATCTTGTCTTCGAGCAAATATTCAAAAATGGCATTCATACACCTATGGAAGGTAGCGAGTGCATTATAGAGCCCAAAGGGCATTCTCCTAAAGGCAAAAGTTCCATAGATGCAAGTGAAAGTCGTATTCTCCTGGTCATCAGGGTGGATGAAGATCTAGTAGAAACCTGAGTATCCGTCCAACCAGTAGAAGTAGGAATGATGGGCCAGGCGTTCTAGCATCTGATTGATGAAAGGAAGAGGGAATGGTCCTTGCGGGTGGAGATGTTAAGTTTCAGATAATCTATACACATCTTCCATCCAATGACCATCTTGGTGGCCACCTTGACCCCGTCATCCCCCTGGACCAAGGTCATCCCTCCCTTCTTGTGAACTACTTGGATTGGACTCACCCATGTGCTATCACTGATAGTGTAGATAATTCCAGTGTCTTGGATCTTAACTACTTCTTTGCTAATGGCTTCGCGAAGCTTTTCATTCAACTTTCTTTGTGGCTGGGCATATGGCCTGGAGTCCTCTTCTAGATGGATCCAGTGCATGCACACTGAAGGGCTTATCCCTCTCAGGTCTCTGATTGAGTAGCCTAGGGCTTTCCTCTGCAGCCTTAACTCTTTGAGAAGTTTCTCTTTCTAGAAATCTGTCAACTCCGAGTTGATGATTACCCGGTGCATCTTCTCTTGATCCAGAAAATGATACTCAAGGCCTTTCGGTAAGACTTTTAGCTATGGTGGGACTTCCTCTTTCTGTTCTTCAGTAGGGGCTTCTCAGAGAACAACATATCTAACTATCTGATGAATCCTCCAGATTCATCCTCACAGCCACCAATTATAGAGATTTTGTGCCTCATATCGACTAGATTACCCTTGTTTTGGTTTACTTTAAGTATCTCTTCAGTTTCGTGTAAATAGTGCATTACTAGTTCTAATTATCCAAGTTTCCAGTTTATTTGATCTCATCTCCCCTACTCACATTCTCTCTCCTCCGTAGATCATCCTCAACCATCACCAATGGTCATGACCCCTACAACATTGACTCTAACGGTCTCAAGACCGTTTGAGCCCATTCGGTCTCAAGACCATTTGAGCCCATTCGGTCTCAATACTGTTTGTGCCCATTCAGTCTCAAGACCGTTTGAGCCCATTCGGTCTCAAGACCCTTTGAGCCCATTCAGTCTCAAGACCGTTTGTGCCCATTCGGTCTCAAGACCGTTTGAGCCCATTCAGTCTCAAGACCATTTGAGACCATTCGGTCTCAAGAACATTTGAGCCCATTCGATCTCAAGATCGATAGGCTAGCAAAGATAGTTTGAAGTCTAACTCAAGCCTATGCAACAACAAATCAAGATCATGAAGTAGAACAATCGCCACGACCGTGCTGGTCATGCCATGGTCATGGCGTATCACCAACAATATCAAGTCCCCACCCGCCACAACTGTGCTGGTCATGCCATGGCCGTGGCACAACGTCACCTGAGCCAAGACTTCTCACCCGCCATGCCCATGCAAGGCGGCACGACCATGGGGCTGTAGCCTCACCACGACCGTGGTGTCATGCCACGACCATGGCGCATCGCCAACAGAGGCCAAGTTCTCACCCGCCACGCCCGTGCAAGGCAGCACAACCATGGGACATCAGCATCACCATGATCGTGGTGCCTCAACACGACCGTGGCATGTCGTCCCCTACCTCCCAATGCTGATGACTTGCTGGTTCAAGCCTCCATCGCCTCACCTACTATTCCAGCACCACCGCACCTGCTACCTTCAGCCACACCGCCACCATGGAAGGGCCGCAAGACCAATGGAAGAGTGGACCGCCAAGCTTAAAGAAGAGAATTGTTTTTCCAGACCTTATGGCCTAGGATTCAAGGTCGTCTAGACATGATCCAGCAGACCGAATCGGTCGAGCAAAGGAAACCATAGAGACCGTTTGGTCATTGAACACATGAGACTATTTGAGTTGATGACTATCAAGATCGTTTGGAGGATTGTAGTGAGATCGATTGGACAAAATACTAGCAAACCATTTGCTGGATCGTGTAGAGCAGCAAACCGAATGAAGCATAGACCATTTGGATGAAACAGTAGACCGTTTGCCAAAGTCAAACATGAAGACCATTTAATGATTAAATGATTTCCAAAATGTTTGCTGCTACCAATTAGTGAAGACCATTTCCTCTATGTACATGAAACTATTTGTTCTCAAACAGTTTACAAATTGTTTGGGCAATCAGGAGCAAACTGAATGAGCAGACCGTTTGGTCAAACTTTACAATACCATTTGAGCAAAAATATCCCCCAAACCGTTTGGACAGAAAACACACCAAAAACGTGAAGGGCAGTCATGTGCCTATAAATGGGACCAGTAGGGTCCCCTTTTGGGGGATCGGTTCTGGGATGCCGACAGGCTGCCTATACACATGCCCGATCCAAATCCAGTCCCATCTATGCCAGTTTCATTCCACCGACTGCCCATGTTGCAATCAAGGAGACTGAGAAGAGAAGGAAAATGGAGTGGGAGAGACTGTCCAGACTGTCTTGGTGTCTCCCATTTTGTGTCTAGATCTACTCTAACATGATGTAGAAGACCACATCTTCTTCACCAAGTTGTGAATACTTTCTGCACTGAGTTCACAGCGGATTTCTCTCTCTTTCTTATTCTTCTTGTTTCTTGCATGAGTAGCGAGTAGTTTCATCCACTGGGGCATGGGGACTAGTCCCGCTGCTCATGTTTTGTAATCTGTACTAAAAGATGTTATCGTTATGATTCAATACTAAATTGTTTCATACATGCTTGAATGTTGGCCGCATTCTTGTATGCATCTATTGTCTTCCGTTGCAGTTTGTCTACGACTGCTCTTGAGGCTTGAATACTGATTTAGTTTTGGTTTTTGGTGTGCGTATCCACCGCGCATCCGTTTCGGTATCTAGGAATGCTTCCCGAGGGATGGAGTAAACTCACCTCCATCGTTGCACTTCTGCACTATGAAATGGAATCAGTTGACGTACAGAAGTGCAACCTTGCTGGGTTGAGGAACACATTCCATGGATGGAGTGGTGCAAAGTATTTGACCATTCGTTTGGGAATGACTGACGTCGCAACACTCCCACATTTCTCATAGCTATTTCCTCGAAAGAGGGATAGTCTATAAGGATACTAATCGAATTGATGATTATCACTTGCTTGTTAGTTTTTCGATGCACGTTTCACGAGGTTGAGTAAGGTTCTCTCTTCGGAGGCTACATCTCTTCATTGACACGTAGACATGTACCAGATGAGAGTTACTCAACCCGTAAAGGATGTGTACATTACTCTTGTCCTACAAGACAGCAGTATTGTATAATATCCATGTATCTTGCTTGCAAGTCTTGCTATGATTGGTACATGTACAATACATGTGTAGCAGTGGTGAAAAACCGCATCACCCCAGTGACCCATCATCATTTGCTAATCTTAGATTTTAATCTTAGAACTAGTTTTTATTCTTTCCTTTACTTTTGAATTTTTAGGTTAAATAACTCAAATCAAACTTTTGGTCTTAGATGATTGTCTTAGATCGATACGAAATGAGAAAAAGACACTCAGATTCTTAACATTGTCCTTTGGGTTCGATCCTAAATTTGTACTATGATAAGGCTTCCACACTCTTGTGGGGTTGGAGCATTTATTTAGCACCAGTTGTAGGTAAACCTAGAGAGAACATCAACTCCCTAGGGTTTTTGGTGCACATTAGGACTTCCATTAGCAGAGTAATCTTTTGGTGTAAGTTCTAGCTCCATCAGAAAATGGCGCCGTTGTTGGGGACAACGGTGTAAGAATCATCTTTTTTCGAATTCCATGTCGATTTAGGTTTCTCTAGGGTTTTTCATTTTCTTTTCAAAAACCTAAAAAGTGAAGGACTTAATCTTGCATATCCTCTTAGATTTGAATGTTGGTATGTATGCCCTGAGAGCCAAACATGGGATGATTAGTGGGATACATTAAGATTGATTTGATAAACATCAAAGGCAAGCTTCCAATTCTTTCTGGTTCAGTCATATGAGATAGTGATAGAATAGATTGAATGTCTAGAGAATGACAGTACTCAATGACGTATGCATTCAAGTTGAGGACCTGAACGATGAGATCATACGGATGCTAAGAGTTTGTACATTCTTGTTATGTCCCTAGTCGGATGTCATTGTGGAAGGTAGATAGACAACAATGACATATAAGACTAGATTGTGGTGTTGGTTGATGATAGAATCTCATTAGTCATGATATAGAGATATCAAACCAAACACATAGGTACTTGTTAGAGAACAAGTGTACCAGACAGACCCACTGTGAGTTTGACACATGGAACCATGACATGGTAGTCACAGTCAGTACTCATAGTGATGGTGGTGAGTGTGATTCTTTGACCTGAAATCACTACACTCAACACATGTCGTTGGGCACACTTTGACATCATCAAACGCAGTCCTGAAACATGGGTTGTCATAAAGGTGATGATTGGGTGGCTTTGACACATGGGGCTTTTGAGGGGTGAGTGATAGATATGGGATTTGTCCCTCCTGAGGGAGTTTGATATCCATGGCTGCTTGATGAGTAGGATTGAGAAAGGCGTGCATGCATGTGTGAATCGGTATGTGATATTAATGTCATACATATCTCTTCCAATCTACTATGAGATCAAGAAAGTGAATGAACGTTGACAGGATGACTGTTCCATGCCTCGAGTTCATTCGGGATATCAGTGACAAAGGAATTATGCATTCACTGTAACACCATTCACAGATTGTAGGATTGAAAGTTTTTCTCCAACTTTCTATTTCACTTGGGTAGCACTGATGTGTAACTAGGAACCACTCTTTGCTTGTGAAGTCATAATTGTTATGGACTTTCACTGCCAATGTGAAATGGATCTGTAGGGTCACACACATAAGATTTAATGTGGAAGAGGACTTTTGTCCACAAACAATGTTTAGATTAATTACTAAAGGAGTTTAGTAGTTCAATTAAACACTCAATCAATTGATAGCTCAGTATCATACTGTTCAAGGCGTTGGACTGATTGATTAGAGTATCAGATTGATTGAAACTGCAATTGACTGTTTCTACACAATTTGCACTCCCAACCGATCGGCTCATGTGATGAACTAATCGACTGAGGGGTGTGAACCGATCGACTCAGGTGGTGAGTCGATCGACTCATGGACAAGGTGAAAAAATCGGTTCAAATGTTGAAATGATCGGTTCAACTGCTCCAACCGAGCAAGTTGGGAAAGTAGGATTGGTGAGAAATTTCTTTTTGTTTCACTTGCCCAATTTGATTGGAACAAGGATTGGTATTTGGTACCAATTAGAAACAAAAGAGGAAAAGGCAATCAAGAACTGACCAGGACCACGAACCGACCAGTTCAGAAGTGAACCGACCATTTCATGGGTCTCAACCGATCGATTGAGGTGTCAACCAACCGGATCAGGTCCCCAACTGACCGTTTCAGAATGAAACGATCAGTTCAGGTTACGCAGTTGGCTGTTTTTGTGGAAAATGTCGAACCCTTCTACTCCTGCTTTAGTCCCACATTGCCCGGGATAGGGAACCCTATCCCATGACCCTCCTATATATAGGGGTATTGGGGGCTTCTCAAAGAACAACTTAGTGCAACCAGTTACTCTGTAAAGTTGTCGTTCTCTCTGGTTTTGGTAACCGAGAGAGCCCGAGCAAGTGCTACCCGATAAGGGAGGCACAGTAAGGGAAAGACAACTGTAGAAAGCGACTGGTGGAAGGAGAGTGTGTCGGTGACTAGTACGCCGACAGGAGGGTGCGACTCTTTCTAATTCCTTGTGGGATAAGGATATTGGAGTTCCAGGTGGTCTGTGTGGACTACTTCATAGGTGGGAGATTTCTTCCGCTCAGAGGACAGCTATCAATCCCGACAGTACCGGTGAGACTAGGAGCCGTCAGTCTCGGTGCGACCAGGAGCTGCACAGACATCGTCCAAGACCGGAGGTGAAGACTGTGCAAGCCGTGAGGTATTGTTGCCGAGCAAGCCACGGGACAAGGTATGATTCCACAAACCATCCTTTCCTATTGTATAGACGTTGACATGTTTCCTTGTTCTGGGTTTGGGGAGGAGACATTTTTTGTTTCCGCTGCCTTCTCTACCTCCCCTAAAATCCAACAGTGGTATCAGAGCCACGTCAACTGCCCTATACTTTAGGAATATTGATATGATCGATTTTGGTTTGTCGCCTTTATTTATTACATACGATGCGAATAAAATTGGCTTTATGCATGTCCAATCCTAAATCAACAAATCCCAATTTACATATATGATATGTATTATGAATGCACTCGATACGCGTCGCCCTTAAACGAGTTTTGTGGTGGATGTATAGCGTGGTTATAGCCAATAAACCCTATTTGTGTATGGTTGTATGTGGTTTCTTGCATCTCGGTCTGCGCACCGATCTTCCTTCTCCTATTCCTGATGTAACTCAAAATAATTGGAGATTTCTTTCCTACCTTTGCTCCCCACGAATGTAACTCGAGGTTTCTGTTTTACAATGTAAAATAGGATAGAATTTTATTTCCTGTTATGTCAAAGAACGGAGGACATCCTAACGACAGTTGAGATGATCGGTTCAAGGCGTGAATAGATCGGTTGACGTTCGAGACAATCGATTCAAGGAGTGAGCCGATCGGTTGATGACCGGTCGAGGAGCGAGACGAGAGGGTGGCGGCCATGATGATATGCACAACGACTAGGCGAACTGATTGGTTGGAGGAGCCAACCGATCGGCTGGTGGCACCCAGCCGACTGGTCTGATGGCGAGCCAATCAGTCATGTGATGAGTTGATCAATCCCAGAAAGGCAAAGCACAGAGTTCATCTTGTACAGGTTGCATGTGATGTAGACCTAGATGACTGTGATTCCTCTTGGATCGAGGAAACACATTAGGATGGCCATAATCATCACTTTTATCGTTTTGCATGTTTTCTGTGGGATATAGCATGTATATGATACGTACTATGTATTTTGGTGATTGGATATGTATATGTATATAAAACCAAGTCCCTCATTAAATATTAAGTTTTAGATGCCTTCCAAATGAGACACACGTGAAAAGCTTGATCGACCAAGTGTGGGCATGCCCTAGCATGGTGCACCGTCTATCTCGTGGAAGCGTGAAGGATGGATATGTGGGTCTTCCCTAGCAGGGTGCATATTCATCGTGTTTGCTTTGGGTCAGACTTAACAAGGTGACCTAGATAGGATCTAGCACCTTGAGGCATGGAGATGATCATGGCAAGGAGTTTCATATGCCATCTTATCAAGAGTTGCATATGATGCAATTGGCAAGAGTTGCCTACCTGAGAGATCTAAGTTGTGGGTGACAACCCTAGCTGGTCCATGACTTAGAGGATTTCAGGATCTTGCCCATTAGAAGGTTGTACGCTGCAATCTTCTGAATTGATAGCGAGGGCTATCAATTTGAACTAAAATAGTGGGAGCGATAATTAATTAAAGGCCTAATTATATTGTCAAATTTTCAAATAAATCAAATACGTCAAAAATGAGTTTTGAACTAAAATTGCATATTTTCCTTTTGTAGTACAAATGGTTGATCAACAATAATCACTTATTTGCGATCAGTCTTTGAGACCAACAAATTAAATGGGATTTTTTCCACGATTGGTTAGGACATTGAGAAGTGTTCTCAATCGTAGAGTGAAAGCTCTAAGTCCTAGTTATACCAGAACCAGATGAACTCGATCCCACCATATTAATGGCTGAAAGTATGCTTATGGAAGCATACTGAGGAAGACATTGATGAGGAGTGCTTGATGTTGTGTTCTCTGAACTATGAGTTGCAGAGACAACATGAGACATATGATGTCTCCAAGACACTGTCCTAGTATGTCATGATAGAAGGAAATCCAGTAAGGTATTCACACACTCAATGTGATTGGGTATGTGGAAAACCTAACTAAGAAGGATTCCCTCTGAGCTAATAGTTGGCTATTGTAATGATACTGCAAATGTTGTGAGAATCATACAATTCATGATAAGCTACCACATGAACAACTTTGACAAGCGTTGATAGAGTTGTTGGACATGTTGAGGATAGTAGAGGCAAAGATGAAGAAAGAAAAACCATAATCTTTGATGTGATCAAAGAAAAGGTAAGTCTAAAGGGCAAGGGCAAGGGCAAAGAAAAGAAGTGTTTTGATGCTATCCAGCATCCCAAGCCGTCTTCAACCTCAAGGCACATGGG
This sequence comes from Alisma plantago-aquatica, assembly GCA_963693085.1. Taxonomy (NCBI): domain Eukaryota; kingdom Viridiplantae; phylum Streptophyta; class Magnoliopsida; order Alismatales; family Alismataceae; genus Alisma; species Alisma plantago-aquatica. The sequence continues at coordinate 1,423,109,625 of OY856409.1, forward strand.
GAAAGGGTGTATGAGGTAATTGCCATCTATATCTAGAAGAACAAAAGAAGATGAAGTAGGGGATGGAGATCTCCACCTAAGTTATCATGAAATGAACCGCTTCTTTATCTGAGGTATATGATACCAAGATATGGATATGTCATATATGATATGCAATATCCACAAAGAAGTGATGGCTTTTGTGAAACGAACCAGAAAGGAGTACCCATCATTGGAGAAAGTGTTGCTGTCATAGATAGGAGTACCTTTTAGTTTATTTCATCCTAAAGGGCACAAAGTAGAGTTGAGAACTGCTATTTCATATTTGCCAATAGATAGAAACACCTTATTTTTGCATATTGTATGACAACGATAGCAATTAATAAAGTTGATGTTTCAATCTCAAAGATATGATCTGTGTGGCAATGCCTTATTTATCTTGTGGTATTTGATATGCATAAGATAAAATGATACCTAAAAGTTATAGATAACTCAAACAATCAAATTAGCATCAATCATGAGAAATTCATTTCTAGTTTCCATGTGATGTATAAATCTAGACTCTTTTGGTTAGAGAACCAGTAAGAGACATGAATATCTTAGACATGATTAATCAATCTTCACTAAATGCAGTGGGAGAATGATTATCCTATTAGGTATGATACATGTGATGTATTTACATACCTATTGGAACAAATGCTAATACTTCAAATGGTATTTAGAGAAATACCAATATGAATATCTCGAAGTGTTCAAGATTATCATAGATGAAGTGCAAATTTGGTAAAGCGTTAATTCTTGATGAGATCAATGAATGAAATACTTGGACCAAATGTTTGAGATCCTTATGAGTGATTATGATAGTGTATCATAGTGAACTCATGATTAAGGCATGGTGATGTCTAAATCAAGAAGGAATCATAATCTAAGGAGTTAGAGAATGATTATCAAATAACTGAATTCTTCTTAATAAAAGAATACCCCACACTAATAAAGGACATTAAGAATCAGAAGGAGTTGTAAGTTCTTATATCCATGACGGATACACCTCGTTTATCTATGTGATGAGTTGTTCATGTGATGAGTCAACTATCTAGATGAATATGAGGAACCAAATTTTGAGTTATGGTTTATGACCATTACATCCTAAATGACTTCCATGTGAACCATAAGGTTTGACCTTGATGGTAGCACCCATTGGAATAAATTCCATAAGTGCAAATGAATCTTAAGTGTAAAGACACATGGATAAAATTTTGAGAAGGATGATGCTAGTTGATTGCAACTTAATGACTAAGACATTTGGCATATGGATACTAAAACCACATTCCTATGAGGAATAAAACAAGGATGTGTACGTGACACAACCTATAAGGTTTATGAATCCACTAATGCAAATGAAGTCTATAAGTTACAAAGGACTAACCAATGTGATTGATTGAGTACAAGCAACTAAAATTTGGATCTTTACTTTGATGATATAGTCAAAGGGTTTGACTGATATGTCAAAGATAAAGAAGGATATGTGATTTAGTGGGAGCATATTCACATTCCACATGTTGATGTGAAATGGAAATGTTCTAGAATGGAAATCCAAAAGTGGAAATTATCTTTAAGGAAGATAGAGATGTTTCCTATGTGATAGGAATAGAGATCTATAGAGATAGTTCTCGAAAACCTCTTGACCTAAAAAAACAAAGCATACATTGGCAATCTATACTGAAGGGTTCAGTATGCACAAATTAAATGGGAGAAAACTTGTCCATGATACATGGAGTTAGTATCCCAAGGCCAAGTGTCCAATTCTTATGAAGAATGGGAACACTAAGAATAGATATGGATCTATCATGTATGTAATCATCCCATTATCCTGCATGTATCGACATGGTAAGAACAAAATGCATTTATCATCTTGTATGTAGGACATGGCAATATGATGTGCTCATCCTGATAACTCGTATGTGAGACATGACGAGTGGATGTCTGTCTACTTCCAGTAAGGGTTACTGGAATACCATGAGAACTTGATAAGTACTTGATAAGTACTAGTTCTACGGAGATAAGGAAGAGTTCAATGTAAAGAGTTACATTGATGCGAACTTCTGAAAGGACAGAAAATTAATCACAATATATATATATATATATATAGAGATAGGATATATAAAAGTGAAAGTTTGTTGATAATTGGAAGTGTTCTAATAAAACCATTTAAAAGGAAATGTCGAGTATCTATGTGTTAGAGAACAACATTGGATACTATATGGGTCTGGAAGTTCATGAGATGAACCTATAGATATTCTGCTCATTGATGACAAGTATGGAATCCTTGATCATGCAATGTGGCTAAAGGTTAGCAATGGAATACTAGATCGCATATTACGGAAACTCCATCTCATACATATGACGTACAACAAAGAGACGAGAGACATGCAGTTAAAAACTGACTTTGGCAAGGTGTTGCCATAACTCACTATGTTCGCACTAGAGAATAGTAACATGTGGGACATGTTTTAAGATCACTATGAATACGATTCAAGGGTGATTGACTCATAGTGCAAGTGGGAGTCTATTGGTATGTATGCCCTGAGAGCTAATCATGGGATGATTGGTGGGATACATTAAGATTGATTTGATAAACATCAAAGGCAAGCTTCCAATTCTTTCTGGTTCAGTCATATGAGATAGTGATAGAATAGATTGAATGTCTAGAGAATGACATTACTCAATGATGTATGCTTTCAGGTTGAGGACCTGAACGATGAGATCATACAGATGCTAAGAGTTTGTACATTCTTGTTATGTCCCTAGTCGGATGTCATTGTGGAAGGTAGATAGACAGCAATGACACACAAGACTAGATTGTGGTGTTGGTTGATGACATAATCTCATTAGTCATGATATAGAGATATCAAACCAAACACATAGGTACTTGTTAGAGAACAAGTGTACCGGACAGACCCACTGTGAGTTTGACACATGGAACCATGACATGGTAGTTATAGTCAGTACTCATAGTGATGGTGGTGAGTGTGATTCTTTGACCTGAAATCACTACACTCAACACATGTCATTGGGCACACTTTGACATCATCAAACGTAGTCCTGAAACATGGGCTGTCATAAAGGTGATGATTGGGTGGCTTTGACACATGGGGCTTTTGAGGGGTGAGTGATAGATATGGGATTTGTCCCTCCTGAGGGAGTTTGATATCCATGGCCGCTTGATGAGTAGGATTGAGAAAGGCGTGCATGCATGTGAGAATCAGTATGTGATATTGATGTCATACATATCTCTTCCAATCTACTCTGAGATCAAGAAAGTGAATGAACATTGACAGGATGACTGTTCCATGCCTCGAGTTCATTCGGGATATTAGTGACAAAGGAATTATACATTCACTGTAACACCATTCATGGATTGTAGGATTGAAAGTTGTTCTCCAACTTTCTATTTCACTAGGCTAGCACTGATGTGTGACTTGGCACCACTCTTTGCTTGTGAAATCATAATTGTTATGGACTTTCACTGCCAACGTGAAATGGACCTGTAGGGTCACACACATAGGATTTAACCTGGAAGAGGAGTTTTGCCCACAAACAATGTTTATATTGATTACTAAAGGAGTTTAGTAGTTCAATTAAACACTCAATCAATTGATAGCTCAGTATCATAATGTTCAAGGTGTTGGACTGATTGATTAGAGTGTCAGATTGATTGAAACTGCAATTGACTATTTCTGCACAATCTGCACTCCCAACCGATCGGCTCGTGTTGAACTGATCGGTTGAGCTTGGTAAACCAATCGGATAAGGTGTTGAGTCGATCAGCTCATGGACATGGTGAAACAATCGGTTCAAATGTTGAAACATTCAGTTCAACTGGTCCAACTGAGCAAGTTGGCAAACTAGGATTGGTGAGAAATTTCTTTTCGTTTCACTTGCCCAATTTGATTGGAACAAGGATTGGTATTTAGTACCAATTAGAAACAAAAGAGGAAAAATCAATCGGGAACTGACCAGGACCACGAATTGACTGATTCAGAAGTGAACCAACCATTTCATGGGTCCCAACCGATCGGTTGAGGTGTCAACTGACCGGCTCAGGTCCCCATCTGACCGTTTCAGAAATGAAACGATCGGTTCAGGTTACGCAATTGGTTGTTTTTGTGGAAAATCTCGAACCCTTCTACTCCCTCTTTAGTCCCACATTGCCCGGGATAGAGAACCCTGTCCCAAGACCCTCCTATATATATAGGGGTATTGGGGGCTTCTCAAAGAACAAATCAGTGCAACCAGTTACTCTATAAAGTTGTCGTTCTCTCTGGTTTTGGTAATCGAGAGAGCCCGAGCAAGTGCTAACTGATAAGGGAGGCACAACAAGGTAAAGACAACTATAGAAAGCGACTGGTGGTAGGAGAGTGTATCAGTGACTAGTACACCGACAGGAGGGTGCGACTCCTTCCAATTCCTTGTGGGACAAGGAGATTGGAGTTCCAGGTGGTCCGTGTGGACTACTTCAGAGGTGAGAGATTTCTGCTGCTCGGAGGACAGCTGTCAATCCTAAAAGTCCTGGTGAGACCAAGAGCCGTCAGTCCCGGTGCGACCAGGAGCTGCAGAGACACCGTCCAAGGCCAGAGGTGAAGACCACGTAAGCCGCAAGGTATTGTCGCCGAGCAAACCTCGGGACAAGGTATGATTCCACAAACCATCCTTTCCTATTGTATAGACGTTGACGCATTTGCTTGTTCTGGGTTTGGGGAGGAGAAATGTTTTGTTTCCGCTACCTTCTCTGTCTCCCCTAAAATCCAACATTGAAGTGGTTGGTTAAACTTGATAAACTCGTTCTTTGATTTCAGGTACCAACTCTCTTTAAAATGAAGCAGTCAACACCACCAACCGTTAGATGTCAACTATGTGGTGACTATTCTCATGCATCAATTTACTGCCTCATTGTCCCTCCTCACTACGTGATGGCTCTGTGCCAAATAATCATGAATCGTATAGTTGGGAAACTCAAAGCAACTTCTTCAGACAACTATGGATATAATGCAAGTTATAATCCATATCACCCTGGGGGCTACTATGAAAAACCTAACTGTGACAGATTTCAAGGCATAGACTACAATGTAGGAGGGAACCTAGAAAACAATGCAATTCAATACTATGATGAGGGGAGCCGTTATCAACATCAATCAGATAGATATATGGAAGAGCTTTTTCATGAAGATCAACACAAATTGATGGACGAACTACATGCTTTACAGACGTCAGTGGCTCAACAACTAGCTGATCAGATAGCCATGACCAAGAAGTTGATAGACGTTCTCGATCAACTTATGCAACTTGTCAACACTCCTGAGCAACTTGTAGAACAACCACCTATTTCAACTAAGCACATCCCTAGTCCACATGTTGCAATCAATTACAATTATGATTATGAAATCATGTGGGATATGTCTTCCAATGATCTTCAAGCATCAGTGCAAGACTCAAATCCAACCATTGAAGAGAAATTGGTGATAATCGACTCCCTCAATGACAAAATCTCTTCAACTTTAGTTGTCCCATCAATAAAATCCATAAAAGAAGGGTTTATGTCACAAGGAATCTACACTCCTTCACATTCAGACTCATATGGATATGTGACCAATTCAGATAAATATATGTCTTTTATGCATGAGAATCAAATGTCTCCATTTCTGGAACAAGATCTGAATTGTCCTTATGAAGAAATTTCTGATCATTCGGCTGATCCAGGAACAGACTTCGAGGATAGGACTAATCAAGATCTTGATTCAGGAATGGACCATACCACGCTCACTGATGAAACAAAATCAAGGGAGGATGATGGGTCTCAAGATGACAATCCTATGACTGTTCCTTTTCATGAGATGATGTTACCTGAGTTACCACCACCACAAGAAGTCCAGACGGAGCCAGTCCTTAAAATAGAGAATGATCTTTCTATTGAATCTCCTTCTAGTCACTTGAACGATTTGACAGTGCACTATGAAGAGAAACATGAACCACCTCTTTATTTTGGAATGGATTACGATATTTCTGTAGACTCTTGTAATGACAAAAAGGGCCTGTGGGAGGACGTCGAGTCAAAAACCTATCCACTCAGAGCAATTCACCCCTATGAAGAAGACCTTCCTAACATTCAAGAAACTGATATATGTCTTTTACCTGAGCCAAGTTTCAACCTTCCCATAGAAACTTCTCCCGAGCACTCAATAGAACTGGAGGAGTACTATGAAGAAGTACTCAAACAACAATCTGACTCAGAAATGGAGTACTTTAGTCCCAACATCGAAGAAATGGAGTCATCGGGAGATTCTAGCCTTCAAAACATTTTCGCATGGACTAATCCCTCCTATGAAGAGACATCATTGGAGCCTCTACCTCAGAATCCCATGATTTCCTCAACTAAACAAGAGTTTGTCCCGCCAATCGAATCCTCTTCTAGTTACTTGGATGAATTAAGGATATTCTACGAGGAAAATTCTGAACAGAATTTTGAAAAGAAGAATGACACTCTTATCAATCTCAACATTGATAAAGATGAAGAAACTTCTCACAATGACCCCTCTGATGAAGAAACATCATCTTGGATACCATATCCTACACAAGAAAAGCCTGGTGATGAAATGAAGCCTGAACTGGATCCGCCACCTGATCCAAGACAGGAGGAAGTTCAAGTGGCCGACCCTTAATCAACTACTCTGGATTTTAAAGAAAGCAGTTATACTTTAAACTTCAAGGGCGAGCCACAACTGGAGGACACAAATAGGCATGGCTTCGATTATTCACCTAGTCCCCCAGTTTCGACTGCATATATTCCACCTCCATCACTGATGGGGGAAAGCCTCTGGATTCTTCTGGACAGACAAAGAGGCGAAAGAAATATGCATCCAAATAATCTAGAAAACCTGTTCGAGTTGCCACGACCACCCAGTCAACTGGTTGTTCAGGCCATTCCCTCGCTCTCAGCACCGGCTATTGTGAGACATCTTTGTCGGACCTTCTTCCAACTATGAGGACCGCCTGGTTAACATTGTGCAACCCGTCCCCTCCATCTTGAACCTAGTATTTGTTCAAAAATGAGCAAACTCACAAGTTCGAGGTGGAGGGTGGGTGGTATGACTCTCACTCCACCCTCTACCTTTACTGCTTTCTATTTTCCATTCTATTTTCTTTTTCATAATTTACCCGCCGTTTTGAAGTTTTCCAAAAATAAAGCCTTTACCTAGTCGGCTTTTTCTTTTTGAATCTATGATCATCACCTCTTTTTCATTGCAAATTCCCAAAAAAATGCTTAAAACTAGCCAATGCATGTTTTTCATCTCGAATAGTCTATGAATCCTAATGTCATACCCTCAAATAGGAAAAAGATGATACACTTCAATAAAACTGAGATAAGATCAAGTACATCACGCCTCTAAATGATTAATGGATCTGTTGTATGGATTTCTCATTTGATGTTCTATCAGGTCACTTTTTGAGCAGCATGTGATGGAGAAAAGAGACCCATCACATGGAATCACTAAGCAAACTACATCATGATCCGAACTTTCTTCTACACTTCTTCCTTCATTTTTCATACCCCTCCGCTCACCAATCATGCCAACGCTTTAAGTTCGATGTGGTAAGCCACACCCCTACCAAACTCTAAGTTCGGTGTGGTACACCACACCCCTCTTTCTACTACCGCTTCTTCCATACCCCTCAATACATAACAGGGGTGTATCACCTTCTCATTTTGATTCAAAGAGTATACAATGATCATTGTGCACATACCAAGGTTGGTGAAAAACCTACCCTGATTCCAAAAAGAGGCCTGGAACCCAAATTTACAAAAATCCAAAAATACCCTTTCTCCTAAGCCAAGTGAGAATGAATAAAAGTCAGAGTGTGAATAAAAACACGAGAGTTGTGCCCTGAATAAGGATAACTGATAAAGGTCTTGCCCGACCGGTACATTAGCTACCCTCACAAAGGCAGATGTGTCGTGACCGGTAGTGAGACCCTAAGGATCCAAAAATGACCCCTTACCTCCTCCCGAAGAGGTAAAACAGCCAAAAGCCTTAAGCCAACCTATACACACTTCTGAGTTACCTTTAGAAAAAAAATCGGGTGTAAGGCTAAGTCAACCAGTATTGTGCACAAATATTCGATGTGTCTTGATGAATTACCAATAATAAGAGTCTTGAGTCAATTAGAGGCGAGACTCTTATCTCTTGATCATACCCCCATACTCTCCTTTTTCAACACCAGTGACAGATCATATGCATTTTGTTGATTCTGTGGGTCTGCTCAAAGTCTCACAAAACTTTTAAACATGACCGATACAACAGAGAGTGAGGAGGAAATACTTCATTAAAGTGAACTCAGAAATGAGGATATCATAAGATGTATTTCGTGATCTAAGGAAGCCTTGATGTTGTATCGATCTGAGCCATGAACAAAATTACAATATGACAATAGGATGAGGTAATCACGAGATGAACGATTTCATTGGTGACTATTTTAAGTTTTTTCGTTCCTCAGGACGAGTAACGCTTATGTTCGGTGTGGTGATGAGTCTTCCAAGATTCATACTCAGTCACCAATTCAAAGGTTTTTCGACATTTTTTCCCTAATCTTGTTTTGCTTCATTTTTTTTCAGTTTCATGAAAATTCTAACTTTGCACAAATATGACGTAATAACGAAAGGAACGAGCTTTTTGGCGACTATCTTAGGCTTTTTTGTTCCTCGGGACGAGCAACGATTAAGTTCGGTGTGGTGATGAATCCTCTAGATTCATCCTCACAGTCGCCAATTATAGAGATTTTGTGCCTCATATCGACTGGATTACCCTTGTTTTGGTTTACTTTAAGTATCTCTTCAGTTTCGTGTAAATAGTGCATTACTAGTTCTAATTATCCTAGTTTCTAGTTTATTTGATATCATCCTCCCCTACTCACGTTCGCTCTCGTCTGTAGATCATCCTCAACCATCACCAACGGTCATGACCCCTACAACATTGACTCTAACGGTCTCACGACCATTTGAGCCCATTCGGTCTCAAGACCATTTGAGCCCATTCGGTCTCAAGACCGTTTGTGCCCATTTGGTCTCAAGACCGTTTGAGCCCGTTCGATCTCAAGACCGTTTGTTCCCATTCGGTCTCAAGACCATTTGAGCCCATTCGGTCTAAAGACCGTTTGAGCCCATTCGGTCTCAAGACCGTTTGAGCCCATTCGGTCTCAAGACCGTTTGAGCCCATTCAATCTCAAGATCGATAGGCCAGTAGAGAATGTTTGAAGTCTAACTCAAGCCTGTGTAACAACAAATCAAGATCATGAAGTAGAACAATCACCATTACTGTGCTAGTCACGCCACGGTCATGGCGCATCGCCAACAATATCAAGTCCCCACCCACTACGACCGTGTTGGTCATGCCACGGCCATGGCACAACGTCACATGAGCCAAGACTTCTCACCCCCCACGCCCATGCAAGGCGGCACGACCACGGGGCTATAGCCTCACCACGACCGTGGTGTCACACCACGACCGTGGCCGTGGCACATTGCCAACAGAGGCCAAGTTCTCACCTGCCACGCCCGTGCAAGGCAGCACGGCCGTGGGACAACAACATCACCATGACTGTGGTGCCTCAACATGGTTGTGGCACATTGTCCCCTACCTCCCGACGCTACTGACCTGCTGGTTCAAGCCTCCATCGCCTCACCTACTGTTGTAGCACCACCACACCTACTACCTTCAGCCATGCCGCCACCATGGAAGGGCCGCAAGACCAATGGAAGCGTGGATTGCCAAGCTTAAAGAAGAGACTATTGTTTGCTAGACTGTATGGCCTAGGATTCAAGGTCGTTTAGACATGATCCAACAGACCGAATAGATCGAGCAAAGGAAACCATAAAGACCGTTTGGTCACTGAACGCATGAGACCGTTTCAATTGATGACTATCAAGATCATTTGGAGGATTGCAGCGAGATCGATTGGACAAAATACTAGCAAACCATTTGCTGGATCGTATAGAGCAACAAACCAAATGAAGCAGAGACCATTTGGTTGAAGCAGCATACCGTTTTCCAAAGTCAAACGTGAAGACCGTTTGATGATTAAATGGTATGAAACCCATTTGTTGCTGCCAATTAGTGAAGACCGTTTGCTCTATGCACATGAAACCGTTTGCTCTCAAACGGGTTACAAACCGTTTGGGAAATCAGGAGCAAATCGAATGAGCAGACCGTTTGGTCAAACTTTACAAGACCGTTTCAGCAAAAATAACCCCCAAACCGTTTGGATTGAAAACACACCAAAAACGTGAAGGGCAGTCTTGTGCCTATAAATAGGACCAGTAGGGTCCCCTTTTGGGGGATCGGTTCCAGGACACCGACAGGCTTCCTGTACACAGGCCCGATCCAAATCCAGTCCTGTCTATGCCAGTTTCATTCCACCGACTTCCCATGTTGCAATCAAGGAGACTGAGAAGAGAAGGAAGATGGAACATGAGAAACTGTATGGACTATCTTGGCGTCTCCCGTTTTGTGTCTAGATTTTCTCTGACATGACGTAGAAGACCGCATCTTCTTCACCAAGATGTGAATACTTTCTGCACTGAGTTCATGGTGGATTCATCTCTCTTTCTTATTCTTCTTGTTTCTTGCATGAGTAGAGAGTATTTTCATCCACTGGGGCGCGGGGACTAGCCCCTCTGCTCATGTTTTGTAATCTGTACTAAAAGATGTTATCTTTCCAATTCAATACTAAATCGTTTCATACATGCTTGAATGTTGGCCGCGTTCTTGTATGCATCTATTGTCTTTCATTGTGGTTTTTCTACGACTACTCTTGGGGCTCAAATACCGATTTAGTGTTGGTTTCTGGTATGCGTATCCACCGCGCATCCGTTTTGATATCTAGGAATGATTCCCGAGGGATGGAGTAAACTCACCTCCATCGTTGCACTTCCACACTATGAAATGGAATCAGTTGATGTACGGAAGTGCAACCTTGCTGGGTCGAGGAACACATTCCGTGGAGGGAGTGGTGCAAAGTATTTGACCATTCATTCGGGAATGACTGACGTTGCAACACTCCCATGTTTCTCATAGTTATTTCCTCGAAAGAGGGATAGTCTATAAGGATACTAATCGAATTGATGATTATCGCTCGCTTGTTAGTTTTCTGATGCACGTTTCATGAGGTTGAGTAAGGTTCTCTCTTCGGAGGCTACATCTCTTCATTGACACATAGACATGTACCGGATTAGAGTTACTCAACCCGTAAAGGATGTGTACATTACTCTTGACCTATAAGACATCAATACTGTATAACGTCCATGTATCTTGCTTGCAAGTCTTGCTATGATTGATACATGTACAATACATGTGTAGCGGTGGTGAAAACCCGCATCACCCCAGTGATCCATCATCATTTGCTAATCTTAGATTTTAATCCTCGAACTAGTTTTTATTCTTGCCTTTACTTTTACATGTTTTAGGTTAAATAACTCAAATCAAACTTTTGGTCTTAGATGATTGACTTAGATCGATATGAAACGAGAAAAAGACACTCAGATTCTTAACGTTGTCCTTTGGGTTCGATCCTAAATCTATACTATGATAAGGCTTCCACACTCTTGTGGGGTTGAAGCATTTATCTAGCACCAATTGTAGGTAAACCTAGAGAGAACATCAACTCCCTAGGGTTTTTGGTGAACATTAGGACTTCCATTGGAAGAGTAATCTTTTGGTGTAAGTTCTAGCTCCATCACTGTCTCAATACAATCTTCATCCTCAGTCGCTTCTTCAATATCCAGATAGGCCAACAATTCCCTGACCTCAGGATCATCGATCTCTTGTAACTCACCAGTTAAGGCGTGCATCAAAGGATCTACCATGGCCTTCTCTTCCTGTACTTCATCACATAATTGCTGATAGCCCTAAAAAAGTAGGAGGATTCAAAGAACGAGGGGGCCCTCATACAATCACTGATATTGAAGTTGATGCGATCTCCTCCGACATGGATCGTAATCATTCCCCCCTCGACATCAATAAGAGCTCATCCAGTGGCAAGGAAGGGTTGCCCGTAAATGATAGGGAAGCTCGGATCTTCTATGGTGTCAATCAAAACAATATCACAAGGGATAAAGAAGTGTCCCACCCGGATGGGCACATCCTCAACGACACCAACTGGCCAGGTGAAGGTATGGTCAGCCAATTGTATCCTCATGTTGGTGATTACCATATCAGTGAGCCCCACTCTCTTGGCAAGGGACAGAGGCATCATACTAATGTTATCCCCTATGTCTGCTAGACCTTACCGAATTACATTATCTCCAACTTGAAAGGGGATTATGAAGGCCCCTGGATCCTTCTTCTTCAAAGGTGTATTAGTTTGGATGAAAGAACTACACATCTTGGTGAGCTTCACAGTCTCTATGTCCTCTCCTTTCCTTTTTCTTGTTATCAGGTCCTTTAGGAACATGGCATAAGTGGGCATTTCTTCAATGGCATCTAGGAACGAGACGTCCACATGCAACTTCTTTATAGAGGCCAAAAAATTTTCATACCTCTTCTTTAGTTGGGATTTTACCAGCTTCTGTGGGCATGGTACGCGGGGTGCACACTTATCTAGATGCTCTTCAGAAAAGATGTGGTTAACCTTGTCTTTGACAACTTTGTTTGACTTCTGAGGAACTTCTTCCTCAACAACCTCTATGCTAACTCCTTCGGTAGGTGTTGTTGTTGACGTTACTATCTTCTCAACGGCTGGTGATACAATCGTTCCTAACCTTAGAATGGCCATTTTTGCCGTATCATATCCTCATGGGTTGGCTTCAGTATTGGAGGGGAAACACCCCACCTGATGGTTGAGGGATTGGGCAAGGCTTGCCAGCTATTGATCAATCTGTTTGTTATGTTGCTGGAGCTCCCCTATCTAGGTAGAAAAACCACCCATCTGTTGCTACATTAGTTTGAGCAGATACGTGTTATCCACTGATCTCTTGTGCATCTTTTCATTAATGTCATTCTGTCTCTTGGCAAAGGACATAAATTCTATCGTCAAAGATGCTCGTGGCTGCTGGTTTTGTTGGAAGGCCCTCTGCTGCTGGAACCCTATCTGTCGTTGCTGATTTGATGGTCCTCCCAAAGGTTTCCCACTCACCAGTTGGTGAGAGTTCTCAACAACACTGGTGTTCCCATATGAGAAACCAGGGTGGTCGGGTGGTCAGTGTTGAACAAAACTCACATTCTCTGTAAAGTCCCCTTCGAGATCTTCTTGGGGTGCTGTGTGTGGATAGAAATTTGACATGTGGTCGGGCTCTCTGCAGGTGACACATCTCTTCACGACCTCTTGTCGAACCTTCCCTTTGTAACCTTTCTCCTTGAGGGACTGGAAATCTATCATCATCTTGTCAAGCTTGGCTGCGAGGGCCTCCATAGCCTTAGATTCACCTGGAGCAGTGTGACTTAGCGACTCTCAGTTGTATTCTCTGTCTTGTTGGTTTGTATCCATATTTTCAATAATCTCCCTGGCTCTTTGGGCACTAAGTCCTAAGAAATTGTTTCCAACGGCAACATTCAAGGACTTCCTCTCAGCGGGGCACACCCCATTGTAAAACGTGGTGATGAGCTTTGGTTCCGAAAAACCATGATGCAGGCATTCACGCTGGTAGCTCTGGAATCTTTCCCAAGTCTCATGAAGATTCTCTGAGGGCTTCTGGGAATACCTTGTGATCTTGTTTTGACATTTGATGGTCCTCTCAATGGGGAAGAACTTGGCGATAAAAGCATTGGCAAGATGCTTCCAATCAGGGAGGCTCCCATCCTGCAAGCTGGTGTACCATTCTAGTGCCTTGTCCCTCAGCGAGAACGGGAAGCACTGGATGTAGATATGCGTCAATGGGACTCTATTGATCTTAAAGGTGTTGCATGTCCTCTTGAATGTCATTAGATGATTATACATGTTCTCCTCAGAGGTGTTTCCACCTAACCTGTTATGCTGCAGGAGCTGGAGAAAGGAGGGCTTTAGTTCGAAGTTGGTGACGTTTAGAGGCTGCATTACAACCGAGTTTCTCTCTTCATTAGCTCAAACTTGAACGAACGAGCGAACGGAGCGAGCTTCAGGTGCTTGATCAGCCATGACTTGTCAAGAGCTTGGATGACCTAGAAAGGAAGAAAGGAGTACCTAGAAAGAAATAAAGGTGTAAGAGTGTTGTATAAATTATGAACAATAAATATTATGTGCAGTAAATAATTGCAGTATTATATGCATATGTACAAGGTTTTGACAAAGTGCTAGTGAAACTAAAGTTTGTAGAATGGTTTTCTTTGTCTATCCCTGACAATGGCGCCAAAAAGTTGACGAGCCTTAAACGTGGGTCCAAGAAAGGAATCATGTCTAGGTTATCAGACTTTAGAAATATATAATACCTGAATGTTTAAGACACCTACAACTAGAATAGGGTCGAAGAAGTTTGGGGTCGAACACAGGGATAGGAAGAACGACGCTTCAGAACTTGAGTTTCACTTGTCTAAGCACATCAAATAGGTAAAAAGATAGGTTTGGTTGTAACAAGAAAGCACCATAAAGAAATTGAACTAAAAGGCTATCTCCAACTGGAGTTACTAGAAAGATTATTATTTTAGGGTTTAGCAATTTTTACAGAGGTTTTAAGTAACAAAATTCGAGGAGATAAAATTGTCGTTGAGGTAAAGAACGAAGGAAGAAAACTTAAGCATAAAAAGTAGCGATGGAAAACATCCTGCAACCTCTTCTCTCAAAGAGGGTACCTCTAACTATGCACCATGTCCCTCTCTCAAGGGAAGTGGCCATAGATTAGAGTAGTAAGGTAAACCGAAGCAGCCCTGATCATTGGTACTCTCGTACACCCAGATTAGACCCAACTCTAGAGTAGTGACAACCCCCTCTCGAGGGTTTCTAAATGGGAAACATGATTTGTTATCTCTCTCTCTCTATATATATATATATAGATGTATGTATATGTATATATATATATATGTATATGTATATATATGTATATATATGTATATATATATATATATATAGAGAGAGAGAGAGAGAGAGATAAACACACATACTAGTTACACTTGTTTTCTCTATACTAAGATTCCAGTGTCCCTGGACAATCTTTGTAATATCTGTGAAACTTGAGTTTTTTTTTACTTTGTAGTTTTCTAAATATATTGGTCCATGTTTAAATATTTTAGACATGAGGTATCAAGTCTTTGATGTTCAAATATTTAAAATAAACAAGTTCAAAGACATTACTAATTCATTGATAGTTTAGTGTTAGTTAAGCACCCATGTGGTGCAAGTCTCAAGTCATGTTGTGCTGATTTCAATGTACCTAGTGTTTCCTTAAAAACCTTGTATAAGTGTTTTGTAGTGTAAATATTTGGATCTAGCCTTACCAACAAAGTGTACATCATTATTGTAATCTCATCATTTCAAACCTTTTTTGTTGATATATCTAGATCGGGTGGCTTGTTAGGGAAGACATTTTCCTAATGTGTTTGAGTGAGAGACAAAACATGTTTTTGATACTTGTGTTGTTTAAAGCTCTTGTCTTCAAAACCGACATTGTTATTGACAATTGAGGACTCTGACTCGAATTGGTGGGTTCAATTCAGACAATTGGCTTCTTATTTTTGACCTATGTGGGTTAGAGTGAGATGTACAAAATGGGTTGCCTATAGGTTAAGGTGAGTTGGAGTCACCCTTTCACCAAAAATGGCATGTGAGAAGGGACATATACCACTAGATGAAATGTCTCATTTTCTGAAATGGAGAGATGGTTCAATGCAATTCTTAACAAATCCCAGGGGATGTCAAGACCCAAAGAGACACTTCTATATAGTGCTTAATAAATCCAACAAACCCCAAGGCTTCTAACAAGTAAGTTCTCAAATATTAGAAATAGTTCAATAATCTCAGCTCCATACTCATCGCAATAAATTTTCAATAGTGCCCGATCTTTGACATGAGTAAGGATCACATTTGTATAACTAAAACAACTTCCTAATGACTAGGATGCTAATGAAGACAAACATCAAAATAATTGATTCTTTGTTGTGGGCTAGATTATTTGGATGTTATAACCAAGTATCTAAGTAACAAAGAAAATGGAATTTCAACCTAAACCCATCCCAAACCATCCAAATGAACTACCTGATTCACCCTACAAATATTTGTGACAAGGTGGTTTCACATCGAATAGTGCTCAACCATATCATCTTTTCTTACTCAAGTTTACTTTATTCATTGGCATCGAATATTGCTCACCCATATTCACACAACAAATGTAGAGGAGGGTACAAAATATATGCACACACCCTTGGAAGTTTCCAAATCCATAATGAAACCCTCTATCATATCAACACATTATTATGAAATTATGAGGAGCATTACAATGGGAAATCATCAACTAATTGGTCCCATGATGCAAAAATGGACAAATTTCATTAAGGATCCCATGCAAAGAGGGTACATCTATGGGTTACGCCCATCCATTTTATATATAATTTTTATTTTTAGTAATAAGATGAGGTCTAACTAGTTTTAAAATCTAATGCAACCCCACCTGTATAAAAATGACCTTGAATGTCATTTATAGAGATTAGCACCCAGGGACCTAGAGAACCAAGAACCTTAATTGTTATCACTATGAGCCTTATCTTCAAGACCTAAAACAATAGAATAACCTAAGGTACGAACATGTGGGATTGAATAAGGTAAGTCTCTTTTCTAGGATCTTATAGTCTACCTCCTTAGGTGAAAGTGGAGAAAAATGACCTCTCTCCATCTCCATGATGTCTAAGTAAGGAAGAGTTAGTCAAACCAAAATGTATGCCTCTTCTCTTCTCATTTTATTGATCCCACCATTTAGTTTTGATGTGATCACATGAGATTAATGATTCTATGAAAATTATTTAAATGCAACTCTTTTTGTTCTAACAACATGCATGCATGATGTTTTATGTTGTATGTTTCCTTATTCCAAGTTTATCATAAAACTATCTATTTTTAGTTATTGGATTACAAATACAATATTGGAGTACATGTGGGTTGCTAACACCTTCCCCACATGTAACCTAGAGCCTTACTAAAATCTTTGGATGTTGATCTATGCTTATATATGTGGTTCACTTAGTTTTATTGTGATTTCCTTATTTTCCCTTATATATATGATGGTGACTCTAATTTAACCATTTTCAAGACTATGTACACATTGGAAATAATACTTGACCATTTTTTAAAATTACCTTACAGAATAGTGGCAACCCTACAGGGGAATCACATTTTTTTTACAATCACATATTCAATTTTAATAAAAGAATTCAAACCCAAGCAGTTCAAATTCTATCTAGCCTTTAGAAAGCTCTAGGCGATTGACAACCCAAACAATTCAAAATGATACTTGACCATTTTTTAATACTAACTAAATGAATAGTGGCAACCCTACAGGGGAATCACATTTTTTTTTGAAATTTGGGGAATCATATCATTTCTAACAATCTCGGAGAGGTCAATAAATTTTCATTTTTAAGGCTTACAAAAGTGAGTTTACATCTAGGGCACACCTACATTTTTGCATTCATTATGCGCATGCGATTGCACGGATTTTCCTTATTCATGTAATATGAAGACTAGGGTCACACTCTAGTTACACACCCACACTTTCAGGGATATCCACAACTCCCTAATGGTTGATTTCAATCAGTCTGCACATTTTCTAAGATCACCATGGACGTCCTCTTGGTGCATTCCCCCTTTAGACATAATATGCATAAACTATTGTGATGAAAGGGAGTTATGGGACTAAATGGGGACATAAATTTTGAGTTTTCCTACCTATAACTGATGGTGATTAATAGACTGGATCTCGACTACAATTGAGTGCACATACCTAATCTCCTGTGGATCAAATTATCCAACACATGCCTTCTTTTTCTTTGTTTTTGAAGAAAACTTGAGAAAGTAAAAATACATAAGGAGGATAAAACATCCTAACTAAAGGGGAGTGATCATCAAGAAACTCTATTTGATTCCATGTTGATCATCCCATGGTATCATATGAGGTGTGTGTAACGACACCGCCTCCCCGTAACCCCCAATTAAGAGAGACCAAGAGATCTGAGTTGTTATCCCAAATTGTCAGGATCAATGGTTTGACAAATAATCAATAATAATTATATAATTCTACCAAAACTATACTAAAAGATGGAATAAAATAAAACTTTGCATACCTTTTTCAAAAACTTGGATATCTACTTCTATCCCCAGTTGGAATCTATTCTAACTAATCCTCCTTGCACTTTAATTCTTACTTTCACAATATGTCATTCTACTATTTTTCCTTTTAGATCTTGATGTGTCTTTTTATAATAAACAGGTTAATATCAACTTTAATCATCCATATAACCCTTCTCAATACATTAATCATCTCAAATTAGGGTTTCTTAATCATTAATGGATTATAGTTGATAACTTCCACTACTTTTTGAATTTCAAGAGAAATTAGCTTTGAAATATATTTTTAATGGATTCATCACATTTTTCTGAGAAAAATTGATATTTTACATGTATTGATCTGAGCTACCAATAAAAAGATATGAATTTCACAATATTTCACTTACTTGGACCAATCACCGAGCGCCATGTCATCTCTTCCATCCAATGTATCCCATTTTAGAAAAAATTATGCAATTACATTTATACCCTCGTGTAAGTGGTTGGTTCTTCATACCCCATAGGGGCAAAAACATCCAACCATCGATTGGTCATCTTCAAGCTCGCGATGCCTGACCTAGCACCGATTGCAACCCTACGCAGGGCAGCCCACCCCTTCCTAGGGTTTGCGGACCGCCACCAATGGCCGCTTAAGCTCCTTTGTCCTCCGCCGCACCTGGGGTGCCGCCCAGCTTGCAGCCTAGGTGGCTAGCTCAAGCGCACCAAGCCTGCGATGCTCTGTGCATCGTGCAGGCCTGCGGTAGGTGGTTGCATGAGGTTAAAGCTTCGGAGATGATAACTGATCCTCCTTCGGTCATCACAAGATCAACAAGCTTCCATCGCATCCCATCTAGCCCCCTCGAAACTCCAGGGTTCAAACTACCCTCTTTGCTAGGGTTTGCATGCAAAGGAGAAGGAGGAGAGAGAGAGAGAGAGACGGGTGGGATCTCCTTGGGCTCGACCATGGGATCTACCCTTATATAGAGGAGGGTAACAAAGCCCTAGGATGACTATCCATGAGTTAACACGTCCCTTTCCCAAAAGGAAACCTATTCCTTCATTGAGAAGTAATATTCTCTCTCCTAATTATCGTCTTAATAAACCATATTTATTGGATATTTAGGAATTCAAAAATTCTCTCTCTTATTCTCTTTATGCTTGTCTTTTAATCCATTGGCATGAAATTATACTTTCTTATAGTAGAAAATACCTCTTTTTAACAATACCACAAAAATCATTAATTATGTATCACATTATCCTCTTATTTTGTATTATTCGTATTTTCTCTTTATTTTTCTCTATTGGGGCTCCTTGGACCTCAAGAAACTCTAATATTTCGAAATCCTTTTTAGTGGATACTTATTATCCTTTTAGATGCATCTATATCCATTATTTCTCATTATTTTACTTATTTCTTTATTAAAATATCTCTTTTTGAGGATTTATATTTATCTCTCTTTTTATTTTCCTTATTGGGATCCTTCTAACATTAGAAACCTTATGGATATGAAAATCCACCAAAGATGACTCAATCATACCTCTTTCCACTTATTTCCCACATTTTATCATTATTTCCAATTTCTTTCTTAGTAAAGAAATTTTTAATTGATCTTTTCTTTTCTTGTTGCATTATCTTTGCAACTTTGGTCTCCTTGGGACCCAAGGAACCCAAGAGGCACAAAATCTACCTTTGGATAATATTCCCTTGCCTTCTAGAGGTTTTTACATCTTTCTTTTCTCCACTTCTTATTTACTCATTTAATAATGGAGTTTCCTTTGTCTTTTCCTTATTATTGGGCCCAATAGCCAATAAATCCCACAAAAAAACCAACAAGGCTATTGTAAACGAAATCCTTTTATTCAAAACAAATCATATCATTATTTGTTCAAATATCTTTAATAGGATAAATTACATTTCTCACCAAAAGAACCCAAAAATTGGGGTTGTAACATCCTTCCCCTCTTATAGGAATTTTGCCCCCAAAATTCCACTAGGCACACAAACAAATAGGATAAGCCTTTCTTATGTCCATCATGGCTCCCATGTAGCCTCACCCTTTCCATGGTGCTTCCCAAGAACCTTCATCATCTTATATTCTTCCATTTGAGTTCTCTCTCACCTTGGTATATCGTACCCTCATAGGTGACTTAGGACATTTCAGCCTCTCATAAAGCTGAATAGGTTCATGGCTCAGCACATGGCTTGGGTACCTCATATAGTGCTCGAGATCGGACTCGTTTAACACATCACTTTATCCGAAGGGGTAGACTAAACATAACCATCTTCACCCATCCATCTCAAATGGACCCATATATTGGGGACTCAGCTTTCTCAGTTGTAGCTTAGAGAGGTCATATTTTCACATCACATATTCTCCCACAGTGTACTGCATGTCAGTCTGCTTTGCATCAACTCATGACTCATGTCGCCCCTAGGCTTCCTTAGCCATCGCATGATCAAAGCGACTTCATCTACACCCATTGTGGTCTCTCTGACCTTCATAATGTCTCTTCACCAACATCATATTAATGAAGTGGTGACCGACACAACCTTCCTTACAGAGCTTCTTTACATCCCGATACTGACTATGGTGATTATCATCACATCTTACAGAGGAAAAAATTGTCTCCATGTATCACCCTAAATGAGAACACATGCTCTCATCAGACCCTCTAGTCTGGATCATACTAACCATTAGTTAGAGGTTATAAATTGTACTAATATCAAGTTCTTCTTGTATCTACTTCCACCGCATGGAAGTGCATCTTTAGGTTATACTCAAGAACTTTTGAACTCGCATCATGGTGTAGTTGAACCATCTCTTTCTCATATGTAGTTCAACCGGATCCATCCCTTGACAATATTCTTTCTTTCTCATGTTATCTAGGTAAGGTGATCTACCATAACCCATATTGCATCTTGACCTTCCTTGGTCTGGGGGAGACTTACCACAACATCCATAGTGATGAACTCCCATTCCCTCTCGGGGAATCTTTATCCTCTATATCAACTCAGTGGGTTACTAGTGTTCGTCCTTCACCTCCTGGCTTGCATGGTGACAAGCCACGTGCAACTTCATCTTAAGCATCAAAAGTACTACTGTCACTTACTATCTTAGTAGTACCACGGTGTATGATGAACTTAAAATCATGATATCTTGTTTGTCATGATTCCTCAATATTGATTCCTCGAAAACCCTAAACCACTCTAGTCAGGGTTTCATCACCTTCTTTTCTAGATAAGTGCATTTGAGGTTCTACAACCATCCTTTTATTGCATCAAGGCCTAGGCTGGCTAACAAAACAACTACTAACTTGATCAACAATCTCATTACCTCAAAGTGTTATCCAAACATATGTCACAAACTTAGGGTTCACCTAACCACCTCTCCCCAACCTTTCCACTAGCTAGACTAGGCAGCTGCATCTCAACAAGAGCATCCATTACAACCTCACATCCTTATGTATTAGGTAATGTTGAAGACATACACCTCCATGTATTCCACTTATCATCTCATCTCAGACTTTTAGGTCTATCTTGAAAAAGAAATCTTAGAGCTCATCTTTTTGGTTATCAAATTCAACCTTGTATAACTCGCAAATTCAAAATAGATCATGGTAAGAACATCCTCATAAGATAACTACCTTAGTTCTCGTGATGTTTGAAAACCATCCTCATATAGTACACTCCACAAGGGTACGTTATTACCTCTATCATCATATCTCATAGCAACATTTCCACTCACATCATCTTTATCCCTGGTGTATGGTATGCATATTATCCTATCTCTCACTCCCATAACAAGAGGAAATAAGCATTTGGTGGCCGTCCAAACTTAAAGTTCTTCTTGTTCTAAGAGTAGAGATGGTACATCCCACATTGCCAGTACACCTTCAAATCTAAGTTGAAACGTGCAACATATGTCTCTTCCTCATGAAAATCTCGATATCAAGGTTACTTCCATGGAAAACTGGTCTCGAACCCACTTGGGTCACCACACAATCCTTGGTCATCTCCTCTAGGTCTGTAGGGTGCCAACACTTTTGGGGTTATCCCTCTTCCCTAATGCATCCAGAGAGTGCCCTCCTCATCTTCCCTTTGGGTCCCATGAGTTCGTGAAGGTGATCAATCTCCTAACCCATGACCCTCAAACAATGATAGTTGTTACCTCCTGACCCTATGGTCATGTGCAACTAGGGAATTAGGCAACTCCTACTTCCATTGGTCTTATCCCTACCTAATCCTAGGATAGACTTAAGATTCTAACATAGTATATGTCCAACTTAGAACCTTACCCTAGTCTCCATCATCTCTCTCTCTCTCTGCATTCAAGGGCTGACATTCATTCTTTCATAAGGGTCATGGCGACCTGCCTACCTTGGTCAAGCCCCATACCAGTTACTGTTGGGTTTTAGGGGAGACAGAGAAGGTAGTGGAAACAAAAAATTTCTCCTCCCAAACCCAAAATAAAGGAAATGCGTCAACGTCTATACAATAGGAAGGATGGTTTGTAGAGACATACCTTGTCCCAAGGCTTGCTCAGCGACGTTACCTCACGACTTATGCAGTATTCACCTCCGGTCTTGAACGGTGTCTGTGTAGCTCCTGGTCTCACCGGGACTGTCAGGATTGACAACTGTCCTCCGAGCGGCAGAAGTCTCCCACCTCTGAAGTAGTCCACACGGACCACCTGGAACTCCGATCTCCTTGTCGCACAAGGAATCAGAAGGAATCACACCCTCATGTTGGCCTACTAGTCACTGACACACTCTCCTACCTCCAGTCACTTTTCTGTAGTTGTCTTTCCCTTATTGTGCCTCCCTTATCGAGTAGCACTTGCTCAGGCTCTCTCAGTTACCGAAACCAGAGAGAATGACAACTTTATAGAGAAACTGGTGTTCTGAGTTGTAGTACCTGAGAAGCCCCCAATACCCCTATATATAGGAGGGTCATGGTATAGGGTTCTCTACCCCAGGTAATGCAGGAATAAAGTAGGAGTAGAAGGGTTAGAGAGTTTCCACAAAACAACCAAGTGTGCCAGCTGAACCGATCATTTCAATCATGAACTGATCGGTTGGGGACCTGAGCCGATCGGTTCACACCTGAACCGATCGATTGGGGCACCTGAGCCAATCGGTTCAAGCATGATCCAATCGATTCGTGGTCCTGGTCCAACTCGAATTGAATTTCATATTTGTTTCCAACTAATCAAATATTAGTCCTTGTCCAAATCAAATTTGAACAAGTGAAACAAATATGTATTTGCAAAAAGAGTCTTATGACTTTCCAAACGATCTCGGTTGGTCACATGAATCAACCGGTTCAACAATTGAGTCGATCATTTCATTGACACATGACCCGATCGACTCACAACTCGATATGATCGGTTCACCAACTTGAGCTGATCGGTTCAACCCTGTGAGTCGATCGGTTGGGGTAGTAGACTGTGCAAATCAATCAATTGCAGTTCCAATCAATCCGATACTCTTAAATCATCTAGTCCAACACCTTGAATACTATGATTTTGAGATATCAATTGATTAAGTGTTTAATTGAACTACTAAACTCCTTTAGTAATCAATCTAAACATGGTTTGTGGATAAACTCCTCTTCCAGGTTAAATCCTATGTGTGTGACCCTACATGCCCATTTCACGTTGGCAGTGAAAGTCCATAACACATATGACTTCACAAGAAAAGAGCGGTGCCTAGTCGCACATCAGTGCTACCCAAGTGAAAAGGAAAGTTGGAGAACAACTTTCAATCCTACAATTCGTGAATGGTGTTACAACAAATGTATAATTCCTTTGTTGCTGATATCCCGAATGAACTCAAGGCATGGAACAATCATCCTTTCAACGGTCATTCACTTTCTTGATCTCAGAGTAGACTGGAGGAGGTATGTATGACATCAATATCACAAACTAATTCACACATGCATGCACACACCTATCTCAATCCTACACACCAAGTGGCCATGGATATCAAATCCTCAGGAGGGACAAATCCCATATCTATCACTCACCCCTCAAAAGCCCCATGTGTCAAAGCCACCCAATCATCACTTTTATAACAACCCATGTTTCAGGAATGAGTTTGATGATGTAAAATTGTACCCAACGACATGTGTTGAGTGTAGTGATTTCAGGTCAAAGAATCACACTCACCACCATCACTGTGAGAACTGATTGTGACTACCATGTCATGGTTTCATGTGTCAAACTCACGGTGGGTATGTTCGGTAAACTTGTTCTCTAACAAGTACCTATGTGTTTGGTTTGATATCTCCATATCATGACTAACGGGATTTTATCATCAACCAACACCACAATCTAGTTTTGTGTTTCATTGTTGTCTATCTACCTTCCAAAATGACATCCGACTAGGGACATAATAAGAATGTACAAACTCTTAGCATATGTATGATCTCATCATTCAGGTCCTCAACCTGAAAGCATACTTCATTGAGTATTGTCATTCTCTAGACATTCAATATGTTCTATCATTATCTCATATGACTTAACCAGAAAGAATCGGAAGCTTTCCTTTGATGCTTATCAAATCAATCTTAATGTATCCCCCACAATCATCCCATGATTGGCTCTCAGGGCATACATACCAACATACTCCCAGTTACACTACGAGCCAATCACCCTTGAATCATATTCATAGTGATCTTCAAACATGTCACACGTGTTACTGTACTCTAGTGCTCACGCAGTAAGTTATGGTAACACCTTGCCAAAGTCAGTATTAACTGCATGACTCTCATCTCTTTGATGTACATCACATGTATGAGATGGAGTTGCTGTAATATGTGATCTAGTATTCCTTTGCTAACCTTTAGCCACATTGCATGACCAAGTACTCCTTACTTGTCATCAATGACCAAAATATCTATAAGTTCATCTCATGAACTTCCAGATCCATATCATATCCACTAATGTTCTCTAACACACGGATACTCAGCTTTTCCTTTTAAACGTATTTATTGGAACGTTTCCATTTATCAACAAACATTCACTTTTATATATCTCATATATATATTTTTGATTAATTTTTTGTCCTTTTCAGAAGTTCGCATCAGTGTAACTCTTTATAGTGAACCCTTCCTTATTTCCATAGAATTAGTACTTGTCAAGTTCTTATGTTATTCTAGTAACCCTTACTGGAACTAGACAGACATCCATTCGTCATGTCATACATACGAGTTATCAGGATCAGCACATCATATTGTCATGTCTTACATACAAGATGATGAATACATTTTATTCTTGCTATGTCCATACATGCAAGATGATGGGGTGATTACATACATGATAGAACCATATCTATTCTTAGTGTTCCCATTCTTCATAAGAATTGGACACTTGGCCTTGGGATACTAACTCCATGTAACATGGACAAGTTTTCTCCCACTGAATCTGTACACACTGAACCCTTCAGTATAGATTGCCAATGTATGCTTTCTCTTTTCAGGTCAAGAGGTTCTCAAGAACTATCTCTCTAGATCGCTATCCCTATCATAGGAAATGTCTATATATTCATTAAAGATAATTTCCACAAAGGATTCCATTCTAGAACGTCTCATTCCTCATTGACATGTGGAATACAAATACGCTCCCACTAAATCATAGATCCCTTCTTTATCTTTTTCATATCAGTAAAACTCTTTGACCATATTATCAAAGTAAAGATCCCAGTTTTGAGTTGCTTGTACTCAACCAATAACTTATATACTTCATTTGCATTAATGGATTCATAAACCTTATAGGTTGTGTCACGTACACATCCTTGTTTTATTTCTCATTGGAATGCAGTTTTAGTATCCATATGCCAAATCTCTTAGTCATTAACTTGCAATCAACAAGCATCATCCTTCTCAAAATGTTATCCATGTGTCTTAACGCTTAAGACTCATTCACACTTATGGATTTCATCCCAATGCGTGCTACCATCAAGGTCATACCTTATGGTTCACATGGAAGTCATTTAGGATGTAATGGTCATAAACCATAACTCCAAATCCAGTTCCTCATCTAGATAGTTGATTCATCACATGACCAACTCATCACATAGATAATCAAGGTGTATCTGTCAAGGATATAAGAACTCACAACCCTTTGTGATTCTTAATGTTCTTTATTAGTGTAGGGTATTCTTTATTTAAGAAGAGATGAGTTATTTGATAATCATCCTCTAACTCCTTAGAGTATGACTCCTTCTTGATTTAGACATCACCATGCCTTAATCATGAGTTCACTATGATACACTATCATTATCACTCATAAGGTTCTCAAACATTTGGTTCAAGTATTTCATTCATTGATCTCATCAAGAATTAACACTTTACCAAATTCGTACTTCATCTATGATATTCTTGAACACTTCAAGATATTCATATTGGTATTTCTCTAAACACCTCTTGAAGTATTAGAATTAACATTAATAGGTATGTAAATACATCACATGTATTATAACTAATAGGATAATCATTCTCCCACTACCACTAGTGAAGATTGATTAATCATGTCTAAGAGATTCATGTCTCTTACTGGTTTTCTAACCAAAAGAGTCTTGATTTATCCATCATATGGAAACTGGAAATGAATTTCTCATGATTTATGCTAATTTGATTGTTTAAGTTATTAATAACTTTTAGGTATTATTTCATCTCATGCATACCAAGTACCACAAGATAAACAAGGCATTGCCATAAGGAAACATCAAATTTATTAATTGCCATTATTGTCATACAATATGCAAAAAATAAGGTGTTTCTATCCATTGACCAATATGAAATAGCAGTTCATAACTCTATTACATGCCTTCAAGGCGGAAAATAAACTAAAGAACTCCTATCTTTTGTGGCAACACTTGCCCCATTTATTGGGTTCTTTACATTTTATATCTTGGTATCATATACCTCAAAAATTTTACAAGTTTATTTCATGACACCTTCAGGTGGAGACGTCCGTCGCTTCCTTCTTATTTAGTTCTTCCAGATAGAGTGGACAATTCCTTTTCCAATGTCCTGGCTTTTGATAATGGTGGCAATTGCCTCTCTTGGTCACACCTCCCTTGGCCTTGAGAGTTGAAGATGGCTTGGATTGTTGGCTAGCATCAGGACCTTTCTTAGCCTTGCCCTTGCCCTTGTGCTTGGACTTGCCTTTCTTGTTATTGATCATCATCATAGACTTAGGCTTGTCCTTCTTCAGTTGTGCGTCATCTATCCTCAACATTCCCAACAACTATGTCAACGGTGTGTCAAAGTTGTTCATGTTTTAGTTCATCACAAACTGACTGTAGGATTCTGGCAATGATTGCAGTATCACGTCAGTAGCCAACTCTTGGCTCAGGGGAAATCCTAGTCTTGTCAGGTTCTCCACATACCCAATCATTTTGAGCGTGTGTGGACCAACTGGATCTCCTTCCATCATGACACACTTGAATAGCACCCTGGAGACATCATATCTCTCTTGTCGTTCTTGATCTTCATACATGTTCTTGAGATGCTGAATCATCTCAATGACACCCATGTTCTCATGTTGTCTTTGCAACTCGTGGTTCATGGAGCACAACATCAAGCACTTTGCATCAATGGCATCTTCATAATGCTTCTTATAAGAATCCATTTCTGCCTTTGGTGCGGTAGGAGCAGGTTCCTCTGGAGCTGGAGTATCTAGGACATAGAGATTTCTCTCTTGAGTGAGAACAATTCTCAATGCCCTAAACCAGTCATGGAAGTTAGTCCCATTCATCTTGTCCTTTTCAAGGGATGATCGCAATGAAAAGTGATTGTTGTTTGTTGTCATTTGAACTACAAAAGGAAACATATGCAATTTAGTCCAAAACTCAATTTTAACTTATTTGATTGATTTGAAAGTTTGACGATATAATTAGGACTTTAATTAATTATCGCTCCCACTATTTTTGTTCAAATTGATAGCCCTCACCATCAATTCAGAAGATTTCTGTGTACAATCTTCTAGTGGGTCAAGATCTGTATTTCATCAAGTCATGAGTCAGCTTTGGGTAATCACCCATAATCCTGACTATTTAGGTAGGCCATCATGCCAATTGCATCATATGAAACTCTTAATGAATAAACATGTGCAACACCTTGCCAAGAACATTTTGTGCCTTTGGGCTTAGACACTCTAAGAATCACCAGTTAAGTCTAACCCAAAATCTGACATGGTAAGCATGCACCCTGCTTTGGCAGAGCCTACATGTTTACCCTTCACACTTCCACGAGATAGACAGCGCACCACGCTTTGGCGTAACCTACGCTTGGTCGATCAAGTTTTTCATGTGTGCCACTGATGGAAGGTGTAAAAGACTTAATATTTAGATGAGGGATTTGGTTTTTATAGGTACATATACATATCCAATCACTACAATATATAGTGTGTATCATATACATGCTATATCCCACAGAAAACATGCAAAATGATAAAAGTGATGATTATGACCATCCTAATGTGATTCCTCGAGCCAAGAGGAATCTCGGTTATCTAGGTCCACATCACATGCAACTTGTACAAGATGAACTATGTGCTTTGCCGTTCTGGGTTTGATCAACTCATCTCCATGATTGATTGGCTCGCCATTAGGCCGGTCGGTTGGGTGCCACCAGTCGATCGATTGGCTCCTCCAACCAATCAGTTCGTCTGGTCATCATGTATCTCCTCATGGCCGCCACCCGTTCATCTCGTTCCTCAAACCGGTCATCTAGAACACCAACTGGTCGATTCACGCCTTGAATCGATCGTCTCAGTCATCATTAGGTTGTCTGCCATTCTTTGACATAACAAGAAATAAAATTCTATCTTATTTACATTTGAATAGGGAAACCCTGAGTTACATTCGGGGGGAGCAAATGTAGGAAAGAAATCTCGAGTTATCTTGAGTTACATCAGGAATAAGAGATAGGGAATCAGTGCGCAGACCAAGATGCAAGCAACCACAAACAACCAAGCACACATACATAGGGTTTATTGGCCATAACCACACTATACATCCACCACAAACTGGTTTAAGGGCGACACGTAACGAGTGCATTCATATTACATATCATATATGTATTTTGGGATTTGTTGATTTAGGATTGGACATGCATAAAGGCAATTTTATTCGCATCGTATGAAATAAATAAAGGCGACAAACTAAAATCGATCACATTGATAATCCTAAAGTATAGAGCAGTTGACGTGGCTCTGATACCACTTTTGGGTTTTAGGGGAGATAGAGAAGGCAACGGAAACAAAAATTTTGTCCGCCCAAACCCAAAATAAAGGAAATGCGTCAACGTTTATACAATAGGAAGGATGATTTGTAGAGACATACCTTATCCCGAGGCTTGCTCGACAACGTTACCTCGTGGCTTGCATGGTCTTCACCTCCGGTCTTGGACGGTGTTTGTACAACTCCTGGTCTCATTGGGACTATCAGGATTGACAATTGTCCTCTAAACAGTAGAATTCTCCCACCTTTAAAGTAGTCCACATGGACCACCTGGAACTCTGATCTCCTTGTCACATAAGGAATCAGAAGGAGTCACACCCTCTTGTCAGCGTACTAGTCACTGACACACTCTCCTACCACCAGTCACTTTTCTATAGTTGTCCCTTATCGGGTAGCACTTGCTCTGGCTCTCTCACCTACCACAACCAGAGAGAATGACAACTTTACAGAGCAACTGGTGTTTTGAGTGGTTGTACCTGAGAAGCCCCAATAACCCTATATATAGGAGGGTCATGGGACAGGGTTCTCTACCCCAAGCAATGCATGATTAAAGTAGGAGTAGAAGGGTTCGAGATTTTGCACAAAACAACCAACTGCACCAGCTGAACTGATCATTTCAAGCATGAACCGGTCGGTTGGGGACCTGAGTCGATCGGTTCACACCTGAACTGATCGGTTGGGGAACCTGAACCGATCGGTTCAAGCATGAGTCAATCGGTTCGTGAACCTGGTCCAACTCAAATTAACTTTCATATTTGTTTCCAACTAATCAAATATTAGTCCTTGTCCTAATCAAATTTGTACAAGTGAAACAAATATGTATTTGTAAAAAGAGTCTTCTGACTTTCTAAACGATCTAAGTTGGTCACACAAATTGACCGGTTCAACAATTGAGCTGATCGTTTCATTGACACATGACCCGATTGACTCACAACTTGAGTCGATCGGTTCACCAACCTGAGCCGATCGGTTCAACCCTGTGAGCCGATCAGTTGCGGCAGTAGACTGTGCAAATCTGTCAATTGTAGTTCCAATCAATCTGATACTCTTAAATCGTCTGGTCCAATACCTTGAACACTATGATTTTGAGCTATCAAATAATTAAATGTTTAATTCAACTACTAAACTCCTTTAGTAATAAATCTAAACATTGTTTGTGGATAAACTCCTCTTCCAAGTTAAATCCTATGTGTGTGACCCTGCAGGCCCATTTGACATTGGTAGTGAAAGTCCATAACACTTATGACTTCACAAGCAAAGAGCGATGCTTAGTCGCACATCAGTGCTACCCAAGTGAAAAGGAAAGTTGGAGAACAACTTTCAATCCTACAATCTGTGAATGGTGTTACAACGAATGTATAATTCCTTTGTCGCATATATCCCGAATGAACTCAAGGCATGGAACAGTCATCCTTTCAACGTTCATCACTTTCTTGATCTCAGAGTAGACTAGAGGAGATATGTATGACATCAATATCACATACTGATTCACACATGCGTGCGCTCACCTATCTCAATCCTACTCATCAAGTGGCCATGGATATCAAACTCCCTCAGGAGGGTCAAATCCCATATCTATCACTCACCCCTCAAAAGCCCCATGTGTCAAAGCCACCCAATCATCACCTTTATAACAACCCATGTTTCAGAAATGTGTTTGATGATGTCAAATTGTACCCAACAACATGGGTTGAGTGCAGTGATTTCAGGTCAAAGAATCACACTCACCACCATCACTGTGAGAACTGACTGTGACTACCATGTCATGGTTCCATGTGTCAAACTCACGGTGGGTATGTCTGGTAAACTTGTTCTCTAACAAGTACCTATGTGTTTGGTTTGATATCTCTATATCATGACTAATGAGATTTTGTCATCAACCAACACCACAATCTAGTCTTGTGTGTCATTGTTATCTATCTACCTTCCATAATGACATCTGACTAGGGACATAATAAGAATGTACAAACTCTTAGCATCCGTATGATCTCATCATTCAGGTCCTCAACCTGAAAGCATACGTCATTGAGTACTATCATTCTCTAGACATTCAATATGTTCTATCATTATCTCATATGACTAAACTAGAAAGAATCGGAAGCTTGCCTTTGATGCTTATCAAATCAATCTTAATGTATCCCACCAATCATCCCATGATTGGCTCTCAGGTCATACATACCAACAGTTACCTCCATGGTAACACATCCACATGCACTTAGAGATGGTTATCTATGGGTCTACAAGTTCATTCTCTTACCATGCATGTGCCCTTCACTTAGCTTCTCAAGATTCTATTAGACCTCTTTAGGTTACCTTAAAACCAAAAAAATTGGTATACACCCTACAATAGGGCCCCTCTCCCAGGATGGGAGGAAATTACATCAAAGGTCACAAACATCCTTATGTCTAGGGTTTACATCCACATGAGCATGATTGACCCTAGCAAGCTACTAAGGCACAAGCAGACCACCTACTAGACCATGCCAGGTCATACCTATTCTCATTCCTTAACATTAGACCAAGAACACACCTTCCCATGTCACCAACTTATCCGTGAGAGGTTCATCAAACATACCTTAGACTTAAGGGGTTTCCCTTTACTCTAAACATGAGGAGTGCCATGCTCAAATCTATAGAAACTCAAATCTTGTCATGAGCATCAGGTACACCTCTTCCCCTCTTAGGCCTAGGAACCCTTGGTTTAACTTTTTAGATGTCCCACTGCATGCTCAACCTTTTTAACCACGAACCAAGCATGTACAAGGTATGACATGCACTTCCCATGATCCTTCTACTTGAACCACACTTCAGAGTGGAGTCCTCCTCAAGGACAACCAACTAGGTAAAAGGCCTCACAACTTGCTACTAAACCTCTTCATGGTCTTAAGGAACTCTTTTTCTTAACCCTGGAAGGTAAACACCTATACCATAGGCACAAAGGTACCAGCAGTCTCATCTTCTCTCTAGGGTTTGGTTCCTCTAAAGGAAACCAAGATACCATCAGCCTCCGAGGATCATGGATGAGGCAACTGTTACCATCCACTTAGGTCGCATCATCCTCAACTCCCCACTATTCCTCATATCTCAGAGTCTAAGCTTCCAACCTTCCTGCTTGGGTCCTTTTCTCTCTCTCTAGAGATACCCTTACAAACAACCTTTCTACTAGAGGTTCTCTCTCCCTGAAGGATCAAGCTCACAAGCATACCCCTACTTGGGTGAAACCTATGTTCAAACTTATGTTTTCTCAAGATTATCCATAGCTCTTTATGCTTATCTCATAATCTATCCATCATGGACTTCTAGCCTCAATTTCAACCTACTGTGCGTACTACTGACGTACTCTAGGTGCATACTAAGCCATGCTCCTATAAGCCCATAGGGTTTCTATAGGTTCTTCACTAACCTCATCATTGAACGAGATATCCTTCACTCTAACATGCACGACCCTTTCCAGGGTTGGGTCGCCAAAGGAACTAGGTCATCCAACCTCACATAGATCATATCGTCATGCGTATCCAAACCAAAAACATATCCACCCACACACATGGTCAACCATGACATATAACTCATCATGCCATCTCTTTAACCACCACTTAGGGATAGCGTTAGCATCATCCTGAAAGGATGTACCAGGTCTCTACCTTTAATGGAGATATCTACCTCCAAAACCAACTCTCTACTCATCCTCTTGACCAGAGGGTCTAACCTCAGGTCTCTCATGACAATCCATGTCATATGACCAAATCATGCAACTATTCTTTAGTTTACGCTTAAACTATTTAGCTTATGTCCATGACATCTTATTTACATGCTTTTTATTAATTTTGGTGGAGGATTCCTTAACCTTATCATGCATACCCTATCCTCAAGAGGGGGAGGAAGAGAGAGAAAACCCTAAACCTTATAATCCTAATAGAATTAGGGTTGAGAAGGGATGAAAATAGATGAGAGAGTCTTAAAGGTATCTTATTTCGAGTCAGATCCTAAGACATTGGCCAGGAAGTCACACAGATCTAGGAGTCTTCATATTCTAACTAGCGGTGCAGAGGAAAATATTGCCGACCCCCAAGCGTGATCCTTTTCTAGACACCTCTGTCTTTTAGAATATCCTCTAATAACTCCCTTGGGTTTTACAGATTTTGTAAAATTTAATAATTATTAAAGATTAAATGAGGAACCTATGCTATGATACCAAATGTAATGACCCTTCCTCCCGGTAACCCCCAATTAAGAAAGACCAAGAGGTTTGAGTCGTTATCCCAAATTTTTAGGATCAATGGTTCGATAAATAATCAATAATAATTATAAAATTCTACCAAAACTATACTGAAAGATGGAATAAAACAAAACTATGCATATCTTTTTCAAAAACTTGGATATCTACTTCTATACCCAGTTGGAGTCTATTCTAACTAATACTCCTTGAACTTTAATTCTTACTTTCACAATATGTCATTTTACTATTTGTCCTTTTCAACTTTGTACCTAAAACGTCGACAAACAAAACATCAGTCAGCATATAGGAATATGCCGGTATGTGGGGACAACCAAAATTTCACACATATGGCTACGAAATCTAAATATCACAATCAAGTTAATTAACAAGCCAATTTATGCTTTTAGTGTGACATTCTCCGCTGCTTTTTCCCTAACCCTGGCATACCCTCCTTAGGGTTTATCTTTTGCCAATGACTTAAGGCCACCTTCTCAATCCTGAGCTTGGTGCCTGGGGTCACCTCTCATGGTGCCTGTGAGTCATGCAATAAAGACCAACTTCTCAATCCCGAGCTTGGTGTCTAGGGTCACCACTCATGGTGCCCATGGATCTTCCCTCCTGGGCTTGAACTTTTGGCATCATCCATCAGGGTGGCATGTAGGTGTGAGAATTCACACTTATATTATTATTGTGATAATCATAGTGAATTTATTATTTGCAAGTATGAACATCCAAACTAATAGGTTGCATTCAATGCGATGAATAATCTAGAAAACTTTTGGGAAACTAATGTGATTAACCATAATTAACCACATACCTGTCAGGCTGACTTGAGTGCAGGAATAATCCAACTAAGTAAGAAATCCAGTAAACAAGCAAGCACATAAGATGATCCTAAAATATGCATCCAATTATCCTAACATTGATCAGGCCATCAAGGTATATTAAACCTAGCTCGCTTCCTAGGGTTTCTAGTCCACTTTTAGGGTTTATATTACAATTAGGGTTTTAGCCTCCATATTTATTACTTCTAATGATCTTTAGTCCACAAACCCTAATTTCAACATCATAGGCACAATTAAATGTCAAATAATTCTATTATGCCTCTTTTACATTAAAACTACCATTTTTATCCTTTACGATCATTAGGCCCAATTATCATCTTTGGTACCTTAACAACTCATTGTGCATTATGGTCTAATTCACATATGAACTCTATTTATCATTAATTCCCCCTTTATTCCTTAGAAAACCCTAATTACCATATTAAGGGTATTTATCCACAATTAAAAACTTTTATACTCAAAATAGCTTAGAACCATCATATCTCAGCTTTATTCATGAATTTGAACAATTAAAGCCATTAAGAGTCATAATTACTAACATTAGGGTTTCAAGGCCCATTAAAGCTCATTTATGCACATGGAACCCTATATTAATCCAATTATGTGTAAAGTTCATCCTTTTAGATCTTGATGTGTGTTTTTATAATAAACAGGTTAATATCAACTTTAATCATCCATATAACCCTACATTGATAATCTCAAATTATGGTTTCTCAATCATTAATGCATTAAAGTTGATAAGTTCCACTACTTTTCGAATTGCAAGAGGAATTAGCTTCTAAATATATTTTTATTGGATTCCACACATTTTTCTAAGCAAAATTAATATTTTACATGTATCGATCTGAGCTACCAATAAAAAGATATAAATTTTGCAATATTTCACTTGGACCAATAACCGAGCGCCACGTCATTTCTTCCATGCAACATAGCCCGTTTTAGAAAACATAACACAATTACATTTATACCCTCATGTAAGTGGTTGGTTCTTCATACCCCAGAGGGGCAAAAATGTGCAATCGTCGATTGGTCGTCTTCAAGCTCACGACGCCCGACCTGGCGCCAATTGCAGCCCTACGCGGGGCTGCCCACCCCTTCCTAGGGTTCCCAGACTGCCACCAATGGCCGCCCAAGCTCCTTTGTCCTTTGTCGCACCTAGGGCACCACCCATCTCGTGGCCTAGGTGGCTAGCTCAAACGTGCCAAGCTTGCGATGCTCTGCGCATCGTGTAGGCCTGCAGCAGGTGGTTGCACGAGGTTAAAGCTTCAGAGATGATAATTGATCCTCCTCCAATCATCGTAAGATCAACAGGCTTCCATCGCATCCCATATTGCCCCCTCAAAACTCTAGGGTTCAAACTACCCTCTTCACTAGGGTTTGCATGCGAAGGAGAAGGAGAAGAGTGAGCGAGAGACGTGTGGGATCTCCTTGGGCTCGGCCATGGGCTCTACCATTATATAGGGGAGGGTAGTGAAGCCCTAGGATGACTACCCACGAGTTAACAAGTCTCTTTCCCAAAAGGAAACCTATTCCTTCATTAAGAAGATATCTTCTCACTCCTAATTATCTTCTTAATAAACCATATTTATTGGATATTTAGGAGTTCAAAAATCCTCTATCTTATTCTCTTTATGCTTGTCTTTTAATCCATTGGCACGAAATTTAACTTTCTTATAGTAGAAAATACCTTTTTTTAGCAATACCACAAAAATCATTAATTATGTATCACATTATCCTCTTATTTTGTATTATTCGTATTTTCACTTTCTTTTTCTCCATTGGGGCTCCTTGGACCCCTAGAAACTCTAATATTTCGAAATCCTTTTTAGTGGATACTTATTATCCTTCTAAATGCATCTATATCCATTATTTCTCATTATTTTACTTCTTTCTTTATTAAAATATCTATTTTCGAGGATTTCTCTTTATCTCTCTTTTATTTTCCTTATTGGAATTCCTTCTAACATTAGAAACCTTATGGATACGAAAATCCACCAAAGATGACTCAATCATACCTCTTTTCACTTATTTCCCACATTTTATCATTGTTTCCAATTTCTTTCTTAATAAATAAATATTTAATTGATCTTTGGACTCCTTGGGACCCAAGGAACCCAAGATGCACAAAATCCATCTTTGGATAATATTCTCTTGCCTTCTAGAGGTTTCTACTTCTTTCTTTTCTCCACTTCTTATTTACTCATTTAATAATGGAGTTTCCTTTGTTTTTTCCTTGTTATTCGGCCCAATAGCCAATAAAGCCCACAAAACAACGAACAAGTCTATTGTAAACGAAATCCTTTTATTCAAAACAAATCATATCATTATTTTTTCAAATATCTTTAATAGGAGAAATTACATTTCTCACCAAAAGAACCCAAAAATTGGTGTTGTAACAGTGTGTCTTTGTAGTATCCCTCGTTCTCGTTATCTTCAATTATTGTTATCATGGTCGACCATATTTAATCTAAGTTCTTCATTTTTTTAATGTTTTTAGTCTTGGTGCAAATCTTGGGAACACCCTTTTTGTTTCCTAAGAACTTGAAAAAAGGTTTAAAGTAGGAAAACCATCTTGGACTCACTCTCTACTTTTTTTGCATTTTTAATTTACGAACATACTAAAAAGTGAATTTCTAAATGACGTGTACATCTAGGGAGCACCCCCTATCTTAGTTTCTTTTATCACTTAGAACATAAATATATTTTCAAATAGGGGGCCCATCTAGGGTAGCCACTCTATAATGCCCTAGTCACAAATTAAGGCTCTAGTGGCTTTGTAGGAAAGCTAATTGACCCCAAGACAACACTACCATAGGTTGTGTTCTTTGTCCTTACTCATAGTTAGAGTTAAACTTCTTCCTAAAATGAAACCATGCTAAGCATGATTAAATTTAGAGTACATTTTGATGGTATATATAAAAAGGAGGTGTACCTTACTGATATGAATCATCTAATAACTTCTTTTGACATCATTTTGTTTGAGGTATGAAAACCTAGGATGTTACAATCTCCCCATTTACACTCTTGCATCCTTGTCAAGGATTTACCTCATAATATCTCCCTCATATCAATGCAAACTCGGAATGAAATATGTAAACCTATCTCCCATTCTTCTATAGGAACGCAAGTGTGGCTCCACCAATGTGTATAACCCTTTCCAATATGCTTGAACAACACATCTTAAGAATGCAATGTCACATGCCCATGTAGACTCCACTTACTAAAGAGCAACTACTTATTATACCATTTCTATATGCCCAAATACACATCCTAAGGCTAATAAAGTTTGGATATGATGATTGTCTACAAAACTGACACTATCCACAACTTTGTGCTTTTCCTACCTCAAATACAACCTAGGTCAGCTTCTCGATAGATTGTGTATCCTAGTACTTCTCCAAGCCAAGAACACTTAGATACAAAGACTTATTGATGTGATATCTAAAAAGGAGGTACACCTTGTTAATGCATGTCAATAGTTTGATCATTCTTTTTAAGATTACTATATTTGATACCTAATATGTTACACCCCAATCTCACAATTACCATTAATCATGAGATTAGGGTATAAATTGAGGATTTTAGCGTAATACAAAGATCACCCTTAACTTTTTCTTCTTTTTCAAACTCTTAGTTTTCTCATATTGAATCACATAAATAAACTTTACAAGAGAATTAAACTTTGATTACTTTAATATGATCTCAACATTAATGATACACATCCATACATTCATTCTGTTTCTCACACTTCCATGTACATACAACATGATAATCAAATGCATTCTCTCTTATTAAGGAAACAAAGATACAAATATCATTTACAACTCTCTCACATATATACAAGGACCTAGAGTGACAAGGACCGATTGAACTTAACTATACTCAAACTTAACTCTTGTGGCAGATCTACTCTGATCAAATGAGCTTCTTCAAGTCCATGTGATATCCCTACAAATTGTGAGTAGAGGGGTGAGCCTACTCGCTCAGTGAATGAATACTTCAAAGAAACAATCTAAAGCACTGATATAATTACAAATATACTTCTAAGCAACTGATATCAATTATAGAAGCAGTAAGCTTTAAAAAGATTGATCATTTACAATCATAAATATGGCAGGATACTCTAGATATCAACAAGAGCAAATCAATATATGAGCATGCTTGATTAATTTCAAAGAGAACTAATAATTCAGAAACACACAAAGAATAATTGTTGGGAAACTATACTCGAATCTTTCTTAACATTTCTTACTTATACGAAACTCTTTAAACCTTTGTGAACATATTTTAGCTTATGCCCAGATCATATGCAGTGTAGTCTACATATGAAGACTCATAGCGAATTATGATCTCACCATACAAGACTTAGCTTAAAACTCGGGAAGCTAACCCTAGAACTGAATCCAGGTCTGCTTGACTCAAACTGTCACGTCTGACTAAGGAAGCTAAATAGCTGGCCTTTAACTGGACCTCTCCTTCTAGGCTGAGTACACAGTCGGAGGGTCTGAGATGCTCTGTGGGCCTCATCTTGGTACACTCTGTGGGTACCTCTGGGTTACCACCGAGATCTCTGGTTCATGTTGGGTAACCTATCTTCTCTTAGGAAACTTCCTCAAGGTCTTTGTCTCCCCGCATACTCTGTGGGTGCGATCCTATCCCCGTATACTGGTCACTTCTAGGGTAGATCGTTTCCTCCCTACAGTGCAGACATCCGTAGGGAATCTACAGTGTTTAGGGCACCTATGTCTATTATTTTATTATTCTTGGAAAGCTCTTACTATATTGTATCTTTTCCCTTACTTATACTTCACTCTGGTATCTCTATGGTACTGTGTCTATTTATTTGAAGTTTATAACACAACATGTATATCATTCTAAACTTGGCAGCGAAATATACTCAAAACACTGTAATACACTGATAAATCAACATTTTATACCTGCAGGAAGACTAAAATTCTAAAATAACAGAATACATGTCCACTTGATACTTTATACACTAGCATCATGCAATTGAACTTTTTAATACACTGATAAGAGTTAATTACTTGACATACAAGTAATCATCATTTGCACCTGTAAATTATTTGTACTTTCTTGGAAAACGTGCACCTAAACCCAAATCTTGAGTTGTGCATCACATTACATATCGTAGTTTAGCTCTATAAACCATTCGTTTCATAAACCATTTGATAACATTTACCACAAATGAACTGTTAAACATTACCACATCTCATACTGAGAACATTAATATCAAAATACTTGATTCATTGAACATCCTATCCTTAGGGTTTTATTTACGTCATTAACTTATCACATGGCTCTCATAAGGATTTCATGTGACATAAACATTCACTGAATAAAGACTACTATCAAAAAATCATATAAAATCAATATATGTAAGAAACCTTGGAACTGAGCTGAATTTGGGTTTCCATGCCATTCACTGAGATAACATGCATCAATAATTAAATTGAATAAATAAAGTCTATCATGTCAAGAAAATCCGTTCAAATGGATTTCACGATATCTATTCGCAAATATCCAACTTCCCTTGCATCTAGGGTTTCACCCTCTTTACTGAATTATCAAACAAACACTATTCACCTTGAACAAAATCCAAGATAGTATCTGACATATATGTACTATGCATTCAGATAAACAATCATTCATAACAAAGGGGATCTAGATAAACAAATTTCTCTATTTTATTATACAGCAATTTCAGTCATAGACAAATTCCCTATATTTCAGTTTAATCTTATAACATCTGTGAATACTTAGGGAATTCTCATTAGGATGTATTGTATACATTTCTAATATGATTTTATCATCTAAAATTCATCCAAATAGAGGAAGAATCCATTTCATATCATTTTGCAAGAACTTAGATCAAACACACAATTCAGGGTTTGTAGTCGCATACTAAGCAATTAAAGATTTTGGATGATATAACCAATTTTCGTGAAATATACTGTTTAGAGGAAGTTCCCACTCACCCTAAGGTGTGAAAATAGTTTAAAAATGCAGCTCATCCCTAAAAATCTCAATCTCATATCAAATCCCTAGCAATTCACCTGATTCTTCTTCCTTTCAACTCGGAAACACTAAAAATGAGAGATTATGAAGAAAGAGTGAGAAAATGGGAAGTTTTGATACCATTTTGGATCAAATTAGAGGAGGGAAGGAATCTTGACATGTTAGAGAAGATTCACCATTAAAGTCTATCTAAAGAAGCTAAACTTACATGATTTCATCATTCCTCAAACCGCAAAACCCTAGGTTAGCATCTCCATCACTTTCTCCTCTCAAACTCTAACTCCCCCCTCTCTCTAGGATTTTGTTTCTCTAGATTGAATCATGAATTATTAGATCTCCTTGTGTGTTAGGTTTACCATATACATCAATTGAGCTTCTTGGGTCAATTGCACATTGACCCCTCACTATACTTTTTCTTATTTCAGCTGAATTTTCTGTCATAAAAATATTACTATAATTCATCTATTGATAAGGTCTAAACGCATCCAAAAATTATGAAAATTTTAAATGTTTTTTATGATTGAGATGTAGATCTCCAATGAAAATTTCATATAATTTGTACTTACCTTAAAATAAATAAAAATAAAATACGACACTGCTAAAAAGCACTCTATCAACATTTTGGTCAAAGTATAGTTCGACTGAGAACCACATTCAAAGAACACTCAAATATTCTGAAAATTTTCTCCAATATTCATGATTAAGATATACATATCATATCCAAAATTCAATTTAATAAAAAAAATTTAGAAAATATGAAAAATCATTTATCACACTGCTATCCTAATCAAATTCCATATTCATGTACTATCAAAACCCTAATTTTGCCGATTAGGGTTTACATTTCTCAAACCTTAATTCTTCAAACTAAAATCATATTTAGAGTTTCTTCTTGGGTTTGAAACATCACAATTGATCTACTATCATTAATCAAGTCTAAACGATGTTCAATCTAATCAAGCATGTAATCATTCAGGTAAACCCTAGTTTACCAATTAAGCACAAATGTGGTCATTACAATTATCACCCCCTTAAAAAAAGTTTCGTCCCCGAAACATAAATACACAACAAAGTATATTCAAAGTTTATTTTAAGTTTCTTAAATCTTACATGTCATTACATTCTTGTATTTCATACTTGAATGCAATTTTCAACATTAAGTCCTTCATTTCTTTTCTAATCACAACATGTTTGAAATAGTTCTCAATGACAACAAACAAATTCTCTATGCCACAATCAATCATAGAGTAGATAGAGAAGCAACCATTTCAATATTTTCATACACTTGAGGTGTTACCTCAACATTGATAATCTGATCCAACTATCTCAATTCATACGACTCAATATGTACTATTTTTATGTATTACCTCTAAGTCACAAAAGAGAGTTCACCATGTTCTTTTGAATTTTACTATTGTGCTACTCAAATAGCAAAATAGTCTTGAGTTGGAAGACTAGATTAAAAAGCAATTATACAATACTATTCATGACATCCCCATTGCTTCATGGATGCATAAGGTGAAGCATTACTATCAAATTACATATTATTCTCAAGTATGAACCCACACATAATTCAAGGTGTAACCATCGGGTTATAGCATACTAGGGTTTCAACAGCAGTAACAAAGTACTCCATGATTGTATTAGTCATTCAAGGACTATTCATACCCAATTACCATCACTTAGATATATTAAAGCTAGTTATAACAAGATATACCTCATTAGGGTTACATATCAATACAATATGGTTATCATCCCTTCTATTCATATGAGTGAATAGGTAAGAATACCTTATTCAGGGTAACCCTTCATTTGTTCCATCATTATTCGACCCATATCACCATACCACAATTGTACAATACTAAGATGGATTACTGGTATGAATGACTACAACTATCAGACACCTTTAATTAACATATTGCTTGCACATGTACACTAAAATCATACATAGAACCAATTTACATCCCTTAATATACCTTCAACAAATTATACTTCTAAAAACAAATTCACATATTACTAAAAGCCATTGTTTTCTCTTATCTCTCTCCTCATTCACTACTACTTACTTTTTGCTACTTATCCTTCTAATTATAATCATGTAGATTAAACATTCCTAAAATTGAAACATACAAGGTACAAATAGATTATTCATCATTCTTTCTATCATTGCAAGAATTTATCTCATATCACACTTCACTCATATTGTATTGCTCCTTTTGTTCAAAACACACTTGTTACATTTCAAATTTATATCTTACTCTTTACTCCAAATCATTTCCATATTGTTTATCTACCTTCCAGATTAGCAATCTGTAAACCCTGGATTACTATCAATGCTAGTTTACTTCTCATAGTGCAAATCTCATGATCTTGTTTTATAGAGATGCTAGTATTCAAGGTCAAATCACTAGTGACATCCCTTGAACTACTACAACTCTAAACATTCTGGGTGTGGTCCTTATCAATAGCATGACGTTATTGTAATGTGACCTTGGTCCCTTAATTTGAAATTCAAACTTTGGATCTCACAAGTTTTACTAAAGTCTTCTTTATCTTATCGATTGAATTTCCTTTCTCTTACTTGGCCATTCAGATAGATTATAGTCTCAATTACACTGCTAGGGTTTCATCATCATATTGTCCGTCATTATTACATTCACTAGATGTCTCTACCATGGTGGTTATGCATCATATATGATTCATTTTCTTATCACTTCATTCCCACATTGCTCTCATTAAGGAAGATATGAGAGAGAAGATGATTTAGAGACTTAGAATTCTTATCTTCAAACATTCAATAGTACATTTCTCATATGTAGGTTTAATTAATTATCAACAAGGATACTTGACTAATTAGAACTTTCTTGAATCTCACAACCTCTTTATTTTATAATCTATATTACTCCATTATGTTTCAAACCCTTCTTTACTTTCCATAGTCCTCTTACCATATACTACTCTTCCACCTTTCATCTTTAACTTCTAATTTTTTCTAATGATCATGTTGCTTATTCATGTGTATGATCATGTATACCATGTTGCACATATTTCTTTTTATCCTTCTACTAATGTGAAGTTGAAATTCTAAATCAATAATATCTCTACTAGTTTCAACTCATATTTAATACATTATATATCCTTCATTTTAAATCAAATGGCTCATGCATGGGTGAAACATAGTTTCTCTTTCAATCAAAATTTTCCTTCCTGAATATAGTCTACCTTTGTATGAATTATTCAATTATTTAGCTACACTTTTATTCTTCTTTTAGAAACTAGTTTGTTGTTCTATAGAGACTAAGAATCCAAAGACAGTAAGGATGAATGTATTAAACTTATTAATAAAGGTATACATTCCATACTCTCAATTATATCATAACTCTCATTCCTTAATCAAGCTCATTATTTCCAACATTTC
Source organism: Alisma plantago-aquatica (assembly GCA_963693085.1). NCBI lineage: Eukaryota > Viridiplantae > Streptophyta > Magnoliopsida > Alismatales > Alismataceae > Alisma > Alisma plantago-aquatica. The sequence goes on from OY856409.1 coordinate 1,423,153,636, forward strand.
TCTTTGTTTCACTAAGTTTCTTATTCTAGTTTTATGATTTACATGCTCATCTAGTTCTCTTCACTTTAACTCTTCTGAAGACTCTTCACTTCTATGTACTTATTGTATACTTAGCTCTTTTCTTCTATTTTCCCTTTGCTTTGGAGTACATAAAAACATTGTACTCGGTCATATAATCCATTCCTCATGATTGATTCTTACTATCTTGGCCCCTTACATACTTTTCTCATATCTTTTCCATATTTCATATTTAGAGTTCATATAATACTAATAATTAAACTTAATATGAACCTTATGTCGTGTTCCTTTATTCTCAATTAAGGATTTCTCATATGAGGCCCCAAAGTTGGATCTCAGATATCAATTCCAACTGATTCTTAATTATCCCAGTCTTTCCATTATACTTCAAAATCTTAGAGTATATACATTCATACTAGAATTTGGATCTAATATATCCATAATTTACTCTTTTTATGTTACTAATAGGAGTCATTAGATCCCATTAATGCATACTGCCAGCCGAACCAGGCCAAACTTGCAGTCCTAAAGCCAAGAGCTACTTAGTATTACTCAACTCCTATTCATCTCAAATGTGTGTAAGAAAACTTATCCACTTAGGAAAGCTCATTCAAAGATCATTTCTAGTCTACTTGATACAAAGAATGTAATAAATAAATGATACAACTGCATAGTGTACAACAAATCTGAAAGACCCATATATATTTCAAAATACTGAATATATGAATTCAAACATAGAAGAGCTTTTCTATTCATCTCCAATAAAACAACAATATGAAATGAAAGTTCTATCTCATTTTATATTTATGCTCTTAATTCATGTTACTTATCTTATTTATAACCCTAATATTTCTAGGGTTCCTCTCTAGACCATCCTTCCACTATATACCTGGCCAGGGTATACATGAAAGAATAGATAGAGTAGCTTGATACTGGTTGATCCAAGTACTCAGATACCGGGCCAGGATATCCAAATACTCAAATCCCCATAGCTAACATCATAACATCTCCTATCTGCCACACTTATGACTCTAACTTACTAACTTAATGGTCCCAGACAACTCAACCTAAGTTCTGATACCAAAGTTGTTACACCCCGATCTCACAATTACCATTAGTCATGAGATTAGGGCATAAATTGAGGATTTTATCATAATACAAAGATCACCCTTAACTTTTTCTTCTTTTTCAAAATCTTTGTTTTCTCGTATTGAATCACATAAACAAACTTTACAAAAGAATTAAACTTTGATTACTTTAATATGATCTCAACATTAATGATACACATCCATACATTCATTTTATTTCTCACACTTCCATGCACATATGACATGATAATCAAATGCATTCTCTCTTATTAAGGAAACAAAGATACAAACATCATTTATAACTCTCTCACATCTATAAGAGAACCTAGAGGGACAAGGACTGACTGAACTTTACTATACTCAGACTTAACTCTTGTGGCATATCTACTCTGATACAATGACCTTCTTCAAGTCCATGTGATATCCCTACAAATTGTGAGTAGAGGGGTGAGCCTACTCGTTCAGTGAATGAGTACTTCAAAGAAACAATCTAAAGCACTAATATGATTACATATATACTTTTAAGCAACTGATATCAATTATAGCAGCAGTAAGCTTTGAAAAGATTGATCATTTACAATCATAAATATGGAAGGATACTCTAGATATCAACAAGAGGAAATCAATATATGAGCATGCTTGATTAATTTCAAAGAGAACTAATAATTCAGAAACATACAAAGAATAATTGTTGAGAAACTATACTTGAATCTTTCTTAACCTTTCTTACTTATACAAAACTCATTAAACTTATATGAACATATTTTAGCTTATGCCCTGATCATATGCAGTGTACTCTACATATGAAGACTCATAGCAAACTACGATCTCACCGTACAAGACTTCGCTTAAAACCCAGGAAGCTAAGCCTAGAACTAATTCTGAGTCTCCTTGACTCAAACCATCACATCTAACTAAGGCGGCTAAATAGCTGGCATTTAACTGACCTCTCCTTCTAGGCTGATTACATAGGCGGAGGGTCTGAGACGCTCTGTGGGCCTCATCTTGGTATGCTGTGTGGGTACCTCTGGGTTACCACCACGATCTCCAGTTCATGTTGGGTAACCTATCTTCTCTTAAGAGACTTCCTCAAGGGCTTCGTCTCCCCGCACACTTTGTGGGTACGATCCAATCCCCGTATACTAGTCGTTGCTAGGGTGGATCGTTTCCTCCCTACAGTGTAGACATTCGTAAGGAATCTACAGTGTGCATGACACCTATGTCTATTGTTTTATTATTCTTGGAAATCTCTTACTATATTGTATCTTTTCCCTTATACTTGACTCTGGTATCTCTATGGCACCGTGTCTATTTATTTGAAGTTTATAACACAACATGTATATCATTCTAAACTTGGCAGAGAAATATACTCAAAACACTATAATATACTGAGAAATCAACATTTTATACCTGTTGGCAGACTAAAAATATTAAATAACAGAATACATGTCCACTTGATAATTTATACACTAGAATCATGCAATTGAACTTATTAATACATTGATAAGAGTTAATTACTTGACATACGAGTAATCATCATTTGCACCGGTAAATTATTTGTACTTTCTTGGAAATTGTGCACCTCAACCCAAATCTTGAGTTGTGCATCACATTACATATCTTAGTTTAGCTCTATAAATTGTTCGTTTCATGGACCATTTGATAACATTTACCACAACTGAATTGTTAAACATCACCACATCTCATACTGAGAACATTGATATCAAAATACTTGATTCATTGAATATCCTATCCTTAGGGTTTCATTTGCCTCATTCACTTGTCACATGGCTCTCATAAGGATTTCATGCGACATAAACATTCACTGAATAAAGACTACTATCAACAAATCATATAAAATCAATATATGTATGAAACCTTGGAACTGAGATGAATTTGGGTTTCCATGCCATTCACTGAGATAAAATGCATCAATAATAAAATTGAATAAATAAAGTCTATCATGTCAAGAAAATCCGTTCAAATGGATTTCACGATATCTATTTGCAAATATCCAACTTTCCTCACATCTAGGGTTTCACCCTCTTTACTGAGATATCAAACAAACATTATTCATATTAAACAAAATCCAAGATAGTATCTGACATATATCTACTATGCATGCAGATAAATAATCATTCATAACCAAAGGAATCTAGATAAACAAATTTCTCTATTTAATTATACAATAATTTCAGACATAGACAAATTCCCTATATTTTAGTTTACTCTTATAACCTCTACGAATACTTAGGGAATTCTCATTAGGATGTATTGTATACATTTCTAATATGATTTTATCATCTGAAATTCATCCAAGTAGAGGAAGAATCCATTTCATATCATTTTGCAACAACTTAGATCAAACACACAATTCAGGGTTTGTAGTCACATATTAAGCAATTAAAGATTTTGGATGATTTAATCAATTTTTTTCAATATACTATTTAAAGGAAGTTACCACTCTCCTAAGGTGTGAAAACACCTTAAAAACGTAGCTCATCCATGAAAATCTCGATTTCATATCAAATCCCTAGCAATTCACGTGATTCTTCTTCCTTTCAACTCGGAAACCCTAAAAATGTGGGATTATGAAGAAATAGTGAGAAAAGGGGAAATTTTGATACCATTTTGGATCAAATAATAGGAGGGATGGAATATTGACATGTGAGAGAATATTCAACATTAAATTCTATGCAAAGAAGCTAAATTTACATGATTTCATCATTCCTCAAACCACAAAACCCTAGGTCAGCATCTCCATCACTTTCTCCTCTCAAACCCTAACTCTCCCTCTCTCTCTAAGATTTCGTTTATCTATATTGAATCACAAATTATGAGAGCTCCTTGTGTGTTTGTTTGACCATATACAACAATTGAGCTGCTTGGGTCAATTGCAGATTGACCCCTCACTATACTTTTTCTTATTTCAGCTGAATTTTCTGTCATAAAAATATTACTGTAATTCATCTACTGATAAGGTCTAAAGGCATACAAAAATTATGAAAATTTTACATGTTATTTATGATTGAGATTCAGATCTCCATTTAAAATTTCAAATCATTTGGAGTTACCAATAAATAATTAAAATTAAACACTACATTGCTAAAAAGCACCCTATCACCATTTTGGTCGAAGTATAGTTCAACCGAGAACCACATTCAAAGAACACTAAAATATTTTGAAAATTTTCTCTAATATGCATTATTGAGTTATCCATATCATATCCAAAATTCAATTAAATAAACAAATTTTATAAAATATGAAAAATCATTTACCACACTGCTATCCTGATCAAATTCCATATTCATGTACTATCAAAACCCTAATTTTTGCCGATTAGGGTTCACATTTCTCAAACCCTAATTATTAAAACTAAAATCATAGTTAGAGTTTCTTATTAGGTTTGAAACATCACAATTTATCTACTATCATTAATCAAATCTAAACGATGTTCAATCTAATCAAGCATGTAATCATTCAGGTAAACCCTAGTTTACCAATTAAGCACAAATGTGGTCATTATATAATATCTTGTGATTTTACTATGTACATCCACTCTATGTTCTCTTTAATATATTTTCATTAAATATTTCTTGAATTTCTTTTCTCTATTACAATAAGTGGCCACACTCTTAGTATCGACCCGACTATGCACTAATCATTTATATAGGTTTTAATTTAGGTAAATGGACCATATTACTTAGTTGAATAAATATGTAATTAAAATTTGTGTGCTTCATATTATACCTTTAAACTTATTTCTTCCACATATGTTGCTACTTCACTCATCCATTATATAACTCAAGATATGAGATCTAGGATTTAAAATTATCATTTAGCACTACACACCGTCATTCTCCTATGGTTTCATGTAGGGAAGAGTATAACCCATGCTACTCAATTTAAGAATATAGTAGAGAATCAGTGGTAGGGTCCTTGTGCAACCATGACATCCTTAACCCCAAACATGCCCACTCCCTGGTAGCAGTTCTCAATTATAGTCTTCTTAATCCAGACATGTGTTAAGAGTATACCTTAACCTGGTGAACCTGGAGAGCCAAGTAGGATGAAGTAAATTATATCCATTATGAGATAGGGATCCCCATTTTCACCCTTTACAAGTATAGATATGGGAATGTTAACAATATACATGTAAAATATTATGAGGGGTAATGCATGGGGTGATACTATATTACAAAAAACATATTAAACCCTCAAGTTTAACCTAAAATTACATAAAAATCCTAAAAACAACATAAAAATGTTGTGGTAATTTTGGTATTTTGGAAACATTATTTTAAGTCAAATAGATAAAGTTCCAAACATTTCATACTTTAGTGCAATCATTATAAAAACCTAACATTCATTAAACCTGCATAAGGTTTTGATTCTTGGAAAACCAATGATTTACAATCAAAAATTGCGTTGAATGATGCCAAAATTTAGATATTTATGGTCAGTGGTGGAGGTGGGGCACAAAAGGTAAAGTGCCCCCGAACTCCAGAAAGTTTTTAAACAAGTAGTAATAAATTCCCAATCTCAGCTCCAATGAAATGAGTGTAATAGTAATAAAAAAGTTTGACCAGACAATACTCTAAGAAATTGACTCAAAAAAGGTAACTTCAAAAACCATTTCATTCAATATGTATTACGTGTGTTGACTAAAATACTTGTGGCTATATAATTTCCACAAATTCTACATGAGAAAGCACACTAGATCAATGTCTTTTTACCAAGATAGTCTTAAAATAGATGGCTTAAAAATGGATTAGAAATTACTTTATCAATGCATAATTCAAAAAATTAAATAGTGTTGACTTGATGCCCATGACTGTTTAGTTCCAATAAAACATGTACATGGAATTCATTAAAATCACATTTTCACCATAATATGTACATGATATGTGCATAACTCAAAAAATTAGAAATTGGTATACTAGATTAGTAAGCAAATTAATTTCTTTAGTGTGATTTATGGTTGAAAGAGTGGGGCCAGAACATGAATTGGATTTAAATAATAAAAAGTTTAAATATTGTGTTTAGTATTTAGATATATAGTTCAAAATAATGTGAAAGAATCCATTATCTTGTGGTTGTCTCAACACTTATCATACCAAAAGTTATGTTTTCAATGACAATCTAAGTTGTAGAGTTTATTTTATGTCAATCACCACAACCTGTACATCTTGGAAGTCCTCCATATACATATGATGTTTTTCTCATCCTGATCTCATGGCCATTGTTACCAAAAACAAAAGATTATTAGTATTTTGACCTGTCATAATTTCTCCTTATAAATTGGCAATTGACAATCGACAAGCATTGTTGAGCTTTCAATCAATTCAAGGAGAAATAGGTACATTCTTGTATATTTCTTTTAGTTGATTCAATTTTAATATTGGTGTCATTATTTTAAAGTTAATGCAAGAAATATCATAAACTAACATATTGGTTATTGATATATTAGATATACTCCTATCTATATATTTATTCTTATTAAATTATGAGATATTAGAAAATATAAACTATTATTGTAATTAATATCAACATTTAGTGATTATGTTGTTTACATTATTTGATTTGAAAGCACAATGTCTACATAGATGTATATCACTTAAAAAAATTAACATTGAGATTATCAGTGATAACAATCATAGTGGAAAGATCACTTGCTATTATATATATTATTAAAAACTCTTCAGCACATCAGATGAATGATAAGTGGCTCAATGATTCAATGGTTGTCTATATTGAAAAAGAAATAATTAACACCATTAGAAATAAAGTAATAGTGAAGTGATTTAAAATAACGAGAACTCAAAGAAATTTTTTAAATTTCGTTGAATGAGATTATGTTTTTCAAAATTAAAATCATTAATATATTGAAACATTATTAATTTGAGGGTTTTTTATACATTAATTTGAAAAATACTAGTGTTATTGATTTTTTTGTAAATTTTAGTTACTGACTAGTTTTATTGTTTCCCCCTCAGAAATCTGGCTGGCTCTGCCCATGTTTATGGTCATTATCTCTATTAAAACTAAATAGTTTCCTAATTCAAACATTTCAAAATTTTCATGCAACCTTCATAGTACTTGGTTTGGATCAGGCCTACATAATGTTTTAACTTATGTAAACTACTTTCCTCAAACCTAAAACACATTGAAATGATGTCGCAATTTCAAACTCTTTGGTAATTGTCTTCTTTGAAAATCAAATAGGCACTAGAATTTCCACATTTTAGCCTTTTTTCGCAACCCTTTTCAAACCCCAAAATACATAAAAGCTATGTAATATTTTGGTTTTGGAAAATAAAAACTTTATAAAACTAAAAACAATGTGAAAATGTTATTGACTTTTGAATTTTCATAAACAACCTTTTTGAACCCAAATAGTTTTGAATTCTATTTTTTTTTAATTTAGTGCACTTCTTCTATAAAGAAAAGATACATGAAACCTAAGTAAGGAATTGTTTTGGGAAAAAAAAAATTCAAAAACCCAAACAATGTTGAATTGTTGCTACAATGTTAATCATATTATTAAAATATTCTTGTAATAGGTTCGTAGATCCACACATCTCAATCTTTTATTCCATCCTTTTCAAAAATGAGAAATATAAACATGTACATAAGGGGTTCATATAGTAAATGCAAAACCATTTAGACCTGAAATAGAACCGATATGATGCCAAACTATTGAGTTTTAATAAAAAATTCAAACCCAAACAGTTCAAATTCCAAATACTCCAACAAATGCACACAACATGTCAGCCATTAATGCACAGTTGGAGGCAATTCAGTAGACACAACAGTCCATGTGGTTAGTTTAGTAGAAGATGCATCATCAGATCAACCACATGTACCACTACTAGCATGCATAGGTGCAGAGGAACCCCCAATGGGGGGAGGATTTTTTGGGAGGACTATGTGGCTACCAGGAGACATACATTCCTCCACAAACAGACTACTGGGGCCACTATTACTAGTATCCACCACCATATTTAGGCTCACTACAGGACCCACACCGCCAAAGCAGTGATTTCTACCCTATCATTCCTAAGCTTTAGTTTCATGCTGAGGACAACATGATTCAAAAGTTTGGGGTGGTAGGGCAGTATTCCTCCTTCTTAGCTTTATTTTATTGATGTCTATCTCACATGATCTTTGTTTAGTTGTTGATTTCTGTTTTTAGTATAGATTTCCTTTTGCTTGCATCCATGCGTACATATAATTCAATTTCATGCATTTTTGTGTGATTTTCATCAAATTTTCTTTTCATTCCATGCATTGCATTCTCATGTAGATTTTTGTAATTTTTGTGTGTTTTTAAGTATGATTTGCTACTTTATGTTATAATTTCCCTAAAGTTAGGTTTAGATGTGATTGAAGGCAAATTGGCACCATTTTGGCCAATTTTTCCCAAACTTGAATGTTCTTACCTAAAAGCATGTTTTGACTTAATCTCCACTATTTGAAATGAAAATTTTAATCTTTGACAAATGCACATCATTTTCTTAGATTTTATTGCTATATGATCTTGATTGTTGACTTTTTACATGTGCACCACTTCTCTCAAGTTTGTGTATGTTTTGGTTGAATTGTGAATTGAACAAGCTACAAATGTTTAGAGCCTATGGAATCACTTGATATAAATGTGAATCTCATGTTGTTTAATCATGTGGTGTGATATCATTTGATGAAGTGTTGGATTAGTTTTCATACAGGAAATCTTATTTTGAGAACTACACTAATGACCCCCCTTTGACCCGACTCTTCTCTCACCATCTTCACACCCCTCTTCCTCATGAAATGATGCATTAGAGGACATATTCATCCTTAGCCACCTCCAAAAGTTTGGGGTGTCCATATCTACATCTCCCCGATTCACTCTATCCACCATATGTCCTACCTACACCAAGGGAAACAAAAAAGAAAAGAAGAAAAGAATAAGAAAAAAGAAAATAAAAAGATTCTCATGTTTAAGAGCATCTAAATAAAGAAAATATGAGTGTGTAAAAAGCACTCCAAAATCTTACCGCAATCCTTTCTTCCATTCTCATACCTATCGAGCCAGAAAACATCAAATCTAGCTCATTTTACTCTATCTACAACCATGTGGGTCATTTTGTGTGATTTGAGGACTAAGATTGAATGCATGAAAGTGAAACAACACTCCTAGTCATCTTTGATTAACGCCAACATGAAACGGTTTACCCGGAATGATATGAATGGCATATGGAAAGTTTGTGTATTCTATGCTTTATATTTGAAGTTTGTATGCCCAGTGCTCATTTCATGATTGGTATGTGAAAGAGGAGAGGAGAGATGTGGAACACATGCACTTAGTCACTTCCAAGACCATTTAGTCAATAATCATATTTTTCTATGCATTTTTCATTCTTATTTATTGAAAGAAAACTAAAGAGAGAGATTAAGTTGGAGCATACTTGAGGACAAGTATGTTTTAAGTTTGGGGTGGTGATGCAGCCCTATTTTAGGGCTCCATCTTGTGCCAATTTGTACTTTATTCACATCTAAACATAGTAGAATGCAAGTTAAATTCCCCAATATGAATATTATTGTCAAATGCACTTATGGTCGTTCTTTGCATACTTTTATGGTACTTGGACCATGCTTTGGATGTATGAGAGAGAAGGAAGGAGTTATAGGGTTCCTCCACTCATGGAGGGGTCCAAAGAAGGCCCCAAAGTCCCTCAACCTACCCCTAATGGACAAGATTTGACATCAAGCAAAGAAGTCCATTGATCATGAAGATTGAAGTTAATTTTTCTATTGAAGACCCCAACACGGCCGTGGTGCCAAGGAATGTTCGTACTGGCTAATGCACAAATTATAGGGAAATTCAAGAAAATTGCAAGCTATAGAAACTTAGCCACCACGGTCATGCTACCCAGAATGACCATTCAATGAAGCCCCCAAAACGGCCGTTCCACCTGGCATAGCCATGCTAGCTGAAAACAGAACGGGAGTGCTAAAGGGAACAACCTCCCCTCCAACTCCACCACCTCAGCTGTGATACCCAACACACCCATTCTACCTAGCCTCCACCACGGTCATGCTACCATCCTCCATTTCACCACTTCAACCTATGATTTTTACACTTCTTAGAATGATCGTTCCACACCACCACGACCGTCCCCACCTCTACCCACCATGGCTGTGCTACCACCTAAACCCTAGCATTTTCTACACTATTTTTCCAGCAATGCCCCTACATACCCTAGTGCTTCCACCACCACCTATATATACATGGGTGGTTTCCATAGCACTAGGATAGCTCTCTACCCACCATTTCCACCTCATTTCCACCATATAAACCTAGTTTTCTAGGTTTTCTACCATAACCCCCTCCATTTTCATGCTCATCATCCACCTTGGAGGAAGAAAGTCGCCCTACAGTAGCTAGGAGGTGAAGAAGGAAGATCGACTTTGAGCTCCTTGGAGTCCTATCCCCTTATTCCCCTTTATTTTGCCTTTTCTTTGATTATGTCTCGCTAAGCCCCTAGTGGTGGGCTGTTTGGGGTTAAATTGTGACTTTGATACCATGTTGGGGGAGAATAATTTGTAATGAACATAATTTCATTCTATGATGATTTCCTTTGATTCTATCTCATTTCCTATTATCTTGCATGTGGTTTTTGCTCTTAAACATAAATTGCTTACTTTGTGATGTTTGATGACACTTAGCTTCTAGGAGGAATTGGAATGTATGTAGCAATCTTAGGAATGGTTCCTAGGTCCAATTAGTGGATCCCTAGATAACCCCCTTTGTTCCTGCATACATATCCTTTCTTCTACAAGTGAGTGTGAGATCTAAGTAGCTAGTATAAGTGTTATTAGTGCAATTGCCTAGAGCTTTCTAAAGGCTAGATGGATAGTAGCATGAGGTGAAAAACCCTCATCTCTACTCCCATTCCTACCCTTGGCTCTCAATTTCCCTAATACCACGTACCTTAGAAACTTAGACATGACAAGTCCTACTAGAATTACACCTAACCCCAGTTCTCCAACTAGTAGTATAGGGTACATTCTAATAGCACTTGCCTTGTTGTTTGGTTTGGTAATCTAGATTGAATTGTAATAATTGCATGACATGTTGACACCCCCAACTAATATCAAATCACATTCCCAAACAGCGCATATACCTAATCCATTGTTTGAAACCCACCTTATCCTTCTTGCTTATTAATTCTAGTTTAGCTTAGATACCTTTGTTCCTTCTAGCTAATTGCTTAGTCTTGCTAGTTAGGGTTAATCTAGATTCTTGCTTTCTCTAGTATTTAGTTTTCTTAGTTGCTAATTGCCTTGCTAGAGTAGTGTAGATCATCTTGATCTTGTTTAGTTGATTTCTTAATTTAGTTGCTTAGGCCTAACTTTCTTAGGATAACCTACTTTTAGGTAATCTAGTTTCCGAATTGCCTATTTCTTAGTGTAATCAAACCAAAACCCCTTTTCAACCCTTCAACCCTAGTCTCCTCTTTAGGAATGTAGCCAATGCTAACTTAGTTATAGTTCCCCCTCTATCCATGAGGATTGACCCCTATATTTTCCTCTTATCTTTACTATAATAGTAACCCGTGCACTTGTGGGTGACCTGTTTAGTATTGTGATTGAGTCTTTGTAGGGTTTTTACAAATATGGAAAGATCCCAAGTGTGTTCGAGTTCTATGGGGCGCATCTAGTCAAACTTAATTGGTTAGTGTTTGCACCTCTGGCTCAGACACACCAAGCTTTCTGGCACCATTTTCGGGGATAGAGGCACTCGACCTAGCTAGTTAGTGTAGCTTATCCTTTCCTATTACCCTCATCATTGCTATTCTTTATTATTTATTTACTTTTGCATACTGCCATTCTAACTTGGTTTCTTGTTGCTTATTTTTGTATTGTGCACGTGACAACTGTGCATGCACCATACACATTCTACTGGTAGTGACTAAGTATTGTATGACCCCGAGATAGGTAGGAGGAGATACTAAAGCTACCGCAAGTAGCACCAAGCAACCGACATGGCAGAAAACGAACCCCATGGAAATGCTCAACTACCGCAGCCCAACTGTCCCCTCCACAAGTATTTCACCACAGGGAACTACAATTCTCCCATTGCCACCCTTGTTGACCAAATTTCAGGTCAATAGTTCTCCTTTCCACCTGCACATCTTGGACTCCTCCCTACCAACTATGGGATGGAGAATGAAAATCCCTACCATCATATCGACGTCTTCCTTGAGACTTGTTCCACCTTCCGCACCCCTACTACCACCGATGACTCCATTTAGAGGACTCTCTTCCCTTTCTCTCTAAAGGAAACGGATAAAGAATGGTACATCTCAAAGTCAGAGCTGGTGACGTGGAATGTGGTCAAAAATGAGTTTGTCAAGAAGTTCTCCAATTGTCAAGATGACTCACATGCGAAGATGTATCACTACCTTTTCCCAAAAGGAAAATGAACCTTTCCACAAGGCATGGGAAAGATTCTAGAAGCTCTTGTGCAACTACCCTCATCACGAGGTACCCTTGTGGCAGCTGGTTCAAGCTTTCTACATTGGGCTTGAAGAGTTAAGCCAAAACAACGTAGACTCATCATGTAGAGGCACATTCATGGTGAAGCCATCTAAGGAGTCGTGGCCATTATTTGAATACCTATCTGAAAATTCTCGCCATCAGGTTTCTACTAAAGGGGAATAGTGTAGCCAGAACTACACCCCACCACCTCCTCCCATAGCTCTAACTTGGACCGCCGCCAACCCTGATATGATGAAGATGATGGCAAACATGATGAATATGATGAAGATCCAAGCTGGTGGTTCTTCTAGTCGATCCACCATGGCGGTTGAAGATAAAGAAGAGGAAGTTCATTCTTTGCACTCTTTTAGCAACCAGAACAACCAAGGTCCTATGTCCAACACTTACACTCTCGAGTGGAGAAACCATCCTAATTTTTCTTGGAAAGAACAAAATGAAGACGGTCAAGGACAAGGGCAACCAAGGCAAAGATATTGCTTGAAATTTGAAGATGAAGTGCTTGGAAGATTGAGAAGTTTGCATGAGGTAAAGAAAGATGTGTCTTTGCATGGGTAGTCCATTAGTTGTCTTGAGCAAATATTGGACCAAATATCACTTTCACTTGCTAGGAGGGAGGAAGGAAGACTCCCATCCCAATCAATGCCAAATCCAAACAATGATGGTACTTTCATGGGAAATGCTCAAAGTTCATATGCTCCACCTTCATATCAAGCACCACCAAATCCCTATGCTCTACCACCTCCTCAAGCTCCTCTCAACTATCAATAAACTCCACCTCCACCTCACTCATACCAATAGGCCCCTCCACAATATCACCCCCATACACAACAAACACAACCACAACCAAAACCACAACAACAACCATAGCCACAGTTCATCCTTCAAAATCCCAACTCACCCCACCAAAGACCACCACTACCTCAAAATCCACAACCAAATCCACAAGCTTCCTCCTCCTCTACCCATGAACATGTGAAGGTGGTGGTGGTTTTGAGGAGTGGCTGGACTTTGGAGCAGCCCCATGATATTATTGTTGATGGTGTAGCCAGTGAGGATAGAGGTGATACCATGATTAGATAGGTTGGTACTTAGATCCAGAGTGATGATACTATGACAAGAACTAGAGTTAATATTGTGACACTGAGAAGTGATACCATGATTTCCGTGATTTCAGTTGATGATTTTGTTGATTCGAGCCATTTGGGAGCCCAACTCTGCCCATTTCCTGATGCTCTTAAGGAGCCTTCTGTTGAGAGAATAAAAGAGAAACATACTAAAGATATCATGGAAACTTTCAAACAAGTGAAGATAAACATTCCTTTACTTGATGCGGTCAATTAAATCCCTTCCTATGCCAAGTATCTAAAATATTTGTGCACTTTTAAAAGAAAAACAATGGGGAGAATGCCCAAGAAGGTCAAGCTCACTTAGCAAGTAAGCTCAATTCTACAACAAGCCATGGTGAGAAAGAGGAAAGACCCTGGTGCTCCCATCATTTCATGTTACATTGGGGCACACCACATAGACCGAGCCCTTTTTGACGTGGGTTCTAGCATGAACTTGATGTGTTTTCCAAGCTCCAAAAGGGATAATTAGGTCCAGCTCGTTGCACTTTGTAGTTGGCTGATCGATCAGTGAAGATGCCAAGAGGTGTGTTGTTGATGTCCTAGTTAGACTTGATGATGAGACTTCTGCATTCTTCCCCACTGACTTCATTGTGCTAGATATGGAGAAAGATACAAGAAGAGTACCAATCATCTTGGGGGAGGAAATTCCTGGATACAGTTGACGTTGTGATCCATGGGAGAACTGGAACCATGTATGTGACATTCATACACATGAAGATTCAATTAAACATCTTCAAGTCTTCAGCTAAAATCGAGGTGATAGGCGCCATAGAACAAGATTGGTATCTTGTTGAATGCCTTGATGAGATTGTGGAGGAGTGCCTACCTGCATGGATTTATACTACCAATCAAGGTAGATGTTTAGATCCCATTGTTGAGTCCCCGATGATGATGATGATGATGAAGAGGATGAAGAGAATGAGCTAGCCTTAGTGGCTGCAAGTGAGGACCTCCCATCAATTTTTAACCCATTAAAGAACTCTATTGAAGAACCTCCAACTCTTGAACTCAAGTCACTACCAGAAGGATTGAAGTATTCTTTTCTAGGCTCCAATGACACCCTCCCAGTGATCTCTTCTTCCATTCTCTCTTTTGAATAAGAAGAGGCATTGACGAAAGCCCTAAAGAAGAACATCTGGGCCATTGGACAGTCCATTGCTGATTTACGGGGTATAGACCCCTCCATTTGTGTGCATAGGATCTATTTGGAGGATGATGCAAGGCCAACCCACCAAATGCAAAGGCGGTTGAACCCAGAATTGAAGGAAGTTTGAATCAAGAGGTCATGAATTTGTTAGATGCTGGGATTATTTACCCAATTTCTGATAGCACATGGGTGAGTCCCATTCAAGTTTTACCAAAGAAAGGTGGGATCACATTGGTAGGGAATGTTGATGGTGAGATGATGCAGATTAGAGAATAGTCCAAATGGAGAATGTGTGTAGACTATAGAAATCTCAATGATAAGTCTAAGAAGGATCACTATCCTCTTCCATTTCTTGATCAAATTTTAGAGAGGTTGGCAAGACAAAGTTTCTTTTTCTTTCTTGATGGATACTCTGGGTAATTCTAGATTGTTGTGCATCCCACAGACCAAGAAAGGATGACATTCACTTGTCCTAGTGGTTCTTTCACTTTCCAAAGAATGCCATTTGGGATGTGTAATGCCCCTTCAACTTCTTAGAGATGTGTGACCTCAATTTTCGCTGACATGCTTGATTCATCACTTGAAGTGTTTATGGATGATTTCTCAATTTTTGGTAAAACCTTTGATGAGTGTTTGATCCACTTGGCTGCCATTCTTGAGAGATGCCTCAAGGTTAACCTCATGATATCTTGGGAAAAGAGCCATTTCATGGTGCCTAAAGGCATTGTTCTGGGCCACTAGGTTTCAAAAGACAGTATTGAGGTTGACAGGGCCAATGTGGGCCTCATTTCTATTCTTACCATTCCTTATACCATAAGAAATGTCTGATATTTCTTGGGAAATTAAGGTATCTATCATCAATTCATCAAGAATTTTAGCAAGATCTCAAGACCTCTATGTCTTTTGTTGGAGAAAAATGTTGAATTTCACTTTAATGACAAGTGTGTTGAAGCCTTCAATCACTTGAAGGAAAAGCTCATTTCTGCTCCTATAATGCTTCCACCAGACTTCTCTTTGCCATTTGAGATCATGACTGATGCATCAAACATGGCAGTGGGAGATGTGCCAGGCCAAAGAAATGGCTGGATTCTGCATGTCATTTATTATGCTAGCAAGACTCTAGACGAGGCACAAAGGAACTACACAACTACAAAAAAAGAGTTGCTTACGGTTATCTTTTCTCTTGACAAGTTTCAATCATATCTTTTACAAAACAAGGTAGTGATATACGCGGACCATGCCGCATTGAAGTATCTCATGGAGAAGAAAGTCTCAAAGCCAAGGTTGATCCATTGGATCTTGTTGCTTCAAGAGTTTGATATTGAGATTGTGGACAAGAAGGGAGTGGAAAATTCTACCACTGACCATCTCTCCCGAATTGAAGCACCCTTTTATGATAGAAGTAGAATCAAAGAAACAATGCCACATGAAAAGCTCTTCCTACTCTCATCCACTCAAAGGCCATGGTATAAACACATAGATAACTTCTTAGCTAGTGGTAGGATACCAAGCACATGGACAAGGGAGGAAAGCAAAAGGTTGTTTGCTATGGTCAAAAATTATGTTTGGGGTGATCCTCATCTTTTCAAATATTGCCCAGATCAACTTATTTGGAGATGTGTTCTGGAGATGGAGCAACAAGAAATTCTATCTATATGCCATTTTGGGGTATGTGGAGTCCATTTTGGTGGGAAACACACAGATTCCAAGGTTCTCCAAAGTGGATTCTATTGGCCCTCCTTATTTAAAGACTGTCATGAATTTTGCAAGTGTTGTTTGAAGTGCCAAAAGGTAGACACTATCTCAAAGAGGGGCATGATGCCTCTATCACCCATTCTTGTGGTGGAGGTGTTTGATGTTTGGGGGATTGACTTCATGGCGCCTTTTCCTCCCTCCTTCACATATGTCTACATTTTGTTTGACAATGATCATGTGTCAAAGTGGATTGTGGCTATTGCTACAAGGAAAAATGATCACAAAGTGGTGTGTGACTTTATGAAATCAAATATCTTTAGCCAGTTTTGTATTCCAAGAGCAATGATTAGTGATGGAGGAAGTCACTTCACACATCACACTTTTAAAGGCTTGTTTAAGAAACACGAAGTGAATCATCGTGTGGTTACTCCTTACCACCCCCAAACAAGTGGTCAAGTTGATTTAGCCAATCGGGAGATAAAGCTCATTCTAGAAAAGACGATGAGACCAGACTGCAAGGATTGGTCATTACATCTCAATGAGGCTTTATGGGCTTATAGGACTGCATACAAAGCCCCAATTGGCACCACACTATTCAAGCTTGTGTATGGAAAAAGTCACCATCTACTAGTTGAGATGCAACATAAGGCATTATGGGCTTTGAAAGCCATGGACTTTGATGGAGAGAATTCCAGGATGAAGAGAAAGTTTCAGCTGACTGAATTAGAGGAGATGTGACATGAAGCTTATGAAATGTCCAAGTGCTACAAAGAGAGAACAAAGTTTCTACATGATAGATGATCAAGAAGAAAGACTTTGAGCCTAAAAAATGGGTATGTTTGTATAACTCAAGGATGAAGTTCTTTCTCAAAAAACTCCAGTATAGATGGGAAGGGCCTTATCTAATAAAAAAGGTGTACCAACCAGAGATGTGCTGATTTGTGATAAAGAAGGAGCTAAATAATTTGCCGTGAATGGTCAAAGGATGAAATCTTTTGTGGAAGTTTGTCCGGACAAATCCAATCAAAGTTTTGATATCGTGATGTGAGTTGAGGAACCTCAGATTGATGAGGAAATGTGATTGAATGCACATGAGAGGGGCATTTACTTTCAAGATGCTTTACAAATCCCACAAGGATGAATGAAATCAAGAGTCAATAAGCCTGACTGAAGGTGTAAAATTTAGCGCTAGTGGGAGGTAGTTGACATAGGTTTGGGAACTTTTTCACCCAACCTTCTCATTTTGATACTTTTACTTTATTTTCATAGAATTCCAAGAATACCCACACACACACTTGTGCTTGATAGTTTTGTTTTAGTTTTGATTATTTTTTCCAGTGAAACAGGTGAAAGTTGAGAGAGGAGGAAATTTCTGTGCAAAATGATTGATATAACATCAAGTGGGTCATTTAAAATGATTGGATAATGAATGAAAAAATATTTTGATGAATTTCGAAGATTTTTGTACTTGGAAGATCCATCACGGCTATGCTGCCATGGAATGGTCATGCTGGCTTTATGTATTTTAACAAGGAAATTTCAAGCTTTTGACACGGGCAGCACGACCGTGCTGGCCACCACGACCATGCTGGCACCTTACCAGAATGGTCGTGCTAGCCAAAACAGCTGTGTTGGCCCAGGACCAGTACTTAAAGTGCTCAATTTTTCCCGACTTAGCACGACCCAAATTTCATTTTTCATGATAGAGCACAGTCGTTCCATGCGAGTGGCAACCAGGGGGAGTTCTAATCAACCCCAAATAACCTCCTCTTACTCCCAAACTCTAGATTTGAGTCCCCTTGGTCCCCAATCATGTTCCCTAACCTCAAGCTTTGTTTTCCACCCTCCATCACCATCTATTTCTCCATCTCCAAGAAGAATCCACCCCTACAGCCTGGAAGAAAGTTTGGTTCATTTTTCACCAAATATCTTGGAAAAGATGAAGAGCACGTGCAAGGCAATTAGGAAGGGGGTAGAGAAGATGATGGATGTTCTCACCAGAGGTAAGAGCTGCTCCAAGCAGGGCTCCAATTTGTCACAACAGTCCCATAGTGCATCATCACCATCAAATTCGATTTCACAATCACTCTCACGGTTGGCATCAACAAGTGCATCACACCACCACTCCTCCTCCAGTGGCCATACGTCAGATCCTAGCTACATCAACCCCAATGAAGAAGAGGAGGAGGAACAAGAAGAGTTGGAGAATATTATTGATTCAGTGGACGTCAATGCACCGATCTAAGAGAGGAGGGCCAAGAAGGCCACTAACACGTCATCTTCACAACTACCACGACTGACTCTAGATAGATGCTCCACATCATCAATATAACCACACACCACTCAACAACCCAGTAGGCTCCGATTGGTGGTTGAGGAAGAGGCCGAAGATGCACCAGTCCAGATGGTGCCCTTGAACTTGGACACAAGTTCAGGGTCACACACATACGTAGAGGAGGAGGTAGATGACACAAAGAGTGAGGAAATGGAAGATGAGTCGGTGGACTTTTTGTCCAAACTGTAGGAGGACATGATGAAGTGGGTTGGGAAGCAAGCTAAGGAGAGTGCTTATGGGAGAGGCACAATGACAAAAGTGATTTCAAGACCCCTCCACCCCAAGTGCTTGACAAGGAGGGTGATGCCCACTAGATATGCATGTATGGATACTATGCAAGCTCTAGGGATCAACTTTGTGTATCAGAGCAAAATGAAATGATGTGGGCTCCTTAAGATCTTAAATGAGGTTGAAGAAACCTACTTGGAGTTGACTCATGAGTTTTTTGCAACTTTGGAAAAAGTACAATACCAAGGTGAAGATGCCATCAGGTTCAAGTTGAATAGCCTAACACATGTGCTCAAAGTTTCCCAAATCAATATTATCTTTTCCCCCCACTCCAGAAATGGCAATGAATTTCAATGCAGGGAGGCTTGACAAGAATGGGAAAGTTGATTACTCCAAGATGTGGAAAGCTATTATGGTCAAGTAACTTTTTCTATAGGAAAATCCAAGACTAGTAAGATTTACAATCCCTTCATGAGATACCTATATAAGGTCCTAGTAAACACCTTATTTGGCTGTTATGACAATTAAGGTTGTTGTTCACAAAAATATTTGTATGTGATGGCCACAATAGTAAGCAAGGGATTTGTAAACATTGGATCCATGGTTATTGACCATTTGAAGATAATCCCCTCTAAGAGAAAAAATCCATTCATTATGGGAGGGTTATCACCACAATGGCAAAGGTAGTGGGATGCAATCTAGATGTGCTTACTAAGGTAGAAGGAAGCAAATATGTTGATCTAAACTATATTTCTAGGTCCCAAATGATCTCCCTCAGAGATAGAAAAATATTTTATGTTCTAAACCTCGGGTACCCTAGAATAGCCTTGGAGCTCCCATACCACGGCACCCCCTACTCAAGGATGTGGGGCCACTAGAGAAATTTTTTGAGGTGCTAGCACAATATGTGGAGGAGCATCCAAGAGTGGGGTTCAAAATACCAAATGTGGACTTACCTGAAGAAAGAGGAGAGACAAATGTGCCAGATCTAAAGTGCATTCTTGAGCAGCCACATCACATATGACTGAGGTTTGAGGATTTTGATGTGCAACCACCTCCAACAAATGCATAAGACATGCCAACCATTCATGCACAGTTGAAGGTAATTCAACAGACACAACAATCCATGTGGTTAGATCAGCAACAGATGCATCATCAGATCAACCACATGTACCACTACCAGCATGCACATGTGTAGAGGAACCCCCAATGGGGGGAGGATTTCTGGGGAGGACTGTCTGGCTACCAGGAGACATACCCTCCTCCACAGGAGACCCACTATTACCAGCATCCACCTCTGCATTCAGGTCCACCTTAGGACCCCACGCTGCCAGAGTAGTGATTTCTACTCTATCATTCCTAAGCTTTAGTTTCATACTGAGGACATCATGATTCAAAAGTTTGGGGTGGTAGGGAGGTATGCTCTCTTTCTTAGATATATTTTGTTTGGTGTCTATCTCACCTGATCTCTATTTAGTTGTTGATTTCTCTTTTTAGAATTACTTTTCTTTTGCTTGCATCCATGCATACATATAATTCAATTTTATGCATTTTTTTTGTAATTTTTCAAAAAAAATTCTTTTCATGCCATGCATTGCATTCTCAAGGAGATTTTGGTAATTTTTGTGTGTTTTTAAGTAGGATTTTGTGCTTTATGTTTTAATTTCCCTAAAGTTAGGTTTAGATGTGATTGAAGGAAAATTGGCACCATTTTGGCCAATTTTCCAAACTGGAATGTTCTCGTCTAAAAGCATGTTTTTGACTTAATCTCCACTATTTGAAATGAAAATTTTGGTCTTTGAAAAATGCATGTCGTTTTCTTAGATTTTATTGCAATATGGTCTTGATTGTTGACTATTTATATGTGCACCACTTCTATCAAGTTTGTGTATGTTTCGGTTGAATTGTGAATTGAGCAAGCTTTGCTTAGAGCCTATGGAATCACTTGATATAAATGTGAATCTCATGTTGTTCAATCATGTGGTGTGATATCATTTGATGAAGTGTTGGATTAGTTTTTATGCAGGAAATCTTATGTTGAGAACTACACTAATGACCCCCCTTTGACCTGACTCTTCTCTCACCATCTTCGTACCCCTCCGCCTCATGAAAGGATACCTTAGAGCACATATTAAGCCTTGGCCACCTCTAAAATTTTGGGGTGGCCATATCTACATCTCCCTACTTCACTCTATCCACCATAAGCCCTACCTACACCAAGGGAAAAATAAAAGAAAAGAAGAAAACAAAAAGCAAAAAGAAAATAAAAAGATGCTCATGTTTAAGAGAATCTAAATAAAGAAAAGATGAGTGTGTAAAAAGCACCCCAAAATCTTACCACAATCCTTTCTTCCATTCTCATACCTATCGAGCTAGAAAACATCAAATCTAGCTCACTTTACCCTTTCTACAACCATGTGGGTCATTTGTTGTGGTTTGACGCATAAGATTGAATGCATGAAAGTGAAACAACACTCCTAGTCATCTTTGTTTAATGCCAACATGAAACAGTTTACCCAGAATGATATGAAGGACATATGGAAAGCTTGTGTATTCTATGCTTTATATTTGAAGTTTGTATACTCAGTGCTCATTTCATTATTGGTAAGTGAAAAAGGAGAGGAGAGAGGTGGAACACATTCACTTAGTCACTTCCAAGACCATTTAGGCAATAATCATCTTTTACTATGCATTTGTCATTCTTTTTTATTGAAAGAAAACTGAAGAGAGAGATTAAGTTGGAGCATACTTGACTAAAAGTATGTTTTTAGTTTGGGGGTGGTGATGTAGCCCTACTTCAGGGCTCCATCTTATGCAAGTTTGTACTTTATTCACATCTAAACATAATAGAAAGCAAGTTGAATTCTCCAATATGAATATTATTGTCAAACACACTTATGGATGTTCTTTGCATACTTTTCAGGTACTTGGCCCATGCCTTGGATGGATGAGAAGAAGGAAGGAGTTCTAGGGTTCCTCTACTCATGGAGGTGTCCAAAGAAGGCCCCAAAGCTCCCTTAACCTACCCCTAATGGCCAATATTTGACATCGAGTAAAGAAGTCCATTGATCATGAAGATTGAAGTTAATTTTTCTACTGAAGACCCCATCACAGCCGTAGTGCCAAGGAACAGACGTGTTGGCTACTGCACAAGTTACATGGAAATCCAAGAAAATTGCAAGCTACAACAATTTGGCCACAATGGCTATGCTACACATTACGTCCGTGCCATGAAGCCCCCAAAACAGTCGTGCCACCCAGCACGACCATGCCAGCTGAAGAGAGAACGGGCATGCTAAAGGGAATGACCTCCCCTCCAACTCCCCCACCACAACTGTGCTACCCAACATAGCCGTTCTACTTAGCCTCCACCACGGTCGTGCTTCCCAACACGACTGTTCTACCAGCCTCCATTTCATCACTTCAACCTGTGATTTTCCACTTTCTTGGAACGACCATTCCCCACCACCACGACCGTCCCCACCTCTACCCACCACAACCGTGCTACCACCTAAACCCTACCATTTTTTGCACTATTTTTCCAATAATGCCCCTACTCACCCTTGTGCTTCCACCACCACCTATATATACATGGGTGGCGGCCACAACACTAGGTTAGCTGCCATTACTCCTCTCCACCCACTCTTGAACATTCATTGCAATCACTTTTCATTTATGCTCTCCACCCACCATTTCCACCTCATTTTCACCATAGAAACCTAGTTTTCTAGGTTTTCTGCCATAACCCCCTCCATTTTCATGACCATCATCCACCTTGGAGGAAGGAGGTCTCCCTACATCAGCTAGGAGGTGAAGAAGGAAGATCTACTTCGAGCTCCATGGAGTCATATCCCCTTCTACCCCTTTCTTATGCCTTTTCTTTGATTATTTCTAGATAACTCCCTAGTGTTGGGCTGTTTGGGGTTAAAATGTGACTTTGATACCATGTTGGGGGAGAATAATTTGTAATGAACATAATTTCATTCTATGATGATTGCCTTTGCTTCTATCTCATTTCTCATTATCTTACGTGGGGTTTTTTCTCTTAAACATAAATTGCCTGCTTCGTGATGTTTGATGACACTTATCTTCTAGGAGGAATTGGAATGTATGTAGAAATCTTAGGAATGGCTCCTAGGTCCAATTAGTGGATCCCTAGATAGCCCCCTTTGTTCTTGCATATATATCCCTTCTTCTACAAGTGAGTGTGAGATCTAAGTAGCTAGTGTAAGTGTGATTAGTGCAATTGCCTAGAGCTTTCTAAAGGCTAGATGGCTAGTAGCATGAGGTGAAAAAACCCCATCTCTACTCCCATTCCTACCATTGTCTATCAATTTCCCTAATACCACTTACCCTAGAAACCTAGACTTGACAAGTCCTACTAAAATTACACCTAACCCTAGTTCTCCAACTAGTAGTATATGGTGCATTCTAGTAGAACTTTCCTTGTTGTTTGGTTTGGTAATATAGATTGAATTGTGATAATTGCATGCCATGTTGACACCCCCAACTAATATCAAATCACATTCCCAAAATGCCCACCTACCTAATCCATTGCTTGAAACCCACCTTAGCCTTGTTGCTTGTTAATGCTAGTTTTGCTTAGTTGCCTTTGTTCCTTCTAGATAATTTCTTAGTCTTTCTAGTTAGGGTTAATCTAGATTCTTACATGCTCTAGTGTTTAGTTTAGTTCTTATTTGCTAATTTCCTTACTAGAGTAATGTAGATTATCTTGCACTTGTTTAGTTGATTGCTTAACCTAGTTCCTTAGACCTAACTTACTTAGGATAACCTAGTTTTTGGTAATCTAGTTTCCATATTGCCTTTGCTTTCCTTCTTGCTTAGTGTAATCAAACCAAAATCCCTTTTAAACGCTTCAACCCTAGTCTCCACTTTAGGTACGTAGCCAACACTAAGTTAGCTCTAGTGCCCCTTCTATCCCTGAGAATTGACCTCTATATTTGCCTCTTATCTTTACTACAATAGTACTATGTGAGCTTGCAGGTGACCTTTTTAGTATTGTGACTGAGTCTTTTTAGGGTTTTTACAAATATTGAAAGATTCCAAGTGTGTTCAAGTTCCGTGGGGCACTTCTAATCAAACTTAATTGGTTAGTATGTTTACCTCTAGCTCAGATGCACTAGTCAACATGTCAACCATGGGTCCCAATGTGAACATTTGGTCCTTTTGCACATGCCATATCTCACATGCCAACCACTATCCCTACAACAACCAACCCGTTGATCGACTAGCTCAAGGAAATAGTTCAAGCAACAAAAGTGGATTATGATATCTCAAACAATGAAAAAGGAGAAAACTCTATCACTACCAGTCCAATGTAGAATTCAATATCTACAAATGAATTGCATGCTAATCTGACATTACATACCTTAAACTATTAGTTTAGATGCCATTATGAATCTACCATGGTAGAGATAATAGTAGCAACCACTAAGCATCCTTACAAATAGATCCACTAACAAACATAGGACTCAAAATTCAAGTACCTACCAAAAACTAGAAAAAGAAGAAGAAGTCAATGTAAGAAGAAGATATAAAAGAATGGAAATTCCTCAACACAACCAACAATGACAACACAACCGTTGGTACAAGCATCATCGTATATGTATCCATGCATGACAATCTAGCCATATCAATAGATGTATTATAAAGCATACATCCTCACAAGTGGAGCTTCATGACCACTTGTCAACGATGCAGATGTCCTTTGAAATGCAAATCAATAACAAACAAAAATTACAACATAATCAATGAAAAAACATATGAAGGAATTCAAGATCAAAAGTAGGCACCAAATAGTTTGGTATTTTTATTGCTTCTAAGAAACTCATTTAACAAATATGTTTGAAGTTATAGTGTTCTCCAGCTACAAATGGCTTGGAGACTCCTACTTTACTGTCCACATGAACTACTTTGACATGGTAGAAATTCAATATGATTAAAAATCCATGATCTTACTATTTTGGATGCCTATTTAAGGACCCATTCATTACAAGGCCAAGACATTGAAGTCATGAACCAGACTCACCAACTACTAATTTTTTGTAATAAACTTATAACATTGATCAATTGTCCATGAGAGATGACCTCAAAGCAATCATACTAAAAGTAGATGAAACTTTTACCCAAATTATGGGATGTTGGAGAGAGTTTTTAGCATAGAATAATAACCATTTGATTGATAAAGAAGGTATACACATTGTCATCAAGCCATCATCTCAAGCACTATCCAAAATTTTGACCTTCCAATCCTACGAGTCCTTCATTTCCTAGACCAAAGAAGCATGTAAACATCGTGATTGAAGTCAACAAATGTATTTATGAGAAAACCATCCTCAACATCAACATTATCGCCAAACATACCACCAAGATCAACACATAAGAAAACATGATAAATGTTAGTGTCATATCCCTACCTAGTGAAATGTTCGTAGCTAACAAGGCCCAACCTACATCCACACCAACTCCCTCCACAACAACACCATTCACACAAATTCAATAACAACAATTGATGAAAATTCCACAAGGCTATTGTGCACCTATGGATTTATACATATACAGAGGATGGGAATACCCTCTTATGTTACAAATAATAGTTAAACATCCCCTAGGTTCAATATTAGTAGTGCTTGCTCCTTCATGCACATGTCCCACTCCAACAACAATGATGGATCCAACCCATTCACGATTAGAAGACTGATCCACCAAATGATGAATCCCATGCAAGTTCACATGATTAGGATGTACATATGGTTCAATATCTCAAAAACGAGGATATAATTTAAGTTTTAGTGGAACAACTTAGACCAAACCCATTCCCCAAAAATTTGATCAAACAACTTCTGAGTTTCTAATGAATGCATATTCATCCTAGTTTTAGTGGTTGTTTCAGCCCAATTTTGCACTAAAATCTTTTCATTTTCTTTAGGAATCGATTCAGTTCATTATATTTAGATTTTCTGTTATCTTGTTATAATTTTGATATTATTCTAGACTCTCCATGTAGATTTGAAGCCTTATCTATTCATATCAATTGAACCAACACGACCTAGGGGGTCCCATTGCCCTATAACGAGAACAATTAAGAGGAGGTCACCTCTCGTGAGGTGTGGGGCAGTGCGCCAACCCAAAATAGATTTTGAATACTATTAGAATTTAGATCGATTAACATTTTTGTGTCTAAGGTCACAATTGACTACCTATCAACCTTAAAAAACCACCATCAATCAATCTTTGATGCTCGACCTATTTGGCCAATCAAGACCCATTGACCTCCATGTTGACAGAAGTGTGCAAGCATTTATCAACTTCCAGACCAATTGAAATCTTGTGTCTGACCTTCCATATATCTACCTCTTAGGTCGACATCTAGAGTTCAACGTCCACTGATTCAACCTATGCAAATTTACCTTCAACTCAAGCGACAATCAATCAACCATTTACTTATCAGTCTCACCCAAGTTCTTTGGCCGCCAAGAAAAGATCTCGACCATCCACATGGCATGAATATAGAGACTAACTCCCAGGTATGAAGTACTATATACGTCTATCATAAAGTCACAAAGGATGTCTCTCGAACCCACACTAGTCAAATCACACTTGTTTCCCCAGTAGAGGATAAGTTTTCAGCCTACTATTAATGAGAGAGATAGACCTCTCTAGAAAGGCTTATCGACCTCTCGAGGTTCTTAAGCAGTCAGCCTACATGCTTGATAATAGTGATCAACCCCCCATCAAAGGCACAATCTTCCTCAAGCAGTTCAACAACAATTGATATTTAGCAACTTTGCAACTATCGACCTCCAAGTGCTCAACCACTACATGAATCAACCCTTGATGATCGACCTCCAAGTGCTCAACCACTACAATCTGAAGGTATCAGGACATCAATCTTATAATAATTTTTGCTTATACAAGTTTCTAACACTGAAAGGGGAAACTTACATAGCTCCCGTTAGATCTTCATGCAAGATGGGATTTGAATGAATGCACATATTTAGATAGTGGAAGCAAAACTTAAGTTGACCACATGTTTTACATCATTAATGTATACCAAATTTTATTTTGATCGTTTACCTTTTTGGAAATTAGTTTAACTCAACCCAATCAAAATTTGGTTCTAAATATTAGTCTTAGTTCAACTATATACAAATTAGCAAGGTTCATTAAAAGGTTATTTCATGGAATTGGATCCTTGAATATACTTTGATAAGATTCGTCCACTTATAGGTGGTATTATTGTGTTTTTGTTTTGGTAAAACTAGAGATTTATATATCTGGTGAATTTGTTACTGTGATAATTTCCACATAAAATTTTGGCACAATTTCTGGGGTCAATAGAATCATCTAGTTTGTCCAAACTAATTAATATGAATTTAGGTATTTACTTTTACATTGATGCTATTACATATTCACTTTAACTTAATCTATCTACATCCATCTAACTTGTGGAAGATCAAAGCTTGATGCAACGCCACATATTATGTACCTAAGATGCAAAGATCTACCATCTTAGGTACTATATTACAGTAACTAAGATGGAAAGATCTTCCATCTTAGGGAGTATATCATAGTACTTAATATGAAATGAATCTTTCATCATCAAAATAGAGTAAAAAAAACTAGAACTGGCAAGGAAGAGATCATGTGAAGGGTGAACCTAGCCATTCCATAAAAAAGAGAGAGGCTTATACAAGGATCTCTAACTACCATTCAATAGAAAATCCATGTATCCGAAACTGTTGCACAAAAGGCTGAGAGATAAAAGGAGCTTAGGGAGTTCTCAATTGCTAAGGCTACCAATGTTCAACACCCACACCGACTATTATTTCCACTAACTTTGAAATAAGTACATATTTCTACAAAGTAATCCCTTTTTAAGAAAACAATGGTATTTTTATCAAGAAAACATTCTAAAATATGTGAATCTATGTCCTATGACTAATAAAAATGGGGTTTATGAAGATGTTATTGACTTTGTCTTTTCAAATATTCACACACCAATAGAGCTAGGAGTTGTTACAATGCTTTGTTAGGTGATCTGATCATCATCTAAGAAAGATTTTAGAAAAAAAATCATTTGGAAATTCTACCCTCCTTCTGTCGCATACACCATTGGAGGCTAGATAACTCAGTTTACATAGGTCCCTGATGAAACTCTAGAAGAAGCATGGGAAAGATATAATGAACTTATCTATAAATGTCCAAACCTTGGTGTTTCTAAAATTCACATCATCAAGTTTTTCTATATAGGTTTGTATAACAATATTAAAAGGTTTCTAGACTCCTCATCTGGAGTAAACTATATGTGGTAAAGTTATGACAAAGCTTGGAAAGTAGTAAGTCTTGGAGCTAAAAATCAATCCAAGTGGGATAGATCTATAGGAAAGGGAGTGCTAAAGGTAGTTATGGTAGAAAGTAATCTTAAATTAAAATCTATTGTAGAATCTCTAAATCTACTGGCACTCAAGAAAGCTATTCTTAAGACATATTCTAATTGTTATGAAAGAAGAAATTCACCACCATGAAAACACCAAGTCCAGGCAGTATCACAATTATGTGAAGCATGCAAAGGAACTGAACAAATTACTTCTGGTTGTAATATTCCTTTTGATTTTGTAATGAGCAATGTGGTAGTTCCAAGGGACAACATTCATACAGAGGATCTAAAATCCATTCATAGTATCCTAGACCAAGAGTATTATACTCGAAATTAGAATAGGAACCATCCTAGTATTTAATATGGAAATATTATAGGAGAGTAAAATTGTCAACAACTTGAACATGATAGATTCCAAGGGTCAACATTCACACGGAAGATCTGAAATCCATTCATAGTATCCTAGAACAAGAGTATTATACTCAAAATTAAAATAGGAACCATCCTATAATTTAATATGGAAATCTTATAGGAGAGTAAAATTGTCAACAACTTGAACATGATAGAAATCATGTATGGGGTCCTCCAGGTTTTTGGTACAACCAACACAAAATTTTAGAAACTGGTGGATCTATAGAGCTAACTCTTAGAACAAGGAATACAATCAATACTATAATCCTAACCATGTACTACAACAACAATAACAGGGATAACATGCTAATGCTCCTTCATTTGACAATAAAATTCCATCCATGAAGAAGATATTCAAATCATAAGAGGAGATGATTTCAAATTAACAAGCTCATTGGAAAGCTATTTAATCTCAATTGGTTTAACTTTTACAAATCATTTTCCTACTACAGGGGATTTTACAGGATAGATAGAAGATAAGACCAAGCACCATGAATAATTGAAGGTTGTTGCTACACAATCAGGTAGAGTCCTTGCAGATACACTGGCCAAGATCCATGTGATTGACACATATGAGACCGATTTTGTGATCATTAAAGGTCCAGTAGTACCCAATACAATGGCATATGAAGTAGTGACATAGAATGCATAAATGAAATTTAATATACTCATCCCAAACACAGATAAGGTCAACTTAGAAGAACCAATCATCTTAGATAAGAGTGCAGAAAGACCAATTATACAAATCTATAGGCCTCATCCTCCATTCCAAGCTCACCTAAGGCAGACACAACTAGATACTCACCTTATGAAGTTCAAGGAGGCCATGAAAAAGCTACATGTGGATACCATTTCTTAGATGCCTTAATAGAGATAAATACATAGTCAAAGTAATTTAAGATGCTCCTCAGAAGGAAATACAAATTGAGGAATATGAAATGGTTAAGCCTGCTAGAACAACACCTGATATAATTCTATATAATACTCCAAAGAAATAGAAGGATCCAAATTCTTTTGGGATTGTAGGCCACATTGCTGACTAAGAAAGGGTTAGATGACCTTGGGGACAACATATCCATTATACCCTATATCCTATGCAAGAATCTAGGATTCACTTGATTTATCCCAACAATCATGATGATTCAATTCATAGATTCTTTAATGACTATTCCAATGCAAATAATTCAGAATGTCCCAATCAAGAGGGGGAGGGATTCTTATGTTCCAAGTGATTTTAGTTTTATGTACATAAAGGAGGATCTCCAATATCCTCTCATTTTCCTCCAACTTCCCTAGACATAGAAACAACTTTAATTGGTGTTGAGGCATGAATCCTAATTTCAAGGTGAGGGAAAGAAACCCTTGAATTTAGAGTGTTCAATAGCATGAAGAGGTTAAGCATGCACGAGGAAGCATTTCTATTAGATTGTATTGAGAGGATGTCACTCCTCACATAAGAAAATATGAAGTTTGACAACCCTCTTGAGATTTTTCTTGTTGATCCTAAAGCCAATCAGTCTATCGATGAACAAGTGAAGTAGAAAATACTTCACCTTGATTTAGTTGGAGGACCTAGAAGTTGAATATGAAGAACTCAAGGAAGTCTACCTTACTAAAGAACCATTTCAAGAACTAAGAGCCCCCTGAAATGAAAGCTTTAGTAGAAGGGCTGAAATATGTTTTTTTAGATAAAATTAAAGTTTGTTTTATGATCATTAACACTGGTTTAATATATGACCAAGAATACAAGGTATTGACTAAAATAGGGAAAAGGAAAAAGGCCATGAGTTGAAAAAATGAACGATCTCATAGGAGTGTGTCAAGCGTTATGCATGCACAAAATATCTACGGTAGAACATTTCAAGCCAGAAGTAGAATACCAACATTAATTAAACCTAAACATGAAAGAAGTGATTCTCCTTGAAGACATAAAGTTTCTAAAGTCTAAATTTATCTACCCCATTTCTAACTCGTCATGGGCTAGTGCAATCTAGGTTGTTCTAAAGAAAGGAGGTACCATAGTGGTACATAATATAAAGAATGAACTCATACCCGCTTGTGAAGTTACTTGGTGGAGGATGTGTATCGATTATAGGAAGATAAACAAATATACATGCAAGGATCATTTCCCCTTACCATTCCTATACCAGGTTGTAGAGCGTCTAGATCATCAAGAATATTTCTGTTACTTGATGGTAATCCACTCAAATGACCAAGGGAAGACAACATTCACCTATCCATTTGGGACCTATGCATTCAAAATAATGTTTTTATGGTTATTCAATGCGTCAAGCTACATTCCAACAATGAATGGAAGAAATATTTGCCAGGTTTATTGAAACTATTATGGAAGTTTTTATGGATGATTTCTTTGTCTATGGAGATTCATTTATCTCAAGCCTAATGCATCTCTCTAGTGATCCAACACTATAAAGAAGCACATTAGGTTCTCAATTGGGATTGATGCCATTGTGTGGTGAAAGGAGACAACGTCCTAGTCATAGAGTCAATAACAAAGCAATTGAAGTTGACAAGGCAAAAATTTAAATGATAACCAAGCTTAATTCTCCGACCATATTGAAAGAAGGCATAGCCTCCTTAGGTCATTCAGTCTTCCGTAGAAGATTCATAACTATTTTTCCAAATATATATAAGCCAATTGTTAATCTATTTCTCAATGATGTTATGTATTTCTTTGACAAAGAATGCATCCGAATTTTCAACAATTTGAAGGAAGCTCTCACCTCAACTCTAATTATTCGAGAATCAAATCGGTCACAACCATTTGAAATTATGTGTGATGCCACTAATTATGTTGTAGGTGGTTTTTTTTATCAACGCATATACAAGAAGCATCATGTTATCTATTATGATTCCAAAGCATTAGATGAATCCCAAAAAAACTATGTAAGTACTAAGAAGGAATTTCAAGAAGTTGCGTATGATGCTGATAAATTTAGAACCTATCTTGTGGGATCAAAAAGTTACAGTCTATACTTATCATGTTGCAATCTATTATTCATTGACAAGGATGTAAAACCAAGATTTATTAGGTGGATCCTCCTTCTACAAGAGTTTATCTAGATATATGGTACATGAAGGGAACCGAGAATGTTTTTGTCAATCACTTGAGTTGCTTTCACATTCATGATATAGACATTGTGTCACAAAACTGTTCTTATCCCAATCCGAATCCCATTGCCTAGAAAGTGGTAAAGGGATTGAAGCGCTCATCTTTGAGTGTCCCAAAAGGGTCTCACATAGTAGAATATACGATAAGAAATAATAACTCATCATAGAAGAACTAACCAAACCAATTGTGAGATTTTGTAAATTGTTCTTGTCATCAAAGTTTGTCATGGGTTGAAGCAATCTAGTCAATTCTTCATAAAGATCCAATAGGGTTGACTAAAATCAGGTAAATCAAGACGCAATCAATGCAAATGCATCGATACACTTTGAAAAGTACACATATTGAAAAACTGAAAACATTTATAGAAAAATATAGTACTTGGCATGACTTATAATCAAAATGTAGTCAACAAGGGGTTTCAAAACATTGAGTTTATTCCGAACAATTCAATTTTTATTACAAGTTTCCCATTATGATAATATGAAGAAGCATGCTTATATATTAGATGTGGTTCTATCGCCCCAACAAGATGGGGAGGTCACTAGACTCCTTCTCTCCATATGAGGTAGGAGGTCAATCGACATGTACAAGTTCCACCCTCCAAATGAAGATGTCGCTTGTACTCAATATCAAGATTATCATCATCATAATTTAGGCAGTCAAAATGGGCAATATCATTTATGTTTATGAGTTTATTGCAAACTATAATATAAAAATCAGAAGACTAATTAGTAGGGAACATTCAAACAAATACATAGTTACATACAAGTATCATTCAATACCACTACTCTATTCAAGGATGAATTATTATAAAAGCATACTTTCACCAAAGACTTAGAGTAAGGATTCCAGGAAATAATAGATCACCCCCTTGAGTCAGATCCTAGATCAAAAAGATTGAATCAAGGGTCAAGATCATGATGTTTAGAAGATCATGTTTCAATGTTGAAGATTAGGGTTACTCATTCCTATTTAACCTTTGGGTTAGGTCATTCACTTATGATCAACCAATTTTAGGATGTCCAATGTTATTCAATTTTCAAGATTATTTCTAGTATGAATGACCAACCTAGGTATTTTTGTAACATATAAGCTAACCCTAATTATCATCATCATCATTATTCAAGTCATTATCAAGTTTCTAAATCATCATAATGGATTAGCACCATTGGTATTCAAGATTAGATCATGTTTTGATTGATGTTGTAACATCCCAGGATTTGAGGCCTCAGATAACATGATCTTAAAAGGAATGATTAGACTACCCATATCACCAAGGTGCACCTCCTTTTCTAGGAGCCCATCACTAAGAACTCCATAGTTAAGCATGCTCAGCTTGGAGTAGTACTGGGATGGGTGACCTGTCGGGAAGTTCATCCTGGCATGCACGTGAGTGAGGACAAAGCGCGTAGTTAAGGCTAGTGGTGGTCTGTGGGGACAATCATCATTCCTAAAACTCTACTCGAGCCTTGGGTAGTGGGCCCGGGCATTACAAATGGTATCAGATCCATAACCCCTCTAGTAGGTGGGGCCCGCATGGACATGTGACATGCCAGTCTTGAGTTGTACGGTCCAGGCATGTAGGAAAGGGTTCTCCATGGTTGACGTAGCCACCCTTGCGTTGGTATTCCGTGATCGGGAGTTGGGTGTCCATGGGCCATTGTGGGTCTGCACTGAAATGAGGTCATATTATGAGACCATATAGTTGAGCCTTGATGAGGACGTCATGAGTCTAAAGTGGGGGAGTGTAACATCCTAGGATTTGAGGCCTTGGATAAGATGATCTTAAAAGGAATGATAGGACTACCCATATCACCAAGGTGCACCTCCTTTTCTGGAATCCCATCACTAAAGAACTCCATAGTTAAGCATGCTCAACTTGGAGTAGTACTAGGATGGGTGACCAGTCGGGAACTTGACCCCGGCTTGTGCATGAGTGTGGGAAAAGCGTGTAGTTAAGGCTAGTGGTGATCTGTGGGGCCAGCCGTCATTCCTGAAACTCTACTAGAGCCTAGGGCAGTGGGCCCAGACGTTACAAATGGTATCAGAGCCAATTCTCCTCCAGTAGGTGGGGCCCACATGGGCATGTGGCATTCCAGTCTTTGAGTCGTGCGGCCCACGCATGTTGGAAAGGGCTATCCAAGTTGATGGAGCCACCCTTGTGTTGGTAGCCGTGATCGGGAGATGGGTGTACATGGGTCATTTGGGTCAGCACTGAAATGGGGAATGATTATGAGGCCATATAGTTGAGCCTTGATGAGGACGTCAAGATTCTAAGTTGGGGAGATTGTAACATCCTAGTATTTGAGGCCTTGGATAAGATGATCTTAAAAGGAATGATAGGACTACCCATATCACCATGGTGCACCTCCTGTTCTGGGAGCCCATCACTAAAGAACTCCATAGTTAAGCGTGCTCAGCTTGGAGTAGTACTAGGATGGGTGACCAGTCAGGAAGTTGACCCCAACTTGCGCATGAGTGTGGGAAAAGTGTGCAGTTAAGGCAAGTGGTGATCTGTGGGGCCATTCGTCATTCCTGAAACTCTACTAGAGCCTAGGGCAGTGGGCCGGACGTTACAGGGAGATTGTAACATCCCAGGATTTGAGGCCTTGAATAGCATGATATTAAAAGGAATGATTGGACTACCTATTTCACTAAGGTGCACCTCCTTTTCCGGGAGCCCATCTCTAAAGAACTCAATAGTTAAGCGTGCTCAACATGGAGTAGTACTATGATGGGTGACCAGTCAGGAAGTTAATCATGGCTTGTGCGTGAGTGAGATTAAGATGCGCAGTTATAGCTAGTGGTGGTCTGTGGGGCCAGTCGTCATTCCTGAAACTCTACTAGAGCCTTGGACAGTGGGCTTGGGCATTACAGATGTCATGAGTAAAGTCAAAGATCAAAGATTAGGTCAATACATTGAGTATTTCACAAGATTTAGAACAATCATAATATTAAGATGTCATCATCAAGATGAACTATTATTTCAAGGTACATGATTCATATTCAAGAGTAGATGAGACAACTATATTTGAACTAGATTAGTGTTTTTAAGAAAATCATTAGAGTCAAATATTTGGGTTTCTAGAGATTAATCACAAGATAGAGTCATTTATATAAATTACATAAGAAAGAGATAAAAATATATGGATATCAGTGAGAATCATGTCTCCAAAATATTCTAAACATTTCTTTGGATTTTTCTATTCAAAATTGACTATTTATTCATAATATTTGGAGCTAGGTTGCATTTTTTATGATTTCGTCCAGATCTAGGGATTTTAATCAATTATCCATGTGAGAGAGTGAAAATACCTTAAAAAGGGATAAATCCATGATCATTAGATGCCAATTGAAAGGTCCATATCAAGCCATGTGGGCAAGGTGGCTCAATTATTCCTGGATTGGTTCAATCCTCAACCCCCTTGGTTTCTTGCTTCAATTAGCTGGTGCAATGTGGGGTTTACTGGGTACTTTGGACCGATTTGATCCTTCCTTGGACCGAGGGTCTGATATCCTTTCCCCTTTGTTCAATTGTTCCTTGTGAGCCTAGAAACAAGGTGAAGGGCCTCACTGGTGCAAGGGTGGTTTGGAAGTAGGAGGCACCAACGTGGGTAGCGGAGGTTCCACTTGAGGTCATTGTGACCTTGCGAGGTGGTAGCGAGCCTCGATTTGGACGGAGGGTGTGGGGTTGTAAAACACCCAACTAGGATAGTGAGGCGGTGCTAATTGAAGGGAGAAGGTGAAGAGGGGACAAATTGAGGTGATTAGGATTAGTTGAAGGCATGAAAATGAGGGGTTCTCCTACGGGGTGGCGGAGGCGGTCTTTTGTGGGGTTTTTTATAGTGTTAGTATTAGGTTAAGGGCTTGTTCGAGTTCTTGGTTGTAGACAAGGCCACCGTAGTGAGAGGGGTGAGCGAGGGAAACATTTTGATGTCTGATCAGAGCATTAAAATGGGTTACAGTTGGGTTGGGTGAGTGAAAAAATGCTAGAAGAACAATCATATGCGATTAGAATTTCAAAATATGGTCTGAGCCGGTAGATCGACCATAATGGCTCCCTTGTATCCTTCCTACAATTAGAGAGAGGTATAAGACAATGGCCCGACCATTTGATTAGGGCCTTATCCGCACGGGAGTAGATCTAAGGGTTGGGGTTTGCTCCCTACTCTTACAATGGATTGCTGGCTTGGCAAATGATTTAAATAAAAGGCAATTAAAGGGGTCTTCAACACATTAATTTCAAGAATTTGTAGAAATTAGTAGGAATGTCCAATTGAAGTGAAATTTGGGCCACATGTTCACAATAATGTGAAGTACCTTTAGAAAAATTTTTAGAACTAGAAGACGATGTTTCATGGACAATTACACTTCATTGGACCAAGTGATAAAGTAACTTAATTTGTAGTTTCATAAAGTATATAAAATCCACATTCATCATTATGTTTTGAATTTGAGAATCAATATTGATCAAGTAGTCAAGGGAAATTAAATTGATGTCATGAGTGAACATAAAGAGGGAAATTTTCAAATTGAACAAAAATAGGGGGACATTTACTTTATCACGTCCTTCCTTCCTTAATAGGAATTTGTCCCCAAAATTCAAAACCATTTTCAAAAAAAATTGGGACTATCAATCCAAGTCATATAAACAAAATCATGTCCTTAAAATGATCAACTCATCAATAGTCTCTCATAAACTTTCATTCATCAATAAAGAGGTCAAGAGATCACAACTTACTAATCGAGTTCACTTTCAAGTCATGTCTCCATACTGAGTGAGAACAGGGATCGAGAATCAAGATTATGCATCAAGATAAAATTAGGGAATGTACTACCAAGATAGTAATTCAAGACTAAAGATTCCAACATCAGAACTTTGGGTTCCAAGTATGCAAGCCTCATATTTTTATTCCTGTCTAGACCATAGGTGTGGTCATTCACCCATAATTACAATCTAACAATATTTCAAGATTTCAACATCAATTTCTTCATCAAGCATATTTGGTGTGGGTGACCGATACATATCTAAGTCATTTTTTAGGAAATTAACCCTATGCATATAATCAACATTATGTAACACACTAGATCTCGAACCCTACCCTAGAAGTTGACATTTTAGACTTAGCCAAACAAGGTTGAAGGTTAGACCTAAATAGATGTTTAGTATAACCCCAATGAGAAATTGCATGTATAGATCACCTTAATGAAACCTAATGCTCTAACATTAATATTAGGTTTATAATGGATACATAAAATATGCCCCATAACTCATTTTCATGGTAATATGAAGATAAGAAACTTAATTGGACGAATAATTTAGATAATGGGTTGTTAATGGGCCATATGACATATCTCATAAAAAGAAGTCTAAAAAGTGGAAACAAATGTCAAATTCAAAATCTACATATCAAAATTAGCCTACATGTCAAATTTCATCTAATTTGGACTACCTTGAAATATTAGGATAAGTTTAGGAGAGAGAAAATGAGTAAAAGACATAAGTAATGAATAATGTGATTATATAAATTAAAAATATGTAAATAATGGAAAATTCATATTCAACACATCAAATAGAACTTGTGGATGAAGTTTGGTCCAATTTGGATGTTTTTGTGCAAGTTATGCAATTTAGGTACATTCTGGACTTTTCGGCAATTTACCCAATTGGGAGGTTTTCTTTGCAAATTGTCACATGTATTATAATATTTATATATTCCTTTACCATTATCGACTTTTCTAACCATGGGGAACCTAGTTGCACCTTGGTTTGAAGGTGTTTCTTTCCAAGGGCATTTTAGGGATTACCCTCTTTATAAATGAGCTTATCTTTAGAAGCTATCAACCAATGGGATTATTTCTTTGATTGTAGGTCGGTTGGGATAGCCTCTAAGTGTACATAAACTGACATTTGATATTCAAGAAGCCACTATGAGATGTCCTCTTGCATGCCCATAAAATCCCTAGGCTAAGGACACATGGAAAGCTCCATGGACACCTCATGCTTGACTTCTTCCTTATCTATAAAGGTTTGCATATCCATAGGCACCCTTAGCATTGGACACATGGAAAGTAACTTGACACCTCGTTCTTGACTTCTTCTTTATCCATAAATACTTGCATGTCCATGGACACCCTTATACATGACACTTGGAAAGTCTCATAGACACATCATACTTCACCTCTTTCTTTATATAACCATATCTACCCCTTCCCAACTCCCAATTCAAAAACTATTGCTCTCCTTTATTTCCCCTAGCTTAGAGAATCATTCCTACTCTATTTTTCCATGAAGGTGTTGTCCCAAGGTAAAATAAGGTGCCTACCTTGGTGAAGAAGGCTGCTAGGGTTCCAAATTTGCTCTATTTAGGGTTTCTAAAGCTCCTCCTTGGTTATTTTGGCCAAAACTAGTAAGTTTTCTCCTTTCCTTCCCTATTTTCATGTTTTTATTCTTCCTTCCACCTTCCTCCAGGTCGGAACCCTGGTCTTCCATGGTGAAACCCCACCTAGAGCCCTTAAACACCCCATCTCCATGTTCTTTTGTTAGGGTTTTTCACCTCTAAAGTGGAGAAGGTGCTTCTTGCACGAGAAAGGAGCTTTGTTGGAGAAACCATCCTCTCTAATCTTGTGAACCTTACTTATTGGACATGTCCACCTTCCCTAGAGGTTCTTTGGAGGACTACCCTTGATTGGACTATTTAGACTCTGAAGTTGAGTTATGATGTATCCCTTATTCTTCTATGTTGAGCAATTCACCTATTCTTATTCATTCTCTTTATCCTATGTGTTGGTATGTATGCCCATAGAGCAAGTTATGTGATGATTCTAATGGGATACTTTGTAAATGATTTGAATAATAATAAAGGCAATTTCTGATCTATATGTTTTAACTATTTCTGAGATGATAGTGTAACATGATAGATGTCTAAAGAATTGTTTTACTCAATGGCATATGCTTTTAGGTTAAGGACCTAAATGATGAGATCATACGGATGTTAAGAGTAGACATTCTTGTTTAGTCCCTAGTCAGTTGTTATTGTGGAAATAACCATAGACATCAATAATACTAAAGACTAGATTGTGTGTTGGTTGATGATAGAATCTCATTAGTCATGATATAGTGATATCAAACCAAACACATATGTACTTGTTAGAGAACAAGTGTACCAGACAGACCCACCGTGAGAGTGACACATGGAACCATCATTTCGTAGTCACAGTCAGCTCTCACAATTATGGTGGTGAATGTGATTCTTTGACCTGAAATCACTACACTCAACACATGTCGTTGGGTACGCTTTGGCATCATCAAACGCAGTCCTGAAACATGGGTTGTTATAAAGGAGATGATTGGGTGACTTTGACACATGGGACTTTTGAG
This sequence comes from Alisma plantago-aquatica, assembly GCA_963693085.1. Lineage (NCBI taxonomy): Eukaryota > Viridiplantae > Streptophyta > Magnoliopsida > Alismatales > Alismataceae > Alisma > Alisma plantago-aquatica. The sequence continues at coordinate 1,423,193,146 of OY856409.1, forward strand.
GGGGGAGTTATAGATATGGGATTTGTCCCTCCTAAGGGAGTTTGATGTCCATGGGAACTTGATGAGTAGGATTGAGAAAGGCATGCACATGCATGTGTGAATCAATATGTGATATTGATGTCACACACATCTCACCCAGTCTTCTCTGAGATCAAGGAAATGGATGAACGTTGAAAGGATGACGGTACCATGCCTTCAGTTCATTCAGGACATTAGTGACAAAGGAATTATACATTCACTATAACACCATTCACAGATTGTAGGATTGAAAGTTATTCTCCAACTTTCTATTTCACTTGGGTAGAATTAATGTGCGACTAGGCACCGCTCTTTGCTTGTGAAGTCAGAAGTGTTATGGACTTTCACTGCCAACATGAAATGGACCTGCAGGGTCATACACATAGGATTTAACCTGGAAGAGGAGTTTATCTACAAAAGATGTTTAGATTGATTACTAAAGGAGTTTAGTAGTTCAATTAAACACTCAGTTGATTGATAGCTCAAAATCATAGTATTCAAGGTGTTGGACCAATTGATTAGAGTATCGGATTGATTGAAACTGCAATTGACTGATTTTGCAAAAGTTTGCACCCCAACTGATCGACTCATGTAATCAATCGATCAACTCAGGTTGGTGAACCGATCGGCTCAGGTGGTGATTCGATCAGCTCATGTGTCATGAAACGATCAGCTCAATTGTTGAACTGGTCGATTGGTGGACCAACCGAGATCGTTTTGCAAATACAATTTGTTTCACTTGTAAAAATTCGATTTGGACAAGGATTAATATTTGATTAGTTGGAAACAAATATGAAAGTCAATTTGATATGGACCAGGACTACGAACTGATCGGTTCAGAAGTGAACCGATCGGCTCAGGTATCCCAAATGATCGATTCAGGTGTCAACCGATCGGTTGAGGTGACCAAACGACTGTTTCAGTGTTGAAATGATTGGTTTAGCAGGTGCAGTTGGTTGTTTTGTGGAAAATTTTGAACCCTTCTACTCCTTTAATTCCACATTGCCCGATGTAGAGAACCTTGTCCCATGACCCTCCTATATATATAGGGGTATTGGGGGCTTCTGAAAGTAGAACTCAGAACACCAATTGCTCTGCAAAGTTGTCGTTCTCTCTGGTTTTGGTAACTGAGAGAGACCGAGCAAGTGCTACCCGATAAGGGAGGCACAACAAGGGAAAGACAAATGTAGAAAGGCAACTGGTTGTAGGAGAGTGTCTCAGTGACTAGTACACTAACAGGAGGGTGCAACTCCTTCTGATTCCTTATGTGGCAAGGAGATTGGAGTTCCAGTCAGTCTGTGTGGATGACTGCAGAGGCGGGATACTTATGTCGCTCGGAGGACAACTGTGAATCCCGACAGTCCCGATGAGACCAGGAGCTGCACAAACTCCATCCAAGATCGGAGGTGAAGACCACACAAGTCGTGAGGTAATGTTTTCAAGCAAGCCTGGGAACAAGGTACACCTCTACAAACCATCCTTCCTATTATATACACGTTGACGCGATTCATTTATTCTGGGTTTGGGAGAAGAAATATTTTATTTCTGCTACCTTCTTTGTCTCCCCTAAAACCCTACAGTGGTATCAGATCCATGCCAACTTCTCTATACTTTAGGATTATCGATGTGATCGATTTTGGTTTGTCACCTTTATTTATTACATACGATGCAAATAAAATTAACTTTATGCATGTCCAATCCACTAATACCTATATACATATATGATATGTAATTTGAATGCACTCGATACACGTCGCCCTTAAACGAGTTTTGTGGAGGATGTATAGCATGGTTATGGCCAATAAACCATATGCATGTGTGTTTGGTTGAATGTGGTTGCTTACATCTCGGTCTGCGCACTGATTCCTTATCTCCTATTCCTGATGTAACTCAAGATAACTCGAGATTTCTTTACTACCTTTGCTCCCCCCAAATGTAACTCGGGGTTTACTTTTTCAAATGTAAAATAGGATAGATTTTTTATTTCCTATTATGTCAAAGAACGGAGGACCTTTTGACGACTGGTTCGAGGTGCGAGACGAGCGGGTGGCGACTTGAGGAGATGTATGATGACCAGTGAACCGATCGGTTGGAGGTGCCAGTCGATCGACTGGTGGAACCCAAATGACCAGTTTGATGGTGAGCTGATCAATCATGCAGATGAGTTGATCAAACCCAAAGGGGCAAAGCATAGAGTTCATCTTGTACATGTTGCATGTGATGTGGACCTAGATGACTGTGATTCCTCTTGGCTCGAGGAATCACCTTAGGATGGCCATAATCATTGCTTTTATCATTTTGCATGCTTTTTGTGGGATATAGCATGTATATGATACTTACTATATTGTGGTGATTTCATATGTATATGTACCTATAAAACCAAATCCCTCATTAAATATTAAAGTTTTAGATGCCTTCCAAATGCGACACACGTGAAAAGCTTGATTGGCCAAGTGTGGGCACGCCCTAGTGTGGTACACCATCTATCTCGTGGAAGCGTGAAGGATGGATATGTGGGTCTGCCCTAGTAGGGTGCATATTCATCGTGTTGGATTTGGGTCAGACTTAACAAGGTGACCTAGATAGGATCTAGCACCTTGAGGCATGGAGGTGATCATGGCAAGGAGTTGTGCATGACATCTTTCAAGAGTTGCATATGATGCAATTGGCAAAGGTTTCCCACCTGGAAGATCTGAGTTGTGGGTGACAGCCCTAGCTGGTCTATGACTGAGAGGATTTCAGGATCTTGACCCACTAGGAGATTGTACACTGCAATCTTCTGAATTGATGGTGAGGGCTGTCAATTTGAATCAAAATAGTGGGAGCGGTAATTAATTAAAGGCCTAATTGACTACTGTAAAATTTTATTCAAATCAAATCAAATCAAAAGGAGTTTTGATAAATGCAATTTTCTCTTGTAGAATGGCAAAAGAATCATCTTTTAAAATGGGCAAATTAATTGAGAATAAATTTCATAACTGGTTAGGGATTGTGAGTAGTGTTCAACACAATCCAAATATATTGATAGCCTTTGAGTCCACTCTATGTGCACTTAATAAGAAGGATAGTTCATTGATAGAGATCAATGGAACAAAATCTAAGGACAAAGGTGAGGGAAAGAAGGGTTCTCTCGCCAAACCAATGTCAGAATCTTCTGTGCTCAAAACATGGAGAGAATGGAAGGAACGATGGAAGAAGAAGTGAGAGATAGAGATCTCTACTTCTGGTGTATACGTAATACAAATTAATTTTACTACTTCCTTGTCATCGGTACTTGATGCCGGATGTGGATCTCACATTTGTTCAAATGTGAAGGATCTTAAGAGAAGTAGGCCTTTGGGAAAAGACGAGGTTGAACTACGTGTTTCCAATGGGGCAAGAGTTGCTTCCAGTGCTGTAGGAACCTATGAGTTAACTCTACCTAGTGGGCGAATAATAGAGTTGAAGAACTGCTATTATGTACCTACCATAAATAGGAATATCATTTCCATCTCTTGTTTGGATAAGGATGGTTTTGAATTTCTTATTAAGAATGGAAAGTGTTCCATTTCAAAAGATGGGATCTTTTATGGCAGTGCCCCAATGTATTATGGCCTATACTTGATAGATCTAGAGACAAGTGTATACAACATAAACACCAACAGGCAAAAACTCAACAACTCAAACCAAACATATCTTTGGCATTGTTGTCTAGGGCACATAAATGAGAAGCGCATCTTTAGACTCCATAAAAATGGTTATCTAGACTCTTTTGATTATGAATCAATAGAGACATGTGAATCTTGTTTGTTGGGCAAGATGACCAAGACTCCCTTTTCAAGTAAAGGTGAGAGAGCTAGTGATCTATTAGGACTCATACATACTGATGTATGTGGGCCTTTTAGAACTAATGCCAGAAATGGGTATCATTACTTCATTACCTTCACTGATTACTTCAGTAGGTATGGCTATGTGTACCTGATGAAACATAAGTCAAAAACCCTTGAAAGGTTCAAGGATTTCATGAATGAAGTACATAACCAACTTGGTAAAAGTATTAAAGCACTTCGATCCGATCGAGCTGGAGAATACTTAAGCCAGGATTTTGAGGACCTTCTGTGAGCCCGTGGTATTGTATCACAATGGACTCTGTGTGGAACACCACAACATAATGGTGTGTCTGAAAGAAGGAATCACACTTTACTGGATATGGTGCGATCAATGATGAGTTTTGTTGATCTTCCGATTTGCTTCTGGGATCATGCTCTTGAAACCGCCGTGTTTACACTTAACTGAGTACCATCTAAATCAGTTCAAAAGACACCATATGAGATATGGCACGGGAAGTGTCCCAATTTGTCTTTTATTAAGATTTGGGGTTGTGAGGCTTACATCAGGAAAATGTTTCTTGATAAGCTTGGGTCCAAGTCCAATAAATGTTATTTTGTTGGATACCCCAAGGAAATGAGGGGATACTATTTATACCACCCCATTGACAACAAAGTGTTTGTTGCTAGGATAGTTGTATTCCTAGAAAATGAATTTATTTCTAGAGGAAACAATGGGAGGAAAATAGAGCTTGAAGAGGTTCAAGCCCAATAAGAAAACATTGAACCGGTAGATGTACAAGAGGAACATATAGATTCACAAGGTGTTGTGGTATCTCAGTCTCCTCAAGTAACACAAGGACCTCGTAAATCTAGTAGGACACACCTTGAACCTGAGAGATTTGGATACCTTGTGACTCAGGAAGGTGGTGAGTTGATCATAGATGATGATCCAACTACCTATCTAGAGGCTATAGAGGGACCAGATTCTGAGAAATGTCTTGAGGCCATGAAATCTGAGATGGAATCCATTTACTCCAACAAAGTATGGACTTTTGTGGAACACTTGAAGGGGTAAAACCCATAGGGTGCAAGTGGGTCTTCAAGAAGAAGATCGACATGGATGGCAATGTGCAAACTTATAAAGGTAGATTGGTTGCAAAGGGTTTCTGACAAGTTCAAGGTGTTGACTATGATGAAACTTTTTCTCCAATTGCCATGATTAAGTCCATTAGGATCATGCTTGCTATTACAGCTAACTATGACTATGAGATTTGGTAAATGGGTGTTAAAGCTACATTCCTTAATGGGAATATAAATGAGGATGTGTACATGACACAACCTGAAGGTTTTGTAGATCCAAATAATGCCAATAAAGTCTATAAGATACAAAGGTCAATCTATGGATTGAAGCAAGCATCTCAGAGTTGGAATCTTCGATTTGATGAGGATGTCAAAGTGTATGGCTTTATTCAAAATGAAGATGAACCTTGTGTGTACAAGAAGGTTAGTGGGAGTACGACCACATTCCTCATATTGTATGTGGATGACATACTATTGATGGGGAATGATGTCTCAGTCTTAGAGAAGGTAAAGACTTGGCTTGGGAATAATTTCTCAATGAAGGACTTAGGAGAAGCATCCTACATTCTAGGAATCAAGATCTATAGAGATAGATCTAAAAGGCTTCTCGAACTAAGTCAAAGAACGTACATTGACAAGGTGATGAAGTAGTTCATCATGGAGAACTCAAAGAGAGGAAACGTCCCCATGCTACATGGAGTTACCATCTCTAAAGCTCAATGTCTCCAATCTTGTGAAGAGAGGGAGCGTATGAATGGGATCCCATATGCATCAGCCATCGGATCCATCATGTATGCTATGTTGTGCACACGCCCAGATGTCTCGTATGCCCTCAGCATGATGAGAAGGTACCAGTAAAATCCTGGGGATGCTCAATGGACAGCTGTAAAGAACATCCTCAAGTACTTGCGAAGGACTAAGGATCAGTTCCTTGTATATGGTGGTGAGGAAGAACTGGTTGTAAAGGGTTACACTGATGCAAGCTTCCAAACAGACACATATGATTATAGATCGCAATCAGGATTTGTATTTTTCCTAAACAATGGAGATGTGAGTTGGAAGAGTTCCAAGCAAGAAACAGTTGCCAATTCTACTACAGAGGCCGAGTATATTGCTTCTTCACATGTAACAAAGGAGGCTGTGTGGATCAGGAAGTTCATCACTGAACTTGGTGTAGTTCCTAGTAGTTGTGATGCAATTGAGCTGTATTGTGACAATAATGGAGCTATTGCTCAAGCTAAGGAACCCAGATCCCATCAGCGGTCCAAGCACATACTACGACACTTCCATCTCATACGAGAGATCGTACAATGAGGAGATGTGAAGATTTGCAAAGTATCAACTAAAGACAACATAGCTGATCCATTGACTAAGGCCCTTTCTCAGCAGAAGCATGATGGTTATGCTAGGTCACAAGGACTGAGGTTCCTAGGTGACCATGATTTGGGAGTCTATTGGTATGTATGCCCATAGAGAAAGTAATGTGATGATTGTAATGGGATACTTTGTAAATGATTTGAATAATAATAAAGGCAATTTCTGATCTATATGTTTTAACTATTTTTGAGATGATAGAGTAACATGATAGATGTCGAAAGAATTGTTTTACTCAATGATGTATGCTTTTAGGTTAAGGACCTAAATGATGAGATCATACAGATGTTAAGAGTATACATTCTTGTTTAGTCCCTAGTCGGTTGTTATTGTGGAAATAACCATAGACATCAATAACACTAAAGACTAGATTGTGTGTTGGTTGATGACAAAATCTCATTAGTAATAATATAGTGATATCAAACCAAACACATAGGTACTTGTTAGAGAACAAGTGTATCAGACAGACCCACCGTGAGAGCGACACATGGAACCATGATTTGGTAGTCACAGTCAGCTCTCACAGTGATGGTGGTGAATGTGGTTCTTCGACCTGAAATCACTACACTCAACACATGTCATTTTGTACACTTTGACATCATCAAATGAAGTCCTGAAACATTGGTTGTTATAAAGGTGATTATTGGGTGACTTTGACACATGGGGCTTTTGAGGGGTGAGTGATAGATATGGGATTTGTCCCTCCTAAGGGAGTTTGATGTCCATGGCCACTTGATGAGTAGGATTGAGAAAGGCATGCATATGCATGTGTGAATCAATATGTGATATTGATGTCACACACATCTCACCCAGTATGCTCTGAGATCAAGGAAATGGATGAACGTTGAAAGGATGACTGTACCATGCGTTGAGTTCATTCAGGACATTAATGACAAAGGAATTATACATTCACTTAACACCATTCATAGATTGTAGGATTGAAAGTTGTTCTCCAACTTTCTATTTCACTTAGGTAGCACTGATGTGCAACTAGGAACTGCTCTTTGCTTGTGAAGTCATAAGTGTTATGGACTTTCACTACCAACGTGAAATGGACTTGCATGGTCACACACATAGGATTTAACCTGGAAGAGGAGTTTATCCACAAAAGATGTTTAAATTGATTATTAAAGGAGTTTAGTAGTTAAATTAAACACTCAGTTGATTGATAGCTCAAAATCATAGTGTTCAAGGTGTTGGACCAATTGATTAGAGTATTAGATTGATTGAAATTGCAAATGACTGATTTTGCAAAAGTCTGCACACCAACTGATCGGCTCATGTAATGAACCGATCGGCTTAGGTTGGTGAACCGATCGGTACAGGTGGTGAGTCGATCGGCTCATGTGTCATGAAACGATCGGCTCAATTGTTGAACTGGTTGATTTGTGGACCAACCGAGATCATTTTGCAAGTACAATTTGTTTCACTTGTACAAATTTGATTTGGTCAAGGATTAATATTTGATTAGTTGGAAACAAATATGAAAGTTATTTTGAGTTGGACCAGGACCACGAACCGATCAGCTCAGAAGTGAACCGATCGGCTCAGGTGTCCCAAATGATCAGTTCAGGTGTCAACCGAACGGTTGAGGTCACCAAATGACCGTTTCAGTGTTGAAACGATCGGTTCAGCTGGCGTAGTTGGTTGTTTTTTGGAAAATTACGAATCCTTCTACTCCTGCTTTAATCTCGCATTACCCGAGGTAGAGAACCTTGTCCCATGACCCTCCTATATATAGGGGGTATTGGGGGCTTCTCAAAGTACAACTCAGAACAACAGTTGCTATACAAAGTTTTCGTTCTCTCTGGTTTTGGTAACCGAGAGAGCCCGAGCAAGTGCTACCCGATAAGGGAGGCACAGCAAGGGAAAGACAACTGCAGAAATGCAACTAACTGGTTGTAGGAGAGTGTGTCAGTGACTAGTATGCTGACAAGAGGGTGCGATTCCTTCCGATTCCTTGTAGGACAAGGAGATCAGAGTTCCAGGAAGTCTGTGTGGACGACTGTAGAGGCGTGAGACTTCTGCCTCTCAGAGGACAACTATCAATCCCGGTGAGACAAGGAGCTGCACAGACTTCGTCCAAGACCGGAGGTGAAGACCATGCAAGTCGCGAGGTAACGTCACCGAGCAAGTCTCGGGACAAGGTACGCCTCTACAAACCATCCTTTCTATTGTATAGATGTTGACGCAATTCCTTTATTCTGGGTTTGGGAGAAGAAAATTTTTGTTTCCGCTGCCTTCTCAGTCTCCCCTAAAACCCTACACTATGGACATTAGCCTATACAAAATTTCTTTTTTTTTTAAAATCATGGTTCATGTGAACTACCTTATTTGATATTGATCATGTGATCACGGATATTCCTTTGAACTCTTATCTTATGCTTTGTTCATGATGGAACTCTAAAAGATGACATGTGATGTCTTTTGCACACTTATGAGGTGGATGTATATGTTGGTCACTTATATGGTGACTAGTTTCTATATTATGACTATACTTTCTACTTACCTCTACATTTAACATGCTATGTGATTCAGTAGCACTAGAGTAGTGTAATTGCATTAGTTTTTATGGCAAATGTGTTATTTCCTGCCGAGCAGATGTGATATTTCCTGCTCTTTTTGGATGGAAAGGAACCTCATACCCAGGGAAAGATGTGTGATTCTTGGCCCATGTTTTATATATTTGGGTGATTGGCAGTATTCCTTTCTCTATCAGGTTTAATGTTTATGAGACTTGTCCACCTTTGTGTTTATATTATTCTAGGGCTATGTTTATCTCGCATGCATGTTGATGACATGGGGTTTGTTGCCTAATTATTTACATGTGCTTTTGTGGCATAATCTTTGTGTTTTATTAATATAAAGTATTCTTTTCTTATCATATGATTTCAATTCCTTTTCTCTTGATACCCATTTGGGTGGTCCTTATCCTTTCTATGGGAAGCCTTTTATATTTGATGTCCTTTATTCCATATATTACTCAATTTCCTATTTAGTATGCACATACCAGCCTTTGTTGATGTCATCTATTTTCTCTTCTTACTGGGGTATGCTTCCAACCGTAGGTGAAGGACTTAGATGATAAGGCATGAAGTTTTAGACTAGCTTAAAGTGTTAAAGCTTGGAGACAATGTTGTTATGGTTTAGATTTCCCTCTACTTAGATCCTTATGTTGTATCATATATGTAAACCCTTATGGGATATTATGATGTACTTTTATAATCTTCTGTGAAAATTGAATATAGTCATTTGTTTAATTCCGCTGCTACACTTTGGTTGTTTTGAATATAATTTATTGAAACTTGGAAAATTTACACTAATTCCAGCATAGCTTTGGGTGTGCTTGGAATGGATGTTAATTCTTCAATTTTGTTTAGTAAGGGGGTGATCCCGCCTCCTAATAGGATGGTATCAGAGCCCATGGTAGTCAGAATCTGACTATTTCAATTTTGTCTCCCTAGTAGAATACTTGCCTTACCTCTAAGTGACATGTTTGCCCTAGAGTTGATCAATAGATGATGAAGGGTTGATTTAGTATCCTATAGTTTCACATTAGAATAATGATGAATAGATCTGTAAAATACTTACAACTAAAATATGCATAAGTAACCACAGTAATTTGAGCTTGTTTAGCTTGGCCTTTAGGTAGCTACTAGGACATGAAGTTGAAACCAAAGGTGTCTAGAAAGGATTAGGGTCTGGGGTATGGTAAGATTTTCCTCCACACCACTAGCTTGGTTTATGATGACTCCTGAATCCATATGATACCGACCTGGCCTGAGCTGATTTAAATTGTCTGAAATAGCATGCTTTTAGGAAATAATAGCTTTAGACATCTATATGATTTATCTTTAGGGACCATAATATGTTGAACTAGTCTCCCATGTATAAAGACTTGTTTGAGGATGGACAAGAGAAAGTTATCCCATAGTTCATTGTTAGTCTTTACTAGTTATGGTTTTTTTGTGCATGATGCTTATGTAGTTGGGTGTAAGGAAGTGTAGTTGAACCTTTTATACCTAAATAATAGTTTTGACTTAATAAGATGAATCCTTTAAAGGGTGGTGAATAAGTTGTTTTCTTATATATGGATGTTATGATTTTGAGGAAGAAATTCCTTTAAAGGGTGGTGTGTTGTAACATACTAGATCTCAGACCCTACCTTGGAAGTTGACATTTTGGACTTAGCCAAACAAGGTTGAAGGTAAGACCTAAATAGATGTTTAGTATAAACCCAATGAGCGAAAGCATGTATACATCACATTAATGAAACCTAATGTTCTAACATTAATCTTAGGTTCATAATGGACACATAAAATATGCCACAACTCATTTTGGTGGTAATGTGGAGATAAGAAACTTCATTGGATGAATAATTTGGATAATGGGTTGTTAAAGGGTCATATGATATATCTCATAAAAATAAGTCTCAAAAGTGCAAAAAAAAAATTCAAATTCGAAATCTACATATCAAAATTAGCCTACATGTCAAATTTCATCTAAGTTGGACGACCTTGAAATATTAGGATAAGTTTAGGAGAGAGAAAATGAGTAAAAGACATAAGTAATGAATAATGTGATTATCCTACTTCAAAATATGTAAATAATGTCAAATTAATATTCAAAACATCAAAGATAACTTGTGGATGAAGTTTGGTCCAATTTGGAAGTTGTTTGTGCAAGTAATACAATTTTGGGTACATTCTGGACTTTTCTGGAATTTACCCAATTGGGAGGCTTTCTTTGCAAACTGTCACATTCATTATAATACTTATATATTCCCTTACCATTCTTGAGTTTTTTAACCATGGGGAACCTAGTTGCACCTTGGTTTGAAGGTGTTTCTTTCCAAGGGCATTTTATGGATTACCCTCTTTACAAATGAGCTTATCTTTAGAAGCTATCAACCAATGGGGTTATTTCTTTGATTTGAGGTCGATTGGGATAGCCTCTAAGTGTCCATAAATAGACATTTGACATTTGAGAAGCCTCAATGAGCTATCCTCTTGCATGGCCAAGAAATCCCTAGGCTAATGACACATGGAAAGCTCCATGGACACCTCATGCTTGACTTCTTCCTTATCCATAAAGGTTTGCATGTCCATAGGCACCCTTAGCATTGGACACATGGAACGTAAATTGAAATATCATTCTTGACTTCTTCCTTATCCATAAAGGCTTTCATGTCCATGGACACCCTTATACATGACACATGGAAAGTCTCATAGACACCTCATACTTGACCTCTTTCCTTATATAGCCATATTGACCCCTTCCCAACTCCCAATTAAAAAAATCTTGCTCTCCTTTATTTCCTCTATCCTAGAGCATCATTCCTACTCTGTTTGGCCATGAAAGTTCTATCCCAAGGTAAAAGATGGTGCCTACCTTGGTGAAGAAGGCTCCTAGGGTTCCAAATTTGCTCTATTTAGGGTTTCTAGATCTCCTCCTTGGTTATTTTGTCCAAAACAAGAAAGTTTTCTCCTTTCCTTCCATATTTTGATGTTTTTAGTCTTCCTTCCACCTTCCTCCAGGTCGGAACCTTGGTATTCCATGGAGAAATCCCACCTAGATCCCTTAAACACCCCATCTCAATGTTCTTTTGTTAGGGTTTTTCACCTCTAAAGTGGAGAAGGTGCTTCTTGCTCGAGAAAGGAGCTTTGTTGGAAAAACCAACTTCTCTAAGCTTGGGAACCTTACTTATTGGACTTGTCCACCTTCCCTAGAAGTTCTTTGGAGTCCTATGCTTGACTTGGACTATTTAGACTCCAAAGTTGAGGTATGATGTATCACCTATTCTTCTATGTTGAGCAATTCACCTATGCATATTCATTCTCTTTGTCCTATGGACATTAGCCTATACACAATGTCTTTTCTTTTGAAAATCATGGTTCATGTAAACTACCTTATTGGATATTGAACATTTGATCATGAATATTCTTTTTAACTCTTATCTTATGCTTGTTCATGATGGAACTCTAAAAGATGACATGTGATGTCTTTTACCCACTTATGAGGTGGAAGTATATGTTGTTCACTTATGTGGTGACTAGTTTATATATTCTAACTATACTTTCTACTTTCCTCTACATTTAACATGCTATGTGATTTAGTAGCACTAGAGTAGTGTAATTGCATTGGTTTTTATGGCAGATGTGTTATTTTCTGCTGAGCATATGTGATATTTCCTACTCTTTTGGGATGGAAAGGAACTTCATACCCTAGGCAAGATGTGTGATTCTTGGTCCATGTTATATATATTTGGGATATTGGCAGTATTCCTTTCTCTATCAGGTTTCAAGTTTATGAGACTTGGCCTCCTTTGTGTTTATATTATTCTAGGGCTATGTTTATCTCACATTCATGCATGTTGATGATATGGGGTGTGTGCCCTGATTCTTTACATGTGCTTGTGTGGCACAATCTTTATGTTTTATTAATGGCAAGTATTCTTTTCTTATCATATGATTTCAATTCCTTTTCTCTTGATACCCATTTGGGTGGTCCTTATCCTTTCTATGGGAATCCTTTTATATTTGATGTCCTTTATTCCATATATTGCTCAATTTCCTATTTAATATGCACATACCAGCCTTTGTTGATGTCATCTATTTTCTCTTCTTGCTGGGGTATGCTTCCAACCCTATGTGAAGGACTTGGATGATAAGGCATGAAGTTTTGGACTAGCTTATGGAGTTAAATCTTGGAGACAAATTGTTATGGTTTAGAGATTTCTCTACTTAAATCCTTATGTTGTATCATATATGTAAACCCTTAAGGGATATCATGATGTACTTTTGTTATCTTCTGTGAAAATTGAATATAATCATTTGTTTAATTCTGCTGCTACACTTTGATTGTTTTGAATACCATTTATTGAAATTTGGAAAATTTATACCAATTCCATCATACATTTGAGTGTGCTTGGAATGGATGTTAATTCTTCAATTTTTTTTAGTAAGGGGTGATCCCGCCTCCTTACACATTACCATACTCAAAAATCATTAATGAGTGAACTTCTTTTAGATATGAGTTTGTGGGGATTTGAAAGTCACTAGACATATTGTGTGTGATCTCAAGGCCCACATGAGTCATTATAATCATGTTTCGAGATTTTGTACATCAATATCCAGAGTCGAAGTTTGGACATCAAAATCATAGGTATAAATATTTCAAAGCTAGGGTTTAGATTCCTATTTAGACCTCAGGGGAGATCATTCATCTATATTCAATTCTGATCAACAATATTCAAGCAATATTTGTGATATCAATCACCAATTTTATTATTGTGGTATCGAGGTTTAATAAATGCTCTAGACTTAGGTCTTTCTAGGAATTTAGCCACAAGTTATAGTCAACATTGTATTTCAAATTGGGTTTCAAGATTGAGTATTAGCATTGTCATAAACCTGAGACTTAGGTCAATAAATCACAATTAGGAGGAAGGTGTTACCTTCCCAATTCTAAATAATCAACATGATGAAAATTTATAGATAGTCATAAATAAGGCATAAAATTTCAATTTTCAAAGATATGGTGAGTACATGGTTAATTTCAAAAGTTATAAGGGTTGCATAATCAATAGATCATAATCTAGATTTAATAATGATTTCATTGGTTCTTTCATTGCTAGCAAGTCTTGATATGGCCTTCTGACCAATCACTAGATCTTGCGATTGAACATGTCCTCCTTTGCATTTTCAACCTCTATTCTTGTCTCCATCTCCATGACTATAGGCTTGGATGTAGGGGTAGAGGCAGTCATGGTGATTTGGACTCCTGTAAGAATTATCGATGTTGTATATCTTTCCCATTTGACCATATCATCCATTAGTATCTTTTTTTGTACTTCCCAAGCATCATCCTTGGCAGCCTTTATTTTTTCACCCTCATCAACATCAACATTATTGAGCATGGGTGCTTTTCCCTTGTCTACATCAATATTGACTTCTTATTCATGTCTTTTCTTCTTAGTTTTCATCTTATCAATTTTCCCTTCTCGATCATTATTGGTTCCAGAGGGTCTTGATCTTTGACTATAGGTTTGTGGGGCCATATGTGAGGTACATCCACTTATGAGTCCTTTAATCACATAGGTCGAGATAAGAATATATCAAATTATGGGATACCAACTGTCATAGAACCGTTCTTGACCCAATCCCAGATCCACTGCCTAGACAGTGGTGAAGGAATTGAAGCACCCATCTCACAGTGGCCCAAAAGGATCTCACACACTGGAATATACAATAAGAAATAATAACTCATAAAAGAAAAGATTTAAAGAACTAACCAACCCAGTTGTCAGATTTTGCAAATTGTCCTTGTCATCAAATTTTGTCATGAGATGAAGAGATCTAGTCAAGGATTCATAAAGATCCAACTGGTTTGCCTAAAATTAAGTAAACCGAGACGCAATCAACGCAAATGCATTGATACACTTTGAAAAGAACAAATATTGAACAATTGGTACTATAATCCTAACCATGTCCTACAACAACAATAGCATGGAAAACAGGCTAATGCTCCTTCATCTGACAATAAACTTCCATCCATCAAGAATTTCTTGCAATCACAAGAGGAGATGATTTCAAATCAACAAGCTCATTAGAAAGTCATTGAATCTCAATTGGTTTAACTTTTAACAAATCTTTTTCTTACTACAAGGGCTTTTGTAGGACAGATAGAATATAAGCCCAAGCACCATGAACAATTGAAGGTTATTCTACACAATCAGGTAGAGTCCTTACAGATACACTGGCCAAGACCCATGTGATTGACAGACATGAGGGTGGTTTTGTGATAATTCAAGATCCAGTAGTATCCAACCCAATGGCATAAGAAGTAGTGACATAGAATGCATAAATACAATTTAATATACTCATCCAAAACATAGACAAGGTCAACTTAGAAGAACCATCCATCATAGAGAAGAGTGCAAAAAGACCAATTATACCAATATATAGGCCTCATCCTTCATTTCAAGTCCACCTAAGGCAAACACAGCTAGATACTCACTTTTTGAAGTTCAAGGAGGCCATGAAAAATCTATATGTGGATATCCTTTCTTAGATTCCTTAACAAAGATAAATACATGGTCAAAGTATTTTAAGATGCTCTTCAAAAGGAAATACAAATTGAGGAATATGAAATGGTTAAGCCTGCCAGAACAACACCTGATTTAATTCAGAATAAAACACCAAAGAAGTAGAAGGATCCAAATTCTTTTGGGATTGCATGCCACATTGGTGACTCTACATGTAAGAAAGGGTTAGATGACGTCGGGTACAACATATCCATTATACCCTATATCCTGTGTAAGAATCTAGAATTCACTTAATTAATCCCAACTATCATGACAATACAAATCATTGATTCTTCAATGACTATTCCAATGCAAATAATTAAGGATGTCCCAATTAAGATGGGGAAGGATTCTTATCTTCTAGGTGATTTTTGTTTTATGTACATAAAGGAAGATCTCCAATATCTTCTCATTTTCCTCCAACTTTCCTAGACATAGCAACAACTTTAATTTGCATTGAGGCACAAATCCTACTTTCGTGGTTAGGGAAAGAAACCCTTGAATTTAGAGTGTTAAGCATGCATGAGGAAGTATTTCTATTAGATTGTATTGAGAGGATGTCGCTCCTCACACAAGAAAATACAAAGTTTGTCAACCCTCTTGAGATTTTCCTTATTGATCCTAAAGCCATTAAGTCTATTGATGAACAAGTGAAGTAGAACATACATCACCTTGATTCAGATGGAGGACCCAAAAGTTGAATCTAAAGAACTCAACGAAGTCTACCTTACTAAAGAACCAGTTCAAGAACCAAGAGCCCCTGAAATGAAAGCTTTCGTAGGAGGGATGAAATTTGTTTTTTTAGATGAATTTAAAGTTTGTCTTATGATCATTAACAATGATTTAATATTTGACCAAGAATACAAGGTATTGACTAAAATAAGGAAAAGGAAAAAGGCCATGGGTTGAAAAAATTAACGATCTTATAGGAGTGAGTCAAGCATTATGCATGCACCAAATCTCTATGGTAGAACATTTCAAGACATAAGTAGAACACCAACATTAATTGAACTTGAACATGAAAGAAGTGATTCTCCTTTAAGACATAATGTTTCTCACGTCTATAACGATCTACCCCATTTCTAACTCATCATGGGAAAGTGCAATCTAGGTTGTTCCAAAGAAAGGAGGTACCATAGTGATACATAATATAAAGAATGAACTTATACCCGCTTGTAAAGTTACTTGGTGGAGGATGTGTATTGATTATAGGAAGATAAATAAATCTACATGCAAGGATAATTTCCCCTTATCGTTCCTAGACCAAGTTGTAGAGCGTCTAGCTCATCATGAATATTTATGTTACTTGATTGTTATTCTATATTCAACCAAATTTTAATCCACTCAAATGACCAAGATAAGACAACATTCACAAATCCATTTGGGACCAATGCATTCAAAATAATGCTCTTTATTTCTGCAATGCACCAAGCTACATTCCAACAATGAATGGAAGCAATATTTGCCAGGTTTATTGAAACTATTATGGATGTTTTTATGGATGATTTCTCTGTCTTTGGAGATTCATTTATCTCATGCCTAATGTATATCTCTAGTGATCCAACTTTATGAAGAAGCACATTCAGTTCTCAATTGGGAGAGTTGACATTGTGTGGTAGAAGGAGACAACATCCTAGTCATAGAGTCAACAACAAAACAATTGTAGTTGACAAGGCAAAAATGTAAATGATAACTAAGCTTAATTCTATGACCATAGTGAAAGAAGTCATAGCCTCCTTAGGTCTTGCAGTCTTCCATAGAAGAATCATAAGGATTTTTTCAAAGATAGATAAGCTAACTATTAATCTATTTCTCAAAGATGCTAAGTTTTTCTTTGACAAAGAATGCATCAAAAGTTTCAACAATTTAAAGGAAGCTCTCACCCCAACTCTAATTATTCGAAAACCAAATTGGTCACAAATATTTGAAATTATGTGTGACACCACTGATTATGTTGTGGGTGTTGTTTTGGATCAACGCATATACAATAAGCATAATGCTATCTATTATGATTCCAAACCATTAGATGAAGCCCAAAAAAATTATTTAAGTACTAAGAAGGAATTTCTAGAAGTTGTATATGATGTTGATAAATTCAGAACCTATCTTGTGGGATCAAAAGTTACAGTCTATACTTATCATGCTACAATCTGGTATCCATTGATAAGGATGTAAAATCAAGATTGAACAGGTGTATCCTCCTTCTACAAGAGTTTATCTAGATATGGGACAAGAAGGGAACTGAGAATGTTTTTTTCGATCACTTGAGTCACTTTCACATTCATGATATACACATTTTATCACAGAACCATTCTTATTCCAATCCCAATCCCACTTCCTAGACAATGGTAAAGGGATTGAAACTCCCATCTCTAAGTGGCCCAAAAGGGTCTCACACACAAGAATATACAATAAGAAATAATAACTCATAAAACAAAAGATTGCAAGAACTAACCAAACCAATTGTGAGAGTTTGCAAATTGTTCTTGTCATCAGAGTTTGTCATGAGAAGAAGTGATCTAGTCAATCCTTCATAAAGATCCAACTGGTTTGCCTAAAATTAGGTACACTTGAAAGGGGGTCAAAGTTGGGTTGGGTGAGCATAAAAATGTGAGAAGAACAATCCTATGTGATTAGAATTTCAAAATATTCTCTGAGCTGGTAGATCGACCATAATGGATCCCTTGTCTCCTCCCCACAATTAGCAGGAGGTAGAAGACAATGGCCCAACCATTCGATCAGGGCCTGATCCACACAGGATTATATCTAAGGGATGGGGTTCACCCCTACTCTTGCAATGGATACCTAACTTGGAAAATGATTGAAATAAAAGGAAATTCAAGTGGTCTGCAACACATTAATTTCAAGAATTCATAGAAATTTGTAGGAAAGTACAATTGAAGTAAAATCTAAGACCATAGGTTTAGAAAATGTGAGGAACCTTTTTGACTCAGGGGCTGGCACAACTTTCCGCCACACTGCAAGTTGTCTTACGAGGACTCCCAGGCCCATGCATCCTTCCTGGACAAATTTGGAAGATTTTGCCCAAAATAACATACCTCTAGGTTTTCTTCTCGTCTAAATTCATCCCTTCTTTACCCCTTTCTTCCTTCACAAAACCCAATGGACATAATAACTTCTCCGTATACCCTTCTAATAATTAGTACTATGAATATTAGGTCTAAGGCATCCTCCACCAAATCATAAAATGCATGTAATCAAGATCTCATGGATACAATTTTATGATACTTTAAATGCCCTAAATATGAAATTGAGATTAATTTATTCATGTGAAATAGCATGGCCCGCACCAAGACCACCACCATCACTAATGACATACCTAGGGAGTACCCAGAGGGGATCCACTCCTATAGGAAGAGATTGTTATGACCCACTCCAAAGTTAACTAGTAAGTTCAATGATAACAACATCATGAAGTTAATTGAGATAAGTTAAGTGCTCAAGATGCGATCAGTGCTTTGATCAAGTGAGATAGTTTAATTAGCATGATTTCATGCCATCAGGTTTTAGAGGATCTCGCACTTAAAAAGTTGCAAAAGAAATTGTGTTATTTGGACCTTCGAGTCAATAGTTATGATGTTTTTATGCTTCTTTGGGCTTGGATGCAATTTTTCCAGTAATTACCTTATTAACTTTTTCCCTTTCTTCCTTATAATCGAGCAATGCACAACAACCACCTAAGCGGTGCACTGCTTCCCGACCAACAAAGAAGGGGGGCACGATCGATTAGGATCCTTAGGCGAGCAAGCTTGGTGCCACCTTCCCTTCTCCTTCCTCCGCCCTCCATCCTTCCTTTACCTCACCCACCAACAGCCCGAGCAGCAGAGCAGCTAGGGTGGCACCCAGTAGTAGTGGTCGACGACCTGTAGGGCTGTGTTAGCAGCCAAGTATCAGTAGCACTAAAACGGCCATCTAGTGCTAGAAAGGGAGCAACGTTCATCTCCTACCTCATCCAAGGAGCGGCGCCCAACCACCAAGGTGTGGTGCCCAAGCAATAGGGGTGGCACCCCATCCAATTTGAGTAGCATTAGCTATAGTTGCGGCCTTGAGCCACCTTGGTTGTGAGGAAGCTCAAAGGAACGACGGCCTAGACTTGAATCTGTAGCCTGAGCAGCGACCAACACCCCATCTAGTAGTCCTTCTTCAACTTGTTCGTGGGAAACGGTTGTTGTATGCAGCAAGTCCGAAAAATTGGGTCTATTGCGAGGTTGACGACAATCCCCTGGATGCAATTCCAGTCGAATCTGGATGTTTCAAACCAGTGTGAGTAGAATCTCACTCCCATTCGCACGATTTAACATGAATAATCATACGTTTTGGTGAAAAGTAGTGTTATTCGCAGACATCAACGTTTACGTAGGTTCTGAGTAGCACCGACACCGCTCGACTCTTAATTTGCATGTTTAAATTATTAACGCTTACTCGAAATTAATTAGTTGACTGATATGTGCGATGTGATTTACTGAAATTACACGATTGATCGAAACATGATTTACTCGATTAAATGTCAAAAATAGTAGTGCACAACCAAAAACTGGAAAGTGTGGGTATAAACCCAAACTGTACAATTTTAATAAATTAAATGATGCACTGATACAAAGAATTGACAATGATGTGAAAAATATTCAAAGAAAACCTAGATGCACGCTCAAGGTCACATTTAATGTGAATGATTTAATATTTACTCAAATTGACATGCTTCTCGAAGATATTATTAGAAATTCCCAATTATTAATAATAATTCGTGCCATGATAATAATTTAACTCTTATTTGAGTTATGAGATGCTCAACACAAGAAATCATTTGAAATTTCAATTAATATTAATAATTTGTGTCATAATGAGTAATTATAAACTTAATCAAGTTATGTGATGCATAATTTAAGATCAGGGTTTCTGTGCATGTTTATATGTTAAATATTGCCATGACAAGTAAATAAATCTTTAATTGAGTTATGTGATGCACAAACTAGGACTAGGGTTAATGTGCACATTTTTCGAGGAATTTTAGATAAATTACAAAATCTACTGACGATTTCTCAATTATTGAGTAATTTACTCTTATCAGTGTATTAAGACGTTCAATTGCATGAATTTAGTGTAAATGTGTCAAGTTGACATGAATTTTGGATATTTAAGAATTTTAAACTGCCTGCAAGTACAGTATGTTGATTATTCAGTATTTTACACTAATTTGAATAAACTACTCTGTCAAATTTAGAATGATATTCATGTCGTGTTCTAAAGTTCAAGTAAATAGATTCAGTACCAAAATACCAAAGCCAATAACAAGTAAGAGAGATGCACTGTAGAAAGAGCTTTTCTAGAATAATAAAATAATAGATTAAGGGCCTTGACACTGTAGAATCCCTATGAGAGGTCTGCACCTTAGGGATGAAATGACCTAACCCTGGTAGAATCTAGTATACGAGGGTCGGAATGCACCCAAATAGTGTGCGGGGAGACGTAACCCTTGCAGAAGTCTCCTAAGAGAAAATAGGTTACCCAACATGAACCAGACGTCCTAGTGGTAACCCAGAGGTACCCACAGAGCATACCAAGTTGAGGCCCACAGAGAGTCTCAGACCCTCCGCCTGTGTACTCAGCCTAGAGGAGGAGTCCAGTTTACGGAACCATAGGAGTGTCGAGGCTAGAGAGCCAATTTTCCTGTAGCAGACCAGGACAGTAGTCAGACTTAGCTATCCTGGGGTGTCGGCTAAGTCTTGTACGGTGGGATCGTAGTTCGCTACGAGTCTTTATATGTAGAGTACACTGCATATGATCAGGGAATAAGATAAAATATGTTCACATAGGTTCATTGAGTAAGTTAAAAAGTTAAGAAAGGTTTGAGTTAGTTTCACAGTAGTTGTCCTTTAAATGAAATTTTAGTATTTTCTGTTAATTAATTGTATCTATAGCTTTGCATAAATTGTTATCTTAATGAAATGTTGATATCTCCTATTATTTAAATTACATTGCTTAGATCTGCTCAGTATAGTATTAACTTGTATTTTATTCTAATTAATAAACCAAAATGAGTTATCTGCGATGGTTGGGTGAAATTCTATTCACTGATCTAGTAGCTCACCAACCTACTGGAACATTTTTCAGGTCAGCATCAACACGATGAAGCTGAAGGATCATATCACCCAAGTACATAGAAGGTAGTTCATATTTAGTTAGAGGTTTCTTAGTCCTTTCCCCTCGGTCCTTGGGCGTGTGGTATGGTAGAGAGAGAGAATGAAATGTAATATGTAGTTTTGTTTTTAATTAACTGTTGCACTTTATATTTCACAAATAAGATGTAATATGTTGTTTAAATTCTGAGGTATCTTTCAAGATTAAGAAACAGTAAGTTTGCTTCTGTAGTTTTATTACAATCTAATGTAATTCAAGATATTATGTTAATTCTATGTGATTAAGAAAAGAAAAAGTTAAGGGTGTATTTGTATTAAGAGTAATCCTCATTTCCATGCCCTAATATCATGGTTGGTAGTAAATTGTGGGGTAGGGGCATGTCAACTGATTTGATATCAGAGCATAGGTTGAGTATGTAGTTACTCTAAGTCAAAGTCAGGGGACGAAAATAGACCAATAGGATTAGGACTTAGGTGTTTTTCTTCTATCTGTAGTTTTCTAACAGGAAGTGTTCTGTTATACTATTGCAGATGGCAGGAAGAGGATGTGGTCATGAGGACCAAGTTGAGAGCCACATTGGACCTAATCCTCAGGAGATGGGTCCAGGTGGTGGTGAAGAGGTGGATGAGGTAGCGAGAATGTACAGGATGTTTCGTGAGACCAAGGAAAAATATAAGATGGAGAGGCGAGCTTCTACCTCGAGCAGCAAGGAGCTGATGTGATCCTATGAGCTGGTTAAGAAGCTTGGAGGTACTGAGTTCAATGGAACTACAGACCCTACAGTGGGAGATGAATGACTGAGACAGTTACAGAAAGTGTTCCATTTGATGGAGTTGTTTGAGGAAAGACAAATCAATCACACAATTTATTCACTTAAAGGTGATGTAGAGCTCAGGTGGCGTGGAGTGGAAGATAAAAGGAGGGACACAATACTGACCTGGAGGGATTTCTTTGATGAATTCCATCTTAAGTACTACCCACCTACTTTTCTGAGTGAGAAGATAAGACAACTGTAGAATATCTGACAGGGGAGTATGACAATTGGTGAATATGAGGCACATTTCACAAGGTTGGCAAATTTCTATCCGCAACTTGTCCCTAATGATGTAGAAAAGTGCAGAAGATTTCAAGAAGGATTAAGATCAGAAATTAGACACACCATTTCAGCCATTGGTCAAAGAGATAGAGAAAACTTTGGGGAATGCATGAAAGTAACGAGACGTGTAGAAGAGTCGGTTAATGTTGATAAGAAGACTGAGAGTAAGAAAATATCTGGAGATTTTATTAGAAGGGGTGAAAGCAGTGGTGGATACAGAGGAGGTGGTGGTTTCTTTTCAACGATAGGACAAGGACTTGGCTATTTTTGGTAGACAAGGATCTAGTTTTAGTTCAAGTAGAGGAAGACCTAATTCTGGTAGATGGAATACACAGTCTACACGAACACCTCCAACTAGGTCATCTGGATCATCAGTTTCAGTGACAGGTCCACCGAGGCGAGAGACATGAGTATGTGATATATGTGGAAGACCACACTCAGGATAGTGTTTGGGAATAGGGTTTCAAGGATGCCATTAATGTGGATAGATGGGACATTTCAAGAGGAATTGCCCCTAGTTATAGTAGTCGGCATCACAAGGTTCTCATTCACAGTACTAGAATGTCCCATGATAGGCTCCAGCTGGAGGACCTAGTTCCTCTATATCTTTAGGTTCCTGAGGTGGTGTAACACCCAGTGCTAGGGAAGGACAATGAGGTCATTGTGGGAGAGGAAGAGCTTTAAGATGCTTTTTCTCTTTGACACCACAAGAAGATATTGTTTCTTACCGAGTGTTTCTTTTTAACAACATTTCAGTTATAGTTTTGATAGGTTCGGGTGCTACTCACTCATTCATACAATGTTCTTTAGCTTGTGAACTTAACCTGTTAACCCATGAGTTACCGGTTGAGTTTTTGTTGAGGGTTCCGTTAGGTGAACCGACAGTGTTGACGGAGTTTTGTCCCAGATGTTTGTTGACTTTTGGTGATTACACCATCATGGTTAATCTTATACCCCTAGATATTAACTCTTTTCAAGTTATCTTGGGTATGGATTGCCTAGAGACGTATCGAGTTCAACTCGACTGTTGGAAGAAGGAGGTTGTCTTTCAATAGGGTGGATTTTCTTGTGTCTTTTTTGGAGACATGAAGGTTTTTCCTACATGTATCATATCAACCGTTGTAGCTAATAAGATGTTGTAGAAAGGTTGTGAAGCGTTCTTGGAACATGTAGTAGATACTAGAGCTAAAAAGACCATAGTCATCCTATGGGATGTGCCAGTGGTCTGTGAGTTCCCAGATGTTTTTCCAGACGAGTTGCCAGGTCTACCTCCTGAAAGAGAGATAGACTTTGAGATCTAGGTGTTGCCAAGTAGTCAACCTATAACGCTACTAGCCTACAGAATGGAAACTGCAGAGTTGAAGTAACTAAAAATCCAGTTACAGGAATTACTGGATAAGGGTTTCATTTGACCTAGTTCTTCACCATGGGGAGCTCCAGTCTTGTTTGTGAAAAACAAAGATGGTACCATGAGGTTATGAATAGAGTACAGATAATTGAATAAGATCACCATCAAGAACAAGTACTCATTGCCAAGGATAGATGATTTGTTTGATCAGTTGCGTGGAGTGACGATCTTTTCTAAGATAGACTTGAGATTTGGATATCATCAATTGAGGATAAAGGCTTCAAATATTCCTAAGTCGGCTTTCAGAATAAGATATGGGCATTATGAGTTTCTAGTCATGTCATTTGGACTGACTAATGCCCCAACAGCTTTCATGGATATGATGAATCGGATTTTCAAGCCGTTCTTGGATCATTTCATAGTGGTTTTCATAGATGACATTCTGATCTATTCCAGAGATGATGAGCAACATGAGCAACATCTGAGGATAACATTATAGTTGTTGAGACAACACTAGTTATATGTTAAGTTCAGTAAGTGTGAGTTCTGGTTAGCTGAGGTGTCCTTTCTTGGACATGTCATCTCAGGAGATGGAGTAAGTGTTGACCCTTAGAAAGTTGAATTTGTTCTATAGTGGGAGCAACTTTAGACTCTTGTTGAGATCAGAAGCTTCTTAGGATTGGCAGGTTACTATAGGAGGTTCATCCAAAAATTTAGTGTTGTAGCATCACCTTTGACATGTTTAATGAGAAAGAATGCACAGTTTGTCTGGTCAGACAACTGTGAGAAGAGTTTTTAGATTTTGAAGAAGAAGTTGACTATAGCACCAGTGTTGATCCTACCTGAGGCAGATAAAGGTTACATAGTGTTTTTTTATGCTTCCAGGAGAGGCTTAGATTGTGTGTTGATGCAGGAAGACAAAGTAGTAGCTTATACATCTAGACAACTTAAGAATAATGAGGAGAATTACCCGACACATGATCTGGAGTTAGCTACAGTAGTTCATGCTCTTAAGACATGGCGTCAATATCTTTATGGTGAGGCTTTCCAGGTGTTTACAGGTCATAAGAGTTTGTAATATATTTTTACCTAGAAGGATCTGAATCTGAGACAACAGAGATGGTTAGAATTGATTAAGGATTATGATGTGATGATAGATTATCATCCCAGTGAGGCGAATGTGGTAGAAGATGCCCTCAGTAGGAAGTCAAGTTCAACAGCTGATGCATTCTCTATGGCATGTTTCAAGAGAGACCTACTAGTAGAAATGTGGAAGTTGAACTTAAACTTAGGGGTGAAAGAACAGAGTGGTTTGATTGCACATATGCAAGTCAAGCCTACTTTTTATGATCAGATCAAGGAACTTCAGTAGAGTGACTGTGAGTTACGGTAGATCATGTAGGATATGACAGAGGGAAAGAGACCGGAGTTTAGGTTTTCAGATGATGGTTTTTTGTATCAGCATGATAGGTTATGTGTACCTAGCGACAGTGATTTTAAAGAACAGATTCTTGAGGAAGTGTATGCATCGATGTACACTATGCATCCAAGTAACACTAAGATGTACATGAATCTCAAGGAGTTGTACTGGTGGTTAGGTATGAAAAAGGATGTAGCTCAGTACGTGGCTAGATGTCGTGTGTGCTAGCAGGTTAAGGCTGAGCATCAGAAACCTATAGGTACCTTGCAATCTATACCAGAGTGGAAGTGGGAACATATCACAATGGATTTTATGGTAGGGTTGCCCAGGGCACCTAGAGGTTGTGACTCGATATGGGTGGTTATGGATAGACTAACTAAGTCTGCTCACTTTCTTCCTATTAAGTCAACCTTTGATGTCCCGAAGTTGGCTAAGATATACGTGGATGAGATAGTCAGGTTGCATGGTATCCCAATTTCTATAATATCAGATAGAGATCCTAAGTTCACATCTAAGTTTTAGAATCAGCTGCATCGTGCTTTGGACACAAAGTTGAGATTCAGTACATCTTTGCACCCATAGACAGATGGTTAGTCAGAGAGGACTATTTAGACTCTTGAGGACATACTGAGAGCATGTGTCTTGTATTTCAGTGAAAGTTGGGAAGAACACTTGAGCCTTATAGAGTTTGCATACACCAACAGTCACCATTCTACTCTTGGTATGGCTTTGTACGAAGCTCTATATGGAAGAAAGTGTAGATCACCTATATATTGGTACAAGGTGGGTGACAAAGATATTCTTGGACCAGAGATAGTGGATTTGACTACATAAAAGACAACACTGATTAGAGAACAGTTGAAAGCTGCACAGGATAGGCAGAAGAGTTATGCTGAGAAGAGACGTAGACCTCTTGAGTTTGAGGTTGGTGATGAAGTGTATTTGAAAGTTTCACCATGGAAAGGAGTGTTGAGGTTTGGTAAGAGAGGAAAACTGATTCATAGGTTTATGGGCCCATATCCTATCGTTGAGAGGATTGGACCAGTAGCCTACAGGTTGGATTTGCCATCCGAGTTGGCTAATTTACATGATGTATTTCATGTATCGATGCTGAAGAAGTGTTACCCTGGTACAGAGAAGATAGTGGACCCAAAACCTGCACATCTCAGAACAAATGTGTCCTATGTTGAAGGACATGTACAGATAGTTGATCGGAGGATCAAGAAACTCAAGAATCATGAGATACCAGTAGTAAAAGTTCTGTGGATGAACCACAACCTAGAGGAAGCCATGTGGGAGCTTGAGTCTGAGATTCGTAACAAGTTTCCTTTTCTATTTTAGGAATTTTGGGACAAAATTCTTATAAGGGAGGGAGATTGTTATGACCCACTCCAAAGTTAACTAGTAAGTTCAATGATAACAACATCATTAAGTTAATTGAGATAAGTTAAGTGCTCAAGATGCAATCAATGCCTTGATCAAGTGAGACAGTTTAATTAGCATGATTTCATTCCTTCAGATTGTAGAGGATCTCACACTTGAAAAGTTGCAAAAGAAATCATGTTATTTGGACCTTCGAGTCAATAGTTATGATGTTTTTATGTTTCTTTGGGCTTGGATGCAATTTTTCCAGTAATTAGCCTTATTAGCCATTTCCCTTTCTTTTTTTTCCTTTCTTCCCCAACCGAGTGACACACAACAACCGCCTAAGTGGCGCACTGCTGCCCGACCAGTAGAGAAGGGGGGCACGATCAATTAGGCTCCTTGGTCGAGCAAGCTTGGCGCCACCTTCTCTTCTCCTTCCTCCACCCTCCATCCTTCCTCTACCTCGCCCACCTATAGGCCAAGCAGTAGAGAAGCTAGGGCGGTGCCCAGCAACAGGGACTGACGACCTACACGTCTGCGTTAGCAGCCAACTAATAGCATCACCAAAACGGTCATCTAGGGCTAGAACGAGAGCACGTTCATCTCCTACCTCGTCCAAGGAGCGACGCCCAACCACCAAGGTCTGCTGCCCAAGCAACAAGCCCAATCCAATTTGATCAACAACATCTATAATTGCGGCCTTGAGCCATCTTGGGTGCGAGGAAGCTCCAAGGAACGATGACCTAGACTTGAATCTGTAGCTCGAGCAGCGACCGACACCCAATCTAGAAGCCCTTCTTCAACCCGTTCTTGGGAAACGGCTGTTGTGTGCAGTGGGTCTGAAATGTTGGGTCTATTCTGAGATTGAAGACAACCCCTGGATGCAATTCCAGTAGAATCCGGATGTTTCGAATGGCTGTGAGTAGAATCACACTCCCATTCGCAGGATTTAACTCGAATAATGGGACGTTTCAGTTAAAAGCAGTGTTATTTGCAGACATCAGCGTTTACACAGGTGTCGGGCAGCGCTGACACTGCTCGACTCTTAATTTGCACGTTTAAATTATTAACACTTGCTCAATGCTAATTAGTTGACTAATATGTGCGATGTGATTTAGTGAAATTACATGATTGATCGAAACCTAATTTACTCGATTAAATTGTTGGTATGTATGCCCTGAGAGACAATCATGGGATGATTGGTGGGATACATTAAGATTGATTTGATAAACATCAAAGGCAAGCTTCCAATTCTTTCTGGTTCAATTATGTGAGATAGTGATAGAATAGATTGAATGTCTAGAGAATGACAGTACTCAATGACGTATGCCTTCAGGTTGAGGACCTGAACGATGAGATCATAAAGATGCTAAGAGTTTGTACATTCTTGTTATGTCCCTAGTCGGATGTCATTGTGGAAGGTAGATAGACAACAATGACACACAAGACTAGATTGTGGTGTTGGTTGATGACAAAATCTCATTAGTCATGATATAGAGATATCAAACCAAACACATAGGTACTTGTTAGAGAACAAGTGTACCGGACAGACCCACCGTGAGTTTGACACATGGAACCATGGCATGGTAGTCACAGTCAGTACTCACAGTGATGGTGGTGAGTGTGATTCTTTGACCTGAAATCACTACACTCAACACATGTCGTTGGACACACTTTGACATCATCAAACGCAATCCTGAAACATGGGTTGTTATAAAGGTGATGATTGGGTGGCTTTGACACATGGGGCTTTTGAGGGATGAGTGATAGATATGGGATTTGTCCCTCCTGATGGAGTTTGACATCCAAGGCCACTTGATGAGTAGGATTGAAATAGGCATGTGCATGCATGTGTGAATCAGTATTTGATATTGATGTCATACATATCTCTTCCAATCTACTCTGAGATCAAGAAAATGAATGAACGTTGACAAGATGATTGTTCCATGCCTCGAGTTCATTCGGGATATCAGTGACAAAGGAATTATACATTCACTGTAACACCATTCACGGATTGTAGGATTGAAAGTTGTTCTCCAACTTTCTACTTTCACTTGGGTAGCATTGATGTGTGACTAGGCACCGCTCTTTGCTTGTGAAGTCATAAGTGTTATGGACTTTCACTGCCAACGTGAAAAGGACCTGTAGGGTCACACACAGAATTTAACCTAGAAGAGGAGTTTTGTCCACAAACAATGTTTAGATTGATTACTAAAGGAGTTTAGTAGTTCAATTAAACACTCAATTAATTGATAGATCAATATCATAATGTTCAAGGTGTTGGACGCATTGATTCGAGTATCGAATTGATTAAAGAGCATTTGACTGATTCTGCACAATTTGCACTCCCAACCGATCGGCTCATGTGATGAACCATTCGGCTGAGCTTGGTGAACCGGTCGGCTCAGGTAGTGAGTCAATCGGCTCATGGTCAGGATGAAATGATTGCTTCAGTGTTGAAACGATCGGTTCAACTGATGCAACCGAGCAAGTTGGGAAAGTAGGATTGGTGAGAAATTTCCTTTCGTTTCACTTGCCCAATTTGATTGGAACAAGGATTGGTATTTGATACCAATTAGAAACAAAAGATGGAAAGTCAATCGGGAACTGATCAGGACAACAAACCGATCGGTTCACATGTGAACTGATCGTTTCATGGGTCCCAACCGATCAGTTGAGGTGTCAACCGACCGGCTCAGGTCCCCAACCGACCGTTTCAGTTGTGAAACGATCGGTTCAGGTTGCGAGTTGGTTGTTTTGTGGAAAATCGCGAACCCTTCTACTCCTGCTTTAGTCCCATATTGCCTGAGATGGAGAACCCTATCCCATGACCCTCCTATATATAGGGGTATTGGGGGATTCTAATAGTACAACTCAGTGCAACCAGTTGCTCTGTGAAGTTGTCGTTCTCTCTGGTTTTGGTAATCGAGAGAGAGCCCGAGAAAGTGCTACCCGATAAGGGAGGCACAGCAAGGGAAAGAAAACTGCAGAAAGCGAATGGCGGCAGGAGAGTGTGTCGGTGACTAGTACACTAACAGAAGGGTGCGACTCCTTCCAATTCCTTGTGGGACAAGGAGATTGGAGTTCCAGGTGGTCTGTGTGGACTACTTCAGAGGCGGGAGGTTTCTTCTGCTAGGAGGACAACCTTCAATCCCGTCAGTCCCGGTGTGACCAGGAGCTGCACAGACACCATCCAAGATAGGAGGTGAAGACCGCGCAAGGCACAAGTTATTGTCGCCGAGCAAGCCTCGGGACAAGGTATGATTCTACAAACCATCCTTTCCTATTGTATAGATGTTGACGCGTTTCCTTGTTCTGGGTTTGGGGTGAAATTTTTTTGTTTCCGCTGCCTTCTCTGATTCCCCTAAAACCCAACAGTGGTATCAGAGCCACGTCAACTACTCTATACTTTAGGATTATCAATATAATCGATTTTGGTTTGTCGCCTTTATTTATTGCATACGATGCGAATAAAATTGATTGTATGCATGTCCAATCCTAAATCCACAAATCCCAATTTACATATATGATATGTATTATGAATGCACTCGATACGCGTTTCCCTTAAACGAGTTTTGTGGTGGATGTATAGCGTGGTTATGGCCAATAAACCCTATTTGTGTATGGTTGTATGTGGTTGCTTGCATCTCGGTCTGCGCACCGATCTTCCTTCTCCTATTCCTGATGTAACTCGAAATAATTCATGATTTCTTTCCTACCTTTGCTCCCCTCGAATGTAACTCGAGGTTTCTCCTTTTACAATTTAAAATAGGATTGAATTTTATTTCCTTTTATGTCAAAGAACGGAGGACATCCTGACGACAGCTGAAACGATCGGTTCAAGGAGTGAACCGATTGGTTCACGTTACAGACGATCGGTTCAAGGAGTGAGCCGATCGGTTGATGAACGGTTCGAGGAGTGAGATGAGCGGGTGGCGGCCATGATGAGATGCACGACGACCAGGCGAACCAATCGGTTGGAGGAGCCAACCGATCGGCTGGTGGCACCCAGCCGACCGGCCTGATGGCGAGCCGATCAGTCATGTGATGAGTTGATCAAACACAGAAAGGAAAAGCACATAGTTCATCTTGTACAGGTTGCATGTGATGTAGACCTAGATGACCGTGATTCCTCTTGGCTTGAGGAATCACATTAGGATGGCCATAATCATCGCTTTTATCGTTTTGCATGTTTTCTGTGGGATATAGCATGTATATGATACGTACTATGTATTGTGGTGAAGGGATATGTATATGTATATAAAAACCAAATCCCTAATTAAATATTAAGTTTTATATGCCTTCTAAATGCGACACATGTGAAAATCTTGATCGACCAAGTGTGGGCATGCCCTAGCATGGTGCACCATCTATCTTATGGAAGCATGAAGGATGAATGTGTGGGTCTGCACTAGCAGGGTGCATATTCATCGTGTTTGCTTTGGATCGGACATAACAAGGTGATCTAGATGGGATCTAGTACCTTGAGGCATGGAGATGATCATGGCAAGGAGTTGCATATGACATCTTGCCAAGAGTTGCATATGATGCAATTGGCAAGCGTTGCCTACCTGAGAGATCTAAGTTGTGGGTGACAACCCTAGCTGGTCCATGACTTAGAGGATTTGAGGATCTTGCCCACTAGAAGTTTGTACGCTGCAATCTTCCAAATTGATGGTGAGGGCAATCAATTTGAACTAAAATAGTGGGAGTGATAATTAATTAAAGGCCTAATTATATCATCAACTTTTCAAATCAATCAAATAAGTCAAAAATGAGTTTTTGGACTAAAATTGCATATTTCCTTTTGTAGTACAAATGACAACAAACAACAATCACTTTTCTTTGCGATCAGTCCTTGAAAAGGACAAGCTAAATGGGACAAACTTCCACGACTGGTATAGGACATTGAGAATTGTTCTCACTCAAGAGTGAAAGCTCTATGTCCTGGATACTCCAATTCCAGAGGAACCTGCTCCTAATGCACCAAAGGCAGAAAGGGATGCTTACAAGAAACATTCTGATGATGCCATTGATGCAAAGTTCTTGATGTTGTGCTCTATGAACCACGAGTTGTAGAGACAACATGAGAATATGGGTGTCATTGAGATGATTCAGCATCTCAGGAACATGTATGAAGATCTAGCACGGTAAGAGAGATACAATGTCTCAAGGGCACTGTTTAAGTGTGTCATGACAGAAGGAGATCCAGTTGGTCCTCACACACTCAAGATGATTGGGTATGTGGAGAACCTGCAAAGACTGGGATTTCCACTGAGCCAAGAGTTGGCTACTGACGTGATACTGCAATCGTTGCCAGAATCTTACAATTAGTTTGTGATGAACTACAACATGAACAACTTTGATAGGCCACTTTCAGAGTTGTTGGGCATGTTGAGGACAGTTGAGATACAGATGAAGAAGGACAAGCCTAAGTCTGTGATGGTGATCATGAGAAAGAAAGGCAAGTCCAAGCGTAAGGGCAAGGGCAAAGCTATGAAAGGTTCTGATGCTAGCTAGGAGCCCAAGTAGTCTTCAGCTCTCAAGGCCAAGGGAGGCGTGCCCAAGAAAGGAAATTGCCACCATTGTCAAAATCCAGGACATTGGAAAAGGAATTGTCCTCTCTATCTGGAAGAACAAAAGAAGGAGGCGACATACATCTCTACTTAAAGGTGTCATGAAAATGAACTTGTAACACTTTTGAGGTATATGATACCAAGATGTAAAGTGTAAAGAACTCAATACATGGGGCAAGTGTTGCCACCATAGATAGGAGTACTTTAGTTTATTTTCATCCTAAAAGGCATGTAATACAGTTATGAACTACTATTTCATATTTGCCAATAGATAGAAACACTTTATTTTTGCATATTGTATGACAATGATGGAAATCAATAAAGTTGATGTTTCAATCTTTTTAAAGATATGATCTTTGTGGCAATGCCTTGTTTATCTTGTGGTATTTGATTTGCATAAGATAAAATGATACCTAAAAGTTATAGATAACTCAAACAATCAAATTAGCATCAATCATGAGAAATTCATTTCTAGTGTCCATATGACGGATAAATCTAGACTCTTTTGGTTGGAGAACCAGTAAGAGACATGAATATCTTGGACATGATTAATCAATCTTCACTAAAGATAGTGGGAGAATGATTATCCTATTAGGTATGATACATGTGATGTATTTACATACCTATTGGAACAAATGCTAATACTTCAAATGGTGTTTAGAGAAATACCAATATGAATATCTTGAAGTGTTCAAGATTATCATAGATGACGTGCAAATTTGGTAAAGTGTTAATTCTTGATGAGATCAATGAATGAAATGCTTGGACCAAATGTTTGAGATCCTTATGAGTGATTATGATAGTGTATCATAGTGAACCCATGATTAAGGCATGGTGATGTATAAATCAAGAAGGAATCATACTCTAAAGAGTTAGAGAATGATTATCGAATAACTGAATTCTTCTTAATAAAAGAATACCCCACACAAATAAAAGAAATTAAGAACCGCAAGGGTTGTGAGTTCTTATATCCTTAACAGATACACCTCAATTATCTATGTGATGAGTCAACTATCTAGATGAATATGAGGAACCAAATTTTGAGTTATGGGTTATGACCATTACATCCTAAATGACATCCATGTAAACCATAAGGTATGGCCTTGATGGTAGCACCCATTGTTTGAAATCCATAAGTGTGAATAAGTCTTAAGTGTTAAGACACATGGATAACATTTTGAGAAGGATGATGCTTGTTGAGTGCAACTTAATGACTAAGACATTTGGCATATGGATACTAAAACTGCATTCCTATGAGGAATAAAACAAGGATGTGTACGTGACACAATCTATAAGGTTTATGAATCCACTAATGCAAATGAAGTCTATAAGTTACAATGGAATAATCAATGTTGATTGGGTACAAGCAACTCAGAATTGGATCTTTACTTTGATGATATAGTCAAAGGGTTTGACTGATATGTCAAAGATAAAGAAGGGATATGTGATTTAGTGGGAGCGTATTCACATTCCACATGTTGATGTGAAATGGAAATGTTCAAGAATGGAAATCCAAAAGTGGAAATTATCTTTAAGGAAGATAGAGATGTTTCATATGTGATAGGAGTAGAGATCTATAGAGATAGTTCTCAAAAACCTCTTGACCTGAAAAGAGAAAGCATACATTGGCAATCTGTATTGAAGGGTTCAGTATGCACAGATTAAGTGGGAGAAAACTTATCCGTGATACATGGAGTTAGTATCCCAAGGCCAAGTGTCCAATTCTTATGAAGAATGGGAACACTAAGAAAAGATATGGATCTATGATGTATGTAATCATCCCATTATTTTGCATGGAAAGAACAAAATGCATTCATCATCTTGTATGTAGGACATGACAATATGATGTGCTCATCATGATAACTCGTATGTGGGACATAACGAGTGGATGTCTGTCTACTTCCGGTAGGGGTTACTGGAAACCATAAGAACTTGATAAGTACTTGAGAATTACTAGTTCTATGGAGATAAGGAAGAGTTCAATGTAAAGAGTTACATTGATGCGAACTTCCGAAAGGACAGAAAATTAATTGCAAAAAATATATAGGATATATAAAAGTGAAAGTTTGTTGATAATTGGAAGTGTTCCAATAAAATCATTTAAAAGGAAATGACGAGTATCCGTGTGTTAGAGAACAGCAGTGGATACTATATGGATCTGGAAGTTCATGAGATGAGCTTATAGATATTCCGCTCATTGATGACAAGTATGGAATCCTTGATCATGCAATGTGGCTAAAGGTTAGCAAAGGAATAGTAGATCGCATATTACGGCAACTACATCTCATACGTGTGACGTACAATGAAGAGATGAGAGACATGCAATTTATACTGACTTTGCCAAGATGTTGCCATTACTCACTATGTTCGCACTAGAGCACAGTAACATGTGGGACATGTTTGAAGATCACTATGAATATGATTCAAGGGTGATTGGCTCGCAGTGCAAGTGGGAGTCTGTTGGTATGTATGCCCTGAGAGCCAATCATGGGATGATTGGTGGGATACATTAAGATTGATTTGATAAACATCAAAGGCAAGCTTCCAATTCTTTCTGGTTCAGTCATATGAGATAATTATAGAATAGATTGAATGTCTAGAGAATGACAATACTCAATGACGTATGCCTTCAGGTTGAGGACCTGAACAATGAGATCATACAGATGTTAAGAGTTTGTACATTCTTGTTATGTCCCTAGTCGAATGTCATTGTGGAAGGTAGATAGACAACAATGACACACAAGACTAGATTGTGGTGTTGGTTGATGACATAATCTCATTAGTCATGATATAGAGATAACAAACCAAACACATAGGTACTTGTTAGAGAACAAGTGTACCAGACAGACCCACTGTGAGTTTGACACATGAAACCATGACATGGTAGTCACAGTCAGTACTCACAATGATGGTGGTGAGTGTGATTCTTTAAAATGAAATCACTACACTCAACACATGTCGTTGGGCACACTTTGACATCATCAAACACAGTCCTGAAACATGGGTTGTTATAAAGGTGATGATTGGGTGGCTTTGACACATGGGGCTTTTGAGGGATCAGTGATAGATATGGGATTTGTCCCTCCTGAGGGAGTTTGATATCTAAGGACACTTCATGAGTAGGATTGAAATAGGCATGCTCATGCATCTGTGAATCAGTATGTGATATTGATGTCATACATATCTCTTCCAATCTACTCTGAGATCAAGAAAGTGAATGAACGTTGACAGGATGACTGTTCCATGCCTCGAGTTCATTCGAGATATCAGTGTCAAAGGAATTATACATTCACTGTAACACCATTCACGGATTGTAGGATTGAAAGTTGTTCTCCAACTTTCTACTTTCACTTGGGTAGCACTGATGTGTGACTAGGCACCACTCTTTGCTTGTGAAGTCATAAGTGTTATGGACTTTCACTGCCAACGTGAAAAGGACCTGTAGGGTCACACACATAGGATTTAACCTGGAAGAGGAGTTTTGTCCACATTCAATGTTTAGATTGATTACTAAAGGAGTTTAGTAGTTCAATTAAACACTGAATTAATTGATAGCTCAATATCATAATGTTCAAGGTGTTGGACACATTGATTGGAGTATCAAATTGATTGAAAGAGCATTTGACTGATTTTGCACAATCTGCACTCCCAACCGATCGGCTCATGTGATGAACCATTCGGCTGAGCTTGGTGAACCGATTGGCTCAAGTAGTGAGTCGATCGACTCATGGTCAGGGTGAAACGATTGCTTCAAGTGTTGAAATGATCGGTTCAACTGATGCAACCGAGCAAGTTGGGAAAGTTGGATTGGTGAGAAATTTCCTTTCGTTTCACTTTCCCAATTTGATTGGAACAAGGATTGGTATTTGATACCAATTAGAAACAAAAGATGGAAAGTCAATCGGGAACTGATCAGGACCACGAACCGATCAGTTCACATGTGAACCGACCGTTTCATGGGTCCCAACCAATCGGTTGAGGTGTCAACCGACCGGCTCAGGTCCCCAACTGACCGTTTCAGTTGTGAAACGATCGGTTCAGGTTGCAAGTTGGCTGTTTTGTGGAAAATCTCAAACCCTTCTACTCCTGCTTTAGTCCCATATTTCCCGGGATGGAGAACCCTGTCCCATGACCCTCCTATATATATAGGGGTATTGGGGGCTTCTCATAGTACAACTCAGTGCAACCAGTTGCTCTGTGAAGTTGTCATTTTCTCTGGTTTTGGTAATTCAGACCCCTGAGATGCTCTAGGTGGATCAACAAAAGAAGCTCACTGAGGCCATTAGTGCCCTGACCCTCAGAGATGTTTTGATAGATAAGAATGGTGAACCCCTACCTGTTTGCCCTCATCTTAGAGATATTTTCCATGAGTTCATAAAGTTGAATTTAGAGAAGTTTTAGGGTGAGGACAAGACAAATATTTTCAACAAGGTGGATGCCCGACTCCTAGTTGTGGATAATGGCTTCCACACTCTGGAGGTGCAAGACAACTAGAAGGTTCTCTTTGTCACTCACATTCTTAAAGGAGAAACAAAGAAATGGTGGGAGAACTACATTACAGGCCGAGATCAAACAGAGGAGACAATATCCTGAGTATACTTCCATGCTATCTTCACTTTAAGACTCATTCCCAGCTCTACCAAGAAGGAGAAGGAAAACTAGTTCATGCTTTTCTTTTAGGGAAACATGACAATGGTGGACTATGCTCAGAAGTTCCATCTCCTAGAGCGCTTCGCCTACATGCTGACTGAGGAGAGGTGAGTGGAACACTTTGTTGAATGCTTGCGTCCCCTACTAAAATGGAATGTGATGGCAAGTAAACCCATAAACTTCACTGAGGCGCTCAACGTCACCTTAGACATGGTGAGGACCGTCATTCTAGCCCAGAAATTTCCCAAGGGGTATCTCAATTACACTGAAGGTAGTTGTGGGCCAAGAAATGATAACAAAAAACCCCAAACTTTACTGAGGCCCTCAACTTCACCTCGGACATGGAGAGGACCATCATTCAAACCTAGAAATTTCCCAAGGGGTATCTCAGTTACAATGAAGGAAGATGTGGGCCGACAAATGATAATAGAAAAGCCCAAGTCGTCACCATGGAAAGGGTAGGAATGGAGGAAAGAGAAAACCCCATATTGAGAATTGCTAGCATGGAGCACCCCCAAGGTGTCAAAACTGTGGGAGGACACACCCTGGCAGTGCCATTTTGAGAAGAAAGTGTGTTTTAGTTGTCAACAAGACAAACAATTTCAAGCCAATTGTCCTTTCCATGACCCTCGAGGTCCCGACCTAGTGGTAGGCCAACCTAAGGCTACAACACCGCAGGAGGAAGCCCCAACTACCGGTGAGTGTCTTCAAGCCCAAGTCTTCCCATTGAAAATGAGGAAGCTCAGGCCAATGTAACCAACTCATAGAAGGTAACCAAACCTAAACCTTCTTTCAATCCTTTATCATGGAATACATATAGGCTTGACTATCATAATTATGATGTAGGACTGCTTGATATAATGGGCCACAATATTGAATCTTTATTCAACTTTAGTTCTACTAAATACTTTCATCTTGAGAGATCTTGCAACTATGATTTGTTTCGATTTCAAGGACTTAGGATATGTCTAGGAAGTCATTACCCCTAGTTGTCATATCTTCTCATCCCTCTTAAAGACACCACTCATCCCTATTAAATGCATGAATAATGAACTCCCTACCGACTTTAGCCTACTTGATATGAAAGATTTTGATGTCACTATAGGAATGCATTTGATTTATATCATATGAAAACATAAACTATAGGGAAAAGAAAATAAGGATAGATAAGCCATATTATCCACCCTTTACCATTAAAGGTAGGAAATATGCCACTACCAGACTATATGTGTCAATCGTTAAAGAAGAATGGATGGTAGCTAAATATTGTCTACCATTCTTGGTTGTAGTGACCGAGCTAAAGAAAAATGTGCAATCCTTAGAGGAAATAGAGGTATTCATGGACTATGTTGATGTGTTCTTGAAAGGCATACCTCCAAAAAGAGAAGTGGACTTGTCAATATAATTGGCTCCCAGGACAAGCATGATTTCCAAGTCACCTTATAGGATGGCTACCACCGAGTTTCTTGAGTTAAAGAAGAAACTATAGGTACTTTTTAACAAGGGCTTCATATGACCTAGCACATCTTCATGGGGATCACCAGTCCTCTTTGTGAAGAAGAAGAACATATCACTCTACACGTTCATAGAGTATAGAATAGTAAATTGGGATACCATTAAGAATAAGTATCCTCTACCCTCCATAGATGACAAGTTGAACCATTTCAAAATTGCTCGAGTTTTTTTGAAGATTTTTACCACTGGTTGTGAGTTAAGAGTGAAGATATCCTAGAGACCGCCTTTTAAACCCTCTATGGACACTATGAGTTTTTGATATACCTTTTGATTTGTACAATGATCTAAGTGGGTACATGAACCTCATGAATAATGTGTTCCATCCCTTCCTTGATACCTTTTCATAGTGTTTTATATGACATCATAGTTTACTGTGATGACCTAGAACAACAACATGAGCACCTACCTAAGGTCCTTGATATCTTGAGAAAGTAGAAGTTCTAAGGGAAATTATCAAAATGTGAGTTTTGGATACACCTAGTTATGTTCCTTGGGAACATTATATCTAGAGGAACCATATTGGAGGACATGCTAAAGTGGCGACCATTCGAGAATGACCAACACCTAAGAACACCTTCAAAAAATTTGTAGTTTTTGAGGATTGGTCGCGTATTACCGATGATTCATCAAGGATTTCTCAAAGAGTTCTTTTCCCTTGACCACACTCACTCAAAAGGATGAGAAGTTTGTTTGATTGGATCTGTGTGAAGCATGTTCAAAGGAGTTAAAGGAAAAGCTTATGTTAGACCATGTTTTGACCATACCCCCGGGTAATGATGGTTTTTTTATCTTCACCAATGCATCAAAGATGGGCTCAACATACGTGTTCAAATAGAACAAACGTGTGATCACCTTTGCCTCCAAACAAATCAAGCCCAATGCGTTGAATTATTAGATCCACGACTTCGAACTTGTAGTAATTTTCTATGCCTTTAAGATCTGGGAACATTATCTATATGGGGTGGCTACCTTCGACTACTTCACCAACAATAAGAGCTTGAAATACTTGTTCACTTAGATGGATATTAATGTACGAAAATGACATTGGACAGAATGCCTTAAGGATTTTGATTTCAACATAGCCTACCATCCTGGTAAGGCTAATGTGGTAGTTGATTCCCTCATTAGGAAACGTCTCAGTTGTACATCTGGTTTGGTTAACCAGTGGAGGAGATTGGAAGATTTTTTTGATGGATTATGCATCCTTTGGTAGATAGGATTTGTCTAGCCAATATCTAGATCAAGGTTGACCTATTGACCAAGCTTGTAGTAGCCCAGTTAGCCAGCCCAGAGTTATCAAATATGAAGGCTTTAAGAGTGAATCCTCATACACACCTCTTAGTAGGTTTGGATGGTGGAGTCTGATATAAAAGTCATATTTGGGTTCATGAGGGTTCACCTTTGAGGACCCATATCTTACAAGAGGCTCATGGATCAAAGTATATTGTACACCCCGTCACCACTACAATGTTCAAAGACCTGCAACAGTACTTTTTGTGATTAGGATTGAAGAGAGACATAGCCTCATATGTGGCTAGTTGTCTTATGCGGTAGTTGGTGAAGGCTGAGAATCAGCAACCCATTGGGTTATTGCAATCCATTAAGATACATGAGTGGAAATGATATCAGGTCACCATGAATTTAGTGGTGGGCCTTCCCAATACAAGAAAAGGAAAATATGTGATATGGATCATGGTGGATCGCCTAACCAAGTCAGAACACTTCCTTGACCTGAAGACCACTGCCAAGGTGATAGACTTAGTTGAGATTTACATTATAGAGATAATTCATTTGTGTGGCGATCTGAGTCTAATTATCATTGATTGTGACCCTAAATACACCTCCAAGTTGTGGAAACAATTTTAAGAAGAACTCGGTATGAGGATGAAATTCAACGCAACTTATCACTCCAAAACTGATAGATAGTCAAAAGGAACAATCCATACCCTAGAAGATTTTTTGAGAGCATGTGTGCTAGATTGGGGTGGTTCTTAGGAGTAGTGCCTAACTTTATCCGAGTTTCCCTATAACAACAATTACTAAGTCAGTTATGGCATGCCTCCGTATGAATCTCTTTATGGGAGGCTGTGTTAGTCTCCACTTCATGAGAGATGATGTCGGTCATAGGAACTTTCTTAGGTCAAAGGAACAATAGTATTATGTTGATTAGGTCTCTTTGATCAACTAGGGCCTAAAGAGAGCCCACAATCGACATAATTTGTATGCTAATGCAAAGTGGACAAATTTGCACTTTATTGTAGGTGATCATGTGTTTTTGAAAATTTGACCCCTCCGAGCTATACCTAAAAATAGAGGAAAATTGAGTCCCCGGTTGTGGGTCCATTCAAGGTTCTAGAATGGATTGGTGAGGCCACTTATCATCTAGATTTACAACCACTTATTTTGTGTGATGCAAGATGTGTTACATATGTCCAATCTTAAACTCTATGTGAAGGATCTTGCCCATGTCTTGAACATTGAACCTATAGAGCTCCAAGGAAAGTTGTCATACCCTGAGTCACTTGTGAGGATCTCTAATTCCAAGGTGAAAGAGATTCGAAATAAAAAGATTGAGATGGTAGAGGTTTTATGGAATCACCATGGTGAGTATGAAGCCACATGGGAGCTAAAGACAGACATGGAAAAGTCTCATCCCAAACTATTTGTATGACTAGCTGAATTTTGAGGACAAAATTCCTATAAGAGGGAAAGAATGTTATAACAATGTTTTTCACAGGTACTTATATATATTTGAATGCAAATATTGGATTTTTTGGACATATTAGAAAACTTGCCATTTTCTATGTCTTATTTGAAAGTATGGATTTAAAATGCGATTTCTCCTTTGCAAAGAGTTTTTATGTGTTCTATTATTTTCAACAATTCATTAATAGATGTTAGATAAGGAAAGAGAGGAAAATACAACAATAAAACAATTACTAAAAGTAATGGACAAATGATACTTAAATATGGAAGTGTGTGGAGTTTCTATAAAAGAGAGGTTGAAGGCAACTAAATAGTTTTGTTTAATTTTTTATTGTACTTAAGGAGAAAACATATCCAAATAAGAGATCTTGCCATGTTTGAGTGAGAAAAGGGGTTAATTGATGTGTTAAATAAATCAAATAACAGGGAGACAAAGAGATAAATAAAAGTATCTTTAAATTTTATGTCTTTGTCTCAAATCTTGGCCACACTAATATTTAATTGCTAAAAGCCTTCCTTTGAAATTTGGTATTAATTGGATTAAGGTAGAGAGAGATATGAATTGTTTTTTTTTTCCTAAAGTGAGAAGGATTCAAGGAACTACATCAAAGTCACAGTTATATTTGTATTTGGAAACCAATACCCAACCCTTTAATATTTTGCATGGAATGATGTTCATTGGATCACGATCGAGTGCCTTGCAGTTTATCTCGTACTTGAGTCAGATTAGGAAAAGTTCTTTGTAAACAAGAAGAAATAGCATCTCAAATCTCTCTTCACACCCCACCTCGATGCAAATTAACTGAACTAATCAGTTTGTCTAAAAAATTCAAAAAGGAAACACACCGATGGGAGGATAAATCATGGTGTAGAGACCAC
The DNA here is from genome assembly GCA_963693085.1 of Alisma plantago-aquatica. NCBI lineage: Eukaryota > Viridiplantae > Streptophyta > Magnoliopsida > Alismatales > Alismataceae > Alisma > Alisma plantago-aquatica. The sequence continues at coordinate 1,423,235,226 of OY856409.1, forward strand.
AAAGGGCCCCTCACGAGACACCCTCTCTTAGCCAAAATCTTAAACCCTAGACCTTTCCCACATATCCTATAAACACCCATCCTCTAACTTTTCCAGGAACTCTAGAACCCGAACAATAAGACACTACCCCAAGATCCCCTCACTCTCTCTCCCATTCTTCTATAGAGAGCATCACTTCAGTGAGCCCTATCGTGTGCTAAGTGAAAGGTTGGAAGGGGGGATCGGTGTACCATTGGATCATTGTCCATCGTGGATCGGAAACTACATCGGGCGATCAGGGTTTTACCTCAGCTAAAAGTGGTGTGAGTGTATGGAAATAATCCATTTCATGTGATCTACACGTTGGTCAATGACGAGCATGGATCTGATAGTTGTCTATTTTACAAAAAAGGTATTTCCTCGCCTCTCTAACCAAAAATCACAGAAACAACTAAATCTTGTAAAAATGATTAAAATCCATCCTTTTGCCAAGCATTACAAGTGGGTAGTGTATTTTGATCAAAACATTATGAGGAATTCAATAAAATTGGTTTCATGACATGTTCTCCTCTTGAATTCTAAAAATGCATAAAGATGCAACCTTTAATGTATTAAACGCATGAAAACCATAATTTCTTAGTTTTAATGATCATAACATGTTTAAATGATTTTAATGGAAAAATCTAATCTTTTTGGATAAAAAGGTCATCATTTATCTAATTTGAGATTGAGAATTCATATGTTATCATAATTAGGAATTATAAGTGAAAAAAATATTAAATATGATAATTATGATTTGGGAAGCCAAACCCTAATGAAACATTATTTGACCCCAAAACCCTAACTTGGAACCCAAGTCAATCTTAATGATAGTTTGTGGACAAAATAATAATACCTGGGTGTTATGTATTAATTTCAAGGTGATTTCTTGATTGATTATAACTACTCTTATTTACTTGGACTTTAAGTCATCTTTGAGAAAGGTATGTGGTTATTCCTAAAACTACTTGCCCTATAGAATTCCATGTTTTTCAGAGTTTCCCAAATGTATTACAATTAAACTGTTGGTTCTTTATTTACTTCCTACAATATATAAGGCCCTTTGAGTATCACACTACATAAGCATAGTTTTCTCAAATATGCCATCTCTAGTGGATTAATGATACATGCAGGATGCATGAAATGTCATTATAATGACTGATGATCAAGTTGGAATAGGAAGATCACCAATAGACCAAGCTGGGATAGGATGGTCATTATTAGGCCAAGCCAGAAAAGGAAGTCCATAACAAATCAATCCCAATAACCGAAAGGTTATGAGAAGTCCACTATAGGGACAAAAACCTAGTGAGAGGGTACCCCACAAGGAGTACTCCAGTGAAGGAGTATACCATAGAGGTTGTGTGATTAATAGATGAGAATTTAGAAAGCAAATGCATGCTCAATTTTGTAATGATAATTATTGATATGGATGATGATGTTGTTACACTTACATGCAAATAATGTATTCTACCAACATTCTCATTATATCTCGATATACAGACTGTGTTTTTGTTTCATGTCATTTTAGGTTAAACTACACTTAATGATGAAATATGAACATCTAGAGAAGAAAACACTAAAAGAAAAGATCTAAAGTAATTTTGGAGGATTTATATAGAGAGATTTATTTCCTTTTGCAAACATTATATTTACTTTTAGTGTAACTCCTTGGTGTACATATCTTCATATTTTTATCAAACTCTTTTTCATTCAATTAAATTTATATTTACTTTTGGTTAATTGCTAAACTTTGATCTTGTAAATATGATAATGGCCCTTACCCTCTCGGTCCTCCTGAATTGGGGATAATAGGGGGAGGGGGTTGATACTTCTCCCAGTTGTCCTATGAAATTGTATCCTAGAAACCCAGACTTTATTAGGTCCTAGTTTGATTCCACCTAAACCCTAATCCTAATGAGACATGTAAGGTTGGATCGGGGGTTCTAGGGAGTAGTTATCATATACACACCCTATTCCATACATGAACAATTAGTAGTCTAGGACAATTCACTAGCATATAGCTTGTTGTTTGGCTTGATAATCTAAATGAATGGGTATTTGGTGCATGTTTTGAAACCTCAATCTAGGTATGGTCACATTACCCAAAATGTCCCACACTTCCATTAGTTGATCAAAACCCTAAGTTCTCTCTTTATTAGATAATGGTTGCTTCACTAGTCTCTTTACTTAACTTCTTAGTTAATTGCCTTGTTCATGATAGCTAGGCATGTTAGTATAGTTAGTGTTGATTTGTGATTGTTTGGCTTGCTTTATCTAGCTAGTTTCTAATCTAGTCCTTTGCTTGTTCTAGTTAGGTAATTTCTAGTCTAGTTCCCTTCTGGCCTAGTGTAGCTAGTTGCCATCTCTATGTTGATAGTTAGGATTGTTTTTCTAGTTTAGTATTGGTATTGATCTTTCCTTGTCTGCCTTAGTCGAACTGTCTCTTTTCTTACTTAGCTTCATTTCTTTATTAACTAGAACTAAATTTTTTAGGGTTAAAGTACATTCTTCTCTTTATCTTTCTTAATTTCTTGCTTGATCAACATAATCTAACAATGAAGACCAAAGATAAATCCTTGAACTCTAGAATCCACATTAGAAACCTAGACAAAATGAAGATAGCTCTATAGCCCCCCTCACTCCCTTGGGTTTGACATCTAACTCACCACCTTCTCTGCTACAATACGAACTCATGGGATTGTGTGTTTGAGTATTTGATTGTTTCCATTAGGGTTACAAATTTCATAAGCCCATGTGTATGCATCCCACACACTCACCAAACACTCTAAACCCTTTGATCTTCTTAGATGTTTAGGGTTTTCATTTGGTGTTTCATTAGAGTAGGGGGCATAGAAGTGGGGTGGACCATCCTAGAAGCAACGTCCTTGTATTAGGGCATGGCATGGTGTATTGTTCTTTTTTATATACATACATTTTTCCTATCTTCTCTAGATGAAAGCTATGAGGTATGTCAAATACCATTCATGTATTACTTAAGCAATAAGGATGATGCATTTTGAGGGAATATGAAGTTGTTACTAACATGTTCTTACCCATTCATGATATTGGCACACGATGCTCATGTGGTTTAGATATTTGGAGTTTGGGGGATCTAGTTTCATCCAAAATCTCTTTGATAATTATGGAAAAATGTTTATAGTCTCTATGCATGTGTGACATATAGTGTGTCATTATCAATGAGGTATGGAACTGCATGCTAGAATATGTGACACCATATGTCCATATTCCTAGAGAGTGGTAAAACTTATGTGGAAATTACCAAACCAAAAAAAATCACCATATATATAAATCCCTAGTTTTTACCACAACAAATGTGCAATAATACCACTCGCAAGAGGATGAGTTTATTGCAGTATAGTTGAGGATTGAATCCCAAAGGATAACCTTTTTAGGAAGTTTTCTAGTTGGTATCCAGTTGAACTAAGACTAACATTTATAACCAAAATTTAATTCGGTTCAGTTAAACTAATGTCAAGAAAAGTAAAAGCTCAAAATCAACTTCAATCTAGATCAATGATGAGAATCACCAGGGAAGAATTGGCTTTCACCGCCACTATATGAACTTGCACATTCAATGAAATCCAACTTGTATGACTAACTAATTGGATCTATGTAAGTTTTCCCTTTTAACGCTACAAACTTGCAATAGTGAATATCACTATAAGCCCAATGTCTTGATACCTTCATATCATATATCTACTGCTCTAGAGACTTTGCATTAGAATTTCTCCTCAAGTCATCAACCAAACCTAATTGATATTTAAATAGAAAACTTTGAAGTACTTAATGCCTAAGATCATAATAAATCACATAGAGTTAGTGACAAATCCACAAAGCATGCATTAAATGATTAGTACTGAATTGAATGAGTTCACTACAAGAATTAGAATAAGAATGAAGTTGCAAGAAACATGTAGAGAGGCTAGTCATTGGCCCTAGTGGATAGACTACTCGCTCCTCATAATGATATTTCTACAACTTGTTGAAGCGGAGAAGGCAGTCTCAGACGTTACTGAAGCTAGAAAACAATTGGTCTAGTCAATTGTAGGAGGTTGACCTTATAGGCTAGAGTTTAATCATATCCAATCAATGAAGATGAGTGGATAGAAACTCAATCAACAGGTTGATTGATCACGAATTTGATCGTTCTTCACTTGTGGAGGTCAATCACTAAGGGTCAATTCATGTAGAGGTTGACACTCAAAGGTGGATAGTTTTGGAGTTTCAGAAGACCAATAATTGATGAATTGTTGAATATCGATTTCTCCTTTTATGGGGAGGTTGATCACTCATAGCAATCAAGTAGGTACATCTCTTAAAAACCTTGAGAGGCATATATCTCTCTCTATATTGGTCGATCTCTCTCGTGAATAGTAGGTTGAAAACTTGTCCTATCATGGAGAAATAAGTGTTACTTGATTAGTGTGGGGTTCCAGAGACATCCTTTGTGGTAGTATAATTGGTATTTATAGGACTTTGAACCCGGGAGAGTGTAGCCATATTTGTGCCATGTGGATGGTTGAGATCATTTCTTGTAGGTGAAGGAACTTGGGTGAGGTCATTAGGTGAATGGTCGATTGATTGTTACTCAAGATGAAAGTCTATTGACATAGTTTGATTGAATGAATTTTGAATTTTGGGTGTCAATTTGGGAGGTTGATATATGGAAGCTTGACCAAAATAGGCCAATTGATATGGAGCTCAATCAATCTTGCAAACTTCTATCGACTTGGAGGTCAATGGATGTTGATCGGCCAAACAGGTCGAGCATTGTAGCTCGATTGATGGTGATTTTGGAAGGTCGATCAATAGGTTGATCAACCGGTTGATTATGCCCTTGGACACATAAAATATGGATTGATCTTCCTTTTAAAAGTGTCTAAAGTTCATTTCAGACCAGAGTGATGCCCCACACCCCACGAGAGGTAGCCTCCACTCAACTCCTACCCACTATAGGGTAACAAGACCCCCTAGGTCACACTACTAGCTGGTCAGAAGAAGTAAGACTCCAAATATGTAAGGAGAGTCGAGTAAAGTATCAAAATTCTAAGAAGTTAACATAAAACCTAAATAGAATGAAATGTAGTTGTTCCTTATTAAACTGAGAGATCTGAGTGCATAATTGGTATGAAATAGCCACTAAAACTAGGATGAATATGCATTCATTAAGCTATCCAAAAATTAAATGTTGTTCATCCTTGAGTAACAAAAAATCTAAAACAATCACCAAATTAATAATTTTAGCACATGTGATTTCCTCATAATCTTATCATGTTGCTTTCCTTGCCACCTAATATGGCCAAGTTGCCCAACTTCCTGAGATGATAGAACATCTCTTCTTATATCCTCATTTCCAATTTTTTTTCTAAACAACACTTCCTCAACAATATCCTAACATCAAGCATGTTAAGGAGTTTCAAGAGAGTCCATAGAGACCCGTAAAAAAAGTATTCACTTGATCCAACACCGGTGTAAGTCAAGAGAATGGTAAAATTTTGAGGCACCCATCATTCCTACAGGTAGAAAAGGAAATGATAAGTGGTATTGAAGGAAGAAGTTGATCTCTCCTCTATTTGACTTGAGATAGCATTTATTTGTGTGAATACATATATCACATATTTTTTTCTTGTTCACATTGGTTATTTTTTCCTTTATTTTTGGTGGTATGCCCCTCGTACATAGTGAGGGGTATGGAAGAAGTGGATGGAAAAATTAGAATGTGTGCCACCCCAAACATAGGGTTTGGCACATTTTGTGGTTTTTATTTCTTCTTGGTGAAGGAAAGTAAGAAGATGGTGGAAGAAGTATAGAAGAGGGTGTGGGTAGTCATTCAAATTGTTTTACAATTAAGTGCACCAGGATGTTCACCTTCTCCCACTACACTAAAATATAGATCAAAGAGGGAACAAGTGGTGTTTTTATGAAATTGTTTCACTAGTCAGTAGGAAGAGTAATGTTTTTGATCCCTCTAGTTCCTTAAGATCTTACCATCTTTTCCAAGGAAACATACTTTTTGGATTCATGGGCCACAAAGGATAATTTCTAGCCATTGATTAATTTCAAAATTGGTCCTTTTGAGGTGTTGCTTCATATAAGAGGGGTCGAATGATGCAAGCATATTGAAAAATTGAATCTATGTCGGCTACATAATGGCTCTAGTTATTCTCAAATGGGAAAAATGATTTGTTTGCTAAAATTGCAGTGATGGAATCTTAAGTTAGATAATTGACAAGAGTAGATAGACAGTGGCACACATACCACCCACCCTCCACTCAGAACTTTGAAATTTCCTCTTCTTGAGTAAACACTAAACCTGAGATGGAGGGGGGGAAATCGTGATGGTTGGACCATGAGAGGTGGTTGCATTCCTATCAACAACATGTTTTCCATCTAAAATCTAAAAAGAGGTAAAACAAATCAAGGTTGCATCTTGTGATGTGTTATCTATTGGAGGAAAGGAAAATGTATTATAGCTAAATTGGAAGCATAAACTAAGGACATGACTGGGTTGTCTCCTTACAAGCAACTATGTTTAAATCATTGGCTTGATGCATTGATTTTAATTGTGAGGTGGGTGAGTAGGTTTAGAGAGAACGAGAGGTAGTTCAGCATTCAGGTCATTCATGGTAAAGTATTTCTTCAAATATTAGTCATTTTCAATTAACTTTCTAGATTTTTCCATAAATAAGATGAAAGCAACATGTGAATAGATGTTCTTTACAATGTATGGCCCAAACAAGTGATCATCAGAGTCCACCTAGAAAAATTAAAACTTGTGAGTTAAATAATATATTTTGGTCTCTGACTGGTATATATTTCCTCTTCAGATGACCATCGTGCCATATCTATGATCACCTTTGTAAATTCATGTATTTTTGTATGTACTTAGCCTAAATTCCTTCAGCTCTTACTACTATAAAATTTTGTTTTATCCGATTTTCTTTAAATCACAATTTAGTTTCTTGATTGCTCACCAAGATTTATGTTCTAACTCAATAAGGACGTGACATGGCTTTCCATATTATAGTCTGAAGGGTATGATACCCAAAGATATCTTGAAAGTTGTTCTATAGTTCCAAAGAGGATCATTAATTTTGTTTGACCAATCCTTGGAAGGAGTGGGACCTGAGTGGGGATCCACTTTATACTTAATTTGAGGAATAAATCCATCAATTCCAAACACACTCAAAACTTATGGTGGATTAGGTGTAATATTTTCATTTCTTAAATGATGGTATACAAAAATACCAATGTATAGAAATGGGATAATATTCATGACTATATTCAATTTTACAATATTACAAAATATTCTCCCATTAAGGGGCTTATATCAAGCATCAACATAAACATCTAAGTGGAGGGATATCCAAACTATCTCAAGTGTATCTCCCTAGCATCAAGTCCTAAACCTAGGTCTATGTCTATATGTCATGTCCTCCTAGTCATGCACCTCTGGATGGAAGCATACCCTAGAAGAGAAGACAAAATGGAAGTTCTCACCAAAAAAGCCAGTGTGTGCGTAAAAACTATGGATTGAGCAATATAAGGGGAATAGGACATCAAATATAACAAGGCTTCCCATATAAGAGGAAAACTACTATACAACTGGATATAAAAGAGAATCTAAAATGTAATAAGATAGTAATCAAGAAACTCTTGCCATTATAAAACAAAATAGGTGGCACCAAAGCACATATCAAGAATTTAGGGAACAAAACCCATCACAACAATATTCAACATGCATGCATGTGAGATAATCATAGAACTAGCATAATATAAAGTTAGTGGCGTTTAGGGTACATAGACCATAACCTGCTAGAGAATGACATACTACCAGACACCAAAATATATAATATCAGGTGGAAAGGCGCACCCAGGTTGGAAAGGCACACCCATATTACATATATATATATATGTGTGTGTATATATATATATATATATATATGTATATATATAATATACAAGTGGAAAGGTGCACTCCATTAGGAATAAAATCCAAAAAAACCAATGCATTACATTACTCTAGGGATACTGAATCACAAAGCTTACAAAATGTGGAGGCAAGAAAAAGTTCAATCATGTGAATATAGTTATTGAGATTTCAATCACATATATGTGAAATATGAAACATGCACCACATAAGTGGGTAAAATAGTTTATATACACAATTACATTTTCATCATGAAGTAAAGTACAATTTAGAGTCAATAAGAATATCCAACAAAGTAAGATGATCACAAGATCACAATCAACATAGAATCTTTCACATGAAATAAATTCTCAAAAGAGAGAGAAATCGTGTAGGCTAATTTGTCTATTAGACCAAGAGAGGGGGGGAATATATATTATTTCTTAATAAAATGAGTAGGAATGCAACATAAGTCACATGAATTCTACATATGTCCAAGGTCAAAATGCTAATTCCATCTCAATCCACAAGCAACCTATAAAAGGCATATATGAGATTAGAGTTGGGTTTATACTAATTGTATAAACCCTAAAAATTTCATTTTATTATTATTGAATTAGGTTATCAAATCCATGTGATCTTATATATTATACTTTTCTAAGTTCATCACATATTTTACTTTATTATTGTGACTTGTATGAAATTTATAAATATTAAACAATTAGGAAAATCCTTGGAAATTATATATTTATTACATTCAATTTAGGTAATAAAACCAATATCATTAGATAGAGAATAAAACACTAATTTAAAAACATATTTTATTTTATTCTCTAGACTATGAATACTTTACTATGAATTTATAAATAATAGACCAATCAAAAAATCCAAAAATGCCCCATATATAAAATTATTTGTTTCAAAACTCACGTAGACATTCTCCAATTGGAATTTTCCATCTAACATGGGCTTTTAGTCATCTTGGAACAACTCAACATGATCAAACCCAAAATAAGAGGTCGGTAATACAAAATTACCCTTATAAACAAGAATAAATGAAAATGAAATCTTGGGTAAAATAGCTAAAATCGAGACGACCATCTTCTTCCTAGCATTTGTCCATGAGATGGAACTATCGAAAACCAATCTCCAATTAAAGATTCAAAACCACATATACAACTTCCTTAGAACCTAAGACCTTGCTACAGAGTTCATCAAACTCAATCAATCTCATTGATCCTGGGGCGGTATCCCACTGTGGTCAGCAAACTGCTAAATCTCTTCCTCCATGACTAGCCATGGAGGGAGAGGTCAAATCTTTGAGGCAAACAAAACACAATGACAACTGGAGTGTAAAACTGAGAAAGACATGACATAGAATCCAAACACTAATGAAAGAAAATAAGTTGAAGCAAACCCAACAAAGTTTACTGAATCCAGGAAGAAAAGAAGGGATATTGGGGAAACTATGATTTCACCTATTTTGTTGGAAATTATTGTATAAGAAGCTTCTTACATAAGAGATTGAATCATTCATGCCATTTCCAGCCTCACATAGGTTATAAGTCATAGCCCCCAACCTGAGCTATCTAGTGCAGGTGGGTTAGAGTCAAGGGTTATCATCTGAGGAGATTGGGGCCACACCAGTAGCGTAGAACGACTCCTAAAGGTGGTACAATATTTTTGAGTGGGTTCGTAGGCAGTCGAAAGATACAGGGAATCAAGAAGATTGAATGGAAATAAGAAAAGAGGTGAAGTAGTGTAGAAAGGGAGTTGCATGTGGCCAAAGAACATATGTGATGAAACCCTAGGGTGTATACATAAGGGTTGAGGAAAGTGGCGGAGAAGAAATTGTGAAAATCCATCTAGAGGTGAGGGAGGTATGGATGCAACAAGATTGGAGTGGGAAAACCCCTTTTGGTCACTATGCAACATAGGTGCCCTGAGGTATGCAAAAATCAAGCCCACCATATGATGGAAATCGAATGGCCAAGAGTGCATTTTTATTTTTCTTAGTTAAGAAAATCATGTGTGACATGTACATTGTTGAGAAGCTTTAGATAAATATGATTTTGAATAAAGTGAGATTTAATACATATTTATTTTTCTTTCCTTATTCATTTGAACACTAAACAATAATCCGTACATACCAAATTTTTTCACCAGACTAACTAGCATATGCAAAAACCAATTTTGGCATCATTTTGCACTTTTGGGGTGGTTTACTATTTTATTTTATATTTTATAATTTAGGTTATATTCTCTCTCCAAAATAATACTAGGATAGATAGGATTGTTAAATTAATGTTAAAATTCGTACATTGGCTGATGTGCACAAATCATATCATCTTTTGGATCATGTTTGGCTGCATATCCATGTTGTTTTGACTCAATTATCACTCTCATTCATGCTAGATTCTATATTTTTAGCTATTCTTACTCGTCTCATGGTTTGGATTGTAGGTACTCCATTTTGCAATGAAATGATGAGGAATATATCATATTATCTCTTATTGGATTACTCCTCAAGTATCTACATGTTTTGGGGTTCGAAACTACACAAATACCACTTTTTATGGCATGTAAATCAGACCTACACGCTGAAAGTTATGAGCAAAATACACAACAGCCCAGAATAGCTAGGTGCACACCGTGTCTTGAAAATGCACACCGTGCACCTGGGAGCGTTGAGCTGATTGAAAGTTTCTAGAAAATTGCACGGCGTGCACCTGGGAGCTGAAAGTTTCTGGAAAGTTGCATGGCGTGCATTTCTTCAGTGCATGTCGTGCACCTGGGAGCTAAAGGTTTCTAGAAAGTTGCACAATCTGCATTTCTTCAGCGCACGCCGTGCACAGTGCATTCTGGAGCAAACTAAAAGTTTCTGGATAGTTGCACGGCGTGCACCTGGCAGTTTTAGAAATTTGAAAAATATGAGTTTTTTTAAATGAAAGGGGAACTTAAGGGGCAGTTATGCTCGGTCATTTGTGTCAGTTCCCTCGTCCCAGAGCAAGCCTAGAGCAGAGGAGGGCGATTTGGAGGAGAAAAGAGGTGGTTTCTTGCCAAAGAAGTCCATTTCTTCTTCTCTTCTTCTCTATTTTCTTCTCCGGAGGTGCAATAGAGTTTATTCACTCTACAAAGCTTCTAGGGAGGGAAGTTTGTCCAGTTTGGAGCAGCTGTGGAAGTGGGATTTCATCTTCAAGTCAGAATTCTACCTTTCTTTGGTTACACCTTGGGATTGCTTAGCTTTTCCTTCTTTAAACCATGTTAAACTCTGAAATTTCTGCATATTTTCTGTTGTACATCATTATGGATGAGTAGACTCTTTTTCTTAGTCATGGGAGAGTAACTCCCACATCATAGCTTGTAGGAACATATGAATTTCATACTAAATGTTAGTTTCTTGCATGTTTCAAGAGTTGTTTCAGATCTAAAATGCTTATTTGTGTGATTGACCATCATACTTGCATGTTTTGTGCTTTCTTTCATAATCTGAAAAGATGTGTTTGAGTATGGAGTTACTCTTTTGGCAACTTATCCTTGACCACGAGAGTGGCTGGGATTATGTCGAGGAGCAAGGTTTGTGATTTGAAATGAAATACATACACGAGAGTGATGTATGGAGTTAAAATCGTCATCACTTCATCGGGAGGTGAGTGATGACTACAGACCTCCTTTGCATGTTAATTAACAATTTTAAATTTGTATTTTAATATAAGCTATGATGTGATAGTGAAATCCCAAGTCTAAGATCCTTCCAAATCTAAATCTTAACCTTTCTTAAGTGATAATTTACTATTTTGTTTTAAATCTTTAATTTAGTTGTTCTAATCCAATCATCTTGTGTACAACGATCTAGATTATTGAAAATCATAACTCTTGCGCCTAACTAACCAACTCTCCTTGTGTTTGACCTCGACTACAACTACTCTCGTATACTTGCATGATATAGCTAGTTGAGTAAAAGATCATTCTTATGATTAAAACTCGTTAGTGTAAATAACCAATAAGTTTTTGGTGTCGTTTTCGGGGAGCATCGATATTCCTGTTAGAGTAAGAGTTGTTGATAAGTAAATGTGACTAGATCACAACCTTCATATCCACCATCATATCCATAAATCATAATTCATCATGATCATCATAATTTGTTGTATCTTCCATGTTTGTTTTTGTATCTCACTCACCTTGTTTATTTGTAGGAGGATATGGGGTGTTCATAAAAAGATCCTTGAACCGTGCATATCTCTACATTCAGAAAATGAACACATCATTTGCAGCCCTCATGGAGAAAGAAGGAGTGAAACCCAAACATGTATGGAGGAATCAAAACCCACACAACCATCATCCATGTCACCATCATCCAAACGACATTCACCCATGCATCCTTCTTCCACATCACCATCATTCACACCTAATTCACCACCAACACCCATACCACATTCTTCCACACCCTCATATCCACCACCTTCATCCATACCACATACACCACCACCACCTACGCCACATCCACCTAATCCTCCAGATTCACATGAAGAACTAGTCAAGGAGGATGACCTTCCTCTTAAGGACTACTTTGGTACAACTGCAATGCACATGAGTGGGCCTATTAATATTTTAGAATTTGAGGCATAGGAGTTTTCTATCAGCCCATCCATCATATAATTTCCACAGCTGAATGCATTTGGAGGGACACCAATGGAGGATCCAAACCTCCACATTGTTGAATTTATATAGTTGCTAAGCACCATAAAGATATATGGTGTTCCTACTGATGGGATACGCCTAATTCTTTTTCCATTCTCTCTTAAAGATAGAGCCAAGGCATGGATCTATACTTTTCCAAATAAATCAATTGACACTTGGGAGGAGCTTCTAAAGGTCTTTTTGGAAGATATTTTCCACCTAGCAAAACATTACAGCTGAGGATTCAACTCATCAATTATTCTCAAAGGTTTGGAGAGACCTTGTATGATACATGGGAGAGGTTCAAAGATCTTCAAAATCTTTGTCCACATCACGGTCTAAGCAATTGGCTTATATTGCAATCTTTCTATAATGGTTTGTGCAATAATACAAGGATGTCTATTGATGCAGCTAGAAATGGAGCTCTAATGAACAAATCTTATAGAGAAGCCTATGATATTATTGAAGATATGGCAGCAAATCATTGCCAATAGAGTCCGACTACAAGCTACCACCCATCCTTTTCACATACTACTTCCGAAATGGAAGTGGAAGATCACACAGTTGGTGCTATAGACTTGATTGTTGCAAGGCTAGATACATTGTCACAAAGGTTTGAGAATCTAAGCACACAACTAATTCAAACAGCCAACAATATTTGTGATGCATGTGGGTTTCTTGGACACTCATCTTCTACATGTTATGCTTCTTCTATTTATTCTCCAATGGGATACACTCCACCGGACTTCTACAATAATGTGAACCCATATTTCATTCAACCACAACAAACACAAGTATCTTCTAGAATAGAGTCCATGCTTGCAATATTTATTTCAGCTCAAATGCAGCAAAATGAGGAGTTCCATCAACAAAGACATTCAATGAAGGATGTCATTTTCCAACTCTCTTCTATGGTGGACGATATTTCCACTCATGCACACATCTTAGAGAAACAAATTGTCCAGCAATTTTTTTCTAGCAAAGAAGCATTTCTACCTTTCTTTCTTAGTCCACCGGAGATGAATACTACATATTTCTGGCCAGTGACATTGAAGAATGGTGTTGTCATAGAAGTATATCCTTCAAGGTATGATGATGTTGATATCTATGAGGATTATGAAGCTGCAAATCAAGGAGAAAAAGCTACAACACATGATCTACTTTTAGATTCTTCAAGCAAGCCACATGTCTTTCCTCCTCACACTCTAGATGACACATTGCTTTATAAAGAGAACACTCTTCCCAGCTCATATTTTGATGATGCTTCAAAGGAGAATGAAAATAAAAATAGTATTGGTGTAAAAAGATTATTCTTGTTGCAGCTAATAGATGCTTTCGCTTACCCCAAATCAAGGACATATTTGCAAGGAGGCATCAATCTTTAGCACAACAACTTCCAGTTGCAAATTAGAGCACCGGTCCTCCATGGACTTTGATGTTTCCACCATGATGAGGTACCAAGTTGTAACCTTTTTAGTTTGATTTATGCAGTGAGGACACTGCATATTTCAAGCTTAGGGGGGAGCAACCGAATAGTAACCTAGTTCTTATAGCTTTTCCCTTTCATGTTATTTGCTTCTTGTCATTTGCTTTTGTTTTGTGTTCACATTTCAATTGTTATTTTCAATTCTTCTCTTCTTGTGGTAAATCTAGTATGATATGAGCTTTATCTTTTATATGTGGATAGAACTCCAATGCTTAACTAATTGTCCTCTTTTGATGGGAAATATCATTTGGAGAAATTGTAAAAGGCATACATTAATCAAATGAAACCTTTTGGCCATCAACATGTGCTTAACTCTGGTTTATTCTTCTAGCCTGAACATTCATCATTCACATCCTTGATTTCTTAAAACATGTAATGGTTTCAATTTTGTGAGTAAATCAACTTTACAACATCATTTGGAATATGGGATGCCCTTGCCAAGCTCTTAGTGCATTTTCAACCACTCTTTCTGTAACATCCCTGACCTGGGTTATGAGTTAACCCTAGGTGTTTTGCCTAATTATGTAATTAAGATACTGGTGATTATCTTTTTGCATGTAATTAAGTTCCTGAGAACATACTTTTCCTTTTCTGTTCCTTTTAAACAATGTTGAATTGATTGTTTTGTAATACAGGGACCTATGTGCAATTTACCCAGTTAGAAGGGTTAACTTGCAATTTGCACATGTTGAGATGTTTCTCTGATGTTGAGACATCATAAGAATGATTATGGTAAAGTTTGAGGGATTTCCCAAGCTTGAGCACCAAGGTGCAACTGTGGAAGCAATCCCTGTGCTTGAAACCCTAAATTGGAGTAAAGTGCAATTTACCCAATTTGAGGGGTGCAAATTGTAAAATACACCATCTAAAATATCTTGTAAGACTCTTGTCATCATTTAGAGAAGAAATGATGAAGAAGTCACTTCAATTGAATAATCATATAATGAAAAACACCTTTATTATTGAATAATCAAGGTGTAAGTACTATAGCCTTTTATGTGTGTGCTTTAGTAATAGGTTAATCTTCTTTGCCTTCATTTCTTGACCATTAGAAGAAGGTTTTTCTTAGAAATAAGAAGAAGGGACGAGCAAAGAAGAAAGGAGGGACTTAGTTGAAAGTGAGGAAAACCTATGTGCCTATGTTGAAATCCCACCCCAAGTATATAAGCCCTTTTCCTCACTTAGCAAAGGAATGTTTCTTTCGTTTCCTTCACTGTTTCCCTTGCTCAAACTGATGAAGGAGAGCTCTGGATCTCAGGAGGACGACCAGGGGAGTGCAAGGTAGGTTTGGATCCTTCCTTTTTTCTTAAATTCTTGGATGAAACTCGAATTCAAGGTCAAATTCATGGCTAGCTCACTTAGCTCTATCTTTCTAGCCATCTCTTCTCAACTTTTCTTGGAGGATTCACCTTGGCCGACATGTGAAGCTTCTAGGACGCCATTAAAGGCTTGGAGCTCGAAAGCTTGGAGCTCAAGGAGAAAGCTTTAGGCGGGTTTTATAACTCTAAACTTATGCTTTGTTATATACATCTTTTCTATGCTTTTAGTTGCTAGTTCTTCTTCTTCCCTATCTTCCCTTGATTCCTTGCAAGAAAATCCATGAGGAACTGTTGCTGTTCTTGATCTAGAAGATGAGGTCGTTATTTCCTATGCTTATCCACAGTTTTCCACTTTACCATACGACCTCAACCAATTGCCCATACGGTTTACAAAACAGTTTGGTGGGCAAACAGTTTCAAGGTCGTATGAAGGCATACGGTTTCAAGACCGTATGTCCGCGTTGAACAAGCGTGGACCGTATGGGAATCCTGTTCATAATTATGAAGGTTAATCACCCACAACATTTGAGAGGTTAACTCAAAAGGAATCGTGAGATATAGGCAAAACAATTAGCAAATTCAATTAAATTTAGTTCTGATTTTCAATCTGCTTAATTTGCCCTTTTTGGGCAAACGGTCTCAAGACCGTATAAGATGGTTGAATAAGCGTTGAACGTATGCGATTACTGTTCATAATGATGTTAATTAATAACTCACCAAATTTGATGGACTAATTCCAAACGAGTTAAGAGTTGAAGGTTGATTACTAGGGCAAACCCTAATTGAAATCAGTGCTGAAATCACAATGAGCTAATTTGAGATTTTGGGTTGATTAGCCCAAACGGTCTCAAGACCGTTTGGGGAATCATCCAAACAGTCTCAAGACTGTTTGGGGATCACCCAAGACCGTATGGAGGTCTGGGGTCAAGTATAGTTGACCAATTGAAGGTACAAAGATACCAAATTACATTGCAATTAAGTATTGATGTAATGATCAACTCAATAAATCAAACCTTGATGAATTTTCACTAGAGTACAAAGGATGGATGGGAAAACGGTCTCAAGACCATTTGGAACTCATCCAAATGGTCTCAAGACCGTTTGGTGACAACCCAAGACCGTTTGGAGGTCTAGGGTTAAGGTAATTTGATCAATTGAGGGCCCAATTACAATGGGTTATTGAAATAATCAAATTGCTGATTTGTGACTTAATTAAGGTTCAACCCCTATCAAATCAATCTAGATTTTGATGAATTCTTGGGCAAACGGTCTCAAGACCGTTTGGAGTATATCCAAATGATCCCAAGACCGTTTGGGCCAAGTTTGAGCCCAATTGGAAGTCAATTGATGGGTTCAACTTCGATTTGATTCACATTGTTGAGTGTTGATGGTTGAACGTTTATAGACCTTAATTGAACCAACTCCAACCCTAATTGGATATAAATTGAGGGTCAATTGAGTGCCCAATTGGTTAAGGCTAACCCTAATTGTCTCAATTGGTAAGTGGTTAGAAAGCTTGAGACCAATTGATGGCTTCAACATAGGAAACCCTAATCGAGTTTACCCTTTGAACCACCTTGGAGGTCCATATGATCTTGAGCTTTTGAGGGCATTCAACCTCAAGACCGTATAAGGTCATTCGACCTCAAGATCGTATAAGGTCATTCGACCTCAAGACCGTATAAGGTCATTCAACCTCAAGACCGTATAAGGTCATTCGACCTCAAGACTGTATAAGGTCATTCGACCTCAAGACCGTATAAGGTCATTCAACCTCAAGACCGTATAAGGTCATTCGACCTCAAGATCGAATGAGGGCATACGACCTCAAGATCGAATGAGGGCATTCGACCTCAAGATCGTATGAAGGTTGAAGGTGTGAAACCTATTTGAGACTTTTGAAGTTAAGTCTGCCTAATGCCTTGAAGGCTTAAATGGTTTAATAGTTGTTCAACCTAAACCCTAATGATACCAAAAGACATTAAGGGTCAAGTGGTTAGTAAATTAAACCATGATGATGATCAATGTGTAATTTACCATAATACCCTTGAAAGGTTCAATTGAGTGAAACCTTGTTCTAATCAAACCCTAATCACTCAATAGTGGTGATTTGGTCTATGTTAATCAAAGTGGACTTAACCCAACCTGATCTAGATTGGTGTTATCACCATCTACAAGTATGAGGAGAGAGAAAGTATCTTAAGAAAGAGAAAGTACCCTTTTATGATGGAAATTCAAGTAAAGTACCTTCAATACACATGAATGTGCATGATTAGGGTATGATCCACCTATGTGAGATCATGGAACCCTAATTATGATAAATGATGAATCTTAAACTAATCTGAGAGCATCAATGATGATGTTCCTCATACATGATGATGTTATGAGTTCAATTCACCATAATGTGAATAGTAAACCCTAATTCAAGGGTGATGACATGTGAATAGTAAACCCTAATTCAAGGGTGATGACATGCAATATGAGTAGCAAACTCTAATTGATGAGAATCAGAGAACTTAGCTCTTTTGACAAGAGTGGAAAGTATATTCTTGTTTTGAATTACCTTTATCAGTTGAATTAACCATGCAGGTTCTGATATGAAGGTGATCATATCCAGGTATGAATGATGATACTATATTCATTGAAAGCATGTTGTTAGCTTTATGAATAGTAAAATATCTTGATGCCTTGTCAGTGGCATCCTATGTTTTAATGGGCTGTAAGAGCCATGAATACCATCAAGGTCATGCTTTAGAGATGACTTGTGATGAGTATACTGAGAAATGATGATTGATGTGAGTTAGGTTTGTTTCATTTAGTATTCTACTTTCATAGCTGTTATGCTACTGTTATTGTTTGAAGAACAATGTATGATGTAAAAGAATATTGAATGTACCTAACTAATCAAGTGAAATGTAGAGCCCTGATCATAGATCCATCATTGTCAGAGATCAAATGATGGTGAAACAGGTTTTCCTACGGGAACTCCTGGATCACATACTGTTGAGTATGTGGGGTATATGGATGTGTAGAACCTTACATCCTAGTGTAGGAATTTGATGTACATGTATAATCCGTCAATCCTTCACTACAAAACTCATACTGTATCAGTGGATGGTAAACATGAAACCTCCTGATGACGAGGAAAACATAGATATCCGTATCAGTGAAGATAAACATGAAATCTCCTGATGACGAAGAGAGTACAGAACGCCACTGTAACTCTAAAATAGCGAAGGACCAGATTACCCTGGTGAGCTATAATAGTAGAGACACAAGATGTCCTACAAGTGATCCTCTTACTGACTGAGGAAGGTGAAGGTCATGAGAATTCGGCTCTTTCAATGACCTAGTATGATACTAAGGCACTTAACAGTGATTGGTTGGGGTATGAGTGGTAAATCTCATCTCCACAGGGCATAATAATAAGAATGTTTGAAAAACATAATCTACAGCATAGTATACCTGTTAAAGGTAACTATGAGCTAATTGATTGATGTTACACTGTATAGTGCATATGTTCTTCATGCTTGATAAATGTTGAGCTCTTGTATACAACTGTATCTGCTATTGAATACTTTGTAAGCTTTTACTGCTTAAGTTATTCTTTGATGTTATAATAAAGCTTCTAGCGTAGAGTTATAACTCTCGCTGGGACAATTATGTACAATTGTCTCACCCCGTAGACTTCAACTTTTTAGGTGGACGTCGAGGACGGAGGAACAGGTCTACAGATGACCAGTCCCAGCAGCAGCAGCACCAGGAGCAGCAGTAAATCTCAGGTGGAGATTTAGCCTGCCATGTGGTGTAGTTAGAGTCAGTCCTATGTGTCCTCTGTACTCTCAGGTCTTGGAGTATTTTGGTTATGAGTTCTTGAGATTTTGTATCTTGTTGTGTATAATTACTCAAGAAGTAATTATCATGAGATGTAAACAGTTTATCTCCTTTTATGAATGAAGCTTTATAGATTCAAGCTCTTGTCTCGAAAAGTTTTAATTTCCCGTGATTTTTGTCTTCCGCTGATAATCGATTCGCTTCCGCTAAGTTTAAATCATGTTTATATCGTGGTTTGGAGATCAGAGCCCACAATTAGTGGTATCAGAGCTCTAGGTCCGTTGAGTCTACAGAGGCATAGGACTTAGGATGTCGAGTCTACCCTTAGTATCTCTTACTTATCTAATAGAATTTTCTGCTCCTCAGGAGAAGAAGATACATAAGGATGGCAGAGCCACATGATGAGTACGTGGCAGAGAGTAGTGCTAGTGCACCTCGAGGCGGTGCAAGGGTTCCAGAAATAGAACAGCCTGCACCTGAGCCACCCCAGTTTGACCCAGCTGATATGGGTAACCCAGCAGTTCATACGATGTTTGGGCAGTTTATGACTGCCATGACACACATCACCGACAGGATGCCCATGCCTGCACCTAGGGCACCTACCTAGCCCGAAGGACAAGGTATCGGTAAGACGTTCGAGCGACTTCGTCGTGTCGGAGCTACCGAGTACTTTGGGACTGCTGACCCCGCAGATGCTGATCTGTGGTTAACAGAGTTGGAAAAGGCTTTCAGGATTCTTATTATCCTAGAGGCTGAGAAGGTTAGACATGCTGTCTATCTTCTCAAAGGCAGTGTTGGTCACTGGTGGAACATGGAAGAGCAGAAGAGACCTGGAATAGAGTTCTTGTGGGAAGAGTTTCGTCGGGAATTTATCAATAGATATTTTCCAAGAACCTTCCTAGATGAGAAGATCTCTCAGTTTGAGAGATTGAGGCAGGGCATGATGAACATTAGAGAGTATGAAGCTAAGTTCATGGAATTGCTGCGGTTCTGTCCGCACATGGCTGCCACAGATGAGGAAAGAATCAGGAGATTCAAGAAGGGTTTGAATGCTGATATGTCAACCCCTGTGTCTGCCTTAGAAAACCGAGAGAGATTCTCTACCTTCGTTGAGTCAGTCCGAAGGATAAGGAGATCTGTGGTTGAGAAGAGGCAAACCCAGAAAAGATATCCACAGTTCCAAGGTTCTTCATCTAGGGATTTCAAGAAACCTAGATTCTCTGCACCTAACCCTCCACCACCCAGATCGAGTTCTCAAAATCAATGGTCACCAAGCAGAGGTAGAGGATGGAGTCAACCGCTTCAAGGGACTCACAGTTCTGCATCGATGTCAGTTACTGGACCACCCCGACCACAACAACAGGAGAGGAGATGCTACAACTGTAGTAAGGTGGGACACTTGATGAAGGATTGTCGTTCTAGGCCTGTCAGTGTGACTCAGCCTCCGAGACAGAATCAACAAGGATCTCAGAGAATGCAATCTCAAGGAGCAGCTCGAGGACGTGGACAAGCGTCTCATGCTGGATCATCAGCACCACCTCAACACCAGGCGACATCGAGGTTCTATGCTATGAACCTACCAGATGCAGTGGTCAATCCATGGGTAGTGATAGGTCAGATGGAACTTTTATATCCTGATATGTCTACATCCTGTGTTGTATCTATTCTGATTGACCCGGGTGCTACGCACTCTTTCATCACTCATAGAGTGATTCGTAACTGCAATGTGACTGTTAGTCATAGGACAGATAGTTTGTTGTTGGAGACTCCGTTGAGTGGGTCTGCCGTTTTGCAGGAGGTATGCTCTCCCTGCATCCTCTTCTTTTCTGACCATCACATTCAAGTGGATCTTATACCGCTTGATATGCAAGGATTTGATATAATCCTCAGGAGGGATACCTTAGAGAGGTATAGAGTTGTCTTGGATTGTGAGTCCAAGTTGGCTGTGTTTGCTGATGAAAGCAACACATGGATCTTTCAAGGTGAAAGAAAGATTCTGCCCACCTGTCTTGTGTCAGCTATGGTTGCTGATAAGCTGTTGAGGCAAGGATGTTATGCATTCTTGGCCCATGTGGTAGATGTTACCAAGGAAAGTTCCAATCCTGCCGAAGTTCCCATAGTCAGGGAATTCGAGGATGTGTTTCCTGAAGAACTTCCTGGTATACCACCACTTCGGGAGATTGATTTTGAAATCAATCTGATCCCAGATACGAAACCCATAGCCCAGACTCCGTATAGGATGGCGCCTGCTGAGATGGCAGAACTCAAAAAACAGCTTCAAGAGTTACTTGAGAAGGGTTTTATCCGACCGAGCACTTCACCTTGGGGTGCTCTGGTCTTGTTTATTAAAAAGAAAGATGGGTCAATGCGGTTGTGCATTGACTATAGAAAACTCAATAAAGTAACAATAAAGAACAAGTACCCTCTGCCGAGGATTGATGATCTCTTTGACCAGTTGCGTGGTGCAACAGTCTTTTCAAAGATAGACTTGAGGTCTGGATATCATCAACTTCGTATTAAGGATAGTGACATATCCAAGTCTGCCTTTAGGACAAGGTATGGTCACTATGAGTTCACGGTTATGTCGTTTGGACTAACCAATGCACCAGATGCATTTATGGAACTCATGAATAGAGTTTTCCGACCTTTCCTTGATCAGTGTGTTGTCGTCTTCATAGATGACATTCTGATCTATAGTAAGGATGCTCAGTAGCATGAGCAGCATCTTCGCCAAGCTTTGACCTTGCTAAGGGAACACAAGTTGTATGCTAAGTTTAGCAAGTGTGAGTTCTGGCTGCCGGAGGTATCTTTTCTAGGACATGTGATATCTGCCTCGGGAATTCGTGTTGACCCTACAAAGGTAGAATCTGTTCTACAGTGGGAACAACCGAAGACACCGACGGAGATTCGAAGTTTCTTGGGGTTAGCTGGCTATTATCGAAGGTTCATTAAGAACTTTAGTTCTATAGCCTTACCCTTGACCAAGTTAACCCGGAAAGATATTCCTTTTTCTTGGAGTGATAAGTGTCAACAGTCTTTCCAGTTGTTGAAGGAGAGGTTGACAAGTGCACCTGTGCTTGTGCTACCTGAACAAGGAAAAGGATATGTAGTCTTTTGTGATGCCTCCAAGAATGAACTTGGATGTGTGTTGATGCAGGATAAACAAGTGATTTCTTTTGCTTCTCGACAGCTTAAGAAACACGAGGAGAATTATCCGACACACGATCTGGAGTTAGCTGCTGTGGTTCATGCCTTGAAGATCTGGAGGCATTATCTCTACAGAGAGACATTCCAGATTTTCACAGACCACAAGAACCTTAAGTATATCTTCTCTCAGCATGAGCTTAACATGAGGCAACGTCTCTGGATGGAGTTAATCAAGGACTATGATTGTACAATTGATTACCATCCGGGCAAGGCCAATGTTGTTGCAGATGCCTTGAGTAGGAAATCAGCAACATCAACCATGGATAGAGCACAACTAAACTCTTTAGTGTGCTCTAAGAGAGATATGTTTATCTCTTTAAGGCAAGACAATGTACAGTTGAAGGTGTCATTGTTAGCCGGGTTGTTGGCTGAGATGCATATTAAACCTACCCTAAGAGAGCAGATTAAGGAAGCACAGCAAGATGATGCTGCAGTTCAGCAGATCAGATCAGAGTATGGAAATGAGAAGCAAGATGGTTTCCATGACTCGGATGATCATATAGCTTGTTATCATGAGAGGATGATAGTGCCAGATGTGGATAACTTAAGGAAGTTAGTCCTAGAAGAAGCTCATTCTTCGATGTATGCTATGCATCCAGGGAGCACCAAGATGTATCGTAATTTAAAGGAACTGTATTGGTGGCCTGGAATGAAGAAGGATGTTGCAGAGTTTGTTCTGAGGTGTCCTGTGTGTCAGCAAGTTAAAGCTGAACACCAGAAGCCTGCAGGAACAATGCAACCTTTACCCATACCACAGTGGAAGTGGGACCATGTGACCATGGACTTCGTTGTTGTCCTACCCAGGACAAACAAAGGACATGATTCCATTTGGGTAGTTGTAGATAGGTTGACAAAGACAGCGCATTTCTTACCTGTCAAAACAACCTATTCTGCTAAAAGGTTATCACAATTGTATGTACAAGAGATAGTGCGTTTGCACAGAGTTCCTGTCAATAGTTTTTGACAGAGGTCCTCAGTTTACAAGTCATTTTTGGGAACAGTTACACATAGCTTTAGGAACCAAGCTAAGGTTTAGTACGGCCTTTCATCCGCAGACTGATGGACAGTCGGAAAGAACTATACAAACCTTAGAAGACCTGTTGAGAGCATGTGTTCTCCAATTTACCAGAAGTTGGGATCTACACCTAAGCTTGATAGAGTTTGCCTATAACAATAGCTATCAACATAGTATTGATATGGAACCTTATGAAGCCTTGTATGGTAGACGTTGTAGATCACCTTTGTGTTGGTTTGAGACTGGTGAGCATCAGTTGTTAGGTCCTGATCTTGTGCAGTAGACCACAGAGAAGATTGAAGTAATACAACAATAGATTAAGACTGCACAGGATAGGCAAAAATCTTATGTTGAAAAACGTCGTAGACCCTTAGAATTCCAGGTTGGAGACAGAGTGTATCTCAAGGTCTCGCCTTGGAAAGGAGTCCTTCGTTTAGGAAGGAAAGGGAAGTTAGATCCTAGATTTATGGGGCCTTATCCAATCATTGAACAGATTGGACAAGTAGCCTATAAACTAGAGCTTCCACCAGAGTTACAGAGGTTACATCATGTGTTTCACATTTCTATGCTAAAGAAATGTCACCCCGATACTGAGTCAATTCTACAACCTATGGAGGTAGAATTGAATGATGATATATCTTATGAGGAAGGACCGGTGTCAATCCTTGATAACAGAATTAAAAAGTTAAAGAAGAAAGATATAAGCCTTGTGAAAGTCCTCTGGAACCACCGTGGTATTGAAGAAGCCACTTGGGAACTAGAGGATGAGATGAGAAGGAAGTATCCTGCCCTTTTCTCTTAATATGTTTTATCGATTTCGGGGACGAAATCCTTGTAAGGGGTGGATAATTTGTAACATCCCTGACCTGGGTTATGAGTTAACCCTAGGTGTTTTGCCTAATTATGTAATTAAGATACTGGTGATTATCTTTTTGCATGTAATTAAGTTCCTGAGGAACATACTTTTCCTTTTCTGTTCCTTTTAAACAATGTTGAATTGATTGTTTTGTAATACAGGGACCTATGTGCAATTTACCCAGTTAGAAGGGTTAACTTGAAATTTTCACATGTTGAGATGTTCCTCTGATGTTGAGACATCATAAGAATGATTATGGTAAAGTTTGAGGGATTTCCCAAGCTTGAGCACCAAGGTGCAGCTGTGGAAGCAATCCCTGTGCTTGAAACTCTAAATTGGAGTAAAGTGTAATTTACCCAATTTGAGGGGTGCAAATTGTAAAATACACCATATAAAATATCTTGTAAGACTCTTGTCATCATTTAGAGAAGAAATGATGAAGACGTCACTTCAATTGAATAATCATATAATGAAAAACACCTTTATGATTGAATAATCAAGGTGTAAGTACTATAGCCTTTTATGTGTGTGCTTTAGTAATAGGTTAATCTTCTTTGCCTTCATTTCTTGACCATTAGAAGAAGGTTGTTCTTAGAAATAAGAAGAAGGGACGAGAAAAGAAGAAAGGAGGGACTTAGTTCTGCAAGGTAGGTTTGGATCCTTCCTTTTTTCTTAAATTCTTGGATGAAACTCGAATTCAAGGTCAAATTCATGGCTAGTTCACTTAGCTCTATCTTTCTAGCCATCTCTTCTCAACTTTTCTTGGAGGATTCACCTTGTCCGACCTATGGAGCTTCTAGGACGCCATTAAAGGCTTGGAGCTCGAAAGCTTGGAGCTCAAGGAGCAAGCTTTAGGCGGGTTTTATAACTCTAAACCTATGCTTTGTTATATACATCTTTTCTATGCTTTTAGTTGCTAGTTCTTCTTCTTCCCTATCTTCCCTTGATTCCTTGCAAGCAAATCCATGAGGAACTGTTGCTGTTCTTGATCTAGAAGATGAGGGCGTCATTTCCTATGCTTATCCACAGTTTTCCACTGTACCATACGACCTCAACCAATTGCCCATACGGTTTACAAAACCGTTTGGTGGGCAAACAGTTTCAAGGTCGTATGAAGGCATACGGTCTCATGACCGTATGGCCGCGTTGACCAAGCATGGACCATATGGGAATCCTGTTCATAATAATGAAGGTTAATCACCCACAAAATTTGAGAGGTTAACTCCAAAGGAATCGTGAGATATAGGCAAAACAATTAGCAAATTCAATTGAATTTAGTTCTGATTTTCAATCTGCTTAATTTGACCTTTTTGGGAAAACGGTCTCAAGACCGTATAAGATGGTTGACTAAGCATTGACCGTATGATATTACTGTTCATAATGATGTTAATTAATAACTCACCAAATTTGATGGACTAATTCCAAACGAGTTAAGAGTTGAAGGTTGATTACTAGGGCAAACCCTTATTGAAATCAGTGCTGAAATCACAATGAGCTAATTTGAGATTTTGGGTTGATTAGCCCAAACGGTCTCAAGACCGTTTGGGGAATCATCCAAACGGTCTCAAGACCGTTTTGGGATCACCCAAGACCGTATGGAGGTCTGGGGTCAAGTATAGCTGACCAATTGAAGGTACAAAGATACCAAATTACATTGCAATTAAGTATTGATGTAATGATCAACTCAATAAATCAAACCTTGATGAATTTTCACTAGAGTCCAAAGGATGGATGGGAAAACGGTCTCAAGACCGTTTGGAACTCATCCAAATGGTATCAAGACCGTTTGGTGACAACCCAAGACCGTTTGGAGGTCTAGGGTTAAGGTAATTTGATCAATTGAGGGCCCAATTACAATGGATTATTGAAATAATCAAATTGCTGATTTGTGACTTAATTAAGGTTCAACCCCTATCAAATCAATCTAGATTTTGATGAATTCTTGGGAAAACGGTCTCAAGACCGTTTGGAGTATATCCAAATGATCCCAAGACCGTTTGGGCCAAGTTTGAGCCCAATTGGAGGTCAATTGATGGGTTCAACTTCGATTTGATTCACATTGTTGAGTGTTGATGGTTGAACGTTTATAGACCTTAATTGAACCAACTCCAACCCTAATTGGATATCAATTGAGGGTCAATTGAGTGACCAATTGGTTAAGGCTAACCCTAATTGTCTCAATTGGTATGTGGTTAGCAAGCTTGAGACCAATTGATGGCTTCAACATAGGAAACCCTAATCGAGTTTACCCTTTGAACCACCTTGGAGGTCCATACGATCTTGAGCTTTTGAGGGCATTCGACCTCCAGACCGTATAAGGTCATTTGACCTCAAGACCGTATAAGGTCATTCGACCTCAAGACCGTATAAGGTCATTCGACCTCAAGACCGTATAAGGTCATTCGACCTCAAGACCGTATAATGTCATTCGACCTCAAGACCGTATAAGGTTATTCGACCTCAAGATCGAATGAGGGCATACGACCTCAAGATCGAATGAGGGCATTCGACCTCAAGATCGTATGAAGGTTGAAGGTGTGAAACCTATTGGAGACTTTTGAAGTTAAGTCTGCCTAATGCCTTGAAGGCTTAAATGGTTTAATAGTTGTTCAACCTAAACCCTAATGATACCAAAAGACATTAAGGGTCAAGTGGTTAGTAAATTAAACCATGATGATGATCAATGTGTAATTTACCATAATACCCTTGAAAGGTTCAATTGAGTGAAACCTTGTTCTAATCAAACCCTAATCACTCAATAGTGGTGATTTGGTCTATGTTAATCAAAGTGGACTTAACCCAACCTGATCTAGATTGGTGTTATCACCATCTACAAGTATGAGGAGAGAGAAAGTATCTTAAGAAAGAGAAAGTACCCTTTTATGATGGAAATTCAAGTAAAGTACCTTCAATACACATGAATGTGCATGATTAGGGTATGATCCACCTATGTGAGATCATGGAACCCTAATTATGATAAATGATGAATCTTAAACTAATCTGAGAGCATCAATGATGATGTTCCTCATACATGATGATGTTATGAGTTCAATTCACCATAATGTGAATAGTAAACCCTAATTCAAGGGTGATGACATGTGAATAGTAAACCCTAATTCAAGGGTGATGACATGCAATATGAGTAGCAAACTCTAATTGATGAGAATTAGAGAACTTAGCTCTTTTGACAAGAGTGGAAAGTATATTCTTGTTTTGAATTACCTTTATCAGTTGAATTAACCATGCAGGTTCTGATATGAAGGTGATCATATCCAGGTATGAATGATGATACTATATTCATTGAAAGCATGTTGTTAGCTTTATGAATAGTAAAATATCTTGATGCCTTGTCAGTGGCATCCTATGTTTTAATGGGCTGTAAGATCCATGAATACCATCAAGGTCATGCTTTAGAGATGACTTGTGATGAGTATACTGAGAAATGATGATTGATGTGAGTTAGGTTTGTTGCATTTAGTATTCTACTTTCATAGCTGTTATGCTACTATTATTGTTTGAAGAACAATGTATGATGTAAGAGAATACTGAATGTACCTAACTAATCAAGTGAAATGTAGAGCCCTGATCATAGATCCATCATTGTCAGAGATCAAATGATGGTGAAACAGGTTTTCCTACGGGAACTCCTGGATCACATACTGTTGAGTATGTGGGGTATATGGATGTGTAGAACCTTACATCCTAGTGTAGGAATTTGATGTACATGTATAATCTGTCAATCCTTCACTACAAAACTCATACCGTATCAGTGGATGGTAAACATGAAACCTCCTGATGACGAGGAAAACATAGATATCCGTATCAGTGAAGATAAACATGAAATCTCCTGATGACGAAGAGAGTACAGAACGCCACTGTAACTCTAAAATAGCGAAGGACCAGATTACCCTGGTGAGCTATAATAGTAGAGACACAAGATGTTCTACAAGTGATCCTCTTACTGACTGAGGAAGGTGAAGGTCATGAGAATCCGACTCTTTCGATGACCTAGTATGATACGAAGGCACTTAACAGTGATTGGTTGGGGTATGAGTGGTAAATCTCATCTCCACAGGGCATAATAATAAGAATGTTTGAAAAACATAATCTACAGCGTAGTATACCTGTTAAAGGTAACTATGAGCTAATTGATTGATGTTACACTGTATAGTGCATATGTTCTTCATGCTTGATAAATGTTGAGCTCTTGTATACAACTGTATCTGCTATTGAATACTTTGTAAGCTTTTACTGCTTAAGTTATTCTTTGATGTTATAATAAAGCTTCTGGCGGAGAGTTATAACTCTCGCTGGGACAATTATGTACAATTGTCTCCCCCGTAGACTTCAACTTTTTAGGTGGACGTCGAGGACGGAGGAACAGGTCTATAGGTGACCAGTCCCAGCAGCAGCAGCACCAGGAGCAGCAGTAAATCTCAGGTGGAGATTTAGCCTACCATGTGGTGTAGTTAGAGTCAGTCCTATGTGTCCTCTGTACTCTCAGGTCTTGGAGTCTTTTGGTTATGAGTTCTTGAGATTTTGTATCTTGTTGTGTATAATTACTCAAGAAGTAATTATCATGAGATGTAAATAGTTTATCTCCTTTTATGAATGAAGCTTTATGGATTCAAGCTCTTGTCTCGAAAAGTTTTAATTTCTCGTGATTTTTGTCTTCCGCTGATAATCGATTTGCTTCCGCTAAGTTTAAATCGTGTTTATATCGTGGTTTGGAGATCAGAGCCCACACTTTCAATGAAAATTATTCAAAAAAAATGAATGAAATCTAGTTAATGTTGCAATTTAGTTGACTCTCCTATGTTTTGGAAACATTTTAAAATTTGTTTTGGCTTATCTCATCTTTATACCCCATAAAAGATGACTAAACTACCCACATATCATGCTAGCCTAGTGTAAGTCTGATCTGGCCACGATGGCTAGGTGGTATGTCTTAAAAGAGGGTAAAATACCCCAACTGACATTCTACGTGTGCATAAGCCTACATTAGCAGCCGAGTGTCGGAACCCATAATCCATTGTCATATCATTTTTGTGAAAGAAGGAGAGTACAACTAAAATTATCAATTTTAACTAAGATTTTGTAACATCCCAGGATTTGAGGCCTCGGATAACATGATCTTAAAAGGAATGATTAGACTACCCATATCACCAAGGTGCACCTCCTTTTTCGGGAGCTCATCTCTAAAGAACTCCATATTTAAGCGTGGTCAGCTTGGAGTAGTACTAGGATGGGTGACCATTCAGGAAGTTGATCCTGGCTTGTGCGTGAGTGGACAAAAGCGTGCAGTTAAGGCTAGTGGTGGTCTGTGGGGCCAGTCGTCATTCCTGAAACTCTACTAGAGCCTTGGGCAGTGGGCCCAGGTGTTACAAATGGTATCAGAGCCAAAACCCCTCTAGTAGGTGGGCCCCGCATGGGCATGGCATGCCAGTCTTGAGCCGTGTGGTCTAGGCATGTAGGAAAGGGTTGTCCATGGGTGATGTAGCCACCCTTGCACTGGTATTTCATGATTGGGAGCTGGGTGTCAATGGGCCATTGTGGTTCTGCACTGAAATGGGGTCAGATTATGAGGCCATATAGTTGAGCTTTGACGAGGACGTCAAGAGTCTAAGTGGGGGAGATTGTAACATCCCAGGATTTGGGGCCTCGGATAACATGATCTTAAAAGGAATGATTGGAACCTATATCACCAAGGTGCACCTCCTTTTCCAGGAGCCCATCTCTAAATAACTCCATAGTGAAGCGTGCTCAGCTTGGAGTAGTACTAGGATGGGTGACCAGTTGGGAAGTTGATCCTGGCTTGCGCGTGAGTGGACAAAAGCGTGCAGTTAAGGCTAGTGGTGGTCTGTGGGGCCATTCGTCATTCCTGAAACTCTACTATAGCCTTGGGCAGTGGGCCCGGGTGTTACAGATTTCATCATTTGTATCCTTAATATTTGAGAGTTTGAGTTGCACATCCACTAATTCTTTGGTTTGGTCATCCAATTTCTACTTAGTGTTGTTTAATTGATTGATTCATTTAATTGTGACCACCCCTGCTGAACTAAAAATCTCATTCTTGGGTGTTTAAGTTGAATTGATGGCTATGAGTATAAACATGTTGATCATGGTTGGCTTGGTCTTATACGCATCTTTCTTTTCATTTGATCTATGCATGAACTTGACAATTCTTCATTTGTGTTTCTAAGCTCTTTTTTCTTGAGGACAAGCAATGGTTTAAGCTTAGGGGGATTTGATATGCACAAATCATATCATCTTTTGGATCATGTTTGGCTGCATATCCATGTTGTTTTGACTCAATTATCACTCTCATTCATGCTAGATTCTATATTTTTAGCTATTCTTACTTGTCTCATGGTTCAGATTGTAGGTACTATATTTTGCAATGAAATGATGAGGAATATATCATATTATCTCTTATTTATCACTCCTCAAGTATCTACATGTTTTGGGGTTCGAAACTACACAAATACCACTTTTTACGGCATGTAAATCGGACCTACACGCTGGAAGTTATGAGCAGAATACACAACAGCCCAAAACAGACAGGTGCACGTCGTGTCTTGAAAATGCACACCGTGCACCTGGGAGTGTTGAGCAGACTGAAAGTTTCTGGAAAATTGCACGTCATGCACCTGGGGGCTGAAAGTTTCTAGAAAGTTGCACGACGTGCATTTCTTCAGTACACACCATGCACCTGGGAGCTAAAGGTTTCTGGAAAGTTGCATGGCGTGCATTTTTTCAGTGCACGCTGTGCACAGTGAGTTCTAGAGAAAATTGAAAGTTTAAACAAAAACTTGTTACACTAACAAGTTTCAATCATAGGAATGATCTTTTACTCAACTAGCTATATCCCACAAGTATACGAGAGTAGTTGTAGTCGAGGTTGAACACAAGGAGCATTGGTTAGTTAGGTGCAAGAGTTATGATTTTCAATAATCTAGATCGTTATACACAAGATGATTGCATTAGAACAACTAAATTATAAATTTAAAACAAAATAGTAAATTATCACTTAAGAAAGGTTAAGATTCAGATTTGGAAGGATCTTAGACTTAGGATTTCACTATCACATCATAGCTTATATTAAAATACGAATATAAACATGTTAATTAACTTGCAAAGGAGGTTTGTAGTCATCACTCACCTCTTAGTGAAGTGATGACAATTTTAGCTCCATACATCACTCTCGTGTATGTACTTCATTTCAAATCACAAACCTTGCTCCTCAACATAATCCCAGCCACTCTCGCGGTCAAAGACAAGTTGCCAAAAGAGTAACTCCATACTCTCAAACACATGTTCTCAGATTATGAAAGAAAGCATAAAACATGCAAGTATGATATCCAATCACACAAACAAACATTTTAGATCTGAAACAACTCTTGGAATATGCAAGAAACTAACATTTAGTACGAAATTCATATGTTCATACAAGCTATGACATGGGAGTTACTCTCCCATGCCTAAGAAAAAGAGTCTACTCGTCCATGATGATGTACAATAGAAAATATGCTGAAATTTCAGAGTTAAACATGGTTTAGAGAAGGAAAAGCTAAGTAATCCCAAAGTGTAACCAAAGAAAGGTAGAATTCCGACTTGAGGACAAAATTCTACTTCTACAACTGCTCCAAACCAGACAAACTTCCCTCCCGAGAAGCTTTGTAGAGTGAAGAAACTCTGTTGCACCTCCGGAGAAGAAAATGGAGAAGAAGAGAAGAAGAAATGGACTCCTTTGGCAAGAAACCACCTCTTTTCTCCTCCAAATTGCCCTCCTCTACTCTAGGCTTGCTCTGGGATGAGGGAACTAATACAAATGACTGAGCATAACTACCCCTTAAGTTCTCCTTTCATTTTAAACAAAAACTCGTATTTTTAAATTTCTGAAACGGCCAGGTGCATGCCGTGCACCGTAAGTGCACGTCGTGCACCGTAAGTGCACATCGTGCACCATAAGTGCACGTCGTGCAATTTTTCAGAAACTTTCAGTTTGCTCCAGAATGCACTGTGCATGGCATGCGCTGAAGAAATGCACGTCATATAATTTTCCAGAAACCTTTAGCTCCCAGGTACACGGTGTGCACTTTGGGTGCACGGCGTGCACCTGACAGTTTCAACATTTTGAAAAATACGAGTTTTTGTTTAAAACAAAGTGGGAACTTAATGGATGGTTATGCTCGATCATTTTTGTCAGTTCCCTCATCCCAGAGCAAGCCTAGAGAAGAGGAGGGTGATTTGTAGGAGAAAAGAGGTGGTTTCTTGCCAAAGGAGCCCATTTCTTCTTCGCTTCTTCACCATTGTCTTCTCCAAGGTGCAACCAAGCTTCCCCAACTCCGTGCAGTTTCTTGGGAAAGGAGCTAGTCCATTTTGGAGTAGATGTAGGAGTGGAATTTCATCCTCAAGTTGGAATTCTACCTTTCTTGGGTTACACCTTGGGATTACTTAACTTTTCCTTCTCTAAATCATGTTGAATTCTGAAAATTCTACACATTCTCTATTGTACACTATCATGGACGAGTAGTTCCTTTTTCTTAGGCATGGGAGAGTAGCTCCCATGTCATAGATTGTATGAACATATTAATTTCATACTAAATTTTAGTTTCTTGTATGTTCCAAGAGTTGTTTCATATCTGAAATACTTGTTTGTGTGATTGGCCATCATACTTGCATGTTTTATGCTTTCATTCATAATCTGAGAAGATGTGTTTGAGCGTATGGAGTTACTATTTTGGCAACTTGTCCTTGACCGCGAGAGTGGCTGGGATTATGTTGAGGAGAAAGGTTTGTGATTTGAAATGAAATACATACACGAAAGTGATGTATGGAGTTAAAATCATCATCACTTCACCGGGAGGTGAGTGATGACTAAAAACCTCCTTTTCAAGTTAATTAACATGTTTAAATTTGTATTTTAATATAAGCTATGATGTGATAGTGAAATCCCAAGTCTAGGATCCTTCCAAATATGAATCTTAACCTTTCTTAAGTGATAATTTACTATTTTGTTTTAAATCTATAATTTAGTTGTTCTAATCCAATCATCTTGTGTACAACAATCTAGATTATTGAAAATCATAACTCTTGCACCTAACTAACTAACGCTCCTTGTCTTCGACCTCAACTACAACTACTCTCGTATACTTGTGGGATATAGATAGTTGAGTAAAAGATCATTCTTGTGATTGAAACTCATTAGTGTAAATAACCAACATTGGCCAATTTCCATATGAATAATATGATTTTGGAATTTGTTTTCACTTTTGAAGACATTTGATAATTAAGTTAATGTTTTTGGATTTACCTCATATTTTCCTTTCTTATTGAAATTAGGATATTTATTATTGTTCAAGTAATATAAAACTTGGCATCCAAACTAATTGGGACCCAAGAGCATGAGTTTTCAATTATGATTGGGTTTTGTAATTTTCTTTTAGGAGTTCTAATATAATTATGATTTCTATCTTGTTACCATTATATTATTATAAAACTACATCATTATCATCGTTATTTAGTGTTCAGAGTCCTATTATCTTCACACTACTGTCAAAAGAGTTATCTTTGGTTATAATGCCCAAAACATACTTAACATATTTACTGCATTAATTCGTCTTTTTGTTAGATGTTTGCACATGAAAATTACAATTGTTGTTCTAATACATGTTTTAAGTACATTATTCCTCTTATTTAGCCATTATATGAATATTTAAGAAAATGAATCATATGTGACACATTTCATGAACTTAATTAGATGTTAGCACATATACATGTTATTATGTTAATATGCCACTTAATATGTTATGTTTATTTTTAGTCATATATATGTTATGGGTTATCTTTGAGCTATTCATGTTATACATATTAACAATGTACATTAAGGTGAAACTTTAAACTTGTTTGGTAAAATATAAAGAACCAAACATTCTAATATCCTAATCATGGGAATAGGATTTCTAGAGTCAAGATGCTAGTGTTTGGTATGTCATACTCACCTAGGCTTGAGTTTCAGGTCCTTGTGTTACTAACATATCAACCCTAAGATTCACATTATCATCCAAACCTCATTGGGAACAAAAGGGTGGGTCAACTAAAACTTTTAACACAAGTCTCATACATATAACTTAGGTTTATAATTTCTACTACAACTAAATCTTGGGTTTCTATATAAAACATTCATACTCCTCTTCTTTGTGACTCAATTTGAGAAAACATCAATAAATGCATAAAATTTACTTTTGTACATATAATAGTATAATAGAAAATAATTTTGACGATGAAATCAATTTTAAATAAAATAATAGGTGGGTACAAAATTAGTTACGAGATTTGAGTCACAAAGTTTTACATAATAACATATTAATATCCTACTACCTTCCCATCCTCATACTTATATCCATCCTAAAGTCAAAACTCATAACTTCTAAAGTGATATTTTACAAAAAAAACCTACATATGATCTTAAGTGTCTCCTCACACTAGGGTTTGCTCATCAAGATTCTTATGTGTACCTTATATGATCCTAAACTGGCCTTTCACTATATAATAATACAATGGAAAATAATTTTGACAACGAAATCAATTTGACAATATACAAAAGGGTCCAAAATCAATTGTGAGAGTTCAGTCACAATGTATTACATAGTAACATCTTAATATCCTACTACCTTCCCATCCTCATACCTATCTCCCTCCTAAATTCAAAACTCATAACTTCTAAAGTGATATATTACAAAAAAAACTACATATGATCTTAAGGGTCTCCTAACACTAGGGTTTACTCATCAAGATTCTTATGTGCACCTCTTATGATCCTAAATTGACCTTCCATCATCTCATGAATAACATAGGTCAATTATAGGGTAAAAATATCACTTAGAGAGTGACTATTGGGTAAGGGTTCTAATTAGGGAGACAAAATTGGAATAGTCAGAATCCAACTACCGATGGCTCTGATACCATCTTGTAAGGAGTGGGACCTGAGAGGGGATCCACCACCAATGTAATTTGAGGAATGAATTCATCGATTACAAATACACTCAAAAAGTATGTTGGAATAGGTGTTAATTTTACATTTCAAGAAGATGATATACAAAAAGACCAAAGTATAGCAATGATTTGATATTTCTTGACTATATTCAATTTTATAAGATTATTCCGTTAATGGACTTACATGAAAGCATCAACATAGGGATAGGAATATCCAAACTATCTCAAGTCTATCTCCCAAGCATCAACTCCTTAAGCTAGGTCCATGTTTGTATGTCATGTCCTCCAAGTCCTACACCTTGGGTTAGAAGCATACCCCAGAAGAGATCACAAAATGGAAGTTGTCAGCATAACAGTTGGTATGTGTGTAAAAAATATGGATAGAGTAGTGTAAGGGGAATAGAACATCAAATATAACAAGGCATCTCATAGAAAAGGAAAAGTACTATCCAGGTGGAATTAAAGATAATTTGGAATGCAATAAGATGATAATCATGAAATACACTTGCCATTAATAAAACATAGGAGGGGCTAAAAAATCACATATCACAAATTTAGGACAAAAAATTCTTCGCAATAATAATCAACATGCATGCATGTGAGATAATCATATAACTTGATAGAGAATGACGTACTCTAGACTCCCAAAACTATAAAATTGGGAAGAAAGAAAAACTTAGGGCAGAAAGGTGTTCCCATATATATATATATATATATATATATATATATATATATATATATATATATATATATATATATATATATATATATGTATATATATGTATATATACGTTTATTTATTTATAATATGAGTTGAAAAGAACACTCAGCATGGAATAAACCCCAAAAAAATAAATCATTACATTAATCTAGGGTTACTGAATCACAAAACAAGCAATATTTAGAGGCAACTAAAAGTTCAGTCAATTGAATAGAATTAATGAGATTTGCATCACATATATGAGAAATAAGAGACATACACGACACATGTGGGTAAAATAGTTCATATCCACAACTAGAGTTTCATCATGAAGTAAAGTACAATTTAGATTCAATAAGAATATCCAACAAGTAAGATGATCACAAGATCATAATCAACCTAGAATCTTTCACATGAAATAAATTTCCATAATAGAGATAAATTGTGTAGGCAAATTTATCTGTGGGACCAAGAGAGGAGGGAATATAGGTGATTTCTCAATATGATGAATAGGAATGCAACACATCTCACATGAATTTCACCTATCTCCAAGGTCAAAACTCTAATTCCAACTAAGTCCAGAAGCAACCTATTAAAGGCATATATGAGATTAGGGTTAGGTTTACATTAATTATATAAACCTAGAAAGCACATTTTTATAATTAGTGAATTAGGACATTAATACTATGTGATCTTTAAAATTATATTTTTTGAGTTCATCTCATATTTTACTTTATTTTTATGACTTGTAAAGTAAAAGTTATGAATTATATGAATATTAAACATTTAAGAAAAAAATTATTGGAAAATGCATATTTTTATATTTGATTTAGGTGATAAAACTGGTAGATTCAGATATAGAATAAAACACTAATTTCAAAACATATTTTTATTTATTTTTCTAATCTATTATTAATTTACTATGAATTTCTGAATAGTTCAAAAATCAGAAAATCCTAAAATTCCACGTATGTAAAAACATTTGTTTTAAAATCATAGTGACATGACCCAATTGGAATTTTCCATCTGACTTGGGATTCTATCCATCTTGGCACAACTCAGCATGATTAAACCCAAAAGAAGAGGACAGTAAGATAGAATTACCCTTATAAACAAGGCTAAAATGAAAATGAAATCTTGGGTGAAACAATCAAAATCCAGGAGAAAATTTTCTTCCTATTGTTTGTCCACATGATGGAAATATCAAAAACTAGTCTCCAATTCAAGATTCAAAACCATAGACATGACTTCCTTAGAACCTAGGCCTTGTTGGAGATTTCAATAAACTCAATCGGTCTCATTGATCCTTAGACAGTTGAGAGTTCACCAAACTCAATCGGTCTCCACTAGTACAAAATCAACCTTTAGGGTCAGTTATTGAAGGCCTTTGGCGTCGGTTTCAAAGTGACACCCAAGTGGGCGCCGCTAAAAGTTGAAACCTTCAGCATCGGTTTTAACATCGATGCCATAACCCTTCTCGCCAACAAAAACGTGCCAGCAAGGGCACTATAGGCATCAATTATTAAAATAAATCGACGCTATATCCAGGTCAAAGATGTCGGCATTTCACAAAAACTGACACTATATAACCCTTCCCGCCACCAATAAAATGCGCCAGTAAGGGCACCATAGGCATCAGTTTGTATATATAACTGACACTACCTAGCCACATAGACTTTGGTTGTTTGCTAATAATCAATGTTGTATGTATTTGTTGTCAGTTTTATACTAATAACCGAAGCCTATTTTTTGATTTTTTTTCTTATCGGTTTGCAGGCCTGCTGTATGGCTAGTTAGTAGGATGTAGAACCTACAGTTCAGTTTTGAACTATAGGTTTACACCATCCATTGATATCAGCCAACAACATGCCACAAACTTGCAAAATTAACAATATGGACAACAATTTATGATCACACACATGTATAAGCACATTTAATTCATATTATTTTTCATCACACACATGTAGAAACTAGTAGTTCCATTTCAAATTTCCTCCATTTTCACACACATTTAGCAACCTGCAGTTCCATTCATTTCATCTCTTTTCACATTCAGACACATGTAGAAACATTCATGTATTGATCATCTTCACATTCACACATATGATAATTCAAAAAAATTCGTTCACATTCACACAAAAATAATTATGAGAACAAATTTTAGAAATATCATTCTTTATTCATCATTGTCATTATCACCATCAGTATCCTAATTATATTTAAAAATTCCCACTACTTGTAGGGCTTTTGCCCATTCTTCTCTTACATCATCTAATTCTTCCCTCGTATAGGGAGTATGTACATCTAATAACTTGCCACCTATAGTCAAGTCAATTTTAAACACCTGCAAAGAGAATGACGTATATATATAATTAAAAATATATAATAAGATTGATGTATTTGATATTACCTAATGAGACTGTATATAATACCTTATGTATGGTATTGATTTCCATTGCGGCATGTTTGATGATTATGTCCATAAATCGCATCACATAGTATGCAAATGCCCAGTTGTTGTCTTGTATAGCACACTATAAATTGAAACATACAAAATATTCAAAAATAAAAATAAGCACAGTTCACATAAATAATATATACATTGGAGTCGGAAAATTACTTTCACATTCTCCCAAATTAGTGGTTGATTCTTTTTCATGGGGACCTTTCCTCCAGCTCTTTTGAACTCATTTAAAGCCCTACATGTTAATGTAACACATTAAATTGCATAATTAAATAGTAATGTAATATCATATGTTAATGAATATATTCCTAAAAAAAAATATGTTAATGGATATAAAAATATGAAATATTTCTCACGAGAATAATGGCATTTTCATTGTGTGTCCATATAATGTATTCAATTCATTCCCCACAGGATCTAGATAATAGACAGTGAACGTCTTGGGGATAATAACTAGTAACTCCCAAAGCCTACCAATACAAGTAAGAAAGTTAAAAATTAATAACTCAAAATCCAAAATAAAAATGTAATTTTCTTAAGTACAAATTATAAGCAAAGTAAACTTACTCGACATTGAATGGAGATATTATCACCATCTTCTTTTCTTTGCCAAAATATTTAAAAGTAGCACAGCAGTATGAAGTAGCTAAAGAAGGGTCTTTATCTACAAGACTAATCAAAGATGGAACCAAAAACCCCACATGGGAAAATGAAAAATCTATACATATCGTGTGTAAGTGGATGCAAAACATGTATTACATATGAAAAATAGAATTGCTATTAACTAGTATCCTAAAAATTAGTAATCTACAAAAATAGAATTGCAAATAATAATAACTCACACATAGTTCCTTCCATACTAAGTCTTTCTTCCCCTTAGGAACTTTATGCCAAGATTCAAAATTAGGACTACAATGGATACTAGTAAGAACCCCAAGATATGAAATAAACGAGTTGTAGTTCACTCCAAATGGATTTCCTACATGATCGAAATCCATAGCCAGTTTGGGTCCATTGCCCCTTTGTTGTAGTAACTTGTTCATCATTGTGATGCCCCTCACTAACTCAATTTTTTTTTCTTCTCATCAAATGCTCCAAGTTCTTCAGTGGGTACATCATCAATCTAAAATTTAACAAAATAAACACACTTACAAGATATAACTATAAATGGACATATAGATAGAAATATAGGATATATTTTTAAAATTTACATTGTGAGGCAGCACATTGATATCCTCACCCTCACAGTAATCATCATCACGGTCATCATGCTCATGCTCATCCATCTGAAAGTGTCATTAAAAAATCAAACATTTAGCATTTGACATAACTAGAAGATAATAAAACATTTTAAAATTCACATTCAGAAAAATAAAACACTTAAAAAATATAAACATGCATGCCTCTAATATTGTAATCTTTTATCAATTAACAATCCTTCATTGTGATCTCTGCGCACATACAAGTCATCATTAGCTTCAATATTTGGTGGTGCTGGCAACCCAACTGAGAATGGACTGGAGTCATCATTCTTATCATAGTACTCTTCTTCATCTATAGGATCTTCAATGAATTGTCTTTTACCATGAAGAACAACCGACCATTTATCATTTGCAGGATCTTTGATATAAAATACTTTTTTCGCATGTGATGCCAATATGAATGGTTCATCCTTCTCGCCAATCTTTTTAAAGTTCACTAATGTGAAACCCAATTCATCCACTATAACTCCTTTGGTGTTATCAACCCAATTACATTTAAAGAGCAGAATTCTAAAGTTTACGTAGTCAAACTCCCATATGTCTTCAATGACACCATAATATGACATTTTAGCTTCACGTGGACTCTTATCCTTTGCAGTTGCAAAAAATAATGAAGACGCTTGAAGGGTGACCCCACTATTTTGGACGAAACTCTTATCATCTTGACGCTTTGTGTAATATGAGAATCCATTTATGCCAAACCCTTCATAAGACATACACATTATACACTTACATCCTAAGTGAGATTAAGTGTTCAAGAACAGTCCCAAACTGGGGACTATCCAAGATTTACTCCTAATGAGTAAATATTGGACGAGTTTCTAGGCCAACAAATGTATATGTTGTCATTCTTATACCTACAATCTGTGTACCACCTATCCCATTCTTGAACACCTAATATCACTAGTAAGTGTATAATGTGTATTGGGTTTTCAAGAAAATTTTGGCAGCATTTTCCCGTTGTTCTCCAAGTACATATGTACTTAAAGAACAAACGGGGGAATGCTGCCGAAATTTTCTAAAAAACCCAATACACACTATACACTTACATCCTAACTGAGATTAAGTGTTCAAGAATAGTCCCAAACCGGGGACTATCCAAGATTTACTCCTAATGAGTAAATTTTGGACGGGTTTCTAGGCCAACAAATACATGTATTGTCATTCTTATACCTACAATCCTAGTTTCATCATTCATATCCTAGTTCTTCAAGTTAGGGTGATTATTGATGTCTTTAGAAGCATGATTGGCAATCTAGGGAAAAGTTCATCATTCACATTCCAAGCATGTCACATGAGTGCATTAGAGTTCATCATTAAGCAAGAAGGGTGATTACGATTCTCAATATACTCAAAAAGGAAACAAGTTACCAATTTCATAGTTAGGAGGGTAGAGATACCCTAAGATCTAGATCTAATGGTTCATAATGAGCCTGTGATAAAATATTGAGCTTGATAAACTACCTAAGGATGGAACTTAATCCAATATAATTTAGATCTACTACATCATCATCTAATTAGGTTTATTTGTCTATGCTTATTCACTCTTTTCCCTGCTCTTATTACATATAGCTATGGTTAATTACCTGATTTACTCCAAATTTTGTAGATTTGCTAATTGGACTATGAAGAACCCAAAATTATAATTAGATTCTAGGTTATGTGATTCATAATATTAGATACCTAGCATGATTAATGAATTAATAATTATTTGAGAGGATATAGATTACCAAATTGTATAGGAGGCCATAATATATCGCTACATATTCATATACCAAGTAATGGAGAATAGATGAACACATATGGAGTAAATTGATATAAAGTAACATAACATATATAAGTATAACATGTAATTAAGTACTAATAAAGTAGTTACTAACTTAGTGTGACAATACACGGACAGTAAATATGTAAATTCATAACTATAGCATGTCAATATCTAGTAATAATTAGCAATGGTTATACTATTTATCCGTAAAAGTCATAATTAATTAGCATAATATCTAATAACTAACTAGATTATAACAGTATGTATGAATCAAAGAGTTATTCTAACGTCTGCAAAGAATAAAGAGGTATGTAGAAGTATTTTACATGAATAAAGTAATATGATTAATGCAGTAAGTATAGAATTAGAAACATATAGTTAGTTTTTATATGTTTTGTAGATAAGCACATTACACCTGCCACAGTGGAAAACCCCCATCACCCCCGCCCACCTTCACTGCCAACTGCCAAAATGCCCTCCACCCTAGCTAACAAGTCACCACTTGCTACTGTAGGCAACCCCAAGCATAAGAACTGGAATGAGGGAAAACTTATCGATAATATCTGGCGGCATTGAGCAGGCGACAACGGCGTTGAGAACACGGGAAGGCGGTGAAGTTGACCAGGTAGTGTTCAACACACGGGCAGGCAGCAGCATTGAGCAGGCGGCGACATTGAGCACACGGGTAGGTGGTGGCGTTGAGCACATGAGCAGGCTTTGGCATTGAGCACACAAGCAAGCGGCAGCGGCGACAGGTCGAGTAGAATTGCTAAAGATCAAGCCATGTTTTGTGATGAAATAGAGAATGGGGAAGAGTCTGTTTCACGGGGGCTATTAAGTTAACAATCATAGTCAGTTGTTTCAGAAACCGACACCTAAGAT
Source organism: Alisma plantago-aquatica (assembly GCA_963693085.1). Taxonomy (NCBI): domain Eukaryota; kingdom Viridiplantae; phylum Streptophyta; class Magnoliopsida; order Alismatales; family Alismataceae; genus Alisma; species Alisma plantago-aquatica. Next base: position 1,423,277,648 of record OY856409.1, read on the forward strand.
ATAAAAGCGTCAGTTACCACATAAAAGTTGACAATTATGTTCAATCATAGTTGTCAATTTCAACTAAAAAACTGACGTATATCTACATATGCCGTCGACAAAAGAAATGTTCTTGAATTACGACCATAGTCGTCAGTTGCCATACAAAACTGACGTCAATCTGGAAAACTAAATCCTGAAATTTTTCACAGGGATAGCGCGTAAAAAAACATCGGCATCATTTATTGTAAGAATACTGACGACAAAAGTGGGCCCGATTTCTGTCTCGTGAAAAATCTTTAGTCGTCGGTTATTTGGTAAACATCTGATGACCTATGTGAAATTTTGGAGGTAATTTTTTTGCCCTGGAAAAATTGGATTTGGTGGGAGATTTTAGGCGTCAGTTTCTTGTTGTGCAACCTACGCTAAATAGAAAGTGATAACCGTGTCTGGCCGGTCTTCACATATAGATGTTGATTTGTGTCTTCATACGATGTTGTAGGATTCAGGCATGGGTTTTTTGGATACAACCGACGCCTCTAAATGTGACGTTATAAGCTATTTATGTAGTAGTGTTCAGTGATCCTTAGGCAGTATCCCATTGTGGTCAGCAAACTACTAAATATCTTTCGTCATGATTTGACATGGAGGAAGAGTTCAAATCTATGAGTCAAGGAAAACACAATGGCAATTAGAGTGTAAAAGCATTAGAGACATCACATAGAATACAAACAATAATGAAAGACAATAAGTTGAAGTGAACCTAGAGGAGTTTAAAACCAAACTTTTATGCAAAAAGAAAAGAAGGGAAATTGAGGAAACCATGATTTCACATTTCTTTTGGAAATTATGGTATAAGAAGATTCTCGTGGAGGAGACTGGATCATTCAGGCCTTTGCCAGTCTCATGCATGTCAGAAGTCAGAATCCACAACTGTTACAACCCCAATTTTTGGGTTCTTTTGGTGAGAAATATAATTTCTCATAATAAAGATAAATGAACAAATAATGATGTCTTTTGATTGAATGCATGAATTTTGTTTAAAATAGCCTTGTTGATTTATTTGTGGGCTTTATTGGCTATTGGGCCCAATAACAAAGAAAAAACAAAAGAAACTCTATTATTGAGTAAATAAGAAAATAGAGGAAAGAAGAGTGTGGAAACCTCTAGAAGGAAAATCCAAAGAGGGATTTCGTGCCTCTTGGGCTCCTTGGGTTCCAAGGAGTCCAAAGTTTCAAAGCTAAAGCAACAAGAAAAGAAAAGATCAATTAAGTAAATCTTTGTTAAGAAAGAAATTGAAAATAATGATAAAATGTGGAAAACATGTGGGAAGAGGTATACTTGAGTCATCCTTGGTGGAATTTCTTATCCCAAGGATTTCTAACATTAAAAGGAATAGCAATGAGGAAAATAAAAGAGAAATAAAGAGAAATCCTCAAAAAGTGACATTTTAATAAGAAATAAACAAGATAATCAGAAATAATGAATATAGATGCATCTGGATGCATAATGAGTATTCAATAAAAAGGATTTCAAAATAATAGTGTTTCTTGGGATCCAAGGAGTCCCAATGAAGAAAAAGAAAGAGGAAAGGAAAATAAAACAAAATAAGAGGATAAAGGGATACATCATTAATGACTTTTTCATAATGTCAAAAAGAGATGTTATTTTCTAAAAGAAAATATGAATTTGTGGCCAATGGATTAAAATCCTAACATAAAGAGAGTAAGAGTAATAATTTTTGGATTTTTCATTATGTAAGTATTCCAAAATAGAAAGCAATAGGGAATATGTAATGATTTTCCAGAACCTATATACAAGGACATTCTTTTAGAGAATAAGGCATGATGATTAGTGCCTTTGGGCATTTTCCTTTTCTTTTATGTGTGACACGAAATACAAATATGTGTCTCCCTCCCATGTAGGTCTCGCGGCTGTGAAGGTATAGGTCTAGGATTTGAGGCATCTCTTCGTCTCTTCAAGGACGATCCCTAGGGTTTCCTTAGGTGTGTGTATATATATAGGAACCCTAGTTCAACATCTTGCCACCAGAATTCATGGCCCTATCCGTAGTGACCCAAGAGGGAACCATGCGAACCCATGAGCCTTGGATTCTCCCGTCATTCAGCCTTGAGAAGCCTCGGACAGACCTGCAACTCGGTCACAGCAGATTGTGGCCTAGAACCTGATCAGAGACAAGCTTCAATGAGCCTTCTCCACTTTTCTTGTATGGTTTTCATCCTGAAAAGGGTGCGAGCACCATCTTTTCTGGGAAAGAACCAGCGGCCACCTACACGGCAAAGAACCTGGGCAGGCTGTCATCAGGGAGCTATGGCCGCAGGCCCTGTGCCGGCCACCCCAGAAAACCCAAGGAGTTGGGCATGTTGTTGGTGGGGAGTAGCACTGTCTAGGGGTTGCACGGCCGGAGAGAGAGATACAGAAAAGAAAGGAAGGTGGATGCGGAGGAAGCAACTCGACGCTCGGAGGCAAAGCCGTGCGACACAGCGCTGTGCGCACAGAGGCGCAGGCGCGCGGAAGAAGAAGGGAATAGAGTCAAATGACTCTTGTGCCCCTCATCGCGCGTACATGACCCAAGGCCAGCCGAGACCTTTCTCTGCACGGAATACTGGTAAATACTTAACGCTGACGTATCAATTTCTAACTGGTCAATTAAGTGATAAACTTACAAAAAACATAGAAATTGCTAGGAAGCTCTGATGAATAAAGTTAATACATGAAAATTGATCCTCAGAATGAGAGGAACACATATAAATTATATTTGAAACCTAATTATGCTTTCTATTCAAAAAGTATGTAAAGATGTTATCTTTAATAGTTTAATCAATTAAAAACCCTAGTTTGAGATGATTAAAGTATTTAGAAGGGTTTAATGGATGATTAAAGTAGATATTAACATGTTGTTAATAAAAAGGGAATATTAGATTTAAAAGGATGATCTTCATGTGTAATCTGGTTCATTTAGAGTTCCATATGCTTTAATGAACATTGAACCCTAACTTTGGTAATTATGATCATTAATGATTTGAATTGGTCAAATTCATGTACAAAGCTAAGGTATGATGGTTCTAATATACTTCGAGTACAAAGGTTCCTAATTGTAGATAAATACCCTTAATATAGAAATTAGGGTTTTCGAGTGGATTAAAAGGATAAGGATGGTAGCTTTAATGGAGGAGAGGCTTAATGAACTTAATTAATGGTTAACTATGCTTTAAATCTGAAATTAAGATTATGAGTTGATAAAAGGGAACCTTAATAACTTTCATAAAGGATAGATGAGGAATTTGGGTTTAAAAGAGTAAGGTGAAGTAAAACCCTATTTGCAAAGAAACCCTAAAAAGGAATAGAAACCCTAAGTAGCTAGATGGTTTGGATAGATTTTGATAAAAGGTATTGAATGTGATTTCAGGATTCTTATACTTGCTTGATTGGATGTCTTAATTAATTGGAATATTTTGTCTCAAATCTGCATGTACAGGTATGTGGTTAATTATGAATAACCGCCTTAGTTTCCCGAGGATTTTCCGGATGGTTAACCGCATTGAATGCAAATTATCAGTTTGGATGTTCATATTTGCAAATCATAAAGTCACTATGATTATCACATTAATAATAGAAGTATGTATTCTCGCACCTACATGCCACCCTGATGGATGATGCCAAAGGTCAGGCCCAGGAGGGTAGACCCATGGGCACCATGAGTGGTGACCGCAGACACCAATCTTGAGATTGAGAAGGTGGCCTATGATATTGGATGACTAGAGGGCACCCTGAGTGGTGACCCCAAGCATCAAGCTCGAGATTGAGAAGGTGGCCTTAAGTCATTGGAAAAAGAAACCCTAAGTGGGTATGCCAGGGTTAGGGAAAAAGCGGTGGAGAATGTCATACTAGAAAGTGTAAATTGGCTTGTTAATTAACTTGATTGTGATAATTAGATTATTATCCATACGTGCAAAATTTTGGTTGTCCCCACATACCAGTATATTTCGATATACTGACCGACGTTTTGTTTGTCGGCGTTTTAGGTACAAGTTTGAAAAGAACCAACAGTAAAGTGGCATATGTGAAATTAATTAAGAATTAAAGGAGGATTGGTTAGAGTAGACTCCTGATGCGGATAGAGGTAGATATCTCCATTTTGGAAAAGGTATGCAAAGTTTTTATTTTATACCAGTTTTTAGTTTAGTTTAGTAGAATTTGATAATTATTAATTGATTATTTGTCAAACCTTTGATCTTGTTAATTGAATAATGACTCTGACCTTCAGGTATCCCTTAATTGGGGGTTACCAGGGGGTGGGGTCCTTTCAATTGGTATCAGAGCATAGGTTCCTCACTTAATCTTTAATAATTATTAAATTTTACAAATTCCATAGAACCGAGGGAGTTATTAGAGGATTGTCCAAAAGATTGAGGTGTCTAGAAAAGGATCACATCTGGGGGCTGCAATATTTTCCTCCGCACCGCTAGTCGGAATACAAGGACTCCCGGATTGTGTGACTGTCTGGCCGATGTCTTAAGATATGACTCCAAATAAGATACCTTTAGGACTCTCTCATCTTGTTCCTCCCTTCTCAACTCAAATTATGTTAACCTTAAGGATTAGGGTTTTCTCTCTTCTCCTCACCCTCTTGAGGTATGGGTAAGGTTAATAAGGTCTAAGGAATCCTCCACTAAATTAATGAAAATCATGTAAATAAGATGTCATGGACATAAGCTTAATAGATTAAGTGCAAACTAAATAATAGATACATACTTAGGTCGTATGACACGAGTTGTCATTGCCCTCAGGAGATACCTGAGGATAGACCTCCTTGTCAGGAGGATGAGTAGAGAGAGTTAGTCTTGGAGGTAGAGACCTCCATTGAAAGTAGAGACCTAGCACATCCTTTGAGGATGAGGTTAACCCTAACCCTAAGTGAAGGTTAGAGAGAGATGACATGATGAGTTAGATGTCATGGTAGACCAGGTTTTTGGATAGACATTCCTTGGATGCCATATGAGCCATGAGAAGTGATCACCGAGTACCTTTGGCAACCCAACCCTGGGAAGGGTCGTGCATGTTTGAGCGAAGGAAAGCTCCTTCATGGATGAGGTTAGAGAAGAACCTATAGAAACCTTATGGGCTGTTGCAAGTAGGATATAGCTTTCACCCAGAGTGCATCAGTAGTATGAACAGTAAGTTAAAACCAAGGCCAGAAGGATAGGATGGTTGGCTTATGATATAAGCATAAGGAGCTATGGATAATCATGAGCAAACATAAGTTTGAGCACAGGCTTCACCCGTGTAGAGGTATGCCTGTGAGCTTGATCCTTCATGGAGAGATGACCTCTAGTAGTATGGTTGGATGTGGAGTTAGCTTAAGAGAGAGAAAGAAGGAACCAAGAAAGAAGGTTGGAAACCTAAAACCCTGAGATGTGGGTAACAGTGGGGAGTCGAGAATGATGCGACCTAAGTGGATGATAATGGTTGCCTCATGCATGATCCCTGGAGGCTGATGATATCTTGGTTGCCTTTAGAGGAACCAAACCCTAGAGAGAGGATGATGTTTCTGGTACCTATGTGCCGGTGGTATTGGTATTTACCTTCTGAGATAGGAAGAAGAGTTCCTTATCTGGTCAGGCTCAGGAGACAAAAAGTTTTCCTTGGTCTCTTAGAGTAAGATCACCTCTTCCAAAGACAAAGGGGGCCTTGGTGTTAAAGATGCTCGTGATCAAAACACCTCATTAATGTTGAAAAATGTGTGGGTCTTTCTTAACAAACTTGATAAACTCTAGGTCAAGATCCTCGAGGAAAATTATACTGCCAATGAAAGGTTGTTGAAGAAATCAGGCTCACCTGTATGAAAATTTATCAAAACCAACATAGGTGACATCCAATCCATGTGCGGAAAAGCAATCAACAACGGGTACTTTACCAATGTATGGCATGGGTAGTGGATAAATAGCCAATCTATGATAGATCTCACCCCCAGATGGAACATACCCCCGTCCCTTGAAACTCTTCAGGCAACATCCATTGTCCTAGACAATGGTGAATGGGATTGGGACTTCATCAAAGCCTTCCTTCCTAGCACAACATGGCAGTCAATTGAAACCACCCCACCACCTAGCCCTGCTAGTGGGGAAGACCAGTGGATTTGGCCACTGGAAATTACTCATATACTGAGTAGTCGTTCAGCATATAGATGGATTTGATCAGACACTGAGTGCACTATACTAGGCAACTGGAAATCTATTTGGCAAGCTAAGATTCCTAAACACATCGACGTCTTCCTTTGGATTCTAAAACATAAAGCACTCCTTACAAATGTTGAACGTGCCCACAGACATATGGACGTGGACACACTTTGCCCCATATGTAATAATGCATAAGAGACACTACTGCATGTTATTCGTGACTTCCTGCATTGCATGAAGACATGGAAGAATCTAATTAAAGACAACTCTCATTTCAACTTATCTAAAGATGATTGGATTGTGTTTTGGTTATCTTCCATCAGCAAGGACACACCAGCAGCCCAACTCAGTGCGGTTATCTATTGGCACAACTGGAACTTAAGGAACAAATATATCCATGAACATAGTGTTGTTCCTCTTGCACGATGGACTAAATTCATCCAAGAGAGAGTATCCTCAATCCAGATAGCCTGGTCAACCATATGCATGCCAAGACAGTGGCAAGATTGCCCAATACTCCTACTTCAGCATATTCTGGTCTTTGTAGATGTTGCTCATCAACTTCATTCTGGTCGTGCAGGTTTGGGTATTTTTATATACGACCTCTACGGACATGGTCAATTCTGTGCAGGTTTCCCGTCTACAACATGCTTGAGCATGGAAGCAGAAATTCAGGTGGTGGTCAGAGTTGCGCACCTATGCTCATCGAAAGGCTAAACCAATTATCCCATCCTTTCCAACTCAAAACAAGCAGTGGCCTATCTTACAGAAGGCACAGGAAGCAATGGCAGATTTAAACCACAGAAGAGAAGATACAAGGACCCAAGGGAGGATAATAGTCACATGCTTCAATACATCCCTAGGAATAATAATGTAATAGCAGACTGCATTGCCAAGCAAGTCTTGCGATCTAGAAACTCCTTTTCTACTTCCATGCAACCCTCGTGGCTGAAATGTAATGTCAGTGAGACAATATCACTGTTCAAATCATGTACTAAGGCATGGGATCAATAAATAATTAATCCTTGGTTCGGAAAAAAAAGAGCATCATTGATTTTTATTAACCATTCCTTTAGATTACAATCGATAGTTTCCTATAGAATGGTCTTGACTTGGCAATTTGATATCTCTAAGCCCTCTTATTTGCAGTTGATATGGAGAAGTGATAAATCTGTTTTCATCACTTTTATTTGCATCTTTTAGATATCTTTTTATGATTGTTTTGTTGTTTATTTTCTTAGTTTTATAATTAATTACATTATATTATATTTTTCTCTTCAATAAGAATTTTAATTATATTTTCTTGGATTTTGTAGGAAATAGGATAAATATTCTTGGAGTATAATTGCACAATTTGCAGCAGTCATGTAATTATTGTATATCTGTCACAAAAAATTACATAACTCTTGCATCCAAAGTCCAAATTGAGTGTACAAGTATTCATTGGAAAGGAAATTTAATTTCCTAAAATAATATCATATTATTTTGAACGCTTTTATGCTTTTATGGGAGACAAATACGTTCGAAATCCCTGTTGTGGGAATCTGCATTGAAGAGAGTTACATGGTCAAGACAATTAAAGTCTATCAAATTCCTATTGACCAAATATTGAAAATTCAAAAGGATAGCTCCCTCTATGTTTTCCCCCTCTTTTGTTGGATAGCCTACCCATACTTCTCCTATAAAAGGAAGGGCACTTCCTCCTCCCAAACATCATCTTTTGTATCATCTTTTGTATTGGAATTCTAAGCATTTGTTCTCCTATTATTCAAGCAATAGAATTTCTGCTTAGTGTTATTTAATTCTAGTATTTTTCCAATAGTCTACTTGTGCTAACAATTATTTCTTTTCCTTGTGACAGGGGCAAAATAAATTCTTGTTATTACATTATTACTTTATGTTTATTTCTTATTTTAGTGTAATCAATCAAACACCCAACCCGACTTTTACTTTCCGTTCTAAATCTAAAAATACAAAAAAATAATAAATTAGTTCTTCAAAATAATTGGGATAAAAGAAATAATTTTAAAAAGTTATCATATGAGATCGACCCTTTCTATACTAGCCTTAATCGGAAAGTTGAAAAAGGATTAAACTCTAGGATAATTATCTTAGTGATTGTAAGTGCTAAGTGACACATTAACAATTTGGTGTCGTTGCCGGGGACAACGGATTTGTTTCTTTCGAACCCCAAAATTTTTGAAAAAAAAACTTTTTTTCCTTTTTTTATGCCTTCCGAGTAACATTCCGGATGTGCTACTCCTCCTTCTGCCGAGTTTCCATTCCGGCAGTCCATTTTTTCTGCAAATACGTTAGTTTGTAAAAAATTGTAATTTTAGTTAGTTTTGTAAATTTTAACCTTCAGTCATAATCCCTTAGATTTTTTTGTAATTTACGGTCTTGTACAAAATCTTTAGTTCTTTTTGAATTGTAAAAAAAAATCTTTCAAATGGAGTGGGCATTGCAATATCCCCCATAATGTTATTATTGTGGTCATTGCCACCATGCATCTCTTGCCTGTCCAAATTTATCTCATAGCACCCCTCTCTATGAGCCCTTTCATCCTAGTGGGTACAACGTAAATCCTTATTTTTCTAAGAACCAATATGGGGAACCTTGCTATCTATATTTTGAGAGAGGGTACGACCAACAAAACTTTGGGGGAAATGGATCGATATATGATGCTCAATATAATCCTCAACAAGAAGAGAAACTTAAGTCCCTAGAGAATATGGCAGCAAAACTCCTAACTAGCCAAACCTTATTGGCCACCTTTCTGAACGCCCAATCCCAAAACCCAGATATTCCAAATATGTTTCCCCATGACTCGGTGACACCTCATAATATTGTATCTTCTCACCCCGATGCGAGCAATGGAAATTATAATCCACCATCTTCTGAAGATTATTATGAGGAGCAACACCACAACCAACATACTGGGTACCATGACCAAGATCCTTATGGGGGGAATGGTGAGGATGGTAAATTTTTTGGGTTGTATGAATCTAATAATGAAAATCAACTAAAAGAGAAACTTGGGGGCTTTAGAAAAAATGGTAGTAGAAGGACAGAAAAAAATTCATCACTTTCTTTCTTTCTTTTCACACCCCCTAATTTCATCTTGTTCTTGTGCAAAAACTCACAAAAAAATACATTTATAAAAATGAGAGTGTCAAAGCAAAAGTAAGATGAAGCATGTTTTTCTACAAAATCTTGATTTAGAACCAAGATATGATATTTGTTTTTAATAGGGAATATAGAATTTTGTGTTTTGTGGTGTTTAGAGATTGGGTTGCTTGGCCAAATGTAGAGGTAAGGAATAAAGTGATGTTACAAGGGTGAGGATAGACATGTTGTTAGTATAAATTGGAATAATTTGTGATTTTATTTGTTTGAGGACAAACAAAGATTCAAGTCTGGGGTATTTTGATAAATGTATATTTATCCCTTTTATTTATATATTTTTGATATTTGTTTAGGATTATTTTGTTATTTAGTCTCTTAGTTTCATAATTAATTGTGTTATTTTAGATTTTTCTCTTTAATTGGAGTTTTAATTCTATTTTCTTGGGTTTTGTAGGAAAATTACACAATTTGCAGCTGTACTGAAATTCATATATACCCTCCACAAAAAGTGACATAACTCTTGCATTCAAACTCCAAATTGAGTGTACAAGTATTCATTGGAAAGGAAATTTAATTTCCTAAAATAAAATCCTATTATTTGGACCGCTTTTGTGCTTTTCACGGGAGAGAAATATATTCGAAATCACTGCTGTGAGAATCTGCATTAAAGGGAGGTACATGGTCAAGATAATTAAAGACAATCAACTATCGATTTGACTAGATCCAAAAAATTCAAAAATTGGTCTCCCTCTATTTTTCCCCTCTTTTGAGGGAAGCTTACCCCATCCCCCTCCTATAAAAGGAGGGACTCTTCACTTGTAAAAGCATTCTATATTTCATTCCATTTCATCTAATTTTTAGTTGTAGACCACATCTTGTATAATGTTGGATCTCATTTTAGTTTGCATTTCTTCTGGTCTTGCTATGTCTGAGTAAATCTCTCTAGGGCATGGAGTATCCCCTTAGCCCAGTTCTATTCAATATAATCAGTTATATTCCTCCATCGAACAAATGTCTTCTCTCTATTTATGTGTGGTTATTTGGATGATCTGATATATTCTTATGGAGTGATATGACCGTGGATCTCTGTAAGTACAAAACAATAGTCTCTTAATTGTGATTATCATCTTTTCATCTTTTTAATCTTATTCTTGTTATAATCCTTGGTGACGCGACCAGCTGAGCCTTGGGTTTGAACGTCGATTTGAATTCACATGCTTTTTGATATGACCATGGATAATAGCATGTTGGACGGTTGAGCAATGATCTATGAACGCCGAGACCAACGGGTTCACGGGAAGTCCAACCCTTGTGAGTTTGTCCATAAGGACATGTAATCACAATGTCCTGATTTGATCCTTGGAGTTTAGAATTTGATTAGTTGAATAGAAACGTGATTTTGGTGGCGATCTTCCGGACCCCATATCTTTATTTCTTGATTAGTTAAACTTTATTTCAGCACTTTTATTTTTGTTCTTAGTATTAACAACTCTCTCAAATCGGGATTTAATTCTTGTACTTGCGATCGGATTTGGATTTCAACTTTTCTTTTCCGCCGTCCCTTGGATCGATACCTATATATACTAAGTTGACTTGTTGTTCACAATAAGTTGACAACCGGGTTAGAAGGTTAAACTCTATGACTTTTCCTAGTAATTGTTGTGTGTACAACGACATACATCAATTTGGTGTCGTTGCCGGGGACAACGGATTTGTTTCTTTCAAACCCCAAAATTTTTGAAATTTTTTTTTCCTTTTTTTATGCCTTCCGAGTAACATTCCGGAAGTGCTACTCCTCCTTTTGCCGAGTTTCCATTCCGGCAGTCCGTTTTTTCTACAAATACGCTAGTTTGTAAAAAAATGTAATTTTAGTTAGTTTTGTAAATTTTAACCTTGAGTCATAATCCCTTAGCTTTTTTTTTGTAATTTACGGTCTTGTACAAAATCTTTAGTTCTTTTTTGAATTGTAAAAAAAAACCTTTCAAATGGAGTGGGCATTGCAATATGCCCCGCAATGTTATTATTGTGGTCATTGCCACCATGCTTCTCTTTCCTGTCCAAATTTATCCCATATCAGCCCTCTCTATGAGCTCTTTCATCCTAGTGGGTACAATGTAAATCCTTATTTTTCTAAGAACCAATATGGGGAACCTTGCTATCCATATTTTGAGAGAGGGTACAACCAACAAAACTTTGGGGGAAATGGATCTATATATGATACCCAATATAATCCTCAACAAGAAGAGAAACTTAAGTCCCTAGAGAATATGACAGCAAAACTCCTAACTAGACAAACCTTATTGGCCACCTTGCTGAACGCCCAATCCCAAAACCCAGATGTTCCAAATATGTTCCCCCATGACTCAGTGACACCTCGTAATATTGTATCTTCTCACCATGATGAGAGCAATGGAAATTATAATCCACCATCTTCTGAAGATTATTATGAGGAGCAACACCACAACCAACATACTGGGTACCATGACCAAGATCCTTATGGGGGGAATGGTGAGGATGGTAAATTTTTTGGGTTGTATGAATCTAATAATGAAAATCAACTAAAAGAGAAACTTGGGGCTTTAGAAAAAATGGTAGTAGAAGGACATAGAAAACTAGAAACCACTCAAGCCCTTTTAGCTACCTTACTAGAGGCCCAAGCACAAAAATATGTGGAGGACTTAGAGCAACCTAAGATGGTTCTTACTGAAGATGATGATGATGATCTAATTTTTATATCATATACATCTGATTCTAAAGAAACAATACATACCATGGGGTCATATTTCTTGTACGATGAGGACGTTGGCATTCCTACCCTTCCCTTGGAGACTTTATTACTCGAGTATGAAAAGTCAATCTCAGAGAGTCATCCTAAAGACCCAACAACCTTTCCCATCATTTGCAAAAGTCCAACTGTTATCGACGACCAATCCCCTCTGGTAGGATCTATTCTGGATAATGAGAAACCAACCTCCATTGATGAAATGATTCCTCCCATTCTTCCACAACCAATTCCCATTCTACATACGGATGATATAGAAGTGGAGAACTCCTTAGAAGAAATCCATATACGCCCTTCTGCTGGATGCAAGGAATATATCCCCATTTTTATCCTTCAAGAACCCTTGGGAAATCCTTGCATAGAGGAACTACAGTTACCTGGAATATCAACCATGAAATCCATCTATCTCAAGGTTGATTTCATGAATTTTGAGGAGAGCCAAAATATGTATAATGGTGATTTAAATACGTGTGTCCCTTTCATATTACCACCAATTTTACAATATGCAAATCAATATGATAGAGGGAAACCAAAGCCTAATCCCCCACCCGATGTTGCAGAGTCGGCACCATATGCGCTACCCACTGAACACCCGCCAATCCCCCTCAAGCCACGCACATTTATGACATTTCCTTTACTACTAAAGGAAGATGTGTGCATCCTTTTGGAAGGAGTGCAAGGAAAAATACATTATGAAATCCTCTTTCAGCCTCTACGATCACCCATAAATTGGGTGTACCATGAAGCTCCTTTGTTCAAAGCTACAACCATCATCAACATCCCCTTAAGCTGGACATTTTTTGAGCTACTAGGACCTCCTAGTGATCCCAGTGATTTTCTTCCCTCCATCCTGGATTTGTGTTTTTCTCAGGATGAGAAAAAATTAAAGTCTGGGGTGGAGGTGGGTGGTACGTGATCTACCGCATTATCTTCCCTTTTTCCACATTTCTTTTCTGTTCCTTTTATTATATTGCATGTACTTTTCTTTTTCTAGAAGTTTTGGCCTTTATCTAGTCGGCCCATTAAGTAGATGTATATCATTTTACCCCAAATTGAATTTTATAAACTTTTTGCAAAGACTATTACAAATTGCCATGTTTGAAACCACCATGTCACCTAGGATCCTTAATAACATCACTCCTCAGAATAGTTGGCAAGTCATAAGGAATCGATCAGAACCAAACATAATTTTCCCTATATTTAAACAATGGATTATCTTATTATAAAATTTTTATGATGTGATTTATAGGAATACTCTAACTAGAGAAATGACACTCTCTGACAAAAATATATGAAAAAAAAATTTGAAAGTTATAAGCACAAGAACATCTCTTCCTTCCCTCTATTTTTCTTCTAAAAAAAGAGAAGCAAAGAATCACCACCAAACAAAAATCAAGTCCAGGGTGGCATGCTTCCCAAAATGAAAACTCCATACCCCACAAAGAGGCATACCATCAAAAGATGCCAAAAGTGCACATGAAAAAAAAATTGTGACCAATGTAGCCACAACTCCATAGATTCATATCCCGAGTCAAATAGAGGAGGGATCAATATATTTTCATCACTTCTTTCTTTGTTTTCACACCCCCAAATTCATCCTATTCTTGTGCAATAACTTTAAAAAAAAAGAGTAAAAAAAAATTTGAGAGTGTCAATGCGAAAGTAAGAGATGCCTATTTTTCTACGAATTCTTATTTTAGAAGCTAGATTTGATAATTGTTTTGATAGGGAATATAGAATTTTATGCTATGTGGTTCTAAGAGATCGGGTCACTTGGCCAAAATTTGGAGGTGAGGATTGTAGTGATGTTATTAAGGTGAGGATGGCATATTGGGAGTATAAATTGGACTTTATTTGTGATTTTACTTGCTTGAGGACAAGCAAAGATTCAAGTCTGGGGCATTTTGATAAATGTGTTTTCGTCACTTTTATTTGCATCTTTTAGATATCTTTTTATGATTGTTTTGTTGTTTATTTTATTATTTTTATAATTAATTACATAATATTATAATTTTCTCTTCAATAAGAATTTTAATTATATTTTCTTGGATTTTGTAGGAAATGGGATAAATATTCTTGGAGTATAATTGCACAATTTGCAGCAGTCATGTAATTATTGTATATCTGTCACCAAAAGTGTCATAACTCTTCCATCCAAAGTCCAAATTGAGTGTACAAGTATTCATTGGAAAAGAAATTTAATTTCCTAAAAGAATATCCTATTATTTTGACCACTTTTGTTATTTTAATGGGAGCGAAATACGTTTGAAATCGCTTATGTGGGAATCTGCATTGAAGAGAGTTACATGGTCAAGACAATTAAAGTCTATCAAATTCCTATTGACCAAATCTTGAAAATTCAAAAGGATAGCTCCCTCTCTTTTTTCCCCCTCTTTTTTTGGATAGCCTACCCCTACTTCTGCTATAAAAGGAAGGGCACTTCCTCCTCCCAAGCATCATCTTTTGTATCATCTTTTGTATTGGAATTCTAAGCATTTGTTCTCCTATTATTCAAGCAATAGAATTTCTGCTTAGTGTTATTTAATTCTTGCAATTTATATTCTTGCAATAGATCTAGTTGTTCTTCCTTTCTTCTTCTTTCTCTTTCATGGATTGGAGCAAGGGTTGAAGAGATTGGCCATTTAATTGTCTCTAGCCTAAGGATTTTCCTTTAGTAAGACTAGACTATGGCCATTAATTTCACTTCTCCCCTCTGCCTCCATGTTTTCCACAAGCATGTGTGAGTAGACTTCTATCGAGGCAAGGGGAATAACCCCTTAGGCATGGTTTTCACGACTTTTTCTTAAATGACTATATGGTAATCGATTTTAATTAACAATTGATCTTCAGATCCCATGTTAATCTGGATGGAAATGACCATGGAAATCTGTATTTAAAACAAAAAAATCGATTGCAAAGAAATTTTAATACGACCGTGGATTTTCATCTTTTAGGATGATAAACTAGGAAGCATGAGCACCAAGACCAATGGGCTCATGTGGAGTTTATCTCTTGTCAGTTTTTAAATTTGCAAACCTTCATCGAATCGTTGCTTAAGAATTAGTTGTTATCGCCTAGGCTAAGGTGGTGAAAACCCTTGCGAGCCTCGATTATCTCTCTTTGATTTCAACCTCTGTTGATTTGCTTTCTGTACTTCGAGTCTTTTTTGAATAGTCTACTTGTGCTAATAATTATTTTTTTCCCTTGTGATAGGGGCAAAATAAATTCTTGTTATTATATTGTTACTTTATGTTTATTTCTTATTTTAGTGTAATCAATCAAACACCCAACCCGACTTTTACTTTCCGTTCTAAATCTAAAAATAAAAAAATAATAATAAATTAGTTCTTCAAAATAATTGGGATAAAAGAAACAATCTTAAAAACTTGTCATGTGGGATCGATCCTTTCTATACTAGCCTTAATCGGAAAGTTGAAAAATGATTAAACTCTAGGATAATTATCTTAGTGATTGTAAGTGCTAAGCGACGCATTAACACAAAGCTATTGTTTGATATACGCCATTCTTTATCAAAAGAATTTCAAAGCTTCGTTCTAGAAAATAAGAGTCTCCTTCAGGTGTGACTATGTGATGGACTCCAAATTGAGGATAGATAATGTTCTTGAATAGCATGATAACATGTTTTGAATTATATGTCACAAAGGGTATGAATTTTATCCATTTAGAGATAGAATATACTGCCACCAGGATGCAAGAGAAGCCATATGATAGGGGGATGGGCCCATTAGTCTACTCCCCATAAACTAAATGTGTTGACTTCTTTCCAGACCTTCAAGGGCATTTTGTTTCTCTTAGTGATATTTCTGGCCCTTTGAAATTTATCACAAGACAGTAGAAAATTATAAGCATCTCTGAATATTGTTGGCAAAATGAATCTGCATATTAGGACTTTTAGCAAAGTCTTCTTAGAACTGATATGGCCCCTAGCAGGGCCTAAGCGACATTATTCAAGAATTTTTGGGGTTTCATCTTCAGGAATGCAATGTCAGTAGAGGCCATCAACACATAATTTGAAGAGGTATGGCTCATACCATATTACCATCTGACATCGTGCATGAATGTCTTCCTTATGTTACCAGTGCACTCCAGGTGAATAGAACCTACAGAAAGATAATTAGCAAAATCACCACACCAAAGGAAAGGTGCCTGAGACTTTCATGACCTGATCATATAGTAGAGAGTCATTGATAGGGACAATGTGTGATAAAGTGAATTTTCCCCTATTTTTGTTCAATTCCAATTTACCCCTCTTTATGTTCACTCATGACCTCAATTTAATTAAGTGTAACAAAATAATCAACCATAGAAACAATTATCATTACAAAATTGAACATGCATTTTCTTTCTAACTTCTCAACTCTTAATCACTCAATCTCTTTGGTATACTCCCTTAATTAAGTATGCCTTGTGAGGTATCCTCTCACTAGGGTTTTTTCCCTACAATGGACTTCACAGAACCTTCCCATTCCTGTGTTTGGTTTGTTATGGCCTTCCTTTTTCGGCATGGCCTAATAATGACCATCCTATCCCAACTTGTTCTATTGGTGCTCTTCCTACCCGGCTTGATCACCCGTCATCATAATAACATTTCATACAATCCACATGTATCATTAATCCACCAGAGACAATATAGCTGAGAAAGTTATGCTTATGTCATGTGCTACTCATAGGGACCTTATAGATTGTAAGAAATAAATAAACAACCACCACTTTAATTGCAATCCACTCAGGAATCTTTGAAAAACATGAATGTTGATAAGACGAGTACTCCTAGGTGTAACCGCATACCTTTTTTAGAGATGACTTAAAGTCTGAGTAAACAAGAGTTGTTGTAATCAACCAAGAAATCACCTTGAACTTAATGCAAACACCCAAGAATTACTATTTTTTCCACAAACTATCATTAAGACTAACTTGGGTTCCATGTTAGGGTTTTCGAGTCAAATCAGGGTTTCATTAGGGTTAGGGTTCCCAAACCCTAATTATCATATTTAATGTTTTTTAGCTTACAAACCCTAATTTTGATATGGTATGAATTCTTAATCTCAAATTAGATCCAAGCTTTCCTTTCATTAAAAAACATTAGACTTTATCCATTAAAATTATTTAAACAAGTTATGATCATTGAAACTAAGAAAGTAGGGTTTTCATGCATTTAATACATTAAACGTTGCATCTTTATTGAGTTTTGGAATTAGAGTGGGAAACATTCCATGAAACCAGTTTTATAAAATTCCTTGTATTATTCTAATCACAATACACTACTTGTATTTTTTAGCAAAGGATGGATTTTTAATCAATTGTACAAGATTTAGCTATATCTCGAATTTTTGGTTAGAGAGGCGAGGAAATTACCTTATTTGGAAAATAGTCGACCGTTGGATCCTTGGTTGTCATTGACCAACATGCGGATCACACAACCTAGATTATTTTAATCCACTCACCCCACTTTTAGCTGAGGTAAAATCTTGATTGTCTGATGTGATTGTCGATCCATGATGGACTCTGATTCAATGGTCAACTGATCTCCCCCTTCCAAACTTTCACTTTGCATGTGATAATGCTCATGGCAGAGATGCTCACCAGAAAAGAATGAGAGAGAGGGGGGTTCATGGGGCAGAGTCTTGTTGTTCAGGTTCCAGAGAGTCTGGTGAAGTCAGGATATGGGTATTTATAGGGTATGTGGGCAAGTTCTAGCATTTGGGATCTATGTTGAGAGAGGTTTTCTAGTGAGAGACTCTTTGTGGTATATGCACCATGATTTCTCCTCCCATCAATGGGGTTGCTCTTTGATTTTTTGAGATGAACTGATTGGTTTGGTAAAATTGCATTGAGATGGAGTGTGGAGAGAGATTCGAGGTGCTATTTCTTCATGTGTACCGAGCTCCTTTCCTATTCTGATTAAGGTAGGAGACAATCCGTGAGGTGTCAGATCATGATCCAACGACTATCATCCCATGCAAAAATATTAAAGGGCTGGGTATATGTTTCCAGATACAATTATAACTATAACATTTAATGTATTTTTTTTAATCCTTGTCACTTTAGGAAAAACTAAATGATTCATATCTCTCTCTCCTTTAATCCAATTAATGCCAAATTTTAAAGCAAGGTCTTTAACACTTAATCTTGGTGTGGGTAAGATTTGAGACCAAGACACAAAAGTTAAAGATACTTTCTTTGTCTCTAAGTCTCCATTTTATTTGATTTGTTTAAGGCATCAATTGACACCTTTTCTCACCCAAACATGGCAAGATCTCTTATTAGGATATGTTTTCTCATTAAGTACAATATAAAGTTGAACAAAACTATTTAGTTTCCTTTGAACTCTCCTTTCTAGAAAACTCCACACACTTCCATATTTAAAGTATCAATTGTCCAGTAGTTTTAGTAATTCTCTTATTATCAGATTTTCCTCTCATTCCTTATCCAATATCTATTGATGGATTATTGAATACAATAAAACACACGAAAACTCTTTGCAAAGGAGAAAATGCATTATAAATTTATACTTCCAAATAAGACATAGAAAATGGCAAGTTTTGTAATATGTCCATAAAAATCCTATTTTTGCATTCAAATATATGTATGAATACATGTGAAAACCCATGTTATAACAGGGGCCAAGAGTAGAAATGAAGGGTGGAAATGAGAGTATTTGATCTCACATCACCTACCATTTATCCTTTAGGTAGGTCTAAGCCAATTGCACTAGGTGTTGCTAAACTAGCTACTTTGATCTCACACCTAGGAGTAAGAGAAAAGTTATATATGTAGAAAGATGGGATGCTAGCTAGGGATCCACTAGTTGGACCTAGGATAAGATCCTAAAACATCCTAAGAGCCTAGGTGATTTTAAGTACAACTCACAAGATTAACCATATTTTCAATCACAAATCACAATATAATTAATGGGAAATGAGATAGAAGTAAAAAATAATCATTAAAAAAATGAAATTATCAATTTTACACATTATTTTACCCCAACTTGGTATCAATGTCACATTCTAACCTCAAACAACCCACCTAGGGGGGATGAGCTACTCATAACAATTCACACACTGAAGGAAGAAAGAAGAATGAGTTAGAGGAGAGGATAGCCATGAATTCTTACTGAGGACTCTTCTATTCTTTACCTTATGTTATAAAAGAACAATCTTATAACATACTAAAATCTGACCCTTTTGACTCTAGATAATCCTATCCCCTTGGATAGGACGTTTGTATATTTATACTTGTTGTTTTGGCCAAACAAGGTTCAGATTAACCTAATACACTCAGTTATGTCCTAATGAACACTGACTACATACATAATGATTAGTGTATACTAATGAGAAGTATAATATGCTTAATATATGAAACATAACAATAATTGGAGTTTTCATGTCAATAAATATGTATAATGTGGTATTATCGAATTAAATATTGAATTAATGGACTTAATATGTTAAATAAGTAAAATATGAAAATTTATGCATAATAATGTAAGGTAACTCATTTGGTATAAATGTGGAGTTAATATGACTCAATTGATGAATGTTAATGATAATTGGGCAATATAATGATAAATACTAAACTAAGGGAGTTAATCCTAAATATTACTATAACACATAAAGTGAATCTTCAAAACCCAAATCTAACTTTAAAATCGTATTCCTTGTATCTTAATTAGATTGACTGCCAAATTTGAGATTAATTGAATAAGCATAAATGTCTTAATTTTGATAAGGAAGGAAAAAAATAAGTTATAACCTAAATTATTTAATAAATCAGTAAATGTCCTAAAAAGGGAAATCCAATGGCAAATTTAGAATATAAATTTCAAGTTTATCCTAACTACCAATTTTGTTTTCCTTTGAACATTCTTTGAGCCCTCAAATAAATAAGCAAATGAAAATATATTCTAGTTACTTAATAATGAATGTATTTAGTTGATTCATCTCATTTCCTTAGGTTCTTAGATTTATCTCCTATCACACATTAATTTCTAGATTTGATCCTTCTTGATGTCATGCTACCTTTTTGGAAACCCATTTGGGTATATGTGGGATTCCTTGGGAGCCACTAGATCTAGATTTAAGGGTGTGGGTATATCTCTACCTCTAACTCATTCTTATTTACACACATATACACACACATATACATATATATGTATATATATAATATTAATATGGGTTTGGGAAGCTTAGTTTTAAGTGAAGGTGAAATAGGAAAATTAGTGAAAAATGTACTAAAGTTTGTTGGCAGCATGACTGTTTCGGGCAAAATGACTATGGTGGTGGAGAGGTGGCACTTTCGTGCTAGGAGGGAACGATTATGGAGGTAAAGTGTGAAAATTCACAATGGGTGATGGACTTTTGGAGTTTGGTAGGATGACTATGTTGGGAAACACCACCATGGTGGGTATGAGTTTGAACAGCTGCACTGGTTAGCACGACCATAGTGGGGGACTTGGGGCTTAGTTGTCCTTCTTCACACAAGCATGTTGGACTTTGGGCAATACAGTCGTTTGGGATGGCACGATCGTGCTGGGGTCTTCTTGACACAACTGTGCTTCTGGACTTACTTGGAGCTACTTCAAGTCTACCATTTTGTTTTGATCTTGATAAGGGTAGCACAGTCCAACTGTGGTACCATGGTCTTGTGGGGGGTCTTCTAGTGCACTTTTATTTTCTCTTTGACAATCTTTCAAGTTCTTTTCTCTAACTCAATATCTGGCCACTAGGGGTAGATTGGGGAAGATATTGGATCTTCCTTAGGATTATACAAAGGTGGAAAAGCCCTATATTCTCCTACTTCTCTTCCTTCCATCCAAAGAATGATCAAGGTACATGAAAAATATGCAAAGAACCTCTATAAGTACATTTGACAATAAACCATTGATTGAGGGTAGTAGCATGCAGTTTAACATGTTTAGATGTGATTAAAGAGTAAAATGACACAAGATGAAATCCTAAATGAGAGTTGAGTGGCAATTCCAAACTTCATGTACTTTTCCTCAAGTATGCTGCAACTACAAGTATCTTTTAGGAAGAAATGACAAATGCATTGCAGTAGATATATTTACTATATGGGCTTAATGATGACTATATACATGTATTCCACATATTTCCTCTCCTCTTTCACATACCAATTTTGGTCAAAACATTGAGCCTACAAACTTCAAATATAGGTCATAGAATACACAATCAATCCATATGGTTCCTATATAGATCCAGGTAAACCCTTCCATGATGGTGACAATCAAAGATGATCGTGACTGTTGTTTTACCTTCACACATTCAATGTCACATTTCAAACCACTCTAGGTGACCCACATGGCTATGTAAAAGGGTGAAATGATCTAATTTTGATGTTTACTATCTCGATGGGAATGCAAATGGAAGAAGGGGATTGTGGTAAGATATTGAAGTGATTTTACCAAGGAGAACTCTTATTTTCTTTATTCATATGCTATTACATATGAGCATCTTCTATTTTCTTTTTAGATTTTCTTTTTCTTTACCCTTGGTGTGGTTAGGGAATATGTTGGTAAAAGTAAAGTGGAGACGACGAGATATGTCCACCCCAAACTTTTGGAGGGTGGCCATGGTGAATATGTGCACTTTGGCATCCTTACATGAGATAGAGACGTAAGAGGTGATGAAAAAAAGAGTCAAAATAGGTGTCACTATTGTGTATTTCACATGAGACCTCATGTGTGAAGATTACTCAAACTTGTTTAATCAACTGATGGGCACACCACATGAATGAGAAAATACAAAAATCACAATTCTATCTTGAGATTCAACAAACCATAAGCATTTGTGGATTTCTTAGATCACAATTCAGCCAAACATTTCACAAGCATGAAAGAGGAGATTAACATATAAAAAGTAAAACTTGAGAACATTTAGCAATATACCATAAGAATATGACATGTATTGGTCATAGGTAAAGATTTTTAATTAAAAATGTAGATATTGGATTAAAATCTGATTTTAGGTAAGAAATTTCAAGTATGGGAAAATTGGCCAAAATGGTGCCAAGTGTTCTCCTAAATTACATCTAAACCTACACTAGAAAGCTATAAATGACAAATAAGAAAATCCTAACTGGAATACACAAGAAATTTAAAAACCTACATGAAATGTAATGCATGGAATGAAATAGAAAAATAAACAAATTTTGTTGAAAACTAACACAAAAATGCAAGAAGATAACCTATATGAATGCATGTATGCAAAGCAAGTAGAAATCTAGTCTAGATAGCATGTCTATCAAAACAAAAAGTAAATGATAGGGCAAAAATATCATGATAAAAATGAGGGCATACCACCCTACCACTCCAAACTTTTAAATCAAGATATCCTCAACATGAAACCAAAGTCTAGGAGTGATAGGATAGATATCACTTTTGATGTGGTGATTTTGGTGGTGGTCCCCTATACGGAGATGCTAGTAATAGCTTCCCCACTAGTCTTCATGTGAATACATGTATGTCTCCTGATATATGAATAATGTTCTCCAAAAATCCTCCCCTAATGAGGGTTATATTCTTGTGATGCCTCTATTGTTGAACTAACCACATGACCTCTTGTGTCCTTTGAATGCCCTCAACTTGTGCTTATATGGTACACATGTCATAGGTGTTCATTGTGGGTTGTTTCTACAATAATTCCTCTTCTTATATTCTCCTCTCTATGCACTCCTCTCTCTCTTATGGAACCATCCACAAGTTATTTGCATTCATCTTCCATAATTCCTCAAGTAAAACCATAGGTTGTTGCCTTCAAACATCTACAATCTGCTTCTACTGCCATCTTCTAAAAGTATCCAAGAAATCTAGGGATAAATCCTCTAGGAGAGGTGAAGTGTGGTAGGGTATTTCAAGTGTAATGACTTTATAAGGGGGTTTAGTTGGTATATTATTTTCTTGTTTGCTATAGAAAGCATGGTGGAATGGATAAGGTATTGCAGATCTACATGCTTGCCTCCCTCTACCATGCTAAAGCTTATCAAGTCAATGTCTAGGGCAATTGCACTATAAGCTACAATCCCTCCCATATAAAATGGATTCTTAATCTCGAAAGGGATTTTTTTCATGTGATCAATCATTAATGCCACCAGGTTGACATGCATGCCTTTTAACATCAATACAAACAAAACGCAATCTTTCTTTTTGCAACTCCCATTGTTTTCCACCAGACAAAGATTGTATTCTATAAAACCTTCCAGGTACACCTTATTTGTAGGGATTATACATCAAACTCATCTTTGACTTCCCTTCCATAAATCTAATATGCATGGTCAACCTCTTTCACATATACATATAACTGACCTTAGAGTCTTTCTTAGTTTATCCTTCATCAAGGAGAGCTTCCATTTAGGGTTTAGGAGAAAATAATTTGTTGAGCATGAAGGCTGTAAGAATGTGGGTATCACCCTAGATATGAAGTAGAAAACCTTTCCCCCTTAGGATATGACGTTCTACATAGTGGTAAATAATCAACATTTGAGCTCAATGTATGTCCCTTTAATAGTCGCCATCACATTAGAAAACCCCATGGACTTCATAATGTCTTCAAAATAAGAATCAATTCTTAATTCCTTCATTGTAGTTTTACAAGCATAGCGGGTGGAAATTACCCTCTGTGTTAAGCACTCTAGATGGACGGTCTTTAACATTTGGCTACCCCTCATGTGCACAACTTCCTCATGTAGCTTGTTGATTTTCATCTGTCTATCCTTCTCAAGCTGCTCATTCTCTATATCTTCATCATTCTCATAAAGAGATATATAGATGTCTTCTGGCATGAGGATGTGGTTTTGATTTGTAGCATGGATGATGAAGTGGAGTGACAAGTTGGCATGCATGGTGGTTGTTCACATGAAGAAGATGGAATCATTGTAGGTTTGCCATGTTGTGTCCAAGTGATCTCCTCCTCTAAATTGGAATCTACCAATGTCTCAATATCATTGGACTCCACCTAATCCCCCCCCCAATTATAATGTGTATCCAATGTGTGGTGTCTAGAGTATGAATGGAGGTGGTATTGGCTTTTGGATGCCGAGTGGGCTGCTTTACCATGAGAATTGAAAATTGGATTAGGAGGTGATGGGATGGGATAAGTAGGTTGGGATGTAGAGGAGCCCTTTCCAAAGTGACAATGATAGGAAATTTCGTTCTTGGATCCCTCTCTCAGTGGCATGCAAATTTCCTTCCCGTTGCACTATTTTTTGTGGGAAACAGAGGTGGGGTTAGTTTTCATATTTTTGAAAAGGTCGGTTGGAATGGAGCTTAATATGGATATTTGGGGATGGAAATAGAATTCAAATGAGAGTTGGGGGTAAAGGAAAGGTTATAGGATTTGATTAGGACTTGAATGGGTTGTGGGAATGGAGATTTGGAGCTTGAGAGGGGTTGGAGGATTGTTGTTTGTCACTAGATGTGTGCCACAACCATTCTGAGTTCTTTTTGACCTAATTCAATTCCCGATTTGTTGTGGTTCGATGACAAGGAAGATCTAATTTGCTAGAGACAACATATATGATCAAGAGTCCTACCACAAATAGAACAGAGAAGGAAATAATTGGGAAATTATGCCATGTCTGTTACAATAAGAGGGAAATGCAATAGCTATTTATTTTTTGAGAGCAAGATTGAGGTAGACAGGACTTGCTTAAGCTTGAGTTCACCATTGTATATGAGGCATGAATGATAAGACACTATGCTTCTTTCCTCCTTAGGATATATCCTATTTGACATTATGAATGACACATTGGACCCTTACCTGGATGAAGATGAGCCCCAAGCAAAGAGAAATGTGGTACCGACTGTGATCACACACTGGGCTGAGAATTGTCTGGGTCATGTTGGTATCTGCTCTCTTCTTTCACTTAAGGGGTGGGCTCAGATCTAGCATGCTCATGTTGGTGACCACAGTCATGCTTTCTAGCTAGAGATACAGTCGTTTTGAGTCACATGACCATGATACTAACTTGCCACATTGTCGTGTTGAGAACCACACATGTGCTAATGGCCTTTTCCTTCTTTGATTTTCACTGTAGACATGACAACCCCACCGCAGACGTTCTATAGTACCACGACTATGATACGTGTTTTAGAAGCCAAATTTAACTTGAATTTCAACATATCACCAAAATTTTGAACCGATACGATTTCTTATTAGTTTTTGTCCATGTTTCAATTGTTGTTCCTCATTTCATCATTCTTCATCACCTACACATCTAAAAGCTAAAAAAAACTATTAAAAACATGTGTATGTGTGTGTTATCTTGGAAATGTGTAAAAATAACAAAAAATATCAAAAATTGAAGGTTGGGTGAAAAATCCTCAAACCTAGGTGGGTTTCCTCTGCCTTTAGCCACACTAAGGAATTCTATGGTGGGATCACTCTCTCAAACTTACATAATCTTTCCCCAAAATTATTAAACCTCTCATGATCTCACCCTATTCCCACCAAAAAAATTCACATGATCCATTTGGATAAAATTTACTATAGCAAACAACATTCCTATCAACTTTGTAATAGAATAGAATTTATTTAAGAAGGCATTCTTAATATCTCCCCAACTCGCGATTTCTATTTTTGAATCATTCCAATCTTTGGCCTTGTCTTTAGGAGATAATGGGAACAAGGTTAGCTGGATAGAGTCATATATAGTTGTAGGCATTTTGAAGGTGGAGCATGTCTCTAGGATATATTCCTCATGCTTGTATGGGTTCTCAATTTCATTCCATTAAAAATTTAGAAGAAGCCCAAGAAGTCTGGGTGGAATGGAAAATTTCTACCTTGACATTTGATCAACTCTATTTGCAATTACATAATTATAGTTCTTGTGCAAGAAAAAGTTATGTAGTTTCTTGTGTAGGGGTGGATGAGATGGAGTCTTATCATGTGCATCTCAGTCTCCCATCTTCTCTACCAAGGGTTGATTGTCATTTGCATAAGGCACACTAAGAAAAAGAAGAAAAGTTAGCAAACCAATATGCAAAAAGTAACACAAAGAATTACAAATAGCAATGGTGAGGGTAATAGGAAAAGTCAAAGATAAATGAACTAGCTAGGCCAAGTGCTTTTCTCTGTGATGATGGTTCTTGTAAGCTTGGTCTGTGCATGGGACACACACACCTAGACTAACAAAATTTTTGACCCTAATGGGCATGCTCAAATACTAAAACACTTATCTGTAAGCGCTTGGGTTTTTGTAGTAGTGTGGTGAGTAAGGGGAAAAAACTAAGAAAGAGATGGGTCGCTAGATTGATGTTACTTGGCTAGGTTCCTCATGTAGAGTCTAGGGTTCAAGGGTTTATCTTTGTTTTCTATTGTTAAACTAAGTTGATCAAGCAAGCAATTAAGAGAGAGAAAGAGAAAAACTTTAACCCTAGAAAGTTTCATTCTAGTTAATAAAGAAAGCAAGATAAGCTAGAAAAGAGTCATTTAAACCAAGGTAGGAAAGGCAAGATTAACACTAATACTACACTAGAAAAGCAATCTTAAATATCAACCTAGAGATGGGGACTAGTTACACCAGGCAAGAAGGGAACTAGACTAGCAATTAGCCAACTAGAACAAGCAAAGCAATAGATTAGAAAATAGCTAGGTAAAAAATCAAAATCACTCACAAAGTAATATTAACTATATTATAAAGTCCTAGCTCTCATGAACAAGGCAATTAACTAAGAAGACAAGTAAAGAGACTAGTTAAGCAAGCATTAACGAAGATAGAACCAATTTATCATTTTGGTCAATTAGTAGAAGTGTGGTCCATTTGGGGTAATGTCACTATACCTTGGTTGGTGGTTTATAACTTGCAAGAACAATTTATCCATTTAAATTATCAATCCAAACAACAAGTTAGATGCTACAAAATTTCCCAAAACTACTAATAGTACATGGATGTAATAGGGTGTGAAAATGGGAACCTCTCGCTAGCACCCCTTATCCAACCTTGTGAGGCTCATTTAGATTAAGGCTTAGGTGGAAATCATCTGGGATCTAATCAAGTATAGGTTTCTAGGATAGAATATCTTAGGATGATTGGGAGCCAAGGGTAGTAATGGAGGGTGGAAATGAAGTATTTCACCTCATATTACCTACCATCTAGCCTTTAGGTAGCTCCAGGCCAATTGCACTAAGTGCTTGTAAACTAGCTACTTATGTCTCACACCTTGTAGTATAAGAAAAAATATATATGTGGAAAGATGGGTGCTATCTAGGGATCCACTAGTTGGATCTAGGAGCAATTTCCAAAATAGCAACATATAGACCATTTCCCCTAGATCCTGGGTGTTTCTAAGCACATAATCCAGGTTTTCAAGCATGAACCACAAGATAACTCATGGGAAAGATATCAATAGAACATAATCATTGAAGAAACAAAAGTATATAGTTTACACATTATTTCCCCCAACATGGTGTTAAAGTCACATTTTAACCCCAAACAACCCACCTAGGGGGTAAGCTACTCATAACAAAAGTAAAGAAGAAACAAGAATGTGTAGGGGAGTGGATATCCATGAATGTCTTTTAAAGACTCCTCCTTCATCAACTTTCATTATAAGCACGTCCTCTTATCTCCCTAGTGGATGGATGGCATAGGATGATGGATGGAAGTAGCCAAAACCCTAGAAAACTAGGGTTTTGAGGTTGAAGATGATGGAAATGAAGTGGGAGTAGGTGGAAATGAGAGGGAAATGAATAGGTGGATCCTTCAATATTTGAGGTGGCTAACCAACTTCTAGCCGCCAAAAATGTATGTATAGAGGCTTGGGAAGCTCAAGGTTAATTGGGGATAGAATAGGAAAACCAATGGGAAAATTTACTAGGGTTTGCTGGAAGCACGACCGTTCTAGGAAGAATGGTTGTTGTGGTGCAGAGGTGGAACAGTCGTTCTAGGAAGAAATGGGTGTGGTGGTGAAGTGGGTAAATTCATAGTTGACGGTGGACTTTTGGAGGTTGGTAGCATAGATGTGTTGGGCAGCACAACTGTGATGGCTGTGTGGTGAAACACTCGTGTTGGGTAGCACGACTGTGGTGGGGACTTGGGGCTTGGTTATTACTCTTGTCACAAGCCCACTGGATTATGGGCAACACAACCATTCTGTCTGTCATGACCATGTTGGGTCCTTCTTTGCATGACCATGTTTGCCAAAATGCCTATGTTTCTAGACTTGCTTGTAGCTTCGTGTCTGTGATTCCGTTGTGATTTTGACAAGGGTAGCACAACCATTTTGTGGTACCTATGTCATGCTAGGGTCTTCTAGTGCACTTTCATCTTCTCTTTGACAATCTTTGGAGTTCAATTCTCTATCTCAACCCTTAGAAACTAGGGGTAGGTTGGGGAAGTTGTTAGACCATCCTTAGGCTCCTCCAAGGGTGGACAAACCCTTAAGTTCTCCTACTTCTCTCCCTTCCATCAAAATCATGGTTAAGGTACATGGAAAACATGCAAAGAACCTCCATAAGTGCATTTCATAGTAAACAATTTATTGGGGGAAGTAGCATGAATTCTAACATGTTTAGATGTGATTAAAGAGTAAAATGAGACAATATGAAACCATAAACAAAGGCTGCATCTGTATCCCAAGGCTATCTTGTTGTAGAATTATAGGAGAAGGAGACATTATCACATTCATTAAGGCATCAAAACGCTAACCTATTTTTCTACTTCCAATGGGCCAATGGAATCATTGCACAAAAGATTGCAAATCTTTACCAAAGGAGATTATTTGGTACACGGAGGACAATCCATATGATTCTGACTAGGAAAAACATTTATACTTTTCAGATACCTAACATTCATCAATGTTAATGATGTATCAATTAGAGGAATGCTCCTTCTA
The DNA here is from genome assembly GCA_963693085.1 of Alisma plantago-aquatica. Classification (NCBI taxonomy): domain Eukaryota; kingdom Viridiplantae; phylum Streptophyta; class Magnoliopsida; order Alismatales; family Alismataceae; genus Alisma; species Alisma plantago-aquatica. The sequence goes on from OY856409.1 coordinate 1,423,306,605, forward strand.
CATGCCAACCTCTAGGTCCATAGAGGGTCCTCCACCATAATGAAATCAGACACCTGATGGGGCTCCAAATGTCACACTAAGAAAAACCCTAAAAGAATAACTTCTAGGTTTAACCAAAAGAAATGCATGAATTCCCCACTCCATACGAGCTGAAGCCTTATTACATTATGCTTTAGGATCAAACCCAAGATACAAACTTTTCAAGTAGTTATATGGATTCAGAAGTATTAAGAGTAATATTTATCAGCGAGTAGTTGAAGTATTGATTAAACTAAATTGTTGATAAAAGCAACAAAGATTAAAGAAGTAAATAAGAGGTAATAAAGAACACCAGGGCATGGGGTTTCACTTCCCAAGCCTATGTAATTATCCTAACAAGATCTAATTCTCCAATATTTATTACTAAATTGAGGCTTAATTAGCAACTGCACCCTCACGGGATATAGGTCGTCACTTGGTATAAACTCCCTTGGAATCGACCATCCTCAACACCCAAGTTCCCTGCCTATACTAATTGAAATCCCTTACTTATGATCGACCATCCTCAAAACTTAGCAGATTAAAGTCCAATCACCTCAGTACCCCTTGCTGATAGCTCAGGGGGACAATAAGAATATTTTGATGTTCTAATCATGCACACATCAACATGCCTATCCCTGATTATAACATAAATGTGAATCAAGTCGTCAATTTGCAAAGCAAGGCATTGAGTAGAATGATACTTTATTAAGAAACTATATTATTGAGTTTAGATAAAAGCTAAGATAAAATATGAGCGATCAAGGCTAGTCCCCATGCCCCAGCACAAGGCGTCTACTCCCTCATGGTGAGGGGCAACAACAAAGAGATAATAGAAATGTTGGAGAAGGCCATGATGCCTGGTGCAGGAAGACCAATCTCTCCACTATGATTGAATCCTCCTCGCTCCTTGCTAGTGATTGTGATGCATAATGTGGCTTCAAATCTCCAATCAAAGACCCTTTTGATGGATGATAAGGGTTCCCAATTATAGACACATTCTTTGTCTCTGAAACCCTAAATATGAATGCTTGTGGTCAAAGGCATCTAATTGCATGGCCCCTACTTGGTTTAACAGGAAACTGATGTGGGTTAATCAATTTGGACCTCGCGTCTGGTTCTCTGGAGGACTAACATGGTGCAAACCAGAATGGACCGAATGTTGAGAGTGTGCATCAGATTATCAAAATCTGGAGGACTCCGAGTGGAGAGCATCTTGAGCCGGGAAAACGAAAGAGTTGCTCACTTAGCTAGGTGGTTGGAAGGTGATCAAATGGAAAGCTTTCGAGCCTTCCATACCTTGAGGCGCAGCATCATGAGGGATCAATCATCCATCTAGGCGTCATTGTGCAACTTTAGCTAATTCTGCACAATGTATATATATATATATATATATATATGCATATGAAAATACATTAAAGTTTAGAAAAGGGAAAATAATTGCATTTGATTGATTATAAAGTTAAAACTAGGAAATACAAACACAATAGCACCCCTACAAAGTGAGTAAAATAGTATGTAAAAATGGGTATAAATACACTCGTCCAACTACTTGAGACTTAATCCTTTGCTCATCATGAGTAAAGAAAAATAAAAAGGAAATTAACAATTGATACTAAATTCCAGACCTTCCTCTCCCAACTGAGAAAACCATTGGTCCTCTTTCCACCAATCATGATCAAGCAGCCATGGTCCTTGGGAATCACATAGCCGCACTTGGATATCCCCCAACTAGGGCTTGTTCCTCTAATTGCTAGACCCTAGAACCTACAACAAACTACTTTCATATAAATAATACTCCTGATCTATCCACACAAATAGAAGTAAGCACATGTCAGGGCTACTTGGTTGTTTGGGGGAGAATTTTGATAAGTCCCCTGGGTATGAAAATTAGACTAAAGGGGGAGAAAGAGATAGCGTGAATTCAATTCCTTGATCTCTCTTCTATTAGGCTTGAGACCTTATTTGTGATTCAGCTAATTTATTTGTCTCTCCTCTATTCAACTTGAGACTTTTTATTTGTTTGCGGTTACATTGATCACATATTTTCTTTTAAGCTCATTTACCTCTTTTATTCATGCCATGCCTATGGATGAAAATAAAAAAGGAGAAGTATTGATGGAAGGGGTTCCATCCCAGAGTTAAGGTTTGGCATATGATGAGAATTTCATTTTTTTCTTTTTGTGGATTGTGAAAACATAAGAAATGGTGGAAGATGAGAGGGAATAAGAATCTGACTAGTGCTTCTTCATTTTATTACTGCATTGACATCTATCGTCATACTATATCAATTAATTTAGTTAATATAGGGTATAGGAGTAATCATGAATATTGTTGCAAGTCATGTTTTAGGCACATGTGGCTTGACCTTTGAGATACCATATGCTTACCATCACATCCATGGGGAAGGAATGCTTAGTTGTTGTCATCGGGGCCCATAACTGTTGAAGACATGTTCATTCCTTAAAACTTCCTTTTGCATGGATTATCTTAAGAAAAAGAAAATGGGATGGTTCATTCATATATTTTCCATTTTTAAGATAAATCGAAGTGACTGACTAGGTAAGGGTTGCAACTCACACAAAAAATGAAAACGAAAGCAAAAAATAAGACATATGCCAATAAAAGATGGAGAAGAAAAAGAAAGAAGTGTTTGAGGGTGAGAAAGGATAAGGTTAGAGTTGAGGTTGTAGAGATGATGTACCACCCACCCTCCACCGCCAACTTCAAATTTCTACCCATCCTTAGGGAAATAGAAGTTAGAGATGGAGGGAAATTGATACAGAGAGTGGTGGAGGTGGATATGGAGGGGTTGGACAGTGATGCTCGTCCAAGAGAACATGTTAGAACCCTAAGAGTGGGCTCCTCTTTCATTGGTGATAATTTGATCCCCGCACGATCGTGGCCACCAATTTCCACGATCATCATTTAGTAGAGGAGATGGTGACACCCCATTCTCCACAGCCTACATCCAACCAATGCCTTACTTCTAGGGCAATGGCTTGGTGATCATATAGCCAGTTGATTAGTGGATCCAGGTATGGCATTGGAATCCCCGTCGATGTGTTGGGTGCAGAAATTAGAGATCCCAGGGGAGATATTTGTCATGTGAGTAGTAGCAGAGTAGATCATGCTAAAAAAGGATCTCATCTGTCAGTGGAGGTCTTCCACCTCCTCATTAGAATCTTATGTTCATGTTGATGTTTGCTTCTTCCATTGTTGATGTGGGAGAGATATGGAAACCTAGGTTGTTCTTGATCGTCAGAAAGTTCTGGTGTTGCCAAGCCCTGTGCTTCACCCATTATATAGTTTTAGTGAGGAGATGTTACGAGTGCCCCAAAATGAATCAGCAATTACACCATGCATGTGTTATCCCTAGCGTATAGTATCTTTACATCAATCATTCTTGGAATGTCCTGATCAAAATATGACAGTGAATATTGATAATTGGAGTGAGATAAAAACGAATAAAATTTCCAAGAAATAATATTTCTCATAAAAGATAAGGACATGTTATTTGTCAGAAAGAAATAAAATCAGTTATGGAAAATAGAGGTAGTGATCCCATCATGCCACATATCCCACTCACTGCCTCTCATATTGTTTCACAAGATCATGAAATCTCCTTCTGCCAGTTGATTGACTGGATAGAAGCAAGGGTTTTATGGAAAGCTGAGATAATTTCATCATGAGGCATGCTTGTCATGCCAACTATGCATTTATTAGGCTTGTCAATGACATGGTACTCTTCCTTCTCCTTATCGCCTTGCTACTTTTTTTCAAAATAATTTTTCAAAAGAAAAATAAGGAATAAAAATAATGAAAGAAAAATAAAATATAAAGGAAAAACGGACTGGGTTGACACCCAACAAGCATCCCAATTTAACGTTGTGGACCCCACCGATAGTAGAAATTTTCAAGTTGAACCAACATATAGGGTATCCAAACCCTTATCTTTCAAACTTATGGGCCCTAGATCATGGTTAGATGATGTGCATAGCTTGCCTATGGGAGAGACCATATTGTATTGATTAGTATCTTGTAGATATGTTCATTACAATTCCATATTACCTTCCGCCTTGAAGGCTTCGATCATTTTGTGCACCCTTTTCAAGTCTTCAAGAACTCAATATTCAATAGTCTTCTTCCCTAGTCATAGAATGATTTTTTTGGTCATGATGTCCACTAAAGCTCGTGTAGTGGCTAGGAATGGTCTTCCCAAAATGAGCAGGAACCGGTTGTCTTCTTTGATATGCATGACCACAAAATCGCATGGGACATAGGTTTTATGACCTAGCTTCACCGGGACATCTTCAATGATTCCCAAGGGTTTAGTGATAGATGCATCAACTAACTAAATGTTCATTGTCATGGGTATGATGTCTATGAATCCTAGGCGTTGGTATAGAGTGTAAGGCATAATGGATATGACACCGCCTAAGTCGGTGAATCCCTTATGGAATTTATTATCTCCAAAAAAAATTTCTATCCATAAGGATTCCGGATCGCCTCTTTTGAGTTCAATGATCGTGTATGGCACAAAAGGTTGTTGATGTTAATTTCACTATCCTGGTTTCTCGGGGAAACTACTTTCCAGACAAAATTGTCATAAGGTACCAGCAACATGTTGGTGTTTTAGTCAGTAGATTTAGGAATGGTATGTTGCAATGGATTCTCTTCACAGTATCCTTGAATTTCTTGAGTCAGTTGATGAGCTTGGTTTGCTTGAGACATACTGCATCTGACACATGTGGTGTGTACACATGTGTTGTGGGAGCTTTAGAGTTGACTTTCGGGGGAACTTCCATCATATTCTCGCTAGTTCTGGACTGTGTTGGTGTCATGGGGAGTTTCGTTGTCTGACCCTCTAGATGGTTGATTGAGCAATTTGGAGCTTTGATAGGGGTACTCTCACTTTTTTCAGCAAGAATAGCGGCATGCATGAGGTGTGGTATACACATTCCTTGGATTGGTCATTACAATGTTCAACTTCTCTGCCTGCTCTGGGTGCTTAGGGTTGTTTTTTGGCTGGTCGGCAATTGTTCCTACTGGAGGTTGATGAATATATGCCAATAGGGAGATTTGAGATTCCAATGCATTTTTATTCGTTGTGGCGTTGGCAAGTTGAGTATGTTATGATGCCATAATTTTTTGAAGCATCTTCATTGGGTCTTGTGTTGGTGCATCTTTGTTTTGTAGTGGTGAGGCTTGATTTGGATTTTGAAATTGTTGTCACTGTCGGTAATTTTGTCTTGGAAAATTGAACCTAAAATTTTCCTGGTTGCATGGGACGTTATAGCTTATTGGTTCTCTAGCCTAGGTGGGTTGCATCGAAATTTGACTTGGACCTTTTGGATCCAGGGGGGTTCCAATATTGGAAACCAGGATGACTTTGAGTTTGATTTGGATTATAGTAATCTTTCCCTGAAATGTTGTGGATTTGACTTCACATCTTTGACTTGAGTAACTATGTATTACTACCCAGCCTGGTTCTTATAGAACACGACATATAGATGTTGGCAATGGACCGTTCTATGATCTACTGCATGACAAAATTCACATGAGGGTGAAATGATTTGCACTTGATGAGTCTGGCTTTTACTCTCATACTCACTAAAGGAATTCTCAAGATTATCTTGTTGTGGTAGAGAGATTTCAACACTTCTGAGATAGGTTTGTGTTCCAATTGATACTCTACCATGGACAATTTGAGAACTCCCTTTCCCGAGGGTCTATTCTAGTGGGTGTGATTCTCTATGGCAAGGTTGATTATCTTAAGTGCGTTGTCGAAACTTTGTCACATAAAATTTCCATTGGAGTAGGAATCAATGAACTTCTTCATCTCCTCATTGACCACCAGCTAGAAGAATTCATTGATTTTATTCTCACAAATGTCTTGGTTCAAGCACTTGTGTAGGAGTTAATTGAATCATTCCCATGCTTCGTATAAGGATTCTCTGGGTACTTGATTAAATCTTGTAATCTGTCCTCGGATCGAGTATGTCACCAAAGGAGGGTAAATCTTTTATAAGAACTTGTTCTCTAAAGCATCCCATGTGTTGATCAGATCCCTTGAAGAGTGTTATACCACGCTCTGGCTTTGTCTGCAAGAGAGTATTTGAAGATCTATAGTCGCATGGAGTCATCAGTGGTGCTTGATGGATTCATTATCAAGCAAATGTCAATGAATTTGAGAAGATGTTCTTGAAAATCATCTCTGTTATTCTTGTAAAGGTGGAATTTTGCAGTAGGATGACCCGTTGGGCTTTGATCTCGATCACATCGTCTAGAGGTTGCACTGGATGAGTCAATTTGATGCCTTTAGGGATGGAGAAATTGCAAAATTCTTTCTGCGCTCCACATATTGTGTAGCTTCAAGGATGGTCTTGAACTTACCCTCCATATGTTCTCTAGATTTTGCAGAACGCAATTCTAATTGGGCCACGATTGCAGCGATGCATGCTTGGATAGATGCTTCTACAACCTCTGCATCCACCATGGCCCTCTCCTTGCAAAGTTTCCTAAGGGGTTTCTCAATTTCATGATCAAATAATAATCCTGAGTCAAGACTTCTAGATCTTTGCATGGGCATGAAGTACCTAAAAAGAGAAAGAATGACAATGAGTGGTGTGTTCGATTCTAGAGGATTTTCAATATTATCAAGAAAAACAAACAAAAGAAAAGAGAAACCCTAATTACACTATTCTGAAAATATTTAACTACCATTGTGCTCGGCAGCAATTTTTTATGGGGCTCCAAATGCCGCACCTAAAAGAGGTGCACTAATTCCCCACTCCACACAAGCAGAAGCCTTATTACAGTATACTTTAGCATCGAATCCAAGAGACAACCTTTTTAAGTAGTTATATAGATTCAGAAGTATTATGAGAAATATTTATCAGCAGGGCATGGGGTTTCACTACGTGGGCCTATGTAATTAACCTAACAAGATCTAACTCTCCAATAGTCATTTCTAAATTGAGGCTTAGTTGGTGCGCCCTCATGGGATATAGGTCGTCACCTGGTACAAACTCCCTTGGAACTGACCATCCTCGGCACCCTAGTTTCCTTTCTATACCAAATGAACTCCCTTACTTACTACCGACCACCCTCAGTACATAGCAGATCAAAGTTCAATCACCTCACTACCCCTTGTTGATAGCTCAGGGGGATAATATGATCATTCTAGTGTTCATATCATACTCACAACGACTTGCATATCCATCATTATAATATAAATGTGAAACTAGTTGTCAATTTGCAAAGAAAGACATTGAGCAGAACCATACTTTATTTAGAAACTATATTATCAAGTTTAGATAAAATCTAAGATAAAATATGGGCAATTAGGGCTCATCCCCATTCCCCAGTACAAGGTGTCTACTCACTCATGGTGAAGGACAATGACAAAGAGATAATATGAACGATGGAGAAGGCCATGACTCCTGGTATAAGAAAACCAGTCTCTATGTTGTGGTCACCACCTCCTCGCTCCTTTCTAGGGTTTCTACTGTACAATGTGGTTTCTAATCATCGATCTAGGACTCCTTTGATGGACGGTAAGGGTTCCCTTTTATAGATGCATTCCTCACCTCTGAAACCATATAGATGAATGCTTCTGGTCAAAGGCATCTGATTTCATGGACCATACTCAGTTCAACATGAGACTCACATGTGTTATTCAATTTGGACCTCGCGTACAATTCTTTGGTGGACCAACATGGTACGAATTGGAACAAACTAAATGTTGAGAGTGTGTGTCAGCACGTCGAATTCTGGAGGACTCCGGGTGGAGAGTGGCTCAATTCGAGAAAAGGACAGAGCCACTGGCTTGGCTAAGTGGTTAGAAGGTGATCAAATGGAAAGTTTTTGGGCCTTCCTTCCCTTGAGGCATAGCATCATGAGGGCTCAATCGTCCATGATGCACAACTTTGGCTGATTCTGCACAACATATATATGAAAATGCATTAAAATTTGGAAAAGGGAAATAAATACATTTCAATGAATATAAAGCTAAAACTACAAAAAAGAAATGCAACATCCCCCCTAAAAAGTGAGTAAAATAGTATGTAAAAATGGGTATAAATACACTCATTCATACTCTAGAAGCCTACATCAAAATAACCTTCTTGGAAACATGATCGATAGTAGTATTTATATGCTACCATTGTGGATTAGTTATTTCTTTTTTCCTAACTTGTTTTACATCTAACCAAGTTGCATAGAATAAAAAATATATCCACTTATCCCACAAAAAAGACTATGACATTATGGGTTCCACCAAGATCATTTAATGCTTCAGTAGTATGATTATATTGTTGTAGAGCATGATCGACATGTAACCTACATTTTCTCTCATGATCTCGAGTACTCATGCACCAACACCTAATATTTATAAATTTAAACATGATATGTACATATTGGAGTTACAAACATAACTCCCACTCCTTGTGGGATCTACACTCAAGACATAGTTCATATCAAAAGGTTAATAATTATTAGTCTTCCATGTATTCTCAATAATATGCTATTATGATAACATTCTCATTATCCAAAGGAAAGTAAAACCAATCTTTTTTCTCTTACATGACATGTAAATATTTAGTATGTTCAATATTTCTTAGTGTATGTAATATTCTAATGAATAGTCATCTTTATTATTTTTTCACCTTAGACATATTTTGGGGTATATTTCATAAGAGGGACCTTCATCCAATCAATCCATCTTAATCACACATTTTCATATTAACCATTATGAATCATTGTTACATGAGAAATAGTCAAACTCCACAATTTCAATGATAAAAGCATTTAGCAAGTAAATCATGCATCTCAAAATTAAATATTCTATAATTTTCAATTTATCCTCTCGTGTGGGCTTCAAATTCATCATCCTTGGTTTATATTAGCTAAATAATACTACATTCATATGGGACTTCCCTAATCAGGGCTTCAAATGCTTTCAAATTTGTATCATAATATTAGTTTTATCTTTGGGACATGTAACCTATATATAAATATTCTAAAGGATGTTCTTTAAACTAGGTTTTTTTAGTATTGTCCTTATTTCTTCTTCTTCATCTCTTTTTAAATAAATATTATGAAGTCACTCCCTATATAGAGGATTGTACATAATAAAAATAAACATGACTAGTTATATTTCATATCAACCATTATTAGAAATTCTTATTATTAGAGTGATCAAGCCCCTTTTATATAATACATTATTAATAAGAAAGAAGAAAACCACCATTATCTTCTTCAAGATTTATTATCCACTAAACGAATATTACAAAATTTCATCATTTGAGGTGATACAAAAGGGAACATGTAAATCAGGTCGTACAAGAAAATTGAGGCTAACAGTGTACAAAACTATTAAAGTAAATAGAGACCCCTATTCAACCTCTACAAATAAAAAATTGGTCTCTACTAGTAACCAACTATGTATAGACTCTTGCTAGTGATCCTCAAGTATGTCTACTAGAAACCATACACCACCAATGAGTATGTGGATTTATTGACAATGAATTAGTCTAAACAAAGATTCAATAGAGATAAAACTTTCTAGGAACAAGGTTTATTTGTCAGTGACATACCAAAACAACCAATGACCTATAAATCTTCCTAAACCAATATTTTATCAGATCTACTTATTAATCTAGTTATTATCTGACAAGAATCATAGAAAATAAGAAAAAAATAAGGGATTCGATGTTACTTTCACATAGAATAGAGATTCATGTGTGTGTACTTATTTACAAGAGTCTATACCACTATAATCTCTCTGGCATGTATGGGTTTGACAAACTCAATAAAAATTCTCATTAAATTACCCATTCATCAAATTATAGATTGGGTTGATTTCCCACAAACACACTAGCACATACATTTACACCCATTCTAAATATCTATATATATACATACACCCACATAAATATGTATATATATATATATGGTATTAAGAGAGTAACATTTCTCTCCCCCTCTCCCATAACCCGTGGCGGAGGCCGGACGCCCGGGATATATATATATATATATATATATATATATATATATATATATATGTATATATATATATATGTATATGTATATGTATATGTATGTTCATATGTATGTATATGTATATGTGTGTGTGTATATATATACACACACATACATACATACATACATATATATATCCATTCATTGCCCACGTGGGTATCTACCTACTCCTATTTTGGTTAATTTTTTGGGGGTTTCTTACTTTTGACATGTAGAGGGTTATTGTCCTTTGCAAATTGTTACTTTTCATGCATAGATAGTTACATTTTTACCAACTATAACAAATACACAATTACATATTTATTTTGGAATTTTTTCTGTGTATTTTAAACGGATTTGCTTTTTAATCAAATAATTACTTTTTTGTCGAGTGAGTTACTTTTGTTCTTGAATATTTACTTTTATGGATGCACGAGTAGCGAATTCCAGGCTACCTGTGTGGGTATTAAGGATAAGCCCATATATATATAGATATATATGTACACAAACACACACTAACACACACATACATATGTGTGTGTGTATGTGTGTGTGTGTGTGCGGGTGTGTGTGTGTGTATGTATATATATATATATATATATATATATATATATATATATATATATATATATATATATATATATCTGTGTGTGTGTGTGTGTACATATATATATGTATATATATCTATATAAAGGCGTTCATTCATTGATCGCGTGGTATATATATACTTATATGTATATTTGCATAAATGTCTTTACATACACACATACACAAACATATATATATATATATATATATATCTACACACACACACCCACCCACATATATATAAATATAAATATAAATATAAATATATATATATATATATAATTCTATGGATCCATTTCTGTATTTGTAACTGAATATAAGGAATCGAGATGATAATCGCCAACCCTTGGTAAAGGACATCAATTATTACACATATAAATAAACTACATTAGTCAAATATTTTAATCTCAGTTATAATATCATAATGGACTCATTCTCTACTTAGTCATTTGATTTCCACAAAAAACGTTCAAGTAACGTAATTCTAGTAGCATGTGATTGATGGGTGGAACCATCTTAATGTAACCTTAATATGTTCAAACATGTAAATCAAGACTAGAAAAGGGAAAATTGTTCCAAACGTGCATTATAGATAGTGGAATAGAAAGATGAATTAATTGCAAATATTTCACCTCAAAACACTAGAAATTTATAGAAAATATTCCAAATAATATTTTCACAATATAATTAAGCATGAACATGAATAAATATCTAAATAAATGATTAAAAACCTCACATAAAACAAATTGAGAAGATGGAAATATAGATTTTTATAAGCCATATCCAAGATCAAACAATACTAAAGTTTTGTACCAAAACTACTTTAGTAGGTCCAACATGATCACCTATACATGAATTAGGAAAAGAAAGCAAGGGCTAGAGTTGCAGAAGAAGATATAAAAAACTCTAAGTAGCTAACTAGATAGGAGTAGGTCATAAAGGTCATGCATAATGTTCGTATTGAAGTGATTTTCATCAATATTTCACCTTAAATCTGGTAGGAACTCCACTTGTAAGTTTGAATAGGATAATAATCCACTTGGAAACCATCAATCACCACTTTTTCTCTCCTTTAGCTTATTCATGGTATGGTGGTATGATAGGGTTCTAATGCTCATGTTTGAGGTATATATCCCATTATAGGTGCATGGGTTAACAATATTTCTATCCCTAGGTTGCAGGATAAGTGTGGCTCAACTGGTTCAAAGGTTTATTTTGTTAGAAAAGATTTCTTGGGCTAGAATCCCCTCAAGGAATATCTTCAAGGAAAGACCCTCCCAATAGGAGCATTGGCTGCTATCCATCCTTCTAATGTAATCCCACACTACCCGTGTGTTATTGTGGGGAGATTCTACCACTCATCTTTTTGATACCTCCTTTCTGAATAGAATACATGCCAATAAATTAGAGAAAATGCCTAATCCTAAACCCTAACCAGGAAACCATCTATTAGATTTGCAAAAAGAAAACAATTGAAATGATTAAGAAGAAAAGAGAGATATGATTTTTTATCTTGAAATATCATAATCACCCTCATATTAGATAAAATAAGTACATTCATTCATCTCAATGGAGTATATTAAAATAATATTCCATACCAAATTCTATGTACATATGATTACATACATAGTATAGAATCAATATTAATACACAATCCCACCTAGTAAAATGAGAATACATGGATACTCTAATGTAAATGATTAATGTCTAAATTCCTAAACACAACCTCTATGCTATATGTCCTTATACCTATTTTTTAAACATCCAATGTGACACTCATATTTAGCATCAGGAGGAAATTCCCACACCATCCAAGTAACATGTACCAACAATAGATTAGGCATATTGTAAAACAAAATAACAACTATTACTTTACAAGTTCAACAAATACTTCACATACTAATTATTTCTAGTTCATGAAAATAAACTAATTAATAAGAAATGGTGTCATGGAAATTAAACCTAAATATTCTAATTTTTCTTTAAGAGTGATCTATGAATTGATTAGAATCAACTGAAGATTTTGAAACTTCAATATTATTACAAGTGAAACATTTGAATCTATTACAATAATCTGGAGTCAAATGAAACAAATATTAAGGAATTTAACACTATTCTTGTGACACCTCACCAATTGGACCATAGCATATATTATAGTCTAATGACGAGGACCACAGAAGACATGGCTACCAACATAAATTTCACAAAATTGAATAGAAAAAAAGAATACCACATGACATATATTATTGTCTAGATGTTGTCTTATATTACAAATCATGTTTCATACTATGAAGATTGATAGGACACAAAAACATATTTGATTCCAATATAGAAAAATATTTGCATGCATTTATTCTCTTTTGTTTATTTGACCTAAAAATACTTGGATCACACCTCCCCAAGTAGAGTTAGCCACATTGACTTCCCATTTCAAAGGCTCACCAAAATTATCTTAGGGTTTTTTTTTTCATCCAACCTAACGATATAAAATAGACCCTAGTCCAGACAACCTATTTACCATCACGTCCTCATATTTGTTACACAAGATAGGCATAAACACACATAAAATCACATCTATATAAATCACGACAAACATTTTCTGATGGTCTATCCATATGGACATAGACATTAAAAATATAAGATCTAGGGTTAGGATCCCCCACGATGTAACACATACCTAACTTTTGGTGTTCTAACCTTCAAGTTTGATGAAAAAATTGGGACTCCTTCTTGTAATACACCTCATACTACAAGGAAATCCATTTTATTTCCCTAGTCTGGTTGTTGTAGGAACAGTTGGCTTTTTGGATATAGTACACTCTAATTTTGATGATGCAAATATTTTCCATATGTCTCACTATCATGTGAATTTAGTATTTCAAGTTATCAAGGAACATAGAAAAGATCCAAAAGTAAAGAATATACAAAATTATATGCGTTTAGATGCTTGTAGGAGAAGTTGTACCATTTATATACTTTGTACAAATGCATTTTGTGCAACTTTCTTGGAATGATGTAACACTAAGTGATAATCAAACCTATCATATCCTAACCCCTTTGGAAACTTATATAAAGTCTTTAGGATAGAGAGGTGTCATTAGAAAAATCATCTAAAATATTTTCCAAATGTCTAGAAATTTATTTATAGACACATTTTCGTCGAACTATACTTTGACTGAGAAACATACATTGTAGAAAAAGAGCCATTGTTGAAAATAGTTGTTGCAAATTTTTTAGGAGATCGAGTCTCAGTCAAACTATAGTTGGACCAAGATGGATCTTGGTCAAAGTACAGTTTGTCTGAGAATTAGTCTAAAGTCAAAATCAACTGTTATTTTCTATCCATTGTAAACTCGAGTTTTGATATCCCAAAAGCTAGTTTAGCATTTAACTTGGCCAAAGCAGTCCCAATAATTATATTGACCATTCCTATATGTTTCCCATATATAGGAGTGCCTATGAATACTTAGAAGATACACTTGAGGAAATCTATAACATGTTATCTTTCTCCAAGCTTATAATTCTGCATTTCTATCTTCAGTTCTAATCCATATCTCGATAATAGTGTCATACTCCACAAAATGTAGCCTTGCCTATCCTTGTGGATGTTTATCATCACTTGTTTGTTGAGAGCTTCATATTGTAAATATTCTAAAGAATTGATATTTATATATTGTAAGAATTGGTTCTCTCTCTCCAATCTTGTTCAACATCACCGTTTGAGTATTCTTGGACTACTTTTTGTAAGAAGGTTGTGTTGGGACTTGCTAGAGTAGAAGGCGTCTTCTCACTGATTCTCTTCCTTGTCTGTTAAAGAAGAGGCAAAGGTTCATTGTTCTTAAAACACATTTTAGAAGAGGTGAAGGTTGGTGTTTGACCATTAAAGAAGAGGTTTTTTGCTCTTCAAAACCATTAAGGAAGAGGTGAAGGTTTGAATCACTTCCTTGGCCATGAAAGAAGAGGGTAACATTTGTACTTTCTATTATTCCTTGTGAGGTTAATACAAGTTGATTGTTAGAAATCTTTGTTGGGAGAAACTATGTAGTGGACGTACGTCTTTTGACAGAGCCACTCTGCATTGGGTGTCTCATATAGTTTGCTTTCATCATCCAATTACTTCCTTTATCTTTCATCTGCATTATCTTTTAAGAAAATTGTAATCTAATCTCCTTAGTGTTTGGAATTGCATATGATTTATGTTAACTCTATTCACCCCCACTTCTAATGCACATCAATGGTATCAGAGCGACTTCAAGGAACTTTAGAAGGTCTTGAATATGGGGGAAAATCTAATGGGAGAACTCAACCTTGAACATTCATTTGTAGGACGACCTCTAGTGTTTGACAAGGAAAATTACATATATTGGAAGATAAGGATGCAATACTACCTCCACAACATCGACTTTGACCTTTGAAGAATGGTTTCCTTAGCATGTAAACCTCCAATGATAGAAATAGACAAATAGGATCCCGTTAAGGTAAGAAAGACAATTGTAAATGCGAAAGTAGTAAGTATTTTATACTCTTATCTATCTCATAATGAATTGAATAGGATATTTTTTGGAAACCACATATGATATATGAAAAAACCTTTCATCTACACATGAAGGAAATCAACAAGTCAAAAGTAAAAAGGTTACTATGTTGAAACATAAATATGAATTATTCTGCATGACTAAAATTAAAACTATTGGCAAAATGTATGCTTGATTTTATACTCTAATAAATGAATTGAGTGCCTTTGGAAATCCTATATCATAGGAAGAGAATATCTCCAAGATTCTTAAGTCATTTGCTGTAAAAATTCAAAAATAAGGTCACTACTATCGAAGAATCTAGCAACCTTATAAAATTATTGATGGAACAACTCATTGGAAAGTTAGAAACACATGATGTGAAGCTTCATGAAGAGGCCAAAATGAAAGAATAAGAAAAAGATGCTAATAAAAGGATCCTAGCATTAAAATCAAAAGCTTCCAAGACATCTTATAATGACTTATATAGTAGTGAAGAATAACTACATCATAAAGGTAAGTAATATATATATTCTTCTTCTAAAAAGATATTAAAATTGTCTCTACTAGATGTCACATATGTGGAGAGAAAGGACATTAGAAATATAAATTCTTGAACTCAAGAAGAAGAAGAAGAATATGCATCATTCCACTTGGGATGATTTTTCAAACTCAAAGGTAAGTGATGAAGAAATATGTTTTTTATAGAACAAAAGGATCGATTCATTACTTGTTCGCCATACAACATCTACAGTTGGGAAGAAAGATACAACATGAATAAACAAAATCAAGTTCAGTAACCCAAGAGCACAACAACTCATGTCGGAACAAGAGTGAGACATTTCTTCATTGATTCTTCTTCCTTGAGGCTGTCTTAAGTAGCTTTTCATGAAGAATTCCTTCAACCTGAGCATTGAGTAGTGGTAGAGGTGTTGGAATAAGACGATATTCTGCTCGTATATCAACTCAAACAAAGCCATACAACTGAGTAATAAGATCAATCCAAAGTAATAAGGAGACCTAGCCATAGCTAGAGATCTCATCACTCTCCCGAAGAGAGGTCACAACAAAGTGTGACAGATAAAACACCGACTAGAGGTGACAAATAAATTCCGACAAGCGGTGACAAACCAGGAAGATAAACTGCAACTAACCCTACTGAATAGAAAAGAAAAGAAACAAACTGATATGAAAGAAAAGGAAACACAGGAAAGGGGTAGGAAAAGCCAGTGGCAACAGTAGGATTGGTATCCCTGAGGTATCTCACGTCAGCTCCAACACCCCTAACGAACACTAGTAGCAACCAAAGAAGAAACTACTGTGTTCGGCTCCCCTTCAGAGCACCTTCCAAAACTAGATCTAAGATCCCAAATTCTAGCCTCTGAAGGTAGGGGCGTGAAGCAGAAGGAGAGGAGAATAGTCATGAAGCACCTTGAGAGATGTGATCTGACTATAGACTGACTTGGATGGCCCTGGGGGAGCAGGATGGCGCACCTAGGCCGTCGTTCCCCCTCCCCCAGGATTGGCGAAGTTGAGCCCTAGTCACCCTCTCAGTCGCACGGGAGAGGGAGCCGCAAGTGATGAAGCAATATGTCATCATGCAGTTGAATGCTTCATAGTGGAGCATGAAGAAAATGATGATCATGATGAAGATGCACAAGGTAATGATGATAAGGTATATCTCTCAACGTTTTCTAAAATGAAACTTATTGAACTTGTTGAACTTACTTCGGATAAAGTTGAAAAATATAAGAGAAATAAAAATGAATTGGCAAATATTATTGATTCCTTAAATAAAGGACTTAATAAGATAAATGATCAATACGAAAGTGAAAAGAAAAAGATTGATGAACTTGTTTCCAAAAATGATTCCTTGCAAACTTAAATGACTATTGTTTTAGACAAACTGAGTAATATGGAGAAACCACTAATTTATTACTCACATTTTTATTAAGATATTATAATTGAAATAAATGATGAGCTAAATGAAAAAATTGATAGAAAAAGAAAATTCTCAATTTTTACTACCAAATACTATCTATTTATTGCCAAGGAAAATGAATAGTTGAAAATATCTTGAGAAAAAAAATTTCAAATAGCTAAAATAGTTTGAATAATGTGTTTCATTCTCATTCTCATGTTAGTACTCATGGACTTAGTTATATTCCTCAAAATGAAAAAAGAAAGAAAAAGAAGGGTCCTATTTTTGTTAAACCAAAATCTATCTCTTCTAATCTTGTTAGTCATGTTACTTGTTGTGGTTGGGGGAGATATGAACATTATACTTTTTCATTTCCTATTAGAAATAAATGGGACAACAACATGGTTTGGATCCCTAAAACCTCCTTTCAAATGATGTTTTAAAGATAATGAGTTTAAATGGATATCTTTTTTATATTTCTCATAAATTATGTTTTTGACAAGTTTATAGTTGCATTTAAAAATAAAAGGTTTGATAGAGCTCGAAAATCAAATATAACAATTATTTTTGTTATCTTTGAAATTGGGTTTTAGATTCATTCTGTTTCTTGATTTTTTTATTTTTGAAATATAAGATGATTGGTTTGACATGTTACATATAAATATTTTTGGTTATTAATAAATATCTCTATCTGAATGGTTCAATTCTTAGTTTGATCTTACTTTTAAAGAGCATGAGATCGAGGGAGAGCTCAAAATTATTAGTTATAAACTTGCATATCTATATCATTTTGTTCTTAAGGACTTATCTATATCAATATGGGCTCAACATTGTTTATATTTGGTCTAGAGATTCCTTCTTGACCTCAATTTGTGCTACATGTATTCTCTATATCATTTTGGGGCTTAATATCCCTTGAAAATGATTGAGAAATTCGTTTTGGTTTTTGTCATTGATTTTTATGGAAAATCTCTATAACATGGGGGACTTAACATTCCTTGCATTCATATTCAGATATTCTTTAGAAAATTGGTGTTATTCATGGCATTTCTATATCATGATGGAGTTAACTGCCTTACAATTGACTTAGAGTATCTTTCAATATTTTTTTCTTAATGGGATCTTTTTATCATGTAGGACTTAGCATTCCTTCAATTGGTAATTAGATAACTTTTAAATGTTCCTTGATCAAATATGGATTTTTGTTTATGAAATGTATCTCATTTCAAATCACTACATCCTTATTTTTCCTTGGTACTATATATTCCCTCTCCAAAATGCCTATTTTGTTGAGGGGGAGTGTCTCATTGAGGGGGAGAATGGGTAACTATAACCGCTTTTTGACTTTGACAAATGGGGAGAATAAAATTTATGAAGATAATTTTGACTTTCTACAACCATTTAAAGGTATACTAAATTGTCTAGTTCTAATATTATCTTATAGAAATATTTTTCATCATAAAAAAGGGTGAAATTGTTGGCTTTTTGGATCTTCTACACTCTAACATTGATGACGCAAATAGTTTCCATTTGTGTCACTAACATGTGAATTTAGTATTTTAAGTGATCAAGGAAATTAGACCAGATCCAATAATAAAGAATTTGCAATATTATATGTGTTTAGATTCTTGTAGGATAAGTTCTATCATGTATATACTTTATACAAGTGCATTTTGTGCAACTTGCTTGGAATGATGTAAGGGCAAGTAATGATCAACCGTATCATATCCTAAACCCTTTTTCACTCTTATATCAAGTCTAAGATAGATAGGTATCATTAAAAATCATTCAAAACTTTTTCCAAAAGTTTAGAAATGTATTTATAGATACATTTTCGGTCGAACTACACTTCGGGTGAGAAAGAGAAATTTTAGGCAAAATGACATTGTAGAAAATAGTTGTAGCAAATAGTTGAGGAGAGTAACTCTCGGTCAAACTATAGTTCGACCAAGATGGATCTAGGTTGAAGTACAGTTCAACTGAGAATCAGTCTGCAATCAAAATGAACATTAATTTTCAATCTATTATAAACTAAATTTCTTACATTCCTACTACTAGTTTAGCATTTAAATTTGTAAAAACTCTTCCAACAACTATATTGATAATTTTTAAGTGTTTCCTATATATATGAGTATCTATGAACACTTAGAAGATACACATGAGAAAATCTGTTATGTATTATCTTTCTCCAAGCTTAGAGTTCTACAATGTTATCTTAAAAATCTAAACAAGAGATCAACAATTATGTCATACTCCAACAAATATAGCCTTGCCTATCCTTGTGGAAGGTCTTCGCTTGTTCATAGAGAGCTTCTTATTGTAAATCTTCTAAAGAATTGATATTTGTATATTGTGAGCATTGGTGTTCTCTCTCCAATGTTGTTCAATAACATAGTTCGAGTGTTCTTGGACTACTTCATGCAAGAAGGTTGTCTGTGGACTTGCTAGAGAAGAAGGAGTCTTCTTGTAGATGTTCTTCCTTGTTCATTAAAGAAGAGGAAAAGGTTTGGTGCCTTCAAAGATGTTAAAGAAGAGGTGATGGTTTGATGCTCTTCCTTGTCTAGTAAAGAAGAGGTCCATTGCTCTTGAAATACATTAAAGAAGAGGTGAAGGTTCAGTGCTCTTCCTTGTCCATGAAAGAAGAGGGTAACAATTGTACTTTGCATTATTCCTTGGGATTTATAAAAGTTTATTGTTACAAATCATGTTTGGGGACAAATAGATAGAGAACTGGCATCTTTCAATGGGACCGCTATTCATCAGGTGACTCATGTGGTTTTCTTTCATCATCCAATTACTTGCTTTATATTTTAGCTGCATTATCTTTTAACAAAGTTGCAATCTAACCTCCTTAGTCTTTGGAATTGCATAAGATTTATATTTGCTCTATTCATCTCTCGAGATCACATCACTTGGTATCAAAGCAGGAACTTTAATAGATTTTGAAAATGGCAGAAAATCTAATTAGGACAACTCAAACTTGAAGGATCATATGTAGGGAAACAATTGGTGTTTTATGGGAAAATTACATATATTGGAGGAGAAGGATGCAATAATACTTCCAAGGCATCAGCTTCGACCTTTAGAATATAGTTTCCTTACCATATGAACCTCCAACAATAGAAATGGATAAAAAGGATCAAGATATAGTAAGAAAGGTAACTCTAAATGCTAGAGTAGTAAGAAATAAATGATGAGATAATTGTTAAATTGATAGCACAAGAAAAATCTTAATTTCTACTACCAAATATTAGCTATTTCAATACAAGGAAAATGAAAAGTTGAAAATATCTCTAGAAAAAATTTAAATAGGTAAAAAACATGTTGAATAATGTGTTGCATTCTCATTCTTATGTTGCTACTCATGGACTTGATTATGTTCCAAAAATTGATAAAGTAAGAAAAAGGAGGGTGCTTTTTTGTTAAACTAAAATCTAACTCTTCTAATCCTGTTAATCATGTTACTTTTTGTGGTTGTGGGAGATTTGGGTGTTATGCTTTTTCATGACATGTTAGAAAGAAAAGGGACAACAACATGGTTTGGGTCGCTCAAACCTCCCTCTAAATGAGGTTTGAAATTCATGAGTTTAAATGGATATCTTTTTTATCTTCCTAGGACACAGAGAAGGTAGTGTGGTTGCATGGGCAAAAGCTAGATTTGTCTATGAGAATGTATTATAAATTTACATTGCATTTTTATTTGTAATTCTTTTCTATTTGTGTATATAATTATCATCTAATATGAGAATACATGTAGATCATAGTACCTAAGGAGCCCTCTACAGTTCCTCCACCAGTTCCTCCTTAATTACTTACTCAGATTGAAAATGACCTATTCCATTCGCTATGTCCTAGTCGTAGGGTTTGGCACTATAGTTACACAATTTGGAAGAAGGGTCAAGTATGATGATCCATGTCCAGGAGGATGTTGCAGGTGAAGATCACAATACTAGTGTATTCTTGACAGATTTTGTGGAGGTGTTTGCTTATGATTGTTTGAATACAACTGTGATATAATTTTGTATATGGTGATATCCTGTGGCTAAATACCTCATTCTATATATGTTAAAAAATATATATATTTTTTCTTATATAAAAATCAATATGTATATGTTTTGCTACTATACATAGATGGTGTGTGGATAGTTCACATTAACTGATGTCGAATTTCTAGTTCAATTGTTGATTAGATGTGTAGATAGACATCTAGTATCTACACATGATTACTTCTCTACCACATTGAAATAATTTAATACTATGGGAAAGAGTGTGATTGTAGATCCTTTTAATGTTAAGTACATTACAGACACTTTGCTTATAGTTTGAACTTTTGAATTATATTGCATTGTGGAATTTAAGTTTTCTTTTGCTTTCCTTCTTTTCTCTTAGTAATAAGCATTGGGATTTGATGGAAATTATCCCCCATGATGTTATATGTGCATTATCTAGAACCTTTGGGTAACGAAATACGGAGTGGGGGACACACAATGGTAGTGGCATTAGTGCATAATTAAATATTTTTATCTATCAATATATATTAGTGTTTGCATCATTACATGACTTTTTTCATTCAATTAAATGTATGACTTTAACTTATGTGTATAAAATTATTCAAATAGGCCAGAGGAAAGGTAGAAAAAAAATTGTTAACTTGGAAGAATATTAAGGTAGTTTCTAACTCCAATACATATATATTACAACCATGCTTACTTTTATTGATTAATGTTTTGCATAAATATAAATTTATCATGCCCAATATAAGATAATAATAGGGCATGCATATACTATGTGATGAGGTATATAGACCTATTGTCAAATAGAGGTGATAGGACATTCATTCTATACAAAAGGTAATTTATATAGTTTTGATCATCATAATTAAATAGTCTCACTTGATATATAAAAAAATCAAATCAAACTCTTAAATTATATCATTCTCTTTATAGTTGTTTGACATAAACAACCCTATACTAAAGAAGAGCTAGAGAGGTACGAGAAGGGTTAGCACAATCCTTCATGAAGGAAATTAACTTTGTATTATATTGGGATAAATATGTGTTTTCTAAATTTTAATGTCATTATTTCTATATACTTATGATGGTTATGACTTTTCACAACTTTAAATTTGATGCAAGTGAATTGTTGATGCATATGTGAATGATGTGTGTATATATGCATATGTGTGTTAATTAATGTGAAAAAGAATGAATACAATGAGAATTACATTTGTACATGTGATGAGAATGAAATTCAAGAATGGAATTGCATGTGTGTTTTATGAATTGTGTTTGGGCATGAGAATGGAATTAAGTGTTGATGAGAATAGAAATGCATATGTACGAATAAATTGTATGGATGTGGACTCTTGTATATGTTTGTTATTACATGTTTTGTAGGTATGTCGGCCTATTGTTAATCTAAAAATAGGATGGAACTGTTGGTTATACTAAACTGCATGTTCTGCATCTAGCTGAACCACCGGATAGTAGGTCTGTGGACCTGCTATATGAAAAGCAACCTACAACATCAGTTGCTATAAAAACTAACACTCTAGATTTTCTTCATTGATTTACCATCAAAATAAAATACACAACCGTCTTAATCAGTTAAAATTTTAACTAATAAGGAAGAACAATGTTGCTTATCTTAGATAAAATGAATACTATGATTCAATTAGTATTGTTAGTTTCTTTGCACTGAATTGACTACACATACCTATCTTGTTGGTTCCTTTATACCGAACCAATGATGATAATACTAGAACAATCTTATAATTATTGTTAATATAACTCTGTGACATCAGTTTCTATTTCATAGCAACTAAAAATGGGTCTATATCGTCAATTTTAGCTTACCCTAGAAACTAATACAGAGGGTTCTTAGTTGTAGTGTCACCCACTTAGCTATCAGTAAAAAATCAACATCGTAGGCAACACTATAGATGGTATATGTAGTAGTGATAGCTTGTCATAATTCCATCAGACTTATCACAAGTCCCCCCAAATTATGGATCCGACTTGTCATTTTTTCATTTAATTTTATTCTTACACCATGTTATATCTTAAGAGACTAATATAATTATCTTACATGAATCTCACATAGTCTATGTACCAATATATGTTGAGTTAGGTATTGATCACTTAAAGGGATCAATGTCACATGACATTGACCATGTAAAACAACCAATATCTCGTAGCTAGAAATTAAACATTTGGGAGTCAAATTGATTGATTGGGTTGATACCAACTTTGAATCAATAACCTTTGTAGATGGTGGCCTGGTAACATCAGAATATCGACACATGAAATAATTTTAATACCTTGTTAGGAATTATTTAAATAGAGACTAATAAATACTTAATTATTTTCACTAAAAGACTATGAATATTGAATGTATAGGAAACATTACTAATTATTATTGATAACAACCTTTACTCACAGACTTCTAAACTATAACTTTTGATATTTGATATACATCATTAAAGATAATTGGATGCTATATTTTTTGTGTTTCAACATGTCTTCTTCATACATATTGAATTTGAAATTTATTATGATGTGCATTCTATATATATTGAATTATACACAGTCAAATGTATCGTACAAGAAAATAAACAACCACTTAAGTAGTTCTAAGTTTTCTTGATCCAATAGTATATTCTATGTTTATGTAAATTAGGAATTTCAATCAATTAGAGGCTAGAATAGATAATAAATAGACAAGATGTACTATCTAGGGTGTAATGCTAACCCAATAATGGGACCTTATGTTTGAGTTTGCCTAATGAGGATCTCAATCTACACTTTGAGAATTTCTTGGAGTAGAGTTTGATGATGAAGATCTATGGTATGACCAAGTGCGGACTCCACATGATTGTGTTATATTTCTCTTTGAGATCTATGGATGAGCAGTGGTTCTTAGGATTAGAAAAAGGATCTTTTAAGACATAGAATGTTAATAATTCATGCCTAGAAAGACTACAGAAATGTTTAAGAAAATCCCAATCTTTAAGCAACAAGTTTGCTAAAACCTTTTCAAGTCTTCAAAGATATAAAAGGAACTCCTATGGTAGTTTCCCATCATAAGATACCCAACTGGAACCAAGTCAACACTATCTGTATGTGGATTCGATTATAATTTCAATACTTTGATTGATGAAGTCTTCATCAGATGTTTATTTATGAAAGGATCTATTGAGAGATGGAAATTGATATGAAAAGTTCCAATGAACTCATATAATCAGTTTTTGCACCCCAAAAATGTGGTATATACAAAATTTAAGCACTTACAATCTCAACATTAAAGTTTGATAGTCTCACCATGAAGGTGATAGTGAGTATCAAATGAATGAATCAAATTATAAGGTGCACATCTTGTGATGGATCACATGTAAACATAGATTCTCGTCTTACAAGAAATATTAAGATGAATGATAAAAAGTACAATTTTATTGGACATACCAAAGGAACAATCCCCACTCCAATGTGTACAACCTGTGATAGAGAACCATCTGAATATCATTTGTAAGGAAATAAAACAACCAAAACGCCACCACTATATGGGTTGTCAATCATTAAGGCTAAACAAGACAAGCCAAATTGAATATATTATCATAAAATTCATGAATGAGGCTTCTTCCCTCATGAAAAATCAAGTACAATCCATAAAGGGATTGAAACATAATATGACACAACTATATTCAGTTATTGACAAACTCCAAAGGAACTATAGGAAATTCCTAGAAACACATAAGCAAATCTAAGGGGATAACATGTCAAATACATATGATGTAATTTCTTAGACCATGTTGATCAAAGAATAGAGACTTGTAAACAACTAATGAAGATCCAAAATTGAGATCATGTGAAGCACATGGCACTAATGACTAAATCTATTGTTAGACATACAAGGATAGTAATAAAAACTAGTTTATACCAATAGGTAATGCTCAAGGTTACTTAAGAGGTAAATATAAAATCACTCCTTCTTTTGGAGAAAAAAAATAATAAAAGAAATGAGTAGAAGAATCAGAATTGAAATAGCCAATGACAACTTTATAAATAGTTTAATGAATTTTTAAAGAAGACATTTGTCGACATGACACCATAGATATGGTAGATGGAGTGAGCCGGTAAGACACAAAAAATAAGTATCATACACCCCCAATCTGAGTACAATAGTTCAACCACACCTCCCTGTCGAGAATCATCATCCTAGATAATTAACAATGCATGTGGAATGGTAATTTGCATGTTAGTACCATCTTTTCTTACCAAAGGAGCTAGTATCATTATTATACCACTAACCATTTCTACTAAGATGACTTTGAGGACATTGACTAAAGTGGCAATGACATTTCCACATGGAGGATCACTATAGAATATTCTCTAAAGTTGTAACCAAAATGTGCTACCAAGGGTGTATAGATCTATTATCCCATTGAATTTTTTATAAAGTAAGAGGATAAGAGATAGAATATGTTATCTTGGACACCAATTATTCAAGATGTAAACAACAATGATTGATGTTGATGCATGGATGAAGAAAATCTAGATAAAAAATAGTAAATCATATATTCCATTGTGATTTTTTACCAAAATTTAGGAGCAGATACAATGACCAAATTCAATATGCTACCATCAATAAAAAATAAAACATTTCCCTATTAATAGGAGGAGAATAGTGTGAATTTGAGTTGAGTGTAATAGTTGATGTTTCAAGAGAGGCTTGTATTGGAATTGAGATGAGTTTAGAGATGGTACATTCAGAGTTTGGTGACATAAAGTATGATTTGAAGAACCATAAAAATCAATTCGACTTCAAATAAGTAAGAAATCATCATATCTATATTAGGCGTAAAACTCAAGTGCTCATGGGAGACAAATTAATATTATTTTTTCTCACTTTTTTACTTCATAATATATATTTGGTATATTATAAGAAATTGTGAAGGGAAAAAATATCATTATGCTTTCAGGTCAAAAGATGGCAAGAAAATCAAATTTGAGCAAACACTCAGTTGATGCGTGTAAACAAACACACATCATGTTGAAGTAAGAGAAGAGGAATGGAATTAGTCTGACCTTAGACATATGGGGTTATTCATTTTACATGCGTTGTTTCCAATATATGAAATTTCATGCAATGTAGAACATAGTGTTTCCACAACACATCAAGTTGAAACCTAATAAGAGAAATGGAATAAAACTGTCCTCAAACATAGAGTTTCAATCATTCGGAACATGTGTTTTCTACTAGATGGAATTTTTATGCAATGGTGAACATAGTGTTTCAGTAACTAAACATGAGATGTCATGCTATGAGAAAGAGGGAAAGTAGCATGGTGTTAGGCACACTATAATGTCTCTTCAACATTATATTTTGATGTGAAGTTGAATAAGTATAAAAGTAGAAAAACAAAATGTGAGAGAACTCCATTTCACTTGAACAAAGTTTGCACATGAGTTAATCACAATAGTCAAACTATGTCCCACTATGGACACAACATGTAGATTACAGATTGGGTTAAATAAACATTGTGATAGGAAAACAAAACAATCTTGCACTCATCCCCTTAGTAGTTCAAGACATCATTGTCGCCACCATTTCTCACAACCAAATACATGAGGAGAATTAGAAGAATTACTAAGAATTTCAAAGGGTTATGGAGTTTCCTCCTTTACAATTAGTTGATGGTCATTAGATGTATTGTAAGAGAATAAATTCTTAGTAATAATTCATTTTTATTAGGTTCAAATTAATAAAGAAAACTATTTGATGTAAACATGGTTACTTTCTTGAATATGAACAAAAATAAGTTGATAGATTAATACTAAATAATAAATTAATATTTAACATAAATTTACAGATATATCACATTTGCACCTTTATTTACATCTAAAATGACTTTTTATCCCTAGTGTACTAAAGTGTCTTAAATATTCTAAAAACTCAAAATACCAATTTTCTTAGATGATATTATGTATCATATACTTCTCCTCATTTTCTATATTGGAAACATTTATAGATAACTTAACATGTTGAAATAAGTTTTTTTCACAAAACCCTAGAGATTAAATTTTATTCATCCTACTCTCTAGTGAAGCCCAAATATAATTGAAACTAACATGGATATCAAGAGACAACCAGTGAGGTTTCTCATTAGAGAATGAAGGAAGTGAGAAGGAATATATAGAAATGGCATCATCTATCCTATTTTATCTACGCAGAATGAAGGAAATGCATAGTTGTCCATTTCCCTCATTCATTTTCAAAACCTCCACTTATGAGGCTCCATCATTCTAGTGGTGGATTGGTATCCTGTAAGCACATCAATTGCAGAAGATGCATCAGAGTAGATGATAACATTGGCCCACTGTTGTTCTTTACATAGTTCAACCCCATGGAGAATGGTTGATACTTCAGCCTTGAGCACACATGAAGCATGCATAGGGAGGCCCCAGTCTAGTATGCATTGGCCATTCAAATATACCACATTGATGTCTGAGTCCATCCTCAGTGAGTATCCTTGAAAGAAAACATCAATGAAGATGACTATGTCACATCCAGTTGGGTGTTTTGTGATCAGGAGAGAGTTGTAGTTGACATGTTTGCTAAAGAGATAAGGAAGGACACAATATATTGAGTTCTTTCTTTGATGAAGGCAATTATGATAGACTTGGGTTTCACGACGTCACATTTCCTTGTTCATTGTAGAACTTCAATATTGCCCAACATGTTGTTGCTATTAGGATCACATTGGAGGAGTTGGAAGTAGGCATGGTGACTGAATTCATCCAATCCACTTCATTTGTAGTGAAGAATCAGAGATCCATGTTGAGGGCCTTCCATATTGGTTTACTTGTTGGACAGTCCTGTAGACAGTGAATGAGGATGTCCTTATCATTATTTCAAATAGGAAAGAGATCATTGTTGATGACGTGTCTCCATTTCATTTCCCAGTTAGTTAAAATATCTCAGTGTTGAAGTAGCCATAGGAAAACCCAACATCTTTGTGGTATATTGGAAGACCATAGTTTCCTCCATGTGTGTGTGTTGTCTTCATGTGTAAAGTGGTGGATCCAGGAGTAGGCTACACAGATAGTGGGTATCTCAGTGGGTTCACATGGTCAAGCCCATGTGTCATTATCTTCCAAATGCACAAATAAATCAATTTTACCTTTTTAATAAACCACAACATTAAATCAATCTAATTCCTTTAATTTTCTAAAAAATGCTAAATACAATTGGTACAACATATATCATAACTTTTGATATTATATTAGAAACTTAATATACTTGAATACTTGTTATTAACCTAAAAATACATAAAATGCACCTAGACATATTAAGTGGTTGAAATGAATCAAAATGAAAAATTAGGAATTTATTAAATTATTCCTAGGTCCAATCTACCCCCCCCCACAAATTTTGGTCCCAATCGAAGTTCATTTTCCTATTAATTGAATGGCTCGAATTTCTATCTTTTAATACACACACTAATGTATTCAATATTTTCATAGAAATGCCATTTCATTTCACTTTATTTGAGTAATATTCCTCTTCCCTCCTACGTATTCCCTAGTATAGCATTATTTTATGAATACAAACACCGCCTAAAGGTTATGGATATGATATCATTTGTAACACCCAAGCCCACTTCCCAAGGCTCTACTAGAGTGTCAAGAGACGACCGGCCCCATAGACCATTGTGCTACTCAGGAAAAACTTTGTGACTAGTCAAAGGAGACCAGCCAACTTGGTCTGGTGAGCCAGTTTGGTTCTTGGAGTAGCACGTGCTGGCTCAGTCAGAAACCCATCTCCTCTTTGTGTTCCCCAATCACAGGGACTGGATGTGTGAACACTCTTCTTTAACCAGTTAGGAAGTTTTTCCTGGGTTGTGTGTGAGTGAGGACAAAGCGTGTAGTTAAGGCTAGTGGTGGTCTGTGGGGACACTCATTGTATCTAAAACTCTACTTGAGCCTTGGGCAGTGGATTTGGGTGTTACAAATGGTATAAGGGTCGTAACCCTCTAGTAGGTGGGACCCAAATTGGCATGTGGCATGCCAGTCTTGAGTCATGCAGTCCAGGCATGTCTGAAAGGGTTTTCCACGGTGATGTAGTCATCCTTGTGTTGGTATTTTGGGATTAGGATTTGTGTGTCCTTGGGCCATTCATGGTCTTCCTTGAAATGGGAAAATGATTATGAGGCCATACAATTGAGCCTTGATGAGGATGTCAACTGTCTAAGTGGGAGAGATTATAACGTCCCAAGATTTTAGGCCTCGGATAAAATGATCATAAAATAAATGATTGGACTACCCATTTCACCAAGGTGTACCTCCTTTTCAGGGATACCATATCTAAAGAACTTTGTTGTTGATCGTGCTCAACCTAGAGTAGGACTAGGATGGGTGACTAGTCAAGAAGTTGACCCCGACTTACATGTGAGTGAGGACAAAGCACACAGTTAAGGCCAGTGGTGGTCTGTGGGGCTAGTCACCATTCTTGAAACTCTACTAGATCCTTGGGAAGTGGTCTTGGGCATTACATCCACAAAACGCAGCCTCCACTACAATCAACTTCTCATAGAGAGTGAACACCTGGATGACCTCCGACCATTTCTAAAATGAAGAAAAGACTAAAACTCCTCCTATTACTTACTATAGGATTCATAACCCATAGAGTATCTCTATGTGCAGAAGGACTACAGATGCCTAGAGAACCATGAGAACCTACCTTGAAAAATGTGTGATTCCACAAAGTCCATTTTCTTCCAGATGAGTTTTTATTCAGTCCCATGTACATGGTTCTCCTCCCCAAGAAACCTATCATGGCATAAGATCACTTCTCACTAAACATGGTAATGAATTTGTAGATATTGTATCACCCCTAATGGAGTTTGGCCACTTGGGAGGTATATGGAGTGCATACAAGGACAAACATTCTCACAACAATCGGCTAACAGAATAATATATAACAAATTGATATATAGTGAGTCAGTTATTAGCCTCATATGTCCACTTAGTCTAGAAACTAACTAACCATTACAAAGATTATGTCTTGTTCAATGTAATATAACAGGATAATCTAAATGTTGAGATATAACAAAATCACACTAACACATTAGGTAAGTCAATCCATTACATATCATATCATGTTAATATACATACATATCTAGTATACTAATACTTGAATTAGAATGTCTCAAATTTATATAGACTTAAATTCTTAATATCAGCACATTACATGATATATTAGGTATTATTCAAAGTTTTTAAGATATAAGAGTTGGTCATAGACATGGCCCATATTAAGGCCTTCATACAGGAATGTCAGGATGGTGATTTTGCTTAAATAAGAACCATTAATTTGTAATGGTAATGGATATAATAATCTATCAGAAAACTAAATTCCAAAGAATGGATAGTAAATATACTCAGTACAATATGATATCAATTAGAGAGTTACTTGAATCAAATTATACATGTCTTTATTTAAATAAGAAATCTAGATAGGAAGGCATTAGTTTAAAACATAATTTTGTGAATGTCTTTGTATTTTGAAGTATAAACCTATATGATCACTTCATTTAGAATCAAATGTAAAGTTTATACAACTATAAATACACCATAACCCATAGATAAATGAATAACCTTAAGGTTCTCAACTTATTTAGATAAAGATAATGATAGAATCAGAACTTAGCTGGTTGTAAACAAAATGGTGATTTGAAAAAGAACAAATCAAAACCTATGAATATTGACAATAAATAGATTGATGTGTCAGCACATAAGATTAGGTGATAACTACATACACATTTGAATATTCCTAAACCCTAGCATGACAATAGGCAACTAATACTAGGTTTGAACATACTTCTAATTATTATTAATGGGAAATTGTAGACTATGTGTGTTATATAGGCCTAGAAGGACAAGGTGTGAGATTCTCCCCTAGAAATAAGGATGACCGTGAAGAGCATATATATGGTTCTCACTTGAGATATTTGGATAATCATATTGTTTTCATACCATTTTCTTTTTCATTATCATTTAATGAGGCATGATCATTTAATTGTTCTAAAATTGAATAATCATTTGAAGATACCCTTATAGGTTTGACATCATTCTTGATGATTTTGATCCCTCGTTCATGTTAATCTCATATGAAAAAGTATTTGGACATGAATACCTTTTTCTATTCACATAGAACTAAATTAATGATGATGACTTATTTACTATTTGCCAAGCTATATTATACAAGCAATTGTGACACTTGCTTAGCATCACATAACTTATGAGTGGGGTATCGGGCCTTAATTGCACATATTCATTGATATTATTCCCTAAATGGGGTTGTATGGCTTAGTTATAGAAGATTCGTAGTCTATGAATCACAAATATTTTCCCATGGTTGCACATATTCCTTGGGTTTTAATCCCGTAATAGGTAGTATTACTTTCTATAATGTTAGATGTTACTCATTGTGTCGTTCACATTCATGTTTCTTGCTCTATATTTAAGCATTGTTGAACAATTATTCATGGAAAGTTAATTGATCTACTAAATTGATATCTCTTGAAATTCCTCATAATAATATTTACTTGTATCATGAATTAGAGTTACCTTTTCTTCTACATGCTCTTATAAAATTTGAACTCTATCCATCTTGACTTATTTTCTAAATTTCACTCCATTGTGCCCAATTAATAATTTTAGCACATACCCATATTTTTGTATGTTTCTCTATCTCTTATTGATCTTGGGAATATTCTTATATCCATTTTAGTTTTATATTAAGGACATATACATACATGTTGGACCTAATGATACAACAACCTAGATTCTTTGGTTTGCAAATTAGATGAGACAATCTAATATTGTCCTATGTAGGATTTAAACTAGTATAATCTTATGTCTTGTAAATATCATGTATGTTATATACTATCTTTTGATGTTTACTCTAATTTAATAAAGATTGTTGATGGATTTTTCATGATACATATGTTTATCCTTCAGATGTATATTGCTCTAAACTCCTTATGGTCAAATTGTTAATATTATTAAAGGAACCCCCCTAAATAAACTAATAAATGAAAAAGAAATAAAAAGATTCGAATGGTTCATTGGATTAAAGTAAATATAGGGACCACGAGAACCCCGTATTTACATGTATTGATGCTCAACAAACCACTACACTCTATAATCCATTTATTGATTTCATCTTCTTCCTCCAAAACTCCATTCCAATCCCTCCAACCACCTACTCTTGCACCATTTACCCCCTTTATTCATTATTTCAAACTCCATTTACAATGTTTCCATCTTTCAAACCACCTCCTAACCCTTCCACACCACATATATTTCCCCTTGTCATCACCTTTTAGAACTACTATAACAAGGCACCATGGAAGTTACCTTGATAGGCAGGTAGATGAGGATCTACCTTTGTTGTAATCATGCAACATATAAGTGAATTACTTTGTCAACAATAATACACAATCAACACATAGGTTCTTAGTACTATAAGGATCCATGCAAGATATATTGTATTAAAAAGATTGTCTAGAGAGAAGTAGTCAGTGAATAACATTTCCACACACCCGCAAGAAATTTCCCTAGGTTCTTTATTCCACTAACCATGGAGCTAGGCAAGACGTATCTAAAATGAAAATAATTTTTAAATAACCAACCTATGTGTAGTCAATCTATTGCAACAAGGAATTATAATATCTCATACATGTCTTTACTCAAATAATATATCCATGCCTCACAAGGAGGATGCCCATAAGGAGGATGCAAAGAGACCTTGTGTCAATAGTTGTAGAGTCGTCCTTCCTAACATATAGGTTCACCATTATATTTGAAAGAAAAAGGGCTTCATTCTAGATGAGAATATCATAATGGATGCTTCTAATACAATTTGTGTGATTCAAACACCTCTATGTGGTGGCAACATTGATAATAGAAGATATCAGGTGGTGATCATTATCACCAAGAGTGAGCTTTTAACCTAACCTAATCTTATTCCACAATTTTTTACTACAAAAGTAATATGAGTAAGTAAAGGAAAACAAATCTTACACTTTCAATGGAAAGAGGAATACAACATTATGATAACCCTTAAATTTAGGCATTTATGCTAAGTATATATATGATTTTGTTCCGTTATAGCCTTAATATGCATAAAATAACTCTATATATATATTTGGGAAAGTTGAAGGGCTATTTTATTCATCTTTCCCCTCTCGTGCAAGAAAATTGGGTAAATAGTTACACTGAGATGGATTCATAACAGAATTAAACATGGTAGTACTACTACCATTACAGAGGTCCAAGTTGATAATATCAAGAAGGTCGAAAGGTGGGCTTTTATAGAAATAAAACCCACCCTGGTTTTTGTTGTGGTACTTGGCCAACCAGTCTGCTTCCTTGTTACCTTCTCTCTTCGTGAAGCCACAAGTCCATCCTGGTTCCATCCTCACCTTGACCTCTTGTATCCACCTGGATAGTTTAGGAAAGTCTAAAGAATTTCCCTCAATGGCAAGCCTTGCATTTTTGGAGTTCGTTTCTATACAGATGAGTCTGTGATTAAGTTGTTTACCTATCTCAGTAGCTAAAGAAATTGCCATTACTTCTACTTACAAGGTGCTGCTTGCTCACACGATCTCCCCCAGCCACCTTGCCACTTTCCTTCGTGGTTCCTTCCGACTGCAGCAATTGTTGATCGGCCTGTACGTGTGTCGAAGGTGGCATTTGTGTTCATCTTGATCGAATCATTTGCAGGTCTGCACCAATTGGATGAATAATCCAATGTCGTCTTGGCCGCGTCACTTCTGGACCAGGCTTTGAAGGTAAGGGTGACATCCTTAATGATCTTGGTTTGGACCTGAGTTACTATCAACATCTTACTCTCGAACACGGCCTTGTTTCTCCGGTTCCAAATATTTATGTAATATATATCTTTCAAAAGATAGAGTTGCTCAACTAGCCTTTTTTTAGACTTGCAGGAACCAAACTCAAGATGACATCAATTCTCCAAATTTGCTCCATTAGGCATTATGTTATGTACACCAGCTTAGGAGACGGTTGTCCCAAGAAAGTTTTAATATTTTCGACCCAAATTTTGATGGCCTACCCCTTCATTAGAGATTATCCTCACCGCTCAGAATTTTCATCGACGCATACCCATCAACCTATAGTAATATCCCACACCCCCGAAGATATTTCATCCTCAGTGACCAACATTTGTTGAATATCAATGAATGTCAAAATCTTCCGTCATCACCGACCATCGAGATCTTCCATCATCAACGAGTGTTGAGATCTTCCATCATGAGCGGCCGCCAAGGTTTTTCATCATGAGTGACCATTGAGAACCCAGTAATCTCAGCGGCTGTTGGGACCATATCTCGGTGACTGCTAAACCTCTTCACCGTTAGTGACCTCCAAGAATATCCAACATCAGCGACCGCCAAGAACTTCTATCCCTATAAATACCCACCCCTTCTCGCTAGGTAGGGGTTCCTCTATTCAGAATTTTGGTTCTATTTTTTTTAGTTCCAGCAACCATAGGTTCCTAGATCCCATGAGAGAGGTCCAAGGTTTGAAAGGGCTGAAGATCACACCCAACATCCACCCTTTCAATTTACCTCCATCCAGCATCATTTTCCACCATCATCCACAAAGTTGCAACCATTCCCATCCACCTTCACCTCCATACACACCTCCAAGTTGCTATTTGGGGGGGTGGGAATCAAGGAGAAAGTAGGCCAAGGAATTAAGAAGATCAAGGAGGACAACCCAAAAGACAACTTCCAGCCCTTCTGGAGGCTAGGGAGCAAGAAAAACCTCACATTCACGGGCTAAATCTCTCCTTCAATATCTTTCTTCTAACTTTTTCCTTTGTTTCTATACAAATGATGTTCTTCCATCCTTGTTCAATTTCATCTATGCTTGTCCATGGTTAGTTGAGCTCCTTCTTGGATATGTATCTCATTTTGGGCATGTTTATGTACTTTTACCTTAAGCAAGTAGTTTTATTCCATATCTAGTATGTTTTCTATTCTATCTTCTCTTTCCTATTATGATTGTTGGTTTTGCTGATCTCTTTCTTGCTTGAGCTTCCATTTCAACCAAGATTGACAAATTAGTTGTAGAAATGGATAAGAGAAGGTAGTTTGGATTGAAATCTAAAATGAGGACATCTAAGGGAGGATCTATCTAGATCACCTGTAGGAAATATCCTACCAGAACCTTGAACCTAGTCGAGTTCACCTCTACCGGGCCCGAGTTCACGGTCTGGGTTGTATGCAGATTTTGTACTATTCCTAACATCTTTGAATATTTTGAACCTGAATGGGTATCCAATATATTCAGGGGTGTTGATCTATAATCCTTAAGAGAGGTTTTTGATCTTGTAAGGGGTTTTAGTCATGTTGTGCGAGAGTGAGTGGAATGACCCCACAGGAACAGCTACTAAGATACATGCTACATCAGAATGTTAATTGCTTGCTAGGGTGTTGACAACCATCTATTCCCGATAATGGGTTCATAGATTTCCCAACTTGTGAATACATAGCTAGGAACTCCTTCTCCTAATTAGTAGGATTTGATGGAATCTGTTTTCTTTACTTTATTTTGTTTTCATTCGTATTGTTTTACTAGACTCATTCTAGTTCTATACGTACATCAACTATTGGTTTGGTTTAAATGACACAAGAGCAGGATTTTAAGAATCATAAACATCCCCACATCCTTGTGTCTGACACTGTATATCTAATTCATCCTCGTATATTGAGTTGTGGGGATCCTTGAAGGTTTTAGGTTACAAAATTTAAAAGTCTGATTCACATTTGGGATCGTGCCTCCACATTTTGGGTGCGCACTCAGGGACCATCATATTAATTTGTATGATTTAACTTAGAAGATGATTTTTGACATGGAGCATTCTATTTACTATTCCAAGACTTCATGTTGAGTAATGTTGGTGTCATATCGTTGATGATATGTCATTGTCCACTAAGAAGGCACATTCTTCTCATAGTTGTAATAGTGTCTATGTTAGTTTCAATGTTGTTTTTGGAATTCTATTGTGGTGTATGATCACTAGGAGATGCCTTAAATGATGACATGTATTTCTATATGAATCTTGTAAATATGGATCTAAACAAGAATAAGGATATTCTAAGTTCTGGGTTAATTTGATGTATTGTTGAGAGAATTGAGTTATTTCTAGGATGCCACATATTGTAGGGGTGATCTAATTTGTGTTTTATTAGTGATGTATTTAGGCTTCATACAGTTGAGTGAGAAGCATGCTCATACATAGTTCAACTCTAGGGACACAACAAGGGTTCATTCATGCTTCTCAACCCACAATACATTTGATAGGCCAAAAGGCAAATTAAAAGTGAGAGGGAGCATAATAGAAATAACAAAAACAATAATTAATTTTATGTTGAGGTCTATATAGGTCCATCTAATCCATGAAGGACTCCATGAAGAATTAGTATACATGGGAAAACCCAATTTTTGTATACATGTACACAAACTCATTAGACACTTTGACAAGTAGGATGAGAAGACCAGTCAGATGTATAGAAACCTACATTGGGTGGATACATGTGACTTACTTGAGGAAAAATACCTTCACTCATATGCTCCACTACTAACAGTTCCACTACCTCTGATAGATTCTAAAACTAACTTACTAGAGTAGCAACTAGGTAATTTTACGATCCATCATTCTAATGGTGAGAATCTTATTTACGTCTCTCTCAATCATGTGATATTACAATGTGGACGATATGGAAATGAATCTTGGGGTGTGTGGGTGAAAACTATAAAGGTGAAATGAGTTAGGTAGTAGATAGTGAAACATATTTAGGAATGATCAAAGCAAGTGCCATCTTCATCTTAAATGAATATATAATAAATAATGTTCCACAAGCGGGGACTAGAAATAAGAGAAGCAAACAAAAGGATAAAATGAGTTTTCTATCACATGGATCTTTATACTTATGTCATATTGTAATCACGTATAATCAAGAATATCAATTGAAAAAAATCAAATCTAAATGGCAGTTTGTCTTGATTGTTTTTTTAATTAACTGTGTTATAATTTTAGTTTAATTTTGACAACAAAACAATCCAACATGAACTAGTCGTGTGCTTGAAACTATAGGAGAACCTAATTTAGGTGATTAAACACTCATATCATTCAACTAAATATGAAAACTAATTTTGTTTACCTTCCCATAATATCTGGAACAACCCTTGATGTCTATATAACCTTAGAAAATTATCAGGGACAAGTGTTTATTTTTGTATATTTGTCTAGATGCCTTCTTAAGTAGCATGATATCCTTAGGTACACCTTGGAAAATAAACAACGAATAACAATACAAGGATACTAAGTGGTAGTGTTATGTAATGAGTTTCGTAATATATCCTAATTTACTCTTTCATCCTTCCACATATATACATTGTATCTATAATTATGAGTGATAGTTGTAGATGACTCTCTAATTAGGAAGCTTGCATCTATAATGAAATTTATATACTACATATGCATGAAACCCTATACAATTTCATTATAATGCTTTATTATCTATTGATATCTCAACAAGACTCAATTTTATCTATAGTTTTCATAATGAATAACACATCTATTATAAAACATGGCACACATCATATGATTTTTGGATTTAATATGTGAGAGATATGAATTTATTAAAAAAAAGGTTGAAAAACTTCTTTCTCTTGTTCATTTCCTTTATTTCTCCTTTTCTTTTCCAAGTTTTGTTATTGTCCATTAGATACAGGACTCAAGAGATCACGTCATGCAAGCATACACCAGACCTGGGATCCTTCACAACTGGGTGTGTGATTATGGGGGCACTAGATTGGGACTCCAACTGATCATGTTCGCCAATCTAATGACCCCTGGATATCTACAATGTCTGGTTTTTCCTTGGGTGATGAGAACAAATGACAAACCTTGATTGTCATAGTTAAACCTCTTCTCATGTAGTTGTACATATATAAATTACTATGCCTTGTTGATCCAATCCTCTCAGAGGTCATCTATCTATAGATGAGGCTAATAGTTGAAGTTTCAAAACCTCTTCTCTTGCATGCCTTTACCAAGAAAATGGTCTAAGGTAGATACCAAACTCTTTCCCTTGCGACCCCTTATAATGCACATCCCTATCACCAATGCTATTTTATTGATAATGTCCCCCTCTCCCCCTTAAAAATTCCCTTTTTGAATTGACCATCTCCCACCATGTAACCCTTCATTGCTCTCCGTACAAGCTTCTTTGGGTCTTTCTCCTCCTCTCCCACCCAAGGGAAATATAAACCATCATGAGTTTTTGAGGACAAGATGGACTCATGTAGAAAGTCACAAATTATCTTGAGGTCCCCTGCCTTGACTCCTTCCTCCATTTATGAGCCTCATAGATGCCTACCTAGTAGGTTTTCAGTATGTCTTGATGGAGACAAAGAATCCCCATCAACCGATCAACATTATACAATTGTTCAATGATGAGGCCCGACCTAGCATGGCACTTAGTCCATAACATAGATACACACCAAATAACCCATTCATCAATTATCTAAAGGTCCCCACATTTCCAAATTAAGGTACGTAACTCCCTCTCTCATGAAAAATATATAGACCCTACTATCTTGCAATAAATGTGATAAGTCACTTATGTATACAAAAACAAAAAATAGATATACTATCATGATCAAAATATTATGAGACATCCATCAATATGGGTCCATGATTGAAATCTCACTTAAATAACACTTAATCTTGAAATATTGTCTTCCATATATACTTATATTTCTCTAAGTGTTTGATTCATATCCTTGTGAATACAAAAATCTAATCTAAAATCTAATCAGTATTTAGGATTACTCCTCATCATATAGAAAATTCCCTTTTTTTACTTGTAATGTCCATGATAAAATCCATACAAATTGAACACGATGTTGACATGGACTTTGGGGATGATTAATGAAGATTACCAAATTGATGTACCATTCATCCAACATTGGAGACCAAATGAAACATAAACTTGTCATTTTTGTGATAATGGAAAATATGGGGACATGGTGAATGAATTCCATCTAGGGTCAACCTAGAATTTAAACATCCTAGCCTAAATCATGTGGGTCGTATATTGATAACATTATTTCATAATTATCAATACAATTTAAATTAATTTATATAAGGTCTTTGACTACTGTTTTACCTAACTTACAAATATGCAGTGTTTGATTCTCAAATCAACATAAAATGTATGCTTTACCTATAAATTACATGATGATAATTATCTTCAAAATAAATATTTTATCTTGTTTCTCTCTTTATTTGACTAAGATACCTATTTCCTACTACTACCTTTTTGTTTTTTATATTAATATGTCGTGAAAACTCTAACACAAGAAATTTAATCTGTATACCCTATGTTGATACTTATACATGCAACCTTTTCTACTCAATAATGCGTTGTGAGTTTGAGTGGAACCTACAAATACATGTAACAAGGGTTAGGAGCCTGAAAACACATGCAACCTTCTCTTGCCACTGATTAAGTGTTTGAGATCGAGTTAACCTATGATGCTAATGGAGATATATGGGAAAGGGGTATAAGAAATACGATCTAAAGGCATTGTTATTGAATAATGAATCTTTTGAAACCAATGTTTCTTATGTTTTTCCCTTTCTATGTCCTATTAAAATATATATACATCTAAGTTATATATGATTTTTCATAGCATATCAATACGTTTGCATGTATGTAGTGCTATTCATGATGTATATAATGTAATAATATGAAGACCATATTATATACTAGACTAAGATATACTGCATCAAACCAGAACTCCATGAGGTTTTTTTTTAATAAATGGAATGATGTATATTTAATCTAGTTTAATTTTTCTCTCAAGATGTAATATATCCTTAGGTTACCTTCGGGTCCCTAAATAAACATTATGTTTCATTTGAATGGATATGGAATTTTGTCCATACATTGCATGTTGTGTGTGTATTGGGCCTCTCTGTGGTAGACATATTAAAATCCCTTTAGCACTATCTACCAATGAAAAATTATAAGGAGTTTGTTAATTGACCCATGATAGGGGAGCCTTTAGATGAGAACCACTTATGCTCTATCTATACCTGATCTAACACTATATTTATACCACTAGATCATATACTAAAACTTCTACAAAAAGGAGGGACAAACCCAAACTAGTCTTGAAGTGATCATAAACCTTAATACTGGAAAACAAACAAAAAAAGTGAACAAGTGTGTTATAGTAGAAAGTTATTATATTTATGTGTGTAGGGAAGAGAAAGTGGAAGGAAATGGGTAACTTGATGCTAAGGATGACTTCACTCCAATTATTAGTGTAGAATACATTCAATAATGAAAAACCACGAGAGGCATGAATATATTATGCTTCTTGTTTAACTACTAATGTTAGTGAGTGTAGAGTACATTTGACTTCATGAAGGTAACTAGTGGAAAGATAAATGTTGAATAGGTGATTCATTAGATCTATTGGTATTCTCTTGGTAAGATTGAATGAGAGATGTGGTTATGGGAGGACGATATTTTTTTTATTAGGCTCTAGATTGAGGATAAAAAAGTATTAACAATGGATTTATTTGATGAGAAAACAATTACCATTTAGTCATACTATACATCTTACTTATCTTGTATTATAAATTAATTTTACATACATTTTATATCCAATAATCATAGTATCACCTAATGACCTCAAATTTGATTTTGGTACATATATATACAGAGGATTTAATATTAATGGATCTTCATGTATATTTTGATAGTTCACAATACACATATTAGAAAAATCCATTGAGACACATGCCATATTTCCATACATAGAGAAGTTCATAATAAATACAAAGCAACATAATGTGTTCCACTAATGGAGTATGATCTCAAAAATCAAACTTTGGGCAACATGAAGGGCTTAGTTTGATATCATTTATTTCCCATGGAACATGATGTGTACCATTACCTAATTGTTCATGAAGGAACTACTACATAGCATTGTGATTGCCTAATACATTGTGATGTAACAAATTTTAAACATGTTTAATGGCATGTCTCTTGCTGTCTATGAAGAAAATGTAAATACATCCCTCCTGAAGACGATAGGGGGTATCCCTCATTTTGGAAACAAATATGTGGTATCTTTCTTAGATCTTCTTATCCTAAACTGAGGAGGAGGGTAGTCACCTTAAAGAAATGATTACACCAATTGGACCAAAATGAAGATGATTTTGACATTGAGAAAAAACATGAAGGCCTGAAAGGAGCAATTTGTTTCTCTTTTGAAGGATAATTTTGTAGGGACATTCATCTATAGATAAAAGGACAATATATTGAGGTATATATACATAGAAACTACTTGAGAGGAGTTTTCTCAACAATTTGTTTGATTTCTATCTTATTTATGTTACTTTCATCATTTATCCCATTTAATTGTCCAAATCCTTTTCTCTTTGTACCCTGACCATGAATGTGTGAATACTTTTTGTTGGGGTCTAGGAAACTAGTCATCTCCTTAGTTTACATGTACGGAAGAATTTATATTGAATGCAAGATTATATTGGTTTTTTTTCCTCTTAGTTTTGTTATTCCAAAGTATTTTTATAGAAGTTCATTGGTTGTCCACTAAATCTTTGTGTTTTGTAGTATATAGTTGAAAGTGAGTCATATTTTTATTATTAGATTTTGAGATGATGGTGTCGAAGAGTATATCATAGAAGTATATTATAACTCTTCTATATATTAGAGTGTGACTAATTCCTTAATCAGAGTCTTCATCTATGTGAGAACTAGGTGAACCGAGAATACAGGAAGCTATTATAGTTAGAGAGGATGCAATTATATTGTTTTCAACCAAACCAACCATGATAAATATCCCAATAATGATTGATTTTAGGAGTCGAAGAACTTCATGACCTTATGAAATTCTTAACATGATCAATGTCTTTTATTGTCATCTATTGTGCGAGTCAGAATTTTAAATTAAACAAACTCAACTTATTGGATCTAATCATTTGTAATTACATCATAAATGAATTCTTGATAACTTTTTCTTCTCCTGGAGATAAAGTATAAGTTGTACTTCATTGTGATCACATTATTGAGGGAGGCATAATGTTCATTCAGGTCCCAATTTAATTGCATGCTTACTTTTGTCGCATCAATGTTGTAAAGTAGAAGAGGTAAATATTGAAAATTGATCTACTCGTTGTTGTTTCTTGTCCACCTTGATGAATTTCTAGTTACGATTTGTAGAACCTAGAAAAGAAGATATTCATAAAATGCCATTCTAATGACAATGTATGAGTAGGTTGTAGGTAATATTGTGATTGGTATTCTAGCTCCCTCACAAGTCCAATAGATTCTGAATGCAGAGTAATTTTGTGATGATGGTATGACTCAATATATTAAGAGGATGGTCCATAAACATGAGGAATATGTGTAAAGTGGATAAAAAAAAAGGAATATCCAATAGAGAAACAATTAGGTCTGATACAAAAATAACACTTCTACTAGATATTCCTATTTAGAGTAGCTTTTGATCACAGAATATGGGGTGCCAAATTGTAATAAGGAATTACAATCTCATCATTATGAAATAATTGTAGGAAATTCTAGATGAGTTTATATGGTTATTGATTAATGTTACATATAAGAAATGTAAACTTCCTGAAGGCTACATTTTGTAAATAGCAAGTGGGTCATAAATATATAGAAGCAAAGAAATGAAAATAATACAATATACTCATATAGAATTTGGTGAAAGGCTTTAGGATAAAGAATGGAATTCACTACTATGTGATATTTTCTATAGTGATGAAAATGACTTTTAGATTTAAAGTCTTGCTTGGACGTTGATATTGTTATGATTTCATGATTGTCTAGCTTTATACTTATGATTAGTCCATTTTTGGGAAAGATGCTGAGCCAAGATGAATAAGGAATTATTTAATTACTTTAATATAAAGAACTTAGGATCATCTAGACTTATTATTGAAATGGAAATTAGACATGACAAGAAATCAAATAAACTTATAAATTTTCACATGGAAAATATGCTAAAAGGA
The DNA here is from genome assembly GCA_963693085.1 of Alisma plantago-aquatica. Taxonomy (NCBI): domain Eukaryota; kingdom Viridiplantae; phylum Streptophyta; class Magnoliopsida; order Alismatales; family Alismataceae; genus Alisma; species Alisma plantago-aquatica. The sequence continues at coordinate 1,423,349,838 of OY856409.1, forward strand.
TAACTTATAGGTTTAACATAAAGAGAGAAATCGTTGACTATCGCTTATTTGCTCACAAGATAAGGGGAGACAATGTTCTTACTTACTAAGAGAAGTAAGAGATTCCTCACATACCCTAATCATTGTAGTAAGAGGTCTTATGCTTATATGGTAGGCACCTGACTGATATTGTATGTGTGGTTGGTGGGACTAGTTGATATTTAGCAAACCCTGGAAAACAAATGAGAATTGGTATGAAATGTTATTTTTTGCTTTGACTATGCACCATCAGTTATAAAAGTGTTCACACGTGAAGATTTTACATATGACATTTATCATAAGGAGCTTACTTCAGGTTTGTGTCCACTTTTGAGAGAAAGCCACTAATAGGTAGTCAAAATTTTAAAAATGTGTTTCTTTATCTATGATTGAGGTAGAACATGTTGTTTGGGTTAATTTCTTGCCAAAGAGTATATGGATAATATTCTTACTGGGCTAGAGGGGGAGGTTGTTGGACATATGTTGCATATAGACATTTTCCCAATAACAACATTATTGATAAGTTCTGTTACAATGAGGGACTAAAACTCCACCTTCTCATTTTTGAGATTAGGTGACAAGATTCGATCAAAAAATAACAACTCATGAGGATAATCTCCTCGATGGACTAGAGGATAAGACTTCTAGACCTATAATGTGTTTGGGCACCAACCCAATAAGACCCTTTGGATGATTTTTGCTTCCAGCAAGGGTTAATACTTGATTCTTTCATATTGAGAGGAGCTCACATGATCAATAAACATTTTTCACATTGTTTCCTAATTTTTCATTCATTCTTGAAAGATAAAAGAAAGAAAGAAAGAAAAAAAAAAGAAACAAGAAAGGCCTCTCTTGTTGCTTTGTTGTTATTCTATACAATTCTCTATCATATCTTCTAGTCATCTTTCTCTTTGAATTTTGTATAAGGATGCATTTTCCTAAGAAGTCTTAGTGTAATGACATTACCATATTCGATATTCTTATATCCTTATGCTATTCAAACTACCTCAAGTTTTTTATAAAACCTTGAGATGAATTATTGTATCATGTTGACTATAATGAATTATAATATCAATTAGATCTACAATTTTTCTCTCATACATTGCACAATTCTGGTATTTTGCTTGTGAAGATCATTATGTTTCAACTCCTTATTTGAATATCCACTTACATGTGCCTAAATTTGTGTCATCTTGGGAAATGAATAGATATTATTTGTGTCCCTTCAACTGGTATCGTAGTCTGGTTAGACTTGGACCTAACACCATTATAAAGTTATTCCATTGATTGTAAAGTGGGACCTTTGTGGTAGAGTGCTATTTATTCCTTAGTTCAAGTATAATGGGGGAGTTTATCAACTCACACATTAGCGGGGAGATTTGTGAAGTCATGTGTGCATCAATTCCATATCATATCCAATGTTAAATTTTTTCAAAATAAAATATACTATTGGGTTACTCCCTTAAGAGATGGAGGGGGAAAAGAGAGGGACATGCCCCCTCAAATATTTAAGAATCACATATACATGTATATATATACAAACATATTTGTAGATTTACTAATATATATAAATTTTATCATGACCAACACTTGGTTTCATCTATGGTATGTGGTTTATAGTGAGACTCCTTACTTGTTAGTCTCTAATTCAACTCTCATTCCTAACACAATTTTTTCTCATATTTCCTTATCTAATATATTCTTTAGAATATTATAAGTAATGTAGAAAAAGATATAAGTGAGGAATTCCCTGGTGTAAGTTTTTCTTATTGATAGTAGGTATCCCTTCTTTCCTATATATAGGATAAGGAGGAAGCATAAAGACTCAAGAAAAACTCTAATGGGCCAAGACACAACTCGGTGCATATTACAAATAGACTAAAAACAACTTAAGTAAATAGACTAAAACAACTTAAGTAAATAGTCTCTCTAACACCACCCCTAAAGTTGAATCTTGAGAGAATCCCAAGTTATCTTATAAAGAGTCAAACAAACTAAACATAATAAAAAGATAATCAAGGCCATACATAAAATTTCCCCCCTCATTGTTACAATAATCACTCAAGCACTCAAATACTCCCCCTCAAGTAGATAATCCAAAAGGAGGTACATAGGTAGGTAGTTGGAGCTTCTTGATCAATGTGAAGTAGCATCTGGATGGGATTAACCATAAATAGATAGGTATCATATCTTCATGATAGTTTCTATCATCATCAAATAGGCCAGAGAGTGTTGGAACACAAGAAACAATTGGTAACATGCATACAAGGCATGTATAAGAAAAGAGTCAACATGCTCATGTCACGAACAAGCTATAGAGTGTTGTAACATAGTAGCAGACTATAGATGATGTATCCAGTTAAAAGACCATTGTCTAAAGTAGAAAGAAACAAAAAGAACTCCAAGATAACAATAGTATCAAAAAACCATCCAACAGCATCATAGCATGTAAGTCATCAAAGGTACCGTTATCATCTCATCATATAATTTTTATTGAGTAGCAATCATCAAAGTTCAAAGAATGTTGGGTCACAGTTGCAGTAGATGTGTGCAAGGCACTTACAAAGTGTCAACGTGTAAATAGAGCATGGACATCAATAGTGCACACTCCCAAAGGAGCAAGTAAAATGTGCTAGTCATAGCACAAGTAGCAACAATGATGATGTCAGATAGAAAAGCAATCAACATATAGTAGAGAAGTAGAAAACTCCATAGCAGTAGTTGAGATGATGATGATGATGAATAAGAAATAATAGCAGCAGAATGCTCCACATATCATAAACAAGCATGAATAGTCCACATAACAATAGAAGGATTCATATAGAAGCAAAAGGAACACCACAATATAAGAAGGATCCACATAGTAGCATGAAGATCGATACATCAACAATAAAAGTGGCATGAATACCCATACATCAACATAACTAAATTCTTCTTCTTTCTTCATTTCTCCTCGATCTCATCTCTTCCCTCTACTCTACATCCTCTATTCTCCCCCTCACACCAACTATGAAACGAGTCAAGAGAGTGGTTGGGGTGGAGAGTAAAAAATAATGATAGAGGTAGGGTTGTGTTAGCAAATATGTGGAGGAGATTACTGATAACGTGAGTCAATATGCCACATGACCTGATTACATAGATCCTTATAAAAAAGTAATGGATCTTTTTATGGCGTGAAAAGAGATTTGTTCAGCCCTTAAGGAAAAAATCATAGGATCAATAGGTTCAATATGTACATGGGGGTGGAACAAGTATTGAGGAGGTAGGCAAAAAGGTATGTAGGGTTGGAAGACCGAGGGGTGTAAAAAATATAAAATTATTGAAATGGGAAGATAAGTGTTGCTGGTAAGAATGGGATAGAAGCATGTCATATATAGAACCTTCTGCCATGAATAGATGTTGTAACACCATGATATAGCTATAGAAAGAAGTGGATATGCGGTGTCGACAAAGAGAAACATTGTGTCTAATATCACCAATAACAGTAGTTAATGTCAGCAAAAAGTAGGTGACACACTATATCAATTGACATAGATCAGGGTAGTAAGGCAACAACACTCTATATCGTATACTGACACGCCATGTATGTTGCATGCCGAAAAATGTCAGGGAAGAAGTAACATGCAGTGTCAAAGTTTTAACATGTCGTGTCTCATATCGTGATGAAAGATTTGTCAAAGTAGATCCACACCGACACACTATATTTCAAGACAACACGTTGTGTTGTGGCGGGGAATCGTCAGCAGGAAGTTCAAGCAGCAACAAGAATGATTATGGGAGATAAATCCTCTTAGAACTCCACTATATCAATATATAGGAGATATATCCCCAAAATCACCAAAAAGGAGAGATCTATATCCCATATTTTGGTCTATATCTCAATAGATGCATAGATCATCAAGGCGGTAGAGATCTATAGAGATGCAAGTGACGACATGGTAGATCTATAATGATTAGATGACGGTGGTGTAGATCTACATTAGAATAGATGAAGAAGGAAAGTAGGATAGATATGGAGGCTCCAAAGACGGCAAATCATGACGGCGGCATGTAGGTCCATAGATCTGGCAGAAGCAACTTCAAAGTGGATGTTTTTGTTGTCGAAGATGGAGATGTCTCCAAGAAGAGATAGCGATGTGAAATCCCTGGGGGCAATCTAGCAACGCCTAGCGGCAGCAGCCGCCCATAAGGAGAGGAAACTCTCCTTTGCTCTCTCTCTCTCTTAAGGTTGGGGCCGACAAAAGACCGGCTGCTCTAATACCATGTAGAAAATGATATAAGTGGGGAACATCGTGTGGGTTTTTCTTATTGATAGGAGATAGCCCTTCTTTCCTATATATATGATAAGGGAGAAGCATACGAACTCAAGACAGCCCCTAATGGACCAAGACACAACTAAGCCCATAGTACAAATAAACTAAAAATAACTTAAGTAAATAGACTAAAAATAAGTATATATATTCTCTAACAAGTAATATATAACAACCTCTAGTAATTTGATTGAAATATTTTATATTTCACAATATTATCTAGGTGAACCTACAACTAACAACAAACACAATTTTGATAAATTACGTAAACTTTTATTAAAATGTATGGATAATTGTTTGTTGCACTTAATTTTAATGTCAATGATTGAACTCCTCAATTACTATAATGTTTTTTTTAGGGAACAAAAGAATACTCCATCATCCTTTTATTTTAATTGTAAATTTTTGCAACTTGTGACACCTCCCACTATAAAAAATTTATGTAGTTTATGTGTGTAGATATTTTTTATCAAAACAATTTCATAGTTATTATTTTCTAAACTACTTAGTTTTGATGGGAGTGTCATATTCCAGAATATAAATATATATTTATATGTATTAAAAATAGATATTTTTTCTATAATAAGATCTAACAATACCAGCTACTAGTACAAGTTCAGTATTATAATATAATTATTAATATGTTTTTTCAAAGTACTTAGATTTAAAATTATGTGCACCTACCTCAAATTACATCTCACATCTATTGCTACCTTCAACGTTGACACCAATCCAAATTTATACAATATATATATTTAAAACTGTAATCGTCAAACATAGAGTTAAAGGAAGAAAAATGTGGAATGGTAATTCTCAATTCCAGAAGAACGATGTAGGAAAAAAATTACGACGTGGCTAACAACAATAAGAAATTGTATAAAAACAGAAAAATATAAACATAGATAAGAAAAGACTGTCGAATTCATTAGATACAATCGTAATCGAGCACGGTAAAGTCTGAAATGATAAGACTACGGCTTTACAATGCTTCTGAGCGAAGTAAAGAGGCTGTAAGCCTAAGGCTTCGACAAATCCAACAACACCTTCCCAAAAGGCAAAGGTCGAGGATCACGGCAAAAGATGAGATCTGAGGTAAAAACCTATTTATGCTTTCCCTTTTATGGTAAATATGCATAAAGAGTGTGCTATCTACGTGCGCCAATTCTTGTCAACCAAACTCGACCGTTTGTGCCAGTTCTTGTCAACAAAACTCGAGCAATTCTTAAGCTTATCACAATTACTCATACGTATCCTTACGTATAACGCAATGTAACTCAATCATCATGTTTATGGGGCCAGAAATCGAGGGAAAACCCCCGCTTATAGTTTTTCTTCCTTGTCCCGTGCGTATTGCTTTGCCATTTGATCTCCATGCTGAGATACCGCCCCTTAATCCTGCTGCCAACATCAGCACATCATACCACAACACCATTGCCTATTTGATACACCACCGCCCACTTGTAGTGGTGCTATGAGGTTGGCAACTGTGGTAATATGCGAGGGCTACCTTTTTGTAATATAAACTATTCATATATTAAAATTAGGAATTATGACGATGAGAGCGAGGAGCTGGGAGATATAAAACATAAATTTTAGCATTTTATGGTTTAATATTATAGGAGAGGAAAAGAGCAACATGGGTTGGAGAACACCCTTAAACAAGTTCCAAACAAAAAAAGGAGGGGGCGGCTCTACAAGTAACACACCTATCGTAAAAAAAAATGTCAAATAGATGTAGATACCTATCGAGCAAACCGAACAGGGAGAGGGAGCCTTCTATGAAGCAGATGATTTGTCCTCGATTGATGTAAGTGTGGATGCACCTGGTGTATGATTTGTAGGTTCATGGCAGGGAATCGAGCGCCTTTTAGTAGAACTGAAGTTGCAAGGTGAACATGTACTAATCAAGATAATTATAGACATGATAGGTTAGGCAATATTTATAGAAAGATTAAAAACTTTATTTTATATTGTTGTGTAGTTTGATTACCCTCGGTGTATATCCTTCAAAAGCTTAAGAAGAGGTTTCATTTTAGCATACAAATTTTAATGAAATGGACCAAGTTCTGACTATTTAGGAAGTCTATGTCTAAGCATATATCATGTATAGAAAAGTGTTATCAAGGCATAAATAACACAACAGTAAAACTTTGTCATATAGACAAAGGCTAAGTGTATAGTCTCATCCGACTAGGTTTACTTATGTCAAATTGTGTCACACAATGTGTCACACAGGCTCTTTGTATTACTGGATTTGTATCCAGAAGCCCAGATACTCTTATCAGGTCTGTACTCTTAATCAGACTCTGACTCCCGAACTGTTGTATATATGATCAAAGCCAAAAGACAAATGATGGTGTGGAACTTCATTTGCTCATTCCCGCCTCTCTCTTCTCAATTCCTTTATGGTATCAGAGCAAGCGAGCGCATCTGCTCACTCTCTCGGAGAGAAAGAATGAAACCCTAGCTTGTGGTTGAAGATAGATGAATAGCAAAGGAATCTGTTTGTTCCTGCCTTTAATCTAAAATCCAATCCACTTCTGCATCCTTCCCTTTCTTCTTCTCATCATCTGGTTCTCTAGTTCAATCAGATTGGCTTGAATCCATCCGTCTACATCAAAATCCGATGACAACGACGACAGCGAGTCTTAGGCATCTGCTCTCATCATCATCCCATCCTCATCAACAAGCTACTGTTAGGAGTTTCCTCTGGAGTTCCAATCATCTTTGCTCGTTCAGTATGCTGGTCTTCTTCTATTCTCTATCTAGTGATCTTCATCATCCAGAGCGAGAGATCTAGTTTCTTCCAGATCTGCTATAACCTTCTGCTCAGAAAGTTGTCTCCAATTCTGCTTCAGTGTTCTTCTTCTCTGTGCTCTTCTGTCTCAGTGAAATTAGGTTTGACGACTAGGTCATATCGATTAAATTCTCTAAATCCTACTTTCGATCAATCTTATTCTTCTCAAGTACTACTGCAATGGAATTCTCTAGCGAGTCTGTGTTAAGCAAGGGGAAGGCATCTGTAAACACTGAATATATATATCCCTTAGGTCTGAATGTATCAAACTTTGTATCAATCAAACTAAATCAACACAATTTTCTGTTATGGGAATCTTAGATTAGAACACTTGCAGAAAGTTGTTGTCTCAAGGGATTTCTGAATGGAACTGAAAAACAACCTACTATGGTTATCTCTGAAGATGGAGATCCTGACATAAATCTGAAATATCGTGCGTGGACTAGGACTGATCGTCTTGTTAAAGGGTGGATATGTGGATCTCTGTCTGCAGAGGTTATGGGTGAAACAATTGGTTGTAAAACAGTTGTTGATATTTGGAAAACTCTAAGAAAAAAATTCACTGAGTCATCTCAGTCTTGAGAGTTTGAGTTAGTTTCATAGCTCCACACTTTTCAAAAGGGTTCATCTACTATAGCTGAGTACCTGAGAGATTTTAAAAACATCTATGATCAATTAAATGTTGTTGGACATTTTATCACTGAGAAGGAGAGAGTATTCACTCTGTTGAATGGACTAGATGGATCTGAGTACGAAAGTTTTGTAGTATCCATGTTAAAGCCTCTGATACCTACTTATACTGAAATTTTGTCCTTGCTTCAAGACTATGAAAGATGAAGAACAAGGGGAGGTAATACTTTGTCTTCTGCTATCTTCTATGCTGAAAAAGGAAATAAATCTAAAGTTCAAAGAATAAGCTCAACTAATAATGTTCCACAGCATAATAGTTATAATGCTAGTAGAGGAAGATCTTATGGCAGAGGAAGAGGAAGGAACCAAACTAACTTCTATTCTACAAATTATAACACGGGCATTTTGGGAAGTGGTCCATCAAACAATAACTCCAATTACAACTCTCAGGGAAGAGGTTTTCCTCAAGCGACAAAGCAGCCTAACATTGTTCCTGGAAATAATTACACAAATAGAAGAATGATATTTTGTCAAATCTGTCACAAACCAGGTCATGAATCTTACAAGTGTTGGTACATGTTTGACACAAATTATCAAAGCACGGAGATACCACGAGCTATTGCTGACAACATTGTTGCTTTGGCTGCAATGAGAGTAAATGAAAATGATTTCACTGAATGGAAAGTGGATTCTGGAGCTATTGATCATGTGGCAAAGAATGAAGGTAAATTTCATTATATAACACCATACAATGGATCTTATTTGATAATGATGGGGAATGGAAATTATGCTTCAATATCTCATATTGGACATGGATACATCTATAACAAAACCAAATTGTCACTGTAGAAAGTTCTTCTTGTTCCTAGTATAAAACGTAACTTGTTATCTGTTTCTAGGCTTACAAATACTTATCCTTGTTATTTTATCTTCACTCATGATGCTTTTTACATAAAGGATGTGAGAAACCACCTAACTCTGGCCCAGGGGAAGTGTAGAAATGGTTTGTACCTACTGGAAGAAGGAGGCCCTCAAGTACTCTTCTCAAATAGATTCAAGAGAACTGATGTTGTGACATGGCACAAAAGATTGGGACATCCATACTCAAAGATTCTACAAATCTTGATTCAGAATAAGCAAATATGCAGTACATATAGTTTTAGAGGAGTTTGTAATAGCTGTGAAATTAGTAAAAGTAGGAAACTACATGTTACTCATAAACATATAAGGTCATCACAACCATTTTCTGTAATTCATTGTGACCTTTGGGGAAAGGCACCTACTGTTTCTCGCCATGGTTTTCAGCTATTGTAATATGTTGTATTTTTTCCATAAAGATATCATAAGAGGGAAATTGGTGTATTGAATGGGATATTCTATGTTTTTCCCGCATAAAATACAAGGAAATGGGCCATGGATAGATCATTCGCATAAATATGGGCTAATTAAGAGCTTGTTTGAGCATAAGTGTCAGATGAACAAGATGTGTTACGTCTGGTACCAATGTGTCCAAAGGATTTTTTGGAAGGTGTATAGGAGCCTATAAAGGATGTGAGTTTGTATAGGTTATATATTGTTAGGTCTTCTCCCCCAAAATCAATGATATGTAGCATGTTGTGTGGAGGACTTATGTAGTTAAATTTTTTATTAAAAGAATCCAATGGGAAGTTTGTTAAGAAAAATCTACTGAGAATAAATAATCTAGAAAAAAGAATGAGTTTTACAATTTTTTAATCTTTATATTGGGCTTTAGTAAGGGATGTTGCTCGGTAAAGAAGATAAGTTGTGGTTATCAAACTAAAGGTCAAACTAATAAAACTCTACGAGGGAATCGGTATAGGGGTGCGCATCATATATTTGATGTTGCCTTTGCTAGTAATGTACTACCAAACTGATGAGCTACTCTGTAAAGGAATATGTTTCCGCAAGGATTGACTATTTCAATGTTCTGAGATAATGATTTTACACCAAGCAAGATCAAGTAGTTCATAAAGGGCGAAAAGGTTTTACTAGTGAATTAGGAGGCCTTGGTTTTCAAGTTTAACATGTCCCATGACATAGGATGTGTCAAGAAACCACAAGTACTCTTTGTAGTTATAGAGAAATTCATGATTAGAGGTTATCGGTGGTGGATAGAATCCACTAATATAGTATATGCATATGTGTAATATGATAGAGTCAACTAGTATAAGACAACCAGTTAGAAAGAGGGTAGATATGATCTAGCATGTGAGATTATGTTTAGATTTATCTACGATTGCGTTCCATGAAGTTGATTTTATAAGATGTTGTTTAGAGGAAGTCCTAGGCATTTTGTTGGGAAGGATTCCATGTTGTATTGGCGAATTTGAGTATCATTGTGGGATATGGTAGCTGAGGATTGAGAATTTGCTATACTTAATCTTGAGATGATATATTTGTTTGAAAATGCAAAGAATACATTTGATATTAGTCGTTGTCATTGGTCTAAAAAAAAGATGGATATTGTCTAGGAAGAGGATATACTTATCTATAGTTATGGATTTGATTGTGATGGATTCTAGGAGACTGGGTGACGTGGAAAGTTGAATCATTTGAGTTGGCACTCTGTAACAAGGATGAAGAGTAAAGGTGATAATTGGTCATAGTGTCGAAGGTTATTGAACCTTTGAAACAACCCTATGGGGAGCGATAAATAATGATGAAGAATGAGACCGAGGATACATAAACTTCTATCCAATTGAACCAAGTGGATTCGAAACCATGGTCATCGAGGATTTTCCAAAGAAAAGGCCATTTGATGTGGTCGAAGGCTTTTTCAAATTATGTTTTGTGAATATTTGGTGGGAGGTTGTTTGATTGATGATGATGTGTGATTTCATTAGCTAAAAGATGAGCATAATGGATATTCCGACCCTCAACAATGTCAAATTAATTATTTGATATATATTATATGGTTAATGTGAGTGAAAAGTTTAGAGATGAGGACTTAGTCAATTATTTAGTAAATGCAGTTCAGGGGCAAATGGGTTGATATTAAAAAATAAGGTTTGAACTTTTTTTAGGGGGTATGAGCTAAGTGTGTCACATTTATTCTTGGTAAGAGAGACTTTGGATCCTGGTGTGTGCGCGCAAGTCGTTGTAAAATGTCCAAAAATACTTGTTTAAAGATATCCCGATATGATGAAGAGATATTCTTCGAAAGAAAAAAGATATGATTTGTTTAATATGCCCTAGCATCAATGAAATACAAAAATATTCTACCCATGTTTTTAGTACAATCGAAAGTTACAATTTTGTTGGGAAATAGAAAAGTAAACGCTTCATTAAACTTAAGGCAATGAAAATATGTAGACAACACGTAAACCATGTTATCATAATGGAGAGAACATGTAACATATCTCACTCATCAGTTTTTGTCCTCATTCGGAAGTAATAGCCAAACAATTTCATATATTTACTGTCGTTCCTTTCCTGTCCTAACCTACATTTACGGATGACTTCGACTTATTATATAACTAGTGAACGCACACGTGCACATGCATGTGACATATAAAATTTGTTAGAAATATACGGAGAGACGACTCGTTCGTGAAAGGGTCTCCATGGTAAAAGATATTTGTGTTGGTTGTTTGAAAGGAGAGAATCAAGGAACCGTTTTTCTGGGATGGAGAGAGAAATACAAAATTAAAAATAATAAAAGTTAATAGGAGAGTGTGAGAATAAATATTTATAGAAGCAAAATTCCTTGAAAAAAGAAGAGAATAGAGTGAATCAAGGAGAGCGCAACATCAAACTCGCTCTTTTTATAGTAGTATAGATTAAAGGCATTTGGAGGGTGATGTTGTCTCTCTACAAAAAGTGAACCTTTACGGGCGTGGAGTAAAGGTTGTTGCTGGAGTTGGTTAATGTTTGTAGGTAAAAGAGAGATTAAGAGTAATAGGAATGCAGAATGGTGGGACTTCTCGACTTGCTATTATGTTGGAAGCAATGGGGCATGATTGGTTGGCCTTTAGAAGGAACATTGTCATAAATTTGTGACTGAAACACTGATGAAATGAAAAATCGAGAAAGCAAAATTGGCTGTTCAGCAGAGCTGCTCACTCGGCGGCTGAACTCTAGTGAAAGCTCAGCTGCTACATTATATAAAGTAGTTAAGGAATCAAAAGCTAATGCATTGCGAGCATCCAAAAACAATTAACTAGATCGACAGGGACAAAACTATTGCTGGGTCAGGTCACTAGTGAATGTAGACTAAAAAGGAAAAGGTGTAGATCGCTTTTCGAAGTAGAAAGTAGTGATGGTTGGCCACCGGGACAAGCATACGCCATGACTCTATATGATCCAATTATGAAGCCAATGCAACGTAAGATCCCGAAAAGCGATAGTTGGTTGTTTAAACTGTACAAGACACCCTTTCTTGGCAATTTATATATTTGTTATAAACTAGCTGTCTTACCCGTAAAGGTCAACACATTCTTGTTGTCTTTTGCAATGGGTAAGATGTACCTTCCTTTCAACTACATGTAGAATTAGTAACAGCTCCCGTAAACCAAAAACAACTAAAGACATTCGTTCGGCAACAGAACAAGATATTGGCTTTAGACGGCATCTCATATACTTTGCACATAATATATAGTACACGAACTACTGGTCTTGCAAACTGTGAGTCCAAAATAGTTTGTAAAGATAAAATGTGGGATGTGTGGCTTATGTCTTGCCACTCAATCTTAGGTTAATATTTGTCCCTGCCGCGCTTCTAACGGCTCTGATGCTACTACTACTTTACTCAGTTGTCTGTATCAGGATCCGCTCGATGTGATTGTTGGCTTGTCTGCTCCTATCAAGTCTTACTTTTCAGCTTCTATTACTTGTGGCTTGATGGCCCGTCAGTGTATCGAACCGCCACCACCTCCTATCAACTGAGCTCAACGTGAATCTTATTGATTCTATCTTTCAGTGTGGGTGTCCCTGAGGTAAAGCGCATCCTGCTTCTTTGTCTTCTATTGTTAGCCGACATTATGCATGCGGCCTCACAACAAGTTGCTTCTTGTCCTTGCTCAGTTTATGCTTGGGTTCATCTTTTGCTACTCTTTGTGTGCATTCTCTACCATTTTTTATTGACTCAACGTCTAAATTGACTAATTCCTTGTTAAAATGATGACTAAGTCGCTCCAATTATTTATATCTAATGCTTCTACTTGGGTGATTTCAGATTAGATAAGACACATTTCAAATGCCTAAATTTGCACATTCTAAATTGAAGAAATGAAGTCATACATGCATAAAGATCAAGATTATAGAATAAATAATTTTCTGTGTAGATCTTTGATATAAATCACTTGTAATGATTGTATGACTTGTAGTTAAGTTTAATAAAAAAATTAAGTACTTAAATTGAATATATAAACACTTTCTGGACATTTATCAAAAGTAATTATAGATTTTCCTCTGGCTCTTGGCAATACCCAAGGTTGGCTGAGTTCGTCATGGTGGAAACTCGACCAACACTCTACACTTTGACTTATCGTATAGTGTCACCGGATAAGTTTCCTAAATGATAACATAGCTGACAACACTATATGAAAAAATACTAGAAAAGTATTTCTAATTGTTGGAGTGTTGCAAAACTCAAAAATCTATCCATTGGAATACCCAAAACGGCTAGAATTTGATCATAAGTGTCTCTATTGGCTAGTAGACAACCTCAAATATAAATAGGACCCCTTGGGCTTCATCCCAAAGTTAACCAAGTACTATGAAGGTCCCTATACTATAATTGAGAGAGATCTACCTCCCAAGAGCCACCATCTATTCTCATGAGCTTAATCACTTGTTATGTTTATTAGAGTGAATAGAATATTTGTAAGAGAGCTAATCCTACATGTATATCATGTGAGACTCTCACTTCCTCCACCTCTCAATTCCTCATTCTACCATGAAGATGAAATTTCTCTCTCTTAGCTAAGAGAGGTGAAGAAGAAGAAGGGAATGAGTCCCTTGGTGAAATCTTCTTCTTGGTGAAGATGAAGTCAAAGGTGAAAGATCTAGGACAAGAGTGGGTAAATATTTGAAGTCGGAAGACTTGGTGCAAGAGTGGACAAGTCCTTGGAGAAGGCTAAAGAAGTGTTGCAAGAGTAGGAAAGTTATTGGTAAGGTAGAAGACTCTTAGTCATAGATAGGTAAGTTCTTTGTAAGGTTGTTGGCTTCCTTGTCCTTAGTAGGAAGGCTAGGTACCCTTGACCTATAAAAGGGAGGTCTTATGTTGTAACTTTCGTAATGGATTTAAGGAGTGAAATTTGGTTGAAAATCCTAGAGGTTGTCCTCTCTTGGTAGTGGACATATATCTCCAAGTTTGGAGGTTGGGACCACTATAAATAACTTGTGTTATCTTGCATTTTGTGCAATCTCTCTTTCTCCCTTACTATACATATATAGTTGCTCCCAAAGTTCATACTTGCAATATTATCTTAGAAATATATTTAAGGTCTAGTGAATATTGTTAAGTGATTTTAGATATATTCACTCCCCTCTAGAGCCCATTATAGATCCAACACTTTTATTTTGAGTCTGTCAAAGAACGCTAAGTGTACCTTGCTCCAACAACTTATAATTCTTAAGGCCCCAGAAACATAGAATTCAAAACTTGATCGTATCCAACAACTCATTTCTTGGATATTGATCCACTATTATTTTTTTGTGCGGGCACAACCTATTGAAGTTAGAGTTTTCGTGCCTAGGAAAATATCAAGGATGGAAAATTTTAACCTTCCATTTGAGCTCTCTCCTCTAGTGGCATCACCCCCTCTAACCCCGCTACTCATTGGGATCTTGAAGCAAAATACCCCTAACACATTGCTCTTATGGTGCATCATGTGTCAAATATTTCTTACTCTTCCTTTATTGCTTCTTGTGATAAGGTTTAAGATGAAATCCTATCCTTATAGAAAAGGATATGTTATACATGTGGCGGTCTCCATGCACAACACCTTCTTGACGCCATGTGTGGTAACAAAATGACCGTTAAAGATGACTTTTTGAATGCAGTGTCAACTGTGATCAATCTTTGGCTTGTTGTTCATGGTCATGTCCCTAGCTCTCTATGTTGGAGTGCTCCTTTGATCCCCCTTATCAAACCATACAATATCATTTAGCCTATTGTGATTGGAATGATTTAGCATCCCCTTATTTCCAAGGTTGCCAAGAAGTGTGTCTTACCTGATGTTGTCAATTATCTTAAGGATGATCAATTTGGTGTTGGTATTCCTGGGGGTGCAGAAGCCTTTCTACGTGTTTTCACTTTCCTTGTCCATGAACAACATCATTATATCACTCTTACTATGGTGCTTGTTAACTTCAACAATTCTTTTAATATCGTTGTTAGATGCACCATTTAAGGAGGTTCATCTTCATTGCCCAGTTATTGCACGTTGGACTGAATTCTATTATACCTCCCCATATCCTCTCTGCATGGATCATAGAGAACCTCTTTTCTCTATGTCTGGGGTCCAACAAGGTGATCTGTTGGGGGCACTTCTTATTCTATTGGTTCTCCATCATTTTATTTTGCAACTAAAGGATGAATACCAAATCGACCTTCTTTCTTTCTATCTTGATGATAGAACCCTCATTGTGATACTACTAAAGAATCCAAGGATCTATCTATTATCTAAGAATGAGGACCATATCTTTATATCAATATTAAGAAGACAAAAATATTTTGGCCTTCACATGATCCAAGATGAGCCACATAGTTTGGTTTGTTTCGTACTAACATATGTTGTCCAACATTTAGAGTGAAGATTTTAGGAGGTCCTATTTCCACATATCCAGGTTTGGCCTTAGAGATTCTCAAGGAACATGTGGGAAAACTCTTGTCATGATAGATTTCTTGTCTTTTCTTTAGGATCCATAATGTGAGATTCTTATTCTCTGATCATGTCTTGGGATGCCCAAGTTGTTATTTACTTTCCGTTGACAACCCCAACATCTATCTGTTATGTATTGGATGATTTTAATCATGGACTTCTTCAATTTCTAGCATGCATTGTGATTGACGATGGTCCAGTCCTCAATGATTTATAGTGGCACTTGGAAACACTTCCTATGCACCTCAAAGGGTTGGGCATCAAATCTTCTCATAATGTTAGCATGTTTGCTTATGTTTTCTCCACACCCAGGAACTCCAAGAACACATCCTACAAGAGGTTGGATCTATGCCTACATGAGCCTCTTTTGTTACTACACATGATTCCATTTGTAAGATTTTGCCATCTTTTGGTTGGTCCCAGTTATCACATTTTCCTTCTGCCACTCCAAAGTCACAATCTATTTTGGCAGATACTTACTACAAAACTATTGTCCCACAATTTACTACAAGTGATCTCTCTCAGCGACCACCAACTATCCTCACTTCTTTCTAAGTTGACTATGCACAAGACTTCCTACTTGTAATTCTCATTTATGGGATTTCTTTTTTCATGTTACCTATTGAGTATCAAGCTATCCTTTATTGTAAACTTATGATTCCATTATACCCAGGTGATGAACATTGCCAATTTGCAATACCACTGACCTTGATGCCTTCATTGGTCAAGATATTCATTGCCTCACAAGACCTAGATACAAGTTTGACATAAATTAGTTCGTGATATTCTATTTGACCTTGCCTCTCAAGCTAGGTGAAAAGTCCTTATAGAGGCTCTTGTGGATGTTTCTTGGCACACAACATGGTGGTATCCACTTTAAACCTCCTACTCACATCGTTTTATTTGATTGGACAAATGGAAAATAGAAATGTGGTGACCTTACTAGACTCTCTCCTCTATCAAATTTTCTTTAAAGTAACTTCAAAGTAGACCAGGTTATTGGCGATGTCGCTGAACAAAAGGTACAAAATTACGATGCAACTTGTATGGTAAATCACCATCATTTTTTGTCATTTGCTTTTGATATCTTTGAAGTTATTGTTGATAATGTGACCTCTCTTCTGCAACATCTTCAACACGTCAGCAACATGAACCTCATACTACCATTTTCTTCTTCTTGTAATGTTGTTTTTAGATCTATAAGATTCACCATCTAAGAAGGACCAGAAGCCCAATTTGTTGCACGTGCTTTTGCAAATGCATTTTTGTAAGTTTTTGGTCTTTATGATTGGTTTATATATGAAAAAGAATTAGTGAAAAAATATAAAACAAAATCATGGGATCTCAACTAACTTAGTTATGTAATCAATTTATTACCTAATTGCATGATTATGTTTTTTCATATCCTTGATTAACTTTATAGCATTATGTATTTAAATTGTATGCTTATACATGATAAGATGCTCATCTAGATTTTTATAGTAGTTTTTAAGTGTTTTTTAGCTAGATTGAAAAATTGGACTAAAATGTTGATTAAACTATGACAACAATATCTAAAGATAATGAAATGTCACTTTAACATCTTAAAAATTAGAAAAATAAATTATTAAATAACATGTAATAACAAAACTTATTTCCATTCACATTTCTAGGTTTTGAAATCCATCCCACTAAAAGACGCACTACTTATAATGCTTTGTCGGTTGGGATTTTTGTGAACATATTCAACCAAAGCCATAGAAACCCAAATGTATTGCACATAATTGGACTTCACTTTAAAAAAAATGTTGAACTACTTGTATGGCCGAATGGAAATATTGGGGAAAAGTCCAGCCAATCAGACTTGCGAGAAGAATTTTTTTGAAACTAAGGGTTACTATATGAAATTTTGAAGCACCTCTATAAACTTATATTGATAATTTGTGAACCAAAGAACCTCAAGTTACATTTATCACTTTTCAAAGCTCAACTTTAACATAAGAAAAAGAGACTTAGCAATATTTTATTGGAATCTACCCAACTTGATTAACATCTTATATTTACAAACTATTTTGGGCCTAACTAGAGGTAAATGGTGATTCAATTCATCAAATTAATCTAATATAATAGATTAGTTGTTGCTTGATGAGATCATGAAATCCAAATCCAAACCCCAATATATACCCCAAAATTGTATGTTATGACCTAGGTTGGATCCACAATAATGGTTTTGTGTTGAAATTAAAGTTTGGTGGACTTTAATGTTGGGTTTTTAGGAGGCGAAAGGAGCAACGGAAGCAATAAATTTTCTCCACATACCCTACTAGAGGATCTCATCAATAACTAAGTATTCGAAAAGAGAGTGTTGGATATACCTCGACCCAGAGCAACTCCACTGACATCCCTTGGAGTGGTGATGTGCATCGCTCCTCACATGCCAGACGATCCTCGGTTGTCCTCTTTACACATGCAACTCAGTGTTTGCATCTCTACTTTGTCCATGTGGATGGACTGGAACTTCAAGTTGCGCTTCTCAAGCTGGCGGGGAGAAGTAGCCTTACTCTTGACAACATGCTAGCATTGATTTCTCTCCTCTCTTGCTTGGGGATAATGATGGATAACATTCACATACAAGAGTGTGTCTCCTTAGGTGTCTCACAAAAGTTGGACATCATACCCCTATAAATAGTAAAGGAAAGGAAGTAGGGTTTGCCAAAACCCTCGAAAAATGAAAGGATGCGAGTTTGTTTAAAACCATCTACTCATGGACTACTAAAAGAATATTATGTAAACAATTAATTAACCAATTAATCGTATTAATTGATTAACTAATCTTTTTTTGTCTGGATCTAGTCAATTTCTCAGGTTCAGGTAGCTGACTTAAAAAAGGAATCTAATTAATTGGCTTAAACATTTTAGCCAATTAACTCAGATTACATTCCATATTTATATAGTAGATAACTTAAAGGTTTTCGTAACTAGTTTGATTTGAAACATTTTCAATCATGTCCAAAATTATACTCCTATTCCAATTACATCATATGTGTGTGTTACAGTAGCATCCAAATTGCATTGGTAGTGATATTCATAATTATATTATGATTTCACTAGAAATGATTTGTATCTAGCAGGACTTCATTGCTATCTTAATAATTGGAGAAGTTGGAGAACAACTTAACCTACAATATGTGATTAGCATTACAGTGATTGTATAGTTCCTTTGTCTCTGATATCTAGATTGAACTCGAGGCATGGAATCCTCATCCTCTTTAACATTCAATTCATGTTCCTTGAACTAGAGCAGACTGTCTAATATACATGTAAGGTCAATATCACATATGGACTCACACCAACATGGCCATGCATTTCTCAGTCTGGCTTATCAAGTGGCCCGATATCAAACTTTTGTAGGTGGGACACCCATCTACATCACTCACAGTCATCCCCATGTGTCACAGTGCACCCTAGCACCACCTTTATGACAAACCTTATTCAGGATCACAATGGATGATGTTAAAGTAAACCTTATTCAAGAACCACAATCACTACCATCACTATGAGAGATGAATCTGACTGCCAATCATGGTTTCCATGTGTCACTCTCAAGGTGGGTCTGTCCAATACACTATTCTATAACAAGTATCTATGTGCTTGGTTTGATATCACATATCATGACTAATGAGATTTTGTCATCAACAAACATACACTCTAGTCTTAAGTGTTATTGTTGTCTATTATCCTTCCACAATAACATCTGGATAGGGACATAACAAGAATGCATATACTCTTGACATCTATATGATCTCAACGTTCAGGTCCTCAACTCCAAGACATACATCATTGAGTAATATCATTCTTTAGACATTTATTATGTTTCATCATTGTCTCATAATTGAATAAAACAAAATAAGTTGGAAGATTGTCATTATTATAGTTAAACCATTTAAAAGTTGTTCCATTACAATAATCATATGATTGGTTCTCTAGGCATACATACCAACATTTGAAGCATGAGTGGAATCTAACTATAGATTTTACCTAAGTGTTTTTCATGTGATTGGTTTATCATCAGTCTAGATATCTTGTTATAGTTTAATCATATGTGAGCTAATTTGTAGATATGCAACACTCATCGACGTTGTTGAGTAAAAGTTGATGAAATTCAAAATTGATTGTCTGGATTCCATTATTTACTATTGTACAATGCATTCTAAGATAATTCCATGAATTCCAATATGTTTTACATGAATAATGACCAATCAAACTAAATTAAAGACATTTTGAACTGGATTTTCTCTAATAATGCAAGTTATGCTACTATGTGAATACTTATGAATGGAACTACTCTTGTATATTTAAACATAGTATAATTTGTATTGAAATGATTTATGGTCAATTTATTAGTTATTATAAAGATACAAGAAATATGAAAATTGGGCATTCTAGTTGAAATCTGCTAGGTATGGGAGAACCACATCTTGAACATGTGTTTTTGAAGATTGATTAACTTTTGGAATTCTAGTGGCGATGCTTTACAATTCACTAATTTTGGAATGATGTATTAAATCAATGAGTCTTTATTTATATCAAATTGAACAAATTCATATTTATAGATACGATATATGAAGTATATAATGTTAGTAATTATTTATGTAAATTAACTATTTTCCCTATACTTTAATGTAAAATTTTATAAAATAGTTGAGTAAATTAGGTTCATGATCAAGTGAAAGCCTAATTCACTATAGATCTAGGAAACCTTGATATTTATATATATTTTCTTGTTTTAAAGCAAGACGGGGTTTCTTGCAGTAACGAAGTGGGTCATGAGAAGTAAATGAAGCCATAATATTTCAATTCACGAACTAGATGGCAAGGCATGCATGAATTCTTTTAGATATCCACCTAGGAGGGGGAAAAATTGGTAAAAATTATACTCAAGCGAAAAACCTCAAGTAGTGAGGGTAAACCCGCTATCTCCTTTTGGGTGTCTCATCGTTGTTGTACTTTGGAAGGTGTTTCATGTTAAACATCATTTTTATGTGTTGTTGAACCATGGGGATTTCAATTCTCAATGTTAATGTAACACCCAAGCCCACTTCTTAAGGCTCTTGTAGAGTTTCAGGAATGATGACTGGCCTCACAGACCACCACTAGCCTTAATTGTGCCCTTTGTCCACATTTACATGGAACCCAAGACAAACTCTTTGACTGGTCACCCATCCTAGTATGACTCTAAGATGAGCACGCTTAACTATGGAGTTATTTAGTGATGGGCTTCCTAAAAAGGAGGTGTACCTTGGTGATATGGGTAGTTCAATCATTTCTTTTAAGATCATTTTATCCAAAGCCTCAAATCATGGGATGTTACAATCTCCCCAACTTTGACTCTTGACGTCCTCTTCAAGGCTCAACTATATGGCCTCATAATATTTCCCCATTTCAGTGAAGACCCAAAATGGCCCATGGACACCTAGCTCCCAATCATGGAATACCAGCGCAAAGGTGGCTGCATCACCATGCATAGCCCTTTCCAACATACATGGACCGCACGGTTCAAGATTGGCATGTCACATGCCCATGTGAGCCCCACATACTAGAGGGTTTATGAATCTGATATCATTTTTAACACCCAGACCCACTGCCTAAGACTCTATTAGAGTTTCAAGAATGATTATTGGCCCCATATACCACCATTATCCATAACTACACACTTTGTCCTCACTCAAGCGCATGCCATGACAAACGTTCTAACTAATCACCCATCCTAGTACTACTCCAAGTTGAGCATGCTTAACTATAGCATTTTTTAGTGATTGGATCCCTGAGAAGAAGGCACACCTTGGTGATATGAGTAATACAATCATTCCTTTTAAGAACATTTTATCCAAGGCCTCAAATCCTGAGACATTATAGTTAATAACTAATTTGTTGAAATTTGTTCTAGAGTACCAAGACACAAGAGTAAGAGAATTATAGGTCAGATTGTGCCCGTAAGAAGCTAACATAGAAACCTCATATGAACTAATATAGAGTAATGGCACTCTTAACTGTATCAAAAGGGAAAAACCTTATGATGGATACATTGATACATACATGTACTTGGAGGTTGCTGGATATAAACTAAGAAATGAATCTGTCAAGTTTGATAATTCATTAAATGAAATTATAACAATAAGGTTAGTTTAGTTTGATGTTGTTTCCTTATGGAGTTACCTTTATTGCATTTCAATTTTCTTGACCTATTTAACTTATAATTGTAACTACAAAAATGCTCATTTTATATCTATATGGTATTTGTTGAGTTGATGTTTTTTTATTAAATTACAACTTCTAATTAAAGTGTGATAAAATAAATATAATACTTTTATTTCTTTCTCTATGTTTTATCACTCACTTGTACTTATTGTATCACATTAATTGTTTAACTATTTTAGTTACCCACAACAACAATAGTCTTACCATGATATCAAGCTAAAATAGAAACCATCACAACATCTGATGTTTTTTCTGAGATGTGAATGTATACAAATGTTTTTACCTAATTTGCTTTAGATTCATTCTTGTCATCTCATATCATGCTATAAGAGTATGAATATATGTGATTCCTGTATATTGTGTACCCTCTTTACATATAATTTACATGATCCATGATATACAAAAATGTTATATTTATTAATATATTATATTTATAGGTTCAGTTTAATAACCAAACCTAGTTAATAATTAATAGTACTAAATTAGTTAATCCAAAATATGCTTAAATGAAATAAAAAATTAGTGTATTTTAAATATTTTGTTTTTTTGTTTTCATATTTTATTGGATATGGTGGTTATGTTTTCTTGTAGGAATTTGACACCTATATCATCATTAGATGTAATAGGGAGTCAAGTGTTAGATTTTGTAACACTTGAGCATACATTTGCATTTTAGTCTATATTGACATAGTATTTTGTGTTTGTTGGTCTATTATTTAGTATTGTTATTTACCTATTATGATATTTATGCTATTATACATATGGAATATAGCCATGAGGAGTAGGTGAGAGTAGGTGTGAGCCTGTAGCTACTTAGACACTATCACATGAGTACCAAACAAGAGCATGAAACCCTGAGGTACATTAGGTGAAGACACCACATCTGCAAATGCCTCCCACCCTCATCCATATGTGATGGAGGACAAGTTGGATATATGATGTCCATATGGGTCATGGTTGTTGAGGTGATGTTTGTTCCTCCACATCATATGCCCATCATTACACCAATACAGTCTACACATTATATGGACAAGAACCTAGATCTCTTATGATGTGCAGATGCTATACATTGGAACTATAAATATTCAGATGTCAATTTCTTGATGATGGATCTAGAGAAGGTATCGACATCCTCAATGTCCCTAAATAAAATAAGATATTATAGGAAAGTAGGTATGTTCAATGCATCAATTTGGTTGAAGTTTGATGTGCATTTGACAGAAAATGCTTTTCTCAATCACACTTGCAACATATGTTGGGTAGTTCACAAGACTAAAACCAATAATGATATTTGTAAATGATTCTGATGTATAGATCACTAATTTGTAGAAACAATATCGATATCCTCCTCCATCATATGATTTGAAGACGTGTCACAACAAGGATAGGCACAATACAAGGTACAACAAGATAGATCATCCGTATTGACGCATGGAATTTCTTGACCTTCATGGATGAAATACAACGAGTTAATAAAACAACCTATTCATGGAACGAGCTTGAGACCCACAAGAGGGTATTTCATGAGTACTATAGATAGTTTGGTTATTTCAAGAAGCACATGGTACTAACTCTACTACAATACATCATAGGTGGGTCTTAGAAGAAAAATATGACTATTTTTTAACAAATTTGATGTAGATGTCATGACTTTTCTTTCATCTATACATACAACATATGTTTAGTATCAAGGACATGATCACCAATATAGTATTTACTAAAAAAATTAACACATACAGTAAGGCAAATCCTTGTCCATGTTGGGGGTATAATTCAAAGGTTGCCTCTAGTGTAACAATTTCAAGCATTTGAATTACAATAAACCATACAGATGACGGTACATGCCTGCAATCTCAGAAGAAGTATTAGCCTCATATCATGCATCCCAAATAGGACCATCTGTACTAAAAAGACAATTTCATAGTAGAAATCAACCTTGTACAAAGGGACAAGTTTATTCCCTAATACCATAGGAGTTGGGTGGTATCCTTTGTAAACATTACATGTAAGATGAAGATTTTTTTTAACTATTATTTAAGAATCCAATTTTGTTTATCTTGGGTGATATACACTTATTTATCACTAGAGAGGTGATGGTTAATTACCAATTTCTAATATAGGATATTCTATCTAATCTCTTTCTTGAGATGGTTTTTACTTTATATGTAGTGTTGGTGGAGTTTGTTCCATCATATGCTCCTAGATTTGTCATATATTGTATCAAGGTATATCTATTTCCACTTTAGATGGAGTTGTTAAAAGTGGTATTATATATGGAATGTTTGGATGTAGTATAGGGTGAAGATGGACAATTAGTATAAGGTGTGAGTTCATTAATTTTTGTTCTTTCTTGGGTATTCTATAAATATATGAAGATACCTTTTACATATTCTATTTCATTGTTGGTAGTAAGTAGGATGATTTGATATGGTTATCAAAAATATTTGTTACATGATGTTAGTAGAAGGTATGGAAACCCTAATTTTTCATTAAACTACCAATGGTATCAGAGTAAAATTTTGTTTTTCATTGGGAATTTTCAAGTGTATTACCAATGAGGGGAATTGATTTCGAAATTAGTATAGCACGTGACATACATGTAATGGTGCAATTCATATACATAATGTTTTTAATAACTACATAGATCTAAAGAAGTACCTTCACAATTTTCTAGATAAATATCTATCCTACCAATCTCCTATTGGATTTCTCCACTAATTTTTTGAAAGAAATGCAACAGATTTATCCATTCCTGCATTTAATATTACTCTAATAAATTTGCCAATAATAATATATTTTTCTTTGTTGAGAATTAATGGTTTGTTTGATCATATGAGTTGAGTAATGGTGTTGTTTGAAGGCAGATCTTATGTTGATATACCTTAATGTGAAGATAAAGGATAACTACATTCTCAAGACAACTTTCTAGATGTGAAATCAACATTATGGTTTTTTAGTAATGCAGTTTGGTTATCCAATGCACTTGTTACTTTAATTGAATTAATGGATATGGTGTTGGTGTTGTCTCAAATTCTTTAATCAATTAATAATTCTATTAATAGATGATACATTCATATATTCAATTTATTTAAGGAATAAAGAGATTCATCTAAGGTTGACTCTATAATTATAGATATAAAACTACTTATATGTCAAATTTTGTAACATAAATTTTGGCTCATACAGATGGATTTTAGGCCTCTATATTTCATGTGATAGGATTTATGTATATACCAAAAAGGAAAGGTTATATGTTCATTAGATAATCGTAAGTCACCCATGAAACTTGAGCACTTTCTTGATCTAGAAGGTTGGTATAGATGATTCATTCATGATTCACCTCTGTATCTACATCATCAAC
The DNA here is from genome assembly GCA_963693085.1 of Alisma plantago-aquatica. Classification (NCBI taxonomy): domain Eukaryota; kingdom Viridiplantae; phylum Streptophyta; class Magnoliopsida; order Alismatales; family Alismataceae; genus Alisma; species Alisma plantago-aquatica. The sequence continues at coordinate 1,423,375,038 of OY856409.1, forward strand.
TTATGGTATAAGAAAATGGTACTAGATATATACATAAAAAATTTCTAGAGTATTATTGATGATTGTGGGAGGGGCACTGATCTACAGAAGAGGCAATTCTAGAAACCTAGGTCATAATGGTGTCGAACACCTTAGGGGGTACTTGGAAGAGGGGAAGTGGTTTTATAGGGTATTGATGGACGGTGGGGACAAACTAAGGCCACTATCTGTATGGCTTTCAAGAAGAGAGGTGATGTATGTCTATAGGTTGAATATGTAGGCATCATCTAGGTTTTAGCAAGATGTGAGGCAAATCCAATATCAACAAGGAAGGGCTTAGAAACCATGAGAGGAACATTGATCAGATGCATGTGAGGATGACCACTCATACCCATAGGATATTCTAGATGTGGTGAAGTAAATCACTATTGAGGAACGTCCTTTAGTTCCTACTAAGGGAAAAACTAGATCTTGTACGGATGCTATGATTTGGGATATAATAGGAATTCATGATGGTAGGTTCATCTTGGATGAACAATAAAAAGATCAAAACATGATGTTATTTCCCTTGTTAATGAATGAAGCTTGCAAGAATTATTCAAACCATTAGAGGAAAAGGTTATATTTTAGAATACTTGACATTTTGGCATGACAGTGCTGACGGGAAAAATCACCATATATCTTATCATGAACAATAGAAATACACTTTCTATGGAGGTTTCCACCTAGTATAACATGTATAAGTTAAGATAGAATCACTATGTGGCATAATTATCATGTTATTAGGATTATATCAAGGAACAAACAAGTGGATCTTGATAATTATTTGAAAGCTCCATGTTAGTTTGGAAATGGCACATAACAATACAACCTATCAATGACAGACATCCAATGATTGTAACATGAAAATGATTCTCAAATTTTTATCACACATTTATATTAAAAGGTATTGGAAAACATTTGAGCATTACTTTGGAAGTTGAAAGAAGTGTATGGTTTGCACAACCGACTATACATGTTATATGTTTTCCAAGCTTAATATTGAGGAGAATACTAGAATCCTTATTCAGCATGTCATATACATTAACGGTTATGAATATGATGTTGAATTGAAATTATTACTAGAACTTTGCATGTAATGCAATAAATTTGGATTCGATGAAAGTTTTTTCATGCAATGATGTAAATTGGGCAAAAGAATACACCCTTCCACAATAATATGAAGCTAGCATTAAGATTTTTTAAGAAAAAAACAAGATGGCAAACATGGTATTGGTGTTAAATCTATTCTATAAGAGTTGATGTTCAAGAAAGAAGGAAAAATAGCAATTCCATAACAAGTAACTTGTACTAGATGATCAACAGGTAAATATGAAGACTGGAGAAATGGGTATTCATGAAAGATTGGTACCTTGAAATCACAGAATCAAAATAACAACAAAACATCTAGAAAAGAAAAGGGAAGGCAAAAACTTCACAGGAACAACATGAGATTCTACTATAAGAAAATAGAAAACTAATGAAAGGGAGAATAGAAATAGTAATGGAGAAAATAGAATGATAGAGACATGGAGTCTATGGAAATAGAGTCATAGCTAATCAAGAATGACATACAATTACAATTGAAGATACAAATAAGGATAAATAATAATAGAGGTGGATGACAATATTGGGATGACAATGATGAACCTCAAGCCCCCACTCCAAATGAATATAGGTTGGAAAATTAGAGGAAGCAACAAAAAGATGAAAACTTTGCCCTATATGACAAGGAATCAAAGTATAAATATTTTTTGATCTCAACAAAAAGTATCATATCAGGGACACTGATAGGCCACCACTTTATTTCTTTACCCATAAGGTAATATGATATTCACAATTTATTGTAAAGTCATGAAATTTGGAATGATATAACCTAAAGCACCTTAGTATCTAGTGTTATTAGGAAAAACCTAAACATTTTGTGGGTTTTAAAGCCAAAATATCTATGAAAAAGACAAACCATACCATTAGAAAGCTCATTTTGATCAATCCCATAGTGTGGAGGCATGTGGTTTCTCCATGGGGTTATGGCTACTATGGGATGATAGATACTATGAAGTTGATAATATTTAAATCTATTATCTAAATATCCATTCCAGTGTTACCAGTGTCTTCTTTGTAGTTATCAAGCCAAGACCCAAACCTTAGGAACATATTGTGGAGACACAACATTGGAATTGATTTTAGCATGATTTACTTAGATTCATAAGATATAACGTTTTTCCCAATAGATAAGAAATGCACACATCTTTTTGCCATTTTTATGCCAAGAGCTTCCTAGAGAACTTAATCATTTCTGGAATTAAAAAATTGAATTCTTGGAACCATACATCAAGTTTAAAATGGGTTTTTGCATGAGGGACTTGACATATTTCTTAATAATTATATATACTATAATAAAATTTACAATTTATGGCTCAACATCTACCATTGGTGAGTTCATATGATAACCCAATGATTCTTAGATCCACAAAGGAAAATAAGACTTACAATGTTTTCAAAACTAAGGCCTATTGGAATAAAAAAATTTATTTTAGGAGGTTAACATTGAAAAAATGATACTTCCTTTGCCAATTCCATAAATAATTTCAAAGGAAAGATTGATCACCTTCAATAAACTAAAAGGAAACAACATGAGATGGGAATCTGTGACAACCCGAGTAATAGTGGAAAGTGTATCATCTTTTGTATGCATGTTATTAGTTGAGGAATAATTGAGGAAAATTAGTCATCATAACTATCTTTGAAAATGGAGATAACATAAATGATACTTTCATGCTTACATAATAGTAGAAGGTGAACAAACATGGTTTTAACTTTGAATAATAAGATGGGAGACTGGATCATGGAGTCATAATGTAAGGAGTAGGACATGAGAGGGGATCCACTACCATACTTATTGAGTAATAGATATATCAAATCCAAACACACAAATAAGTTTGACGGAAAAGATGTAAATTCATCACTCAAGTATGAAATCAGAAATAGAGTCATTGTATAAAAATCATTTTTTAATATTCCAATATGTTCTCATTATAATTTAGACATTGTTCATCACTTCAGGGGTGGTTCTACAAGATAAACAGACTTCAAATGATTGTACACAAGACTAGATAAAGAGGGAGACCTAGCCTTCCCAAGGTATGCTCAAGTTCAACATTCAGTGTATGATCTTCATGTGTATATGTCCTCTAAACACCTAATACTAGGTAATTGGAAAATATACCCTAAAAATTAGGAAACAAAGGACAAGCTTCAGTAAAAACCAACATATGCACACAATATATAAATATTTGGGCATTTTAAGAACTTTAAGAACAAAAGAAGGTGTTCCCGTAAGTTGGGGCTTATTGCATTTAGGTAAGTTCAAAAGAGGTTTCTATTAAAATAATGATGCAACAAATTATGAGACTACTATAATCATTTTTGAGATCATGCCCAAATAAATCACTATAATAAGAAAATGTGCATGTAGATTACAATAAGACCAGAATAAATCAAAGTAGGGATATGGAACCACAAACCATTAGCCATGGTAGTAGGACTTAAAACTCAGTTCCCTAATATAAAACATGGTAGGGAGTAAACCCCAGTGACTAGAAGGATGATTAAAACCTCAATGCCTATAAATATATCATGTGGTAGGGGAAATGTTACCTAAATTCCTGATAGGAGGACTAAAACCTCGATATCTTGATAGTAGGACTAAAACCTTAATGCCCAAAACATGGTTTAACTACTATTACTTATTACTAGTCAAATATGACATGCATAGTAGAGTAGGCAAGGTTACATGTACAAATCCAATCAATATCCAAGTACAAAAAGGGATGATACCATCACACATATGAATTGGAGTTGCATGACTCATATTAAGGTGGAACAAGCATTTATAAATAAAATAAGGAATGATATGTAGAATACATTTGATACTCCATAAGCATCTCAAGATGTTGAACTAGAGGAGTGCCTAATGTATATTCCTCAATATCAACAATTTAGGATTTAATCTATATTTTCCCAATTTTAAATTGGTAAGAAGCATATACTTGGTCTTCAAGATTAACCCTATTTCTAAGGGGATTCCCAATTCATCTTTCTCCACCTTCAGTTAGATGAGTATTCTTTACGGGGCCATATCCCACAACATCAGAGGTAGATGCTTGAGCTATAGAGATCATTGATGAATATTAGGTTCTATTCATGACTAAATAGAGGTGGTCACATGGAGGAGAAATCTTGAGCTATAGATCTCATTCCCATAGCTGTCATGAGGTTTTAGGTTAAGATAATCGTATGATTACCATTGTGGTTACTGTTGGTAGGTGCTTGAAGATGGAGGAGGATCATCCATTTTGTTGCATGTGTGATCATTAGGTAGTGTAGAGGGTAATGTGATATTTCGTGACTCCTTGGGTGATGGTGAAGAAGATGTTGGCATAAGATTGAGTGGTTAATAAAGATAAAGTTGTGTGGTGATCTTCATGTTGTCTTCATGTCAGCACACAAGTAACAACTAGTAATGGTGGCTATGGTTTTCATAGGAGAGGGAAGGAGGGAGAGAGGATGAGATGATGAAGACAGAAGAGGACAAAAGGTGTTGATGTTGTGTTGTCATTTAGTGAAGCCAAATGAGGAGGATGTGGTAGTGTGGCTTGTTAGTGGTGAATGCATTAGGAAGTGGTGACTTCTGGATGTAAGGTGGAGCCCTATGGTGACCATAGGAAGTCATGGTGCTACCCTCCACCCATGGTGGGTGTGAGTAAGGAGGGAACGGGTAATGTGGTTGGACTTTGTGAGATAGAAATAGAAAGAAGGGAGAGGAAGAAATAGAGATGGGTGAGGAAAGGAGGATCGGAGGGAGGAACAATAGAGGAGAAAGAGGAGAGGGAGGTAGAGTGGAAGAGGAAGAGGAAGGGGTAGAAGGAAGTTACTTAAGGGTTTCTCTATGCAGTCTTTTAGATGGGGAAGATAAATCATAGCCACAAAGTGGAAAGCGGCATGCATGTGTCACTAGAGATTTATGGCATGGCATGTTAATGTAATAATTTTACACAATTATGCATATTAAATTTAGAATTTTCTAGCAAATAAATGAATGGTCAAATGAGGTTTGATTGACCTAAAATTTGTCCCATATACTAAAGAAGATGAGAAAACAATTTTATTGGTAGTTTTATATTTTGAAAGAAATTAATATTTTATTTATTATTTGTAAGTCACGTATTTCACTAATGCATTTAGTGTCTTTCTTAATTGATCGAATACATTATTTCATTTTTTTACTTTCATCAATTAGACTTATCATTATTTTTTAGGTTAAGCTAAATTAATTTATGAATATATTTCATTAAGTCCCAACACAAGTCCTAATTATTTATATAGTGATTAACACCATACAAATATTATTTGTTAACCCATTATGTTTTTCTGGTTTCAACAACTCATATTTAATCTAATTCAAGAAAGTAGATTCATATTAATATGATTGAAAAGGCCATATAAAATGGAATATTAGACTAGATACCTAGATCTGGGTTTGTTACACATAAGCCCTTACGAAGATTATTGAGGGCTTCTTCAAGAAGAACTTTATAAAATTCTATTTGTAGAAAGAAGTCAATGAAATGCCTTATGCAGTGAAAAACAATGACTAGATCAACCAAGATTTATCCTAAAACCATCAAAACATACAACTTTTACAAAGCTAAATATGTTGGTTAAAGAAAAAGCATGAGGGAGGGATGGAATTGATGCCTACCATTCATGAAAAAGAAATGAACCATCATTAAAGGATATGTGAGTGATACTATCAAAATTGCAACACAGTTTATCCTATTTCATATAGTATGTACTAGTCAATTATGTAGTGATGCCTAAAGTTAAAAACCCAATATATTTTACAATTCAGATATGTTTCACTTAATATTATCAATTTTGAAACTTATCATCATGGTCATAGTCAAAAGTTTAAAAGGACACATTCCAGTGTGGGTTTCTTAGTCCTGAAAAAGCTTCATCCCTGGGTAGAGGAATTCTGACAATATAAATTTTTATAAGAGGTCATCCTAGTGTGAAATGGATGGCTTCAGATTCTTGAATAAATAATAAAGGTAGATCCACAAAATGTGTAAAGTTGGATGTCATGGTCATTTGTGAGGGAGACCATCAGTAAGGATGGTCTACTAGTTAATATTAATTCATAAATAATGCGTTACATTTAGTGTGGAAGAACTAGTGTGTTGTTGAATATTGAAAAGATGAGAAGTTTCAAGGAGATAACATGAAATTTGACATGGGAATCAGATAGAAACTTACATGTTCTTCATGTGCCTAGATCACCTGAGCCAAATTATTGAGGGATTCCAAGACATGGATATGGAATCTAATTATAAGGCTAACTAAATAACCACTTTTAGTATCACATGTTTGTTCTTTTGACGACATCATCAATTTTGTGAAGATGGAGGTCAAGAAGATGGTGGCTATCCTAAAACGCTTCAAAAACTATGTCAAGGCAAATCATTTTACTATAAATTTAGAGGCATTCTTCTTTCCTAGGGTCTAGGATATGAGAAAAACATTGATATGAAAAATGAAGTAATTTGAATGACTAATGCTTTCAGAAATTATTCAAGATTCCCATTATCCAATTAAGGATTAGCACATAAATATAGAAAGAGGTCTTACATAAAGGAAAACAACTACACAAATGAGTTGGAAACTCAAAATATAATTTTTAGGGGAAGAGTGTGCCTCATAAGATCACTGATCTAGGATATTCCAACTTAAACAATGAAACAATCTTTGTCCTTACAATATCTACAATATAATATAGATTGAGTTACTCAAGCAACTATATTGGGAGGAGGGAGAAAACATAACCCAATATATATAATACCATTAGAACATGTGATTGGAACTAAAGTGGAGGGATCTTTAGGGATGTGGTCTATGATGGATTGTAATGGATCTATATTTATGTGAATTGCATCATGGGATTGAAAACAAGAAGGAAAACATAGCAATAATGGGGTCAGAAAGTAATGCAAAAATCGCAAGAACAAACATGGGTTATCGGTTCACTTATTATGAGAAGGGTATTATGAAACTAGAACCATAAGTAAATTAGCAAGGTCATACAGTTATTATAAGAGGGAAGGATAGTATCGTTTCTGATATGATTGGATATGTGAAAAACTGAAACATGGAGAGGAGGTAATTTGACCCACTGATGTTAACATCAATATGTGTGTCAACGCTCAACTTAGATGAGGACTAGAACATGTGTTGATTTGGAAGATCCTTTCCTAGTCACATGGATGAAGAAATAACCTACATTGTATAACCTACAATGCACAAGGAGGCATACCTATGGATGTGGGCACACATCATAGATGGAAAATTTATCAAAACTTTATTCTATAACCTTCTGAGGAAGGGAAAAAGAGGATCCTAAATAGGTTAAGCATAAAAACAAGCTAGCATCTAAAAAATTTACAAAAATCTTATGTGGGAAATGCAATGGATGTTGGACAAGAGAGGATACTATAAACAATGCTTTATAAGAGTGTAAGAACATAGAAGAAGTACACCATAACCTTGTCTTGTCATTCATCAAACTTGACTTCTTCATTTTGTTAATAGATCATTAGCTGAAGAACCTATCAATGGGTTATGATTAGATACATATATTCATGGTAGGTTTCTAGTTTATATGGTGCCAAAACTAGGTCATCTTAAAGAACATGAAATACATCTTTGAGCACTAGGGTTGACAAATTATGCCCCTAGTTGTAGAGTTCAATTCATGTCTAATTACACTACAAAAAAAGGTGTGAGTGAAAACATAGCACAACATACCCTGTGGCTATTTCTATCGTTCAAGTTATAAAATGATATGGTCATGTGATATGAAGGCAAGAAATCTTGGTAGTTGTAGAAATAAGTGAAGAAGTAGGATGGAAAAATGGATTTAAGAAACCTGTTGGTGGATTTAGTCCTAATAAATGAAATATAATCCATCCTAATGGCTTTATAAGAGTCATCAAATGAGATTGGAGATAGGTCATCATGGTATTAAATTATGGTATTGCAATGTAAGTCATCCAAAAGAAATTAGGAGAGGTTTCTATTATGTATTTTTCAAATAAGAGAATAGAAGATACTCTAAGTAGGATTTGGACTATAGATATCAAACATGTTTATAGCCATGATGAGACTCTATAGATTACATATCCTAAATGACCAAAATTTTAAAAACTATGAATGTGACCACAGTAATCTCCCTTTCAAAGTAGGAGACAATATAGTGAACATAGCATGAAATTGTATTAGTTCTACCATGTTCGAGTTTTGTTAAATTAATTGTGAATACAATGAAGTTTTTATTGTATGAGAAAATAATATAGTTATGTTGAATTAATTAAGCCAAAAATGAATAGAATTAACATCTTGACCATATAAAAATGCCTAACGATTTACTCTAGATCACCTGCCATAGCTTATGGATGCGAAGGGACTTTCAAGTTTTTGAAAGGGATACCAAACGAATCGAACATCAGGTGGAGAGCATCAGATGGGAACTAAGGTTGAATCAAGAAGTAGGGAGGAAGGAAACTGACAACCGAAGAGGGATCAACTTAGAAAAGTGGACAAAGCCACCTGAAGGGCATATCAAAATGAATGTAGATGCAACTTTTAAATAATCTGGCGTAGCTGTGGTGGCTGTCGCCAGGGATGGAATAAGATCTTGGATTGGAGGCTGGGAAAAAAAGATTATGAGCCCAATAGTTGTAGAGGCAGAATTGGCTGGTATCATACTAGCAACAAAGGTATCTCAAGTACAGGTATGGCCACTTATGACAATCGAATCGGACAACATCATTGCAGTGAAGGAAATTGAAGGAAAAGTAGAAGATTACCCACGATTAGCCTACTGGAGCAGCAAATGGAAGAAGGAGAGGACATATAATATCACATTGCAATTCAGAGGTCGACAAAGCAACTTGGTAGTTGACGGGTTAGCTAAACTATAGCTCAAAGGTAGTGTGAACTACTCATTCTATGAAACTCCACCAGACAATATTATGTGTGCTTACATTATTGATAAGAATGTAATACCAGGATCTAATGATCCTAGTGAACATAACATAGGTAAAAATTGTAGCCTTTCGAGTTGATGTTGTATAAATAAAGGATGCTGATATACAAAAAAACATCTTGAGCATATGAATTTGACTTACATTATGAATTGAAATGGTCTACCATGACCCCTCTCTATTTGCACTCATTATAGACAATAAAGCCTTTAATATCTAGGAGAATCCTTGATATGTAAGTTCTCAAAAAGCATAAATACCCATTTCAATCATTTTATTGGTTAAAATAAAAAACTTTGGTCTTGATGGAATTCTTTGTCTTTACATGAAAAACAAATCTTTATCTTAGTTGTGGAACATGAGTCATCTATTTAACATGAAACCAATATCATCACTTGAATACAAATGTCATTTTCTTGATTGTGACCATAACATAGTTAATGTTGATTATATATACTAGAGTGTAATATATGAAAAATAATTGATAATAAATAACTAGAGCATAATTTTTATTCACATCAACCTCTTTAACTTGCATGGTATTGAAATTTAAGAGAGATCATAATAATATATTACACGAAATATTTTGTCAAACATCTTAATTTTTGCATTGGAGGCATGGCCCTCTTACTTTTGTTAAGGAAACCCCCGACTAACTCTCTTATTCTTGGTTAGGGTGTATATAACTTATAAATAACACTAATATAATCAGTTTACATAATTTAAAATTTTCTCAATTGTGGTACTAGGTTTCAAGAAATCTAGGGTCTGGTATGAGGGAAACATGGTTTGAAAGGCACCTAACTAAAAATCTTGTGAAATCATATTCCAAGAACCATTTCTTTGTTTTTCTAATAATATTGTTTACTTAAAAAATTTCATGAAATGGAAAATAACATTGATTTATATTATTAAATCCTATCTAACATAACTAACCATCTTCTCCTCATTTGGTAAAACTTAGATGCTTGATAAGACTTATAGGATAGAATCCCATACTGAATCAAACAAGTATAGATGAAGTATTAGAGCACAAAAAGACATATTTTCCCTTGTAAAATGTGACAAAATAAAATAAAAATTTGGAAAAATGGACGAACATTAGCCTATATAACTTCTGCCACATCGTAAGGAGCATCAACTATAGCATCAACCTCCAAATAAAACATAAAATTCATGATCAATGAGTGGAAGAAAGGGTCTCCATTGATTTCCTCTATTTATGAGGAGCTTGGGAAACCCAAAAACTAGTACTAATGTGCCTCCAAACACCATATAAATTTATTTCCAAGATGGTTCTCTTCAGCGAAAATGCAAGCATGAAGCATAATAAATCCATAGAATTAAATGTGTTGAATCATATTGCGGAGATCATCCAATGAACAATAAATATATCCTAGTGTAAAAGGACAACAAAACCGCATAGAACCATATTCACCACCAAGAAATAGAATGGCTAAGTATTTAAGTGGGAATAGTAAGCATATAAGAAATTTATGAAAATTGAGTGATGCTTGAGCTTCATGGAGTTCTAAGGGACAATGATATGGGATGGTTGGGGTTTTGAGATACACTATATTGTTCCTATGAAGTTGATGGTAAATATATTGATGCTAGTGTTAAGGAGAATGGTTGTATCAAATGTGTGAAGGGAGAACATAGGAAAAATATCCAATGAAACTACTACATCACTAATCTATTGGAGGTGGTTAATTCTTCTGGAACCAAGACTAATGTAGCCAACTATGAAAGTGAGCTTAATGATGACACTTCTGATAAGTTAGGGTGGAAATTAACGTAAAGAAGGGTCAAAAGTATTATGTAATCTTTATTCAAGGCACTGGTTATATATGACAATTATTTTCCTAATCTGGGTATCGCCCTGTAGTTTTTGACAGAGAGGGAGTCTTCATGGGATTGGGGATTGTTGTGACAGGAAAATATAAAATTCATGCAAGGATTTTATATTGTTGGGAGATAAAAAGTTCACATTCAACCCTTTAAATTTAGGATAAATTATCAAAATTTGAAAACCCTAATCCTAAATCCTAATTAAGAAACCAAAAAACAAGGTTTGGGAAAATTGTAATGTGAATGATAAAGAAGAACAACACACTTTTTTATTAAATCCAAAGTCAAAGCCCACATAAAATGAAATTCACATATGGATTCATCAATCATAATTTAAATTTTATGAAAGGAGCCAATATATATTGAAATAATTTAAACTGAAATTGTTTTTATATAAAGTATAGTATATGTAAAACTAAACATACAAATGAGAAATAATATTACTAGACAACCCATATTGGAAAGAAAGAGTATGTTGACAAACATAAGCTAGTTATTAGTTTGTACATATTTTTTAACAAGACCTCTTTTCTAGCTGTAATTATACCTATGAATTGGAACATCCAACATGAGACCAATATAGAGCCCTAGTGAGTGGAAAACTCCTCTCCAAAAAGTCAAACATGTATTATAAGAAAATTGGATATATTGAATTTGGAGAAACCCAAGTGTGTCATTTAATAAGTCTAAGAGATGGGTGTTGCCTAAAATGGTTATATATAGTATGTAAACCTATTATTTTGAATAGTAACCATTTTTATCAATTCCTATCTGCTTATTTATACTCCAATACAATATATATAATTAAACACAAGATATCCAAATATCTAGAATTATCGTAATTTCATAAACAATGATATTAAATGAAATTCTACACACTCTAAGTCTCTGTGCACCATTTCTAATATATATTAAGATGATGCCTACAACTTCCAGACAGTTCGAATAGGACCGTATCATTTAATTATGAAGCTAAGGACCATAGAAGCCTTGACCCGTAGAGTAAACTATCCTCACAAAAGCCAAATATGGAACATTAAAAGAAGTAGATCAGAAACCCATTATAACATATATCTTGGTTTTACTTACAATTCAAAATTCCTAAATAGGTTTTCATGCTAAGAAAATAAGAAGCATACATCAATTTATATTTTAATAAAGTAGTAACAAGTTCACACACATATTGAATATATTCAATCATAACAAGACCAAGTGCTAACGATAGATATAACATGCATTTGTCTAATTTTCCACTAAAGTTGTCCTCTTTTATATGTTTTCTTTGAATCCACTTATTTGAATGTAACTAGGTAAATACCTTCATGCTTCATTATTATATCATTGATTCATCCATGTTAATGTAGGGTTTAGTTGATTTTCCCAAGATAGAGACAAAATACCTTGGTCCACCACATGGTAACATAAAGAGATTGAGGTAGGGCACTAAGACCTCTGTACCATTAGGTCCTAATATTGAACGCATGAGGTGGATACAAAACAAAGAAAACTCAGATTTCATGATCTATCTAGTTTTAGGACCTATCATATTTCACTATACATGTTTCCTCATTGTCGATTGTCTTCAATAACATAGGATTTTGGATTACAAAAACTCGCCGCATGAAACTTCCCTTAATCATCATGGTATTATATTCAAGGTTGTGAGACAGTCTTTGGAAATAGAGATCACAAATCCTTGAATCACAAAGGAAAAATAACTTTAGTTTACTTTGAATAGACCAAAAGGGAAACTCATAGTGGTCAAGGAACCTAACTAGATGATACCATCAGTAAGGAGTGGGGCTCAGTAGGGTACCACTCCTTACTTAATTTAAGAAAATAATTTGCATATAGACCCCCATAATTATAAATATGACCAAATAAAAGGGATGCATTATATTTTCTTAAATAGATGGGTACTGAAACATAGTTTGTGGTAGAGGAAAAAGAAATCTAACTATTACATAATTTCATTGTTTCAACTTAACATTTAGCTTTAAGACAAAGTCTAAATTAAGAATCTAATTATCAGGATCATATTGTGGTGAGAAACCTTCCCATCTCGTAACTCATCTATACACTTTCTCCTGAGCAAAGTCCAATCCTCCCTGAACATCAGACTCTACTAACGTTGGGTGGGTTAAAAAAACAACACCTAGGAAAAAGGAAACAAAAAAAAGTACGCCAGCGAATGATGAGTATGTTCAATGTAAAATAATTGGGCATTTGATAGAGTGGGATATGATTTGAAACAAAGGGATGTCAATAATGAGATATACAAAATAGAATATTTTTTACAAAAAGATTTAACATGTCCAAAAGATTAGGAATATTATAAGGATATGATTGATAAAATGTTTCTTGCCTTACTCATGTTAACATAACCACAAAGATAATTAGTGCATCGTGATAAATAAACACTGACTAGCATATAGAAAAATGTAGGTTAGGAACCCATATGTATTCCATACCAAAGGGAATGAGAACTAAAGACTCAATGCCAAATAAATATAAATTTTTGGAGGAGAATAGAATCTAGTGCATGGAGGAAGAATAAAACCCAGTGCCTAATATCATAAGTGGTGGGGAAATAGAACCCAGTTCCTGGTAGGGGAATAAGACCCAATGCCTATAAATAGTATAAGTGACATGGGAATAAAACCCAATACCTTTAGGGAGTCACTAATTATAGTTATGACTATTTGTCCACATATGCAAATAGGGCAATCAAGAATGCAGTATAGTTATTTTCATGCAAAGGATAAGAATATAAGGTTTACATCAAATGGGATCAAAGGACCCAAAACATTAGTACGATTCAGTCAAAAGACCATCAATGGAGTATCAACACTTTCAAATTAGGATAATATTAACAAGGAAGAGTGCTTTCATAGAATGATAGCATTGTTCACAATTTCGTCAATGCATCATGTGGGAAAAAGATATTTAGTCATGATATTATGCCCAATTTAAATAGCGTAGACCTACATACCTTGACTTGAGTATAAAATAAAAGATAGAGGTGTAATCAACTAGTCTAAAGTCTACTCAACCTACAAATAGGATTAGATCCATCAATTAGTGTTAAATTAAATGATATTCAAGTGAAACCCTAGAAATCCAAATTCATTGCAAAAACCCTAGATTGACTCTTCCCATTGACCCATCTTTCAGTTCAAGTTTCTTAACGATATCTTGACTCAAATTCACAATTTATTAATCTTGGTGTTACCTTTATTTTCTATTAAGAACACAATTGAAAGAAAAACCCTAAAACCCCAAATCTTCATCAAAACCTAGATTGACACATGATTGTATCTTAAAGAGAGAGTTCATGGTGACTGGTCATGGATTTTGACTCCAAGATCTCAAATTTAGCCCTTAAAAGTTATTTTAATATTAATATGGTATTATGAATGTTTAAAACCCTAAAACTTCAATCTTTAAAACTTGAGAACCAGGCAATGAAAATCATAGCAAAAGGTAGAAAAATTCTCACGATTTTGGAACATGTTTATTTGTAATTTTTGGAGTATTTAGTAGAATGTTATGACTTTTACAAGATTCATATTGTTTACTGATTTCTTTGATAAATCAAATTTCAAAAGACCAATTTGCCCTTGGAACCTATATCGGGGCTCCATGACGTGATGGGCTATAATAGGCATGCATTCACCCATGCATCATTGTAACAATTGAAATCAAAATTTCCCTACAATGTTGACAATGCCCATCTGAGAAAAAACATCAAGAAAGAGTGGGGAAGGTCAAAAGCTTAAAATCACATGTTACCTTCTCCTACTACCCAGACCCCCAATGTCATGTCCATTGGTGTGGAACCAAGTTGCTCGACCTAAAAAGGTGTAAAATCCCCAGAATGAGAAACGTGGCTATTCAACATGTCAAAAATGAAGCTAGAAGTGTTAGAACTCTTACCTTTTACCAAATTCGAATGTGGTGACCAAGGTTACTGATGTCAAGGAGGTTATCTAGAAGAAAGAAGTAACTTGGTTGAATTAGGGAATGAGACTTCAACTGTAATTCACTCGAGAGGAGGAAAATACAAGGGTTGGTGAAGGCATGGGAGTAGTCAGATATATATAATGTGAAGTATAAGTGGTTCTTCAACTTGATGCTTCGAGAGACTTGGGGTGAGAATTAGGAAAATTTTGAATAAGGAAAATTTGGTTACATATAAGGGATCATTGGGTGCAGAACCCTTTGGGGAATCCACTAAAAGAAAAATTTGTGTGAAACCATTCACGATAGAGAGAGTGATGGCTTCCTAAAGATTCATGACCAACTTGTGTTCAGGCCAACATGAGAATAGTGGAAGGAGACAAACCCTAAGTCATGGATCAGGGACCAAGTTAGACCACACAAATCTAGGCCATTCAAAACATGAAAAAGAAAATGAAGGTGTAAAAAAATAGACGTGTGATAGATTAAATGCGAGAACCATAGTCCAAATTGGAAAAGAAAGAAAGTGAACGTGTATTTATTGCACTTTTCCTTTTCAAATCAAATTGGAGTAATAAAAATGGAACAAATAAGATGAAAATTAGCAAGTAGTCTAATAAAGACCCAATGAATCCAATTTTGGAGTCAAATCTACGTTTTGCTCAACTTTAATACATGAACCACACCTTTTGTAGTGAAGTATATTTTCTTCATATTAATATATTCTTTTATTATTTATTAACCAAAATTTGTGAGTATCTCTCTCTTAACTATATATACCCATAGGAAAAGTCTAGAAGGATAATTTTAAACTTAAATGCCTTAATTTTATAATTGTGTACAACTAACCCCAAACTAGTGTATTTATCTTATTTATTGTATAAAGTCTTTTAAATAATTGTGTAATTGGATAATACTCTTATATTTGAAGGTTATAAACATTGTAGTACACATCAATCTAACAAGAGGAGTTAAAATAAAATATCATATTATTTCCTCAAGTTTTAGTTTGTTACAACACACCACCTCTTAAAGAGGATTTTGTCCCCCAAATCCAAAAAAACTAAATTATGAGCATCTAGGATACTTCTATATTGTGAGTATAGTCTTATTGTACCAATTGGTAAAAAGTTTCCTTAAGGGTCCCAGATATGTCTACCCAAAGAGGTTCACTTTGAAAAGGCTACTCATGTACCCTAGTTATGATGAAGTTATTACATATGGTTTTAATAGCACATGAGTTAGCTAGTGTGTTTTTAGTCCAATTAGTTTTCTAATTCTTAAATATTAAGGCTTTTAAGACCCTTCCTAGCAAAGAATATTGTAATACTCAACTAGTCACTCTATATGAGTAGCATGTGGTATGACAACTATATATATTCCCATAGATCATTTCTAGGTCAAAGGTATCAGTTGGCCTAACATATTCGCTTATGTCTTAAATGGTGTTGGTCTATCCAAACCCATATATGGTGGTGACTTGTTTTATAAAAAACATCAATAAAATCCAAAAAAATTATTTGTATTTATAAGATATATATATATATATATATGTGTGTGTGTGTGTGGGCGTTCATTCATTGCCCGTGCGGGTAGCCTGGATTTTCACTACCAAGCAGCCAAAAAAGTAACTGTCCTGGCTAAGAAAGTAACTCTGCTGTAAAAAAAGTAACTATGGTGTCAAAAAAGTAACTCTGCTGGCCAAAAAAGTAACTTTGTACAAAATATACAACAGATATATATAAGGACAAGTTTTTTTATTTTGGAGGGGCAAATGATATTATTTTTGGCTAAAATTTTTCAGAGAGCTAGACAAAATAGTCCTCTACAATTGCGATTTTTTTTTTGAAAAAAAGTGGTCGGAAGGGTGGGCGGGTAGCTACCCGCGTGGGCAATAAAGATGGGCCCTATATATATATATATATATATATATATATATATATAATTGTATATGTATATATATATTGTCATTGAAAAATCTACAATAGAAATATGAAAATATGGCACCAAAATCAATGTGACACCAATTCACCCACCATAAACTCTTGAATAACACTTGAGACAAAAAACTAATGTTCACATGATCATTACAGATATTGCTTTCCTTCTATACTCCAATGTGAATAATCATAAACTACTTAAAGATAAAGTTACTTGCATAGGAGAAGAATATAATTGCATGTTACCTTCATGTACTGCCTGGGCACCACTAATAACTATAAATTCCACTACAAAAGCTTGACTCTCGACAAGAGGTCCCCTATGATGATCAGGGTTTTCCGTGGAAGTTGATGTGGCATCTGTGTTGGTAGTTGGCATTGTTAAAGATGAGGGTATTCTAGTTGAATATGCCCATCTGACTGTAGTGGTGGAAGGTAGGATTCCAATTCCCATTCTAGGTTGTACACTTTCCTGGAGGATGGTGTTGATTGCAACAATTACACCTGGAAGCTCTATGTTCTTCACTAGTATGCTTGTGCTCGTTTGTGATCACACTATGTATTGAGGCCTGAAAACCTAGCTAAGGCTTTATCAACCATCTACTAAAAGTGAGGGGGTCTATGGGACTAGGGAATGACCCACATAAAATTTGAGTCCTTGTAAGAACATGTTATCCCTTCAATCCTCACTCATACCAGTAGCATAACATTCAAGCAGTAGGAATGTTTACACATATGCAGGAATAGATAAGGAACCTTGCTTTGAACTGTAGAATTCGGCTTCTTTCTTCTTAACAACAGTAGTATAGATGTATTTTCCATGGAATGGCACCAAAACATACTCCCATATCAAAGTGTAGATGTTACAAGTATGTGTGACCCCGTTCCACCAAACACACATTGGCCCATCTAGCACATAAGAGGAAAAGTTGACCTTCTGGTGAGGAAGACATGTCATACCACCAAAACTCTTCTCTATTTCTAAGACCCATTCATCAGCCTTATCAACCATATGTAGTTCCTTTTCACTCTTAAAATAGGGTGGTTGCATTCTCATGAAATTAGTCAGTGTGTACTCCTTCAACTTATCAGGAACAGAGGGGTGTTCCATTTTCTTACCATAGAAGTGGTTAGAAACTATCGTAGGAAGGCTAACTCCTACTCACGGGTGAGGCTAGTCAAAGTAGAGGTGGTGGCATCTCCAACCCCATGTGTATAGTTAGGGTTGCTCCTAGGAGGGAGGTCCATGCCAAAATAATGGTTCTCCGGTGTGGAGAATCAATCTGAGTCTCCAAACTGAGGGGTAGCACTGGTGTTTCCAAACAAGTTGGTCTTCCTGAAACATAGACATAACTTATAAGGGTTCCAAGGATCAATTTACAAAATAGTTAGATTGCTAAGAACAAACCTCGCTCTAATACAATCTTGTAAGGAGTCGGGCCCGGTAGGGGACCACTCCTTACTTAATTCAAGAAAATGATTTTCATATAACCCCATGAATACAAATATGACCAAATAAAATGGATACATCATATTTTCTCAAATAGATGAGTACAAAAACATAGTTTGTAGTAGAAGAAAAAAAAATATAACTGTTACATAATTTCATTATTTCAACTTAACATTTAGCCTTTTAAGAAAAGTCTAAATTAAGAATCTAATATCAGGGTCATGTTGTGGTGAGCAACCTTCCCTCATAACTCATCGTTACACTTGGTCCTGATCAAAGTCCACTTCTCCCAAAACCTCGGGCAGTGCTAACCTTGGGTGGGTTGAAATAACAACACCGAGAAAAAGAAATAAAAGGTAGTATGTTAGATAATGTTGAGTATGCCCAGTGTAATATAATTGAGAATTTATGAAGTGGAAGATGATTTGAAATAAAGATATGTCAACAATTAGATATCCAAAAGAGAAGAGTTTCACCAAAAAGGTGTAACATGTCCAAAATATATGGCAAGTATTATAAAGATGTGGTGAATAAAATGTTTCTTGCCTTACTCATGTTAACATAATCACAAAGATAATTAGTTTCATGGTGATAGATAAACACTAACTAGCATATACTGAAAAGTAGGGTAGGAACGCATATGTATTCTATACCAAAGGGTAGGATGACTAAAACCTCAATGCCAAATAAATATAGATTTTTGGAGTGGAATAGAACCCAGTACATGGTAGGGGAATAAAACCTAGTGCCTAATATCATATGAGGCATGGGAATAGGACCCAATGTCTGGTAGGGGAATAAGACTTGATGCCTATAAACAATATAAGTGGGGGGGAATAAAACTCAATGCCTATATGGAGTCACTACTTATAGCAATGACTAGTCTTCCACACATGGAAATAGGGCAAGCAAGAATGAAGTATATTTATTTTCATGCAAAGGATAAGAATATAAGCTTTACATCAAATGGGGTCAAATGACCCAAATCATTGGTAAGATTAGTTTAGAAGACCATCGATGAGGCATCAACATTAACAAATCAGGATAATATTAACATGGAAGAGTACTTTCACAAAATGATAGGATTGTCCACAATTTAGTCAATACCTCATATGGGAAAAAGATATTTAGTCATGATATTTTGAGCAATTTAAATAGAGTAGACTTGCATACCTTGGCTTGAGTATAAAATTAGAGATCAAGTCCTAACCCTCCAAGTCTAAAGTCAACTCAAACTACATATCAGATTAGGTCCATCAATTAGGGGTTTAATTAAATGATATTCAAGTGAAACCCTGGAAACACAAATTCATCGGCAAAACCCTAGGTTGACTCTTGCTATAGAACCATCTTTAGGCTCAAAAATTTTAATGATATCTTGTCTCAAATTCACAAATTTATTAATCATGATGCTACCTTTAGTTACTATTAATAAAACAAGTGAAAGAAAAAGCCTAAAAACCCAAATCTTCATCAAAAACCTAGATTGACACATGATTTTATCTTAAAGAGAGAGTCCATGGTTACTGATCATGGATTTGGTCTCCAAGTTCTCAACTTTATCCCTTAAACTTATCTTTAATTATTAATTTGGTATTATAAATGTTTAAAACCCGAAAAATTCAATCTTTAAAACTTGAGAACAGATGATGGAAACCATACCAAGATGTACAAAAAAAATTATGATTCTAGAACATATTTTTTAGAAATTTTTGGAGTATCCAGTAGAAAATTATGATTTTTACAAGATTCATATTATTTACTAATTTTTTCAAGAAATTAAAGTTCAAAAGACCAATATGCCCTTGTATTAGATATCGCAGCTACATGATGTGACATGTTATAATAGGCTTGCACTCATCTAGGGATCATTGTGACAATTTAAATCAAATTTTCTCTGCAATGTTGATAGTACCCATGCAAGAAAACACATCAAGAAAGAGTGTGAAGGGAAAAAGTGAAACATTGCAAAGTACCTTATCCTTCCCAGACCCCCGACACCATGTCCACCAGAGTGGAACCAAGCTGCTCGGCCCAGAAATGGAGAAAATCCCTAGAACAAGAAACACAACTATTCATCTTGCTGATAAAAGCTAGCAATGTTAGAACTCTTACCCTTGACCAATTTTGAACGTGTTGACTGAGGTTGTCAATGACGAGGAGGTTATCTAGAAGAAACAAGTAACTTGGTGGTAGAAGGGAATGAGAGTTCAGTTACAATTGACTCATGAGGAGGAAAATACTAGGGTTGGTGGACACATGGGAGTAGTCAGATATATATAAGGTGAAGCATAAGGGATTTTGCCACTAAATGCTTCGAGGGACAGGGTGAGAATTAGGCGAATTTTGAAAAAGGTAAACTAGGCTCCAAATAAAGGATCAATGGGTTCTTAATACTTCGGGGAATCTGTTGGAGGAAATTTTGTGTGAAACCGTTCATGATATAGAGAGTGATGGATTCCCAAAGATGCAAGGACAACCTATATTTATTATACTTTTCCTTTTCTAATCAAATTGGAGTAATACATATGGACCAAATAAGATTGAATTGGCAAGTAGACTAATAGAGACCCAAACAATCTAATTTTGGAGTCAAAATTGACCTTTGGTAAACTTTAATACATGAACCACACCTTTTGTGGTAAATTATATTTTCTTCATATTAATGCATTCCCTTATTATTTATTAACCAAGTTTTGTGTGTGTGTCTCTGTTAACCAAATCTACCAACAAAACAAATCTAGAAGGATAATTTTAAACTTACATGCCTTTATTTGGTAATTTTCTACAACTAACCCCAAACTAGTGCATTTCTCTTATTTCTTATATAAAGGCTTTTAAATAATTGACTTATTTACTAAAAATCTAATATTTGATGGTTATTAACATTCTAGTTCTCACCAATCTAATAAGATGAGTTAAAAACAAAATATGAAATTAGTTCCTCTAGTTTAGGTTTGTTACAACATCATCTGACATTTGATTTAGTCCTCTTACCATATTAACAAGTTATGAAATAATTATCTATGAGTTGTGTAAATCCTTTGATAATTAGAATAGCATGTATTAAATTTGGGATTTGTACAACATAAAATAGTCATTGACCATCAAAATCAATACATCACTTTTTACATACCACAACATAGATTTCCTTCCCATTCATATACCATGCCTATTCAATCATCACAAAACGGCCATTTTACCTAAGAATAATCTCATATTGGCATGTTTGACTTAAACATTTTTTCTTATACATCTATACATGTCATTTAAGTCACATACTTCACATTTTATGTATTTTTATTTAATTTCACATTTTAAAATAACCATTTACTATGACTTTGGGTCATGCAACAATCTCATCATATTTATCCTCTTTTACTACTTATCATGACCCAATTAGGTTTACTATACAAGAAATGAAGTACTCCCTCTAAATTCCAACATTATAAGGTAATATCAATGCATAAATATTATAAGAACATCACTAAGGTCACATGCCATATTAATATGTAACAATTCAAAAACCATAAAATGCATCATTTTCAATTATTAGATTAATCTCTGTCAACTATTCACTAGTAATTTTTAAAGAATATAATTCATTATTCTTGACTCATTACATAATTGATGATTCATATCTTATTTGTCATTATTCACAATGTTAATATTACTTATTTCATGTGGTACATTATATCAACTCCCAACTTATGTTTTATCATAATCACTAATTTTTACTTCCTGCAACATCGTTATTTCCATCATATTACTAATAAATACATTAAACTCATATTTAGTTTCATCTGAGATCATGGATTTGTTGCATATGGTGTTCAACTCAATTCAACTTTCCTTTTCCATATTGTGTCCTTGGGTTCTTGTATTACAAGTAGAATAAGTTAGGATTACCTTAACTCAATACATGAATGATTACTAGTTGTCCCATAGTTATCTTATTGATTAGAGAGGCCTTTCTTCCCAATGGAATTTTCCATTTTAACTTATAAAATAAAAGGGTTGTTGGTTAGAATGCCATAATAACGTCTTACATTCTAATTTAGTTACAAATTATATGTATGAGATAAGGAAGAAGCAGTTGCTTGCACCAAATTTAGTGCAACAACCACATCAATGGTTAAGGTTGTCAAAAAAAGTTTCAAGAAACTACATGATATACATGATTTTGTATCGATATTTTCATGTGGGAGAGACGACATTTGATTTCCATGTAGGGGACTTGGTGTTTATGGAATTTCTTCTTGTAATTGTGCACTAAAGATCACAAAATAGGGTAATTCAGATCCTAGGTATGTGCGACCTTAGCCTATGATAGATACAAATTGCAAGGGAGGTGTATGGTCTATTTACCACATGAGTTAGAATTTTTGTAAAGTATTTTCACATTCCATGTTGTGAAACACTCACCTCGATATTGAGTAGATAATTGAACCATTAGATGCACAATTTTTATAGGATATTTCCTATGAGGCAGTACTAACACAAATTTTGAATTGGAGGATCAAGATGTTCAGAAAGATAAGGATACCAATATTAAATGTGTGGTGATATCATAATGTAGGAATGTCACATGTAATCTTCAGTCGATAAGAATTTCCATTACCTACATTTTTGTAGGATTCTGGAATGAGATACTAAAAGGAGGGATGATTCGTGAGACATTGATCCCAACATAGTCAAGAAGCTTATTTTTGTAGCCTACCTGCGTGATCACATATGTTTTGTTTATTAATTATTATAAATTATAACCCAATTGATATATTTCTATGTGATTATATGATTAGTTAGGGCTTGGGCTAGTCAAAACCCTAGTTTGAGTTCAATTAAAGTTGTTGAGTACTATGAACCAAATTCAATAAATTACAATTAAAGGACCGGTAATTATTTCCCCCTAATAGTATCTTAATTAATGATAAATATTTTTATATATTAAAATATAAAATTTAATTTTAGATAAGAAATGTGTGATAGCAACACATCAATTAGATATATTGATAATTGTGTATATCCCAATAAACTAAAGAGGGGATATTGATTCTACTTCAATGACTAGAATTAAACTATGAGAAATAAAATCCACCAGAAACTTAGATGTAGTGTGTTGGACGGATTTATATTCATTCACCAAGCATTTTTTACTGATCCATTCATATGGTCATATGGTAATCTAGGTAAGAAATCCAACCAAGCATATTTTTTGGAAAAAGGATGTGAGAGAATCAAGGGCTATTTGTAAAATTCCTAAGTATTTCTAAGCAATGAGCATGTGAAAATACCAAAATTTTGAAACTAGATGTACAATTTAAAAATATATTAATTGTATAACCTTTTACCTATATAAATATGTATATATATGGTTATAAGTTTAAATAATTGAGTAATGACTTCAAAATAAAATTTAACACTTGTTGGTATATTGGATATAGTTTGAATACCCTGAAAATATACAATAGTTACTCATATTTGTTATTGATTAAGTTGTGTGCTCTGTTGTTTGTAATATTTTAATGAATGATTTATGATCTAAAACTTGTATAATAAATTAGCATATATGGATACTTTAATGTATTGTTGATAATATAAAAGTAGATATACGAGATATATTTAAGTACTTTCCTCTATGAGTAAAGTTCTTAAGTTTGACCCAAGTTTTAGAAGAAAGCTGAATAAAGACATTGACATAGTAGCATAGCAACCCAAGCATGAAGTGAACCATCCACCTGATGCACATCTTAAGTGATTACAAAACTAATCTACTAGTAGTATATCCCTACATATTTTCTGTAATATCCTATGTGATGGAAATGAAAGGCTCATGATTATGAGGTCTAATGTTCTTATACATTTATTTGTATCTGGGTCAATTTACTCCTAAATGAGGAGGATATGTTAAATTGTTAACCTTATCTCTCTCCATAAAAATAGACTTTTCATTCATATATATATATATATATATATATATATATATATCTGTGTGTGTGTGTGTGTCAAATTGAGAAACAAACTTCCTTGGAAATAGTGTTAAATATGAATCATTTGCAAGGTGACCATCTTCCATCTCTCCTAGAATGTGTTCCATGGGGTTATACTCTTGGCTTATAATACATGCTACATATTTGCGATGGTTGCCTACTATTTTTTTTCCTACTATTGTTTTGTTTATTTTTGAAGGACATTTTATGATTTTTCTCACTTTCTAGAAAGCTTCATAAACCATGGGGGTACATTCTCACTATAAGGATACTATACATCAGTCAAAGTATTACAACATATGATGACATTTTGTATTAGGGTAACCTTCATACTATAATCACAAAAATAAATCTTTGTTGTGAATTTTTTATGTATCCTTCTAGCCTCATTTATTCCACTACAAGAAAACTAATCTTATTTATTAAAATAATGAAGGAGAGGGAATACAACAACCAATATGTTATGAATCATGAGAGCTATTGTACAATTTTTTTTCTATTATGATTTCTGTTCTTAATTTATTTGACCATATTAGCACAAGAATGGGAAAATCATAATGATTATGTGGATAATTTCCACATTTACATTTATTATCAATGGAAAAATGTCATATTGCAATGTTTCATTATCCACTAACAAAATATATGTGAGACTGACATTCTCATCATACATCCTTTCATGATGATTTCAAATACCCAATCACTTCTTTGGGCCTCTTTCTTTTAGAAACCTTCTCTCTTGTTATTTTTCCTATATTATCATATCCACATTTTTCCTTTCCTATTTACCCCTACCATTAAAATCACTTTTCTATTCTACTCCAAAGAAGCATGCCATGTTTGGCTTTTTACTAACATATAATATTCACTTTGCTAAGCTCTAGCTACAAGTGTGCAAGGTAGGAATTTTGTTGATAATGTTATATTGTCTAGAACATAGCGAAGAAGGTAGAAATAAATGTTATCTGTGTTGGTCATTAACATTGGGATGTATGTATTTATGAACTAGTTGGTCATAATCATAGATTAATCAAATACGAGTGGTGAGGAATACTAGTTGTAGTAGGAGAGACATCAGAATTATAGTAACATTATGGTTTTCAAGGAAGAAAGGGAGCTCATGTGGTTTATCTTGCCTTATATAACCAACTAAGAATGGTATATAACTACAAGACACAAATATAGCACTTAAAATTCTTATTGGAGGGAGGGAAAGGGAGAATCTACATAAAAACTTGTGAACTGATTCAAAATATTAACCTCAACAATTGTAGTGTGCATGGCCTATGAGATTAGAAACTCAAAGGTCTACATGTTCTTTCTTGACTACTTCTTCACATGGCACAGTGGCATGTAGTCTTTAAACTTTTCATGTAGGAGATCTTTGGTAAAAAGTGTAGGGTTTTAGGGGAGACAGAGAAGGCAGCGGAAACAAAAAAATTTCTCCCCCAACCCATACCGAGGAAAGCGTCAACGTCTATATAATAGGAAAGGATGGTTTGTGGAATCATACCTTGTCCCGAGGATTGCTCGGCGACAATACCTCGCACAATGCGCAGTCTTCAACTCCGGTCTTGGACGATGTCTGTGCAGCTCCTGGTCGCACCGGGAGTGACTCCTCCTCCTCCTACCGGACTGTCGGATGACAGTTGTCCTCCTAAGCGGCAGTGTCCTCCCGCCTCTGTAGTAGTCCACACGGACCACCTGGAACTCCACTCTCCTTGTCCCACAAGGAAGTGGAAGGAGTCACACCCTCCTGTTGACGTATTAGTCGCCAACACACTCTCCTGCTACCAGTTGCAACTGCAGTTGTCCTTCCCTTGCTGCACCTCCCTTTTGCGGGAAGCACTTGCTCAGGATCTCTCACGGTTACCAAAACCAGAGAGAACGACAACTTCGCAAAGCAATCGGCTTGCATTGAGTTGTACTTGAGAACCCCCCAATACCCCTATATATATAGGCGGGTCATGGGACAGGGTTCTCTGTGCCCGGCAATACGGGACTAAAGCAGGAGTAGAAGGGTTCGAGATTTTCCACAAAAAGCAACCAACTCGCAACCTGAACCGATCGGTTCACAAGTGAACCGGTCGGTTGGGGACCTGAACCGGTCGGTTGGAGCACCAACCGATCGGTTGGGACCCATGAGCCGATCGGTTCACTTCTGAACCGGTCGGTTCGTGGTCCTGATCAGTTCCCGATTGACTTTCCAACTTTCATTTCTAATTGGTATCGAATACCAATCCTTGTTCCAATCAAATTGGGAAAGTGAAACGCAAGGAAAATTCTCACCGACCTGACTTTCCCAACTTGCTCGGTTGCACCAGTTGAATCGATCGGTTCAACACTTGAACCGCTCGTTTCACCCTGGGCTTGAGCCGATCGACTCAACACTTGAGCCGACCGGTTCATCAACCTTAGCCGACCGGTTCAACACTTGAACCGATCGGTTGGGAGTGCAGGTTGTGCAGAATCACTCAAATGCGATTTCAATCAATCCGATACTCCAATCAATGCGTCCAACACCTTGAACCATATGATATTGAGTCATCGACTGATTGAGTGTTTAATTGAACTACTAAACTCCTTTAGTAATCAATCTAAACGTTGCTTGTGGACAAAAACTCCTCTTCCAGGTAAATCCTATGTGTGTGACCCTGCAGGTCCATTTCACGTTGGCAGTGAAAGTCCATAACACTTATGACTTCACAAGCAAAGAGCGGTGCCTAGTCACACATCATTGCTACCCAAGTGAAAGTAGAAAGTTGGAGAACAACTTTCATCCTACAATCCATGAATGGTGTTACAGTGAATGTATAATTCCTTTGTCACTGATATCCCGAATGAACTCAAGGCATGGAACAGTCATCCTGTCAACGTTCATTCACTTTCTTGATCTCAGAGTAGATTGAAGGAGATATGTATGACATCAATATCACATATTGATTCACACATGCGTGCGCACACCTATCTCAATCCTACTCATCAAGTGGCCTTGGATATCAAACTCCCTCAGGAGGGACAAATCCCATATCTATCACTCACCCCTCAAAAGCCCCATGTGTCAAAGCCACCCAATCATCACCTTTATAACAACCCATGTTTCAGGACTGCGTTTGATGATGTCAAAGTGTGCCCAACGACATGTGTTGAGTGCAGTGATTTCAGGTCCAAGAATCACACTCACCACCATCAGTGTGAGTACTGACTGTGACTACCATCTCATGGTTCCATGTGTCAAACTCACGGTGGGTCTGTCCGGTACCTTGTTCTCTAACAAGTACCTATGTGTTTGGTTTGATATCTCTATATCATGACTAATGAGATTCTGTCATCAACCAACACCACAATCTAGTCTTGTGTATCATTGTTGTCTATCTACCTTCCACAATGACATCCGACTAGGGACATAACAAGAATGTACAAACTCTTAGCATCCGTATGATCTCATCGTTCAGGTCATGAACCTGAAGGCATACGTCATTGAGTATTGTCATTCTCTAGACATTCAATCTGTTCTATCACTATCTCATATGACTGAACCAGAAAGAATTGGAAGCTTGCCTTTGATGTTTATCAAATCAATCTTAATGTATCCCACCAATCATCCCATGATTGGCTCTCAGGGCATACATACCAACAGACTCCCACTTGCACTGTGAGCCAATCACTCTTGAATCATATTCATAGTGATCTTCAAACATGTCCCACATGTTATTGTGCTCTTAGTGCGAACATAGTGAGTAATGACAACACCTTGCCAAAGTCAGTATGAATTACATGTCTCTCATCTCTTCGTTGTACGTCACACGTATGAGATGGAGTTGCCGTAATATGCGATCTAGTATTCCATTGCTAACCTTTAGCCACATTGCATGATCAAGGATTCCAGACTTGTCATCAATGAGTGGAATATAAGTTCATCTCATGAACCTTCAGATCCATATAGTATCCACTGCTGTTCTCTAACACACAGATACTCGGCATTTCCCTTTTAAATAGTTTTATTGGAACATTTCCAATTATCAACCAACTTTCACTTTTATACATCCTATGTATATTTTGCGATTAATTTTCTGTCCTTTCGGAAGTTCGCATCAATGTAACTCTTTACATCGAACTCTTCCTTATCTCCATAGAACTAGTACTTCCCAAGTACTTATCAAGTTCTTATGGTATTCCAGTAACCCTTACTGGAATCAGACAGACATCCACTCGTCATGTCTCACATACGAGTTATCAGGATGAGCACATCATATTGTCATGTCACACATACAAGATGATGAATGCATTTTATTCTTGCCATGTCATACATGCAAGATAATGGGATGATTACATACATGATAGATCCATATCTATTCTTAGTGTTCCCATTCTTCATAAGAATTGGACACTTGGCCTTGGGATACTAATATCCATATAACATGGACAAGTTTTCTCCCACTGAATCTGTGCATACTGAACCCTTCAGTACAGATTGCCAATGTATGCTCTCTTTTTTCCAGGTCAAGAGATTTGTCGAGAACTATCTCTATAGATCTCTATTCCTATCACATAGGAAACATCTCTATCTTCCTTAAAGATAATTTCCACATTAGGATTTCCAATCTAGAACATTTCCATTTCACATCAACATGTGGAATGTGAACACGCTCCCACTAAATCATAGATCCCTTCTTTATCTTTGACATGTCAGTCAAACCCTTTGAGTATATCATCAAAGTAAAGATCCAATTCTGAGTTGCTTGTACTCAATCAATCACATTGATTAGTCCATTGTAACTTATAGACTTCATTTGCATTAGTGGATTCATAAACCTTATAGGTTGTGTCACGTACACATCCTTGTTTTATTCCTCATAGGAATGCGGTTTTAGTATCCATATGCCAAATGTCTTAGTCATTAAGTTGCAATCATCAAGCATCATCCTTGTCAAAATGTTATCCATGTGTCTTAACACTTAAGACTTATTTGCACTTATGGATATGATCCAATGAGTGCTACCATCAAGGTCATTCATTATGGTTCACATGGAAGTCATTTAGGATGTAATGGTTTTAAACCATAACTCAAGATTCTGTTCCTCATATTCATCTTGATAGTTGACTCATCACATGAACAACTCATCACATAGATAATTGAGGTGTATCTGTTAAAGATATAAGAACTCACAACCCTTGTGATTCTTAATTTCTTTTATTAGTGTGGGGCATTCTTTTATTAAGAAGAATTTAGTTATTTGATAATCATTCTCTAACTCCTTAGAGTATGATTCCTTCTTGATTTAGACATCACCATGCCTTAATCATGAGCTCACTGTGATACACTATCATAATCACTCATAAGGATCTCAAACATTTGGTCCAAGTATTTCATTCATTGATCTCATCAAGAATTAATGCTTTACCAAATTTGTACTTCATCTATGATAATCTTGAACACTTCAAGATATTCATATTGGTATTTCTCTAAACACCATTTGAAGTATTAGCATTCGCTCCAATAGGTATGTAAATACATCACTTGTATTATACCTCATAGGATAATCATTCTCCCACTACCATTAGTGAAGATTGATTAATCATGTATAAGAGATTCATGTCTCTTACTGGTTCTCTAACCAAAAGAGTCTAGATTTATCCAACATATGGAAACTAGAAATGAATTTCTCATGATTGATGCTAATTTGATCGTTTGAGTTATCAATAACTTTAGGTATCATTTTATCGTATGCATACCATGTATCACAAGATAAACAAGGCATTTCCACAAAGATCATATCCTTAAGATTGAAACATCAACTTTATTAATTGCCATCATTGTCATACAATATGCAATAATAAAGTGTTTCTATCTATTGGCAATAAATGAAATAGCAGTTCTCAACTCTATTTCGTGCCCTTTAGGCTGAAATAAACTGAAAGATACTCCTATCTATGGCAGCAACACTTGCTCCAATGATGGGTACTTCTTTCTTGGTCCTTTCACAAAGGCCATCACTTCTTTGCGGATGTTGCATATCATATATGACATATCCATATCTTGGTATCATATACCTCAGATAAAGAAGCGGTTCATTTCATGATACCTTAGGTGGAGATCTCCAACCCCTCCTTCATCTTATTTTGTTCTTCTAGATATAGAGGGCAATCCCTCATACACCCTTTCCCCATGTGCCTTGAGGCTGAAGACGGCTTGGATTTCTGGCTAGCATCAGAACACTTCTTAGCTTTGACTTTGCCCTTGCCCTTAAGACTTACCTTTTCTTTGATCACATCAAAAAATTATGGTTTGTCTTTCTTCATCTTTGCCTCTACTATCCTCAACATGTCCAACAACTCTGTCAACGCTTGTCAAAGTTGTTCATGTTGTAGCTTATCATGAATTGTATGATTCTCGCAACATTTGCAGTATCATACCAATAGCCAACTCTTGGCTCAGAGGGAATCCTTATTATTCAGGTTTTTCCACATACCCAATCACATTGAGTGTGTGAATCCCTTACTGGATCTCCTTCTGTCATGACATACTAGGATAGTGTCTTGGAGACATCATATGTCTCATGTTGTCTCTGCAACTCATAGTTCAGAGAACACAACATCAAGCACTCCTCATCAATGTCATCCTCAGTATGCTTCCATAAGCATACTTTCAGCCATTGATGTGGTGGGATCGAGTTCATCTGGTTCTGGTATAATTAGGACTTAGATCTTTCGCTCTTTGATTGAGAACACTTCTCATCATCACCCTAACCAGTCGTGGAATTATTCCCATTTAATTTGTTGGTCTCAAAGACCCATCGCAAATAAAGTGATTTGTTGATTAACCATTTCTTTTAACAAAAGGAAATATATGCAATTTTAGCTCAAAACTCTTTTTGACTTATTTGATTGATTTGAAAAGTTGACGGTAAAAATTAGGCCTTTAATTAATTATCGCTCCCACTATTTTAGTTCAAATTGATAGCCCTCACCATCAATTCGGAAGATTGCAGCGTACAACCTTCTAGTGGGCAAGATCCTGAAATCCTCTAAGCCATGGACCAGCTAGGGCTGTCACCCACAACATAGATCTCTCAGGTAGGCAACTTTTGCCAATTGCATCATATGCAACTCTTGATAAGATGTCATCTACAACTCTTTGCAATGATCATCTCCATGCCTCAAGGCGCTAGATCCTATCTAGGTCACCTTGTTAAGTCCGACCCAAAGCAAACACGATGAACATGCACCCTGCTAGGGCAGACCCACACATTCATCCTTCACGCTTCCACGAGGTAGACGGTGCACCACGCTAGGGCATGCCCACACTTGGTCGAACAAGCTTTTCACGTGTGTCGCATTTGGAAGGCATCTAAAAGTTAATATTTTAATGAGGGATTTGGTTTTATATACATATACATATCCAATCACCAAAATACATAGTACGTATCATATACATGCTATATCCCACAGAAAACATGCACAAAAACGATAAAAGCGATGATTATGGCCATCCTAATGTGATTTCTCGAGCCAAGAGGAATCACGGACATCTAGGTCTACATCACATGCAACCTGTACAAGATGAACTCTGTGCCTTGCCATCCGAGTTGATCAACTCATCACATGAATGATCTGTACTCTCCAGCTGGTCGTCTGGGTGCCACCAGCCGATCGGTTGGCTCCTCCAACCGATCGGTTTGCCTGGTCGTCATGCATCTCGTCATGTCCGCCACCCGCTCGTCTCGCTCCTCGAACCGGTCATCAACCGATCGGTTCACTCCTTGAACCGACTGTCTGGAACGTCAACCGATTGGTTCACACCTTGAACCGATCATTTCAGCTGTCGTCTTGATGTCCGCCGGTCTTCGACATAACAGGAAATAAAATCTATCCTAATAATTACATTGCTTTAAAGGGAAACCCCGAGTTACATTCGGGGGGAGCAAAGGTAGGAAAGAATCTCGAATTATTTTGAGTTACATCAGGAATAAGAGAAGGAAGATCGGTGCGCAGACCGAGATGCAAGCAACCATAAACAACCACACACAGATAGGGTTTTATAGGCCATAATCACGCTACATACATCCACCACAAAACTCGTTTAAGGGCGACGCGTATCGAGTGCATTAATAATACATATCATATATGTAATTTGGGATTTGTGGATTTAGGATTGGACATGCATAAAGCCGATATTATTCGCATCACATGCAATAAATAAAGGCGACAAACCAAAATCGATCATATCAATATTCCTAAAATATAGAGCAGTTGACGTGGCTCTGATACCACTGTAGGGTTTTAGGGGAGACAGAGAAGGCAGCAGAAACAAAAAAATTTCTCCCCCAACCCATACTGAGGAAAGCATCAACGTCTATATAATAGGAAAGGATGGTTTGTGGAATCATACCTTGTCCCGAGGCTTGCTCGGAGACAATACCTCGCGCAATGCGCGGTCTTCAACTCCGGTCTTGGACGGTGTCTGTGCAGCTCCTGGTCGCACCGGGACTGACGACTCCTCCTCCTACCGGACTGTCGGATGATAGTTGTCCTCCTAAGCGGCAGTGTCCTCCCGCCTCTGTAGTAGTCCACACGGACCACCTGGAACTCCACTCTCCTTGTCCCACAAGGAAGTGGAAGGAGTTGCACCCTCCTTTTGACGTACTAGTCGCCAACACACTCTCCTGCTACCGGTTGTAACTGCAGTTGTCCTTCCCTTGCTGCACCTCCCTTTTGCAGGAAGCACTTGCTCGGGATCTCTCACGGTTACCAAAACCAGAGAGAACGACAACTTCGCAAAGCAACCGGCTTGCATTGAGTTGTACTTGAGAAGCCCCCAATACCCCTATATATATAGGCGGGTCATGGGACAGGGTTCTCTGTGCCCGGCAATACGGGACTAAAGCAGGAGTAGAAGGGTTCGAGATTTTCCACAAAAAGCAACCAACTCGCAACCTGAACCGATTGGTTCACAAGTGAACCGGTCGGTTGGGGACCTGAACTGGTCGGTTGGAGCACCAACCGATCGGTTGGGACCAATGAGCCGATCGGTTCACTTCTGAACCGGTCGGTTCGTGGTCCTGATCAGTTCCTGATTGACTTTCCAACTTTCATTTCTAATTGGTATCGAATACCAATCCTTGTTCCAATCAAATTGGGCAAGTGAAACGCAAGGAAAATTCTCACCGACCTGACTTTCCCAACTTGCTCGGTTGCACCAGTTGAATCGATCGGTTCAACACTTGAACCGCTCGTTTCACCCTGGGCTTGAGCCGATTGACTCAACACTTGAGCCGACCGGTTCATCAACCTTAGCCGACCGGTTCAACACTTGAACCGATCGGTTGGGAGTGCAGGTTGTGCAGAATCACTCAAATGCGATTTCAATCAATCTGATACTCCAATCAATGCATCCAACACCTTGAACCATATGATATTGAGTCATCGACTGATTGAGTGTTTAATTGAACTACTAAACTCCTTTAGTAATCAATCTAAACGTTGCTTGTGGACAAAAACTCCTCTTCCAGGTAAATCCTATGTGTGTGACCCTGCAGGTCCATTTCACGTTGGCAGTGAAAGTCCATAACACTTATGACTTCACAAGCAAAGAGCGGTGCCTAGTCACACATCATTGCTACCCAAGTGAAAGTAGAAAGTTGGAGAAAAACTTTCATCCTACAATCCGTGAATGGTGTTACAGTGAATGTATAATTCCTTTGTCACTGATATCCCGAATGAACTCAAGGCATGGAAAAGTCATCCTGTCAACATTCATTCACTTTCTTGATCTCAGAGTAGATTGAAGGAGATATGTATGACATCAATATCACATATTGATTCACACATGTGTGCGCACGCCTATCTCAATCCTACTCATCAAGTGGCCTTGGATATCAAACTCCCTCAGGAGGGACAAATCCCATATCTATCACTCACCCCTCAAAAGCCCCATGTGTCAAAGCCACCCAATCATCACCTTTATAACAACCCATGTTTCAGGACTGCGTTTGATGATGTCAAAGTGTGCCCAACGACATGTGTTGAGTGCAGTGATTTCAGGTCCAAGAATCACACTCACCACCATCACTGTGAGTACTGACTGTGACTACCATCTCATGGTTCCATGTGTCAAACTCACGGTGGGTCTGTCCAGTACCTTGTTCTCTAACAAGTACCTATGTGTTTGGTTTGATATCTCTATATCATGACTAATGAGATTCTGTCATCAACCAACACCACAATCTAGTCTTGTGTATCATTGTTGTCTATCTACCTTCCACAATGACATCCGACTAGGGACATAACAAGAATGCACAAACTCTAAGCATCTGTATGATCTCATCGTTCAGGTCATGAACCTGAAGGCATACGTCATTGAGTATTGTCATTCTCTAGACATTCAATCTGTTCTATCACTATCTCATATGACTGAACCAGAAAGAATTGGAAGCTTGCCTTTGATGTTTATCAAATCAATCTTAATGTATCCCACCAATGATCCCATGATTGGCTCTCAGGGCATACATACCAACAAAAAGTTGGCAACTTGAAAAAAATCACGTGCATTTGACATCCTTGCGAAGCCCGACTATCTAAATCTACACAGCTCTGTGGACGATATCACTTTTGTCTTTTGATATACCTGGGGAAAATCAAGAAGGCTTCACATAAGGTAGAAATAAGAAAATATATCTTGCATCCATAGGAGAATGATGGTGGGAATAGGAAAAAGGATCCGAGCCGTGCCTAATTAGATTTGGACTTGACTAGGAGTTGGCTTGGGCTACCAATCCTAATAAGAGTGAAATCTAAAAGGGAAAGAAGATGGTTTCCCATGTGCAATGTGGAGTTGCACTCATAGTTGGACTTGAAGTTGGACAAAGATTCCTAGTTTCAATAACATACCATGCATGCCTATAAATAGAGGCCCTGCGGGAGGCCATTGAGATCATCCCACGGTTGAGGTTTGAACCCTCCAATTGCTTGTCAGTGACTTCTGTGGTAGAGGGTGCCAGAGAAGAAGAACAACTGGAGGAGCTCTCTTAGTTGAATAAGAGAGGTTCAGAGTCTTTATCTTGAAGCGAAGTAGCGGCTGATAGTCGGTGACATATTGGGTGCACTGACAGAAAAGACCTCTTATTTTGTAAGAGAGGGCCAGTGACTTTGTCTTGAAGAAAAGTAGCAATTGGCAGTTACAGAGGCAGTGTTGTGATACTAGCAATGGTCTAGACTAGTCAGCGATCATAGAGGAATCAAGAAGTCCCCAACAATGACAACAGCCTTGTGAGGAGATCAAGTAAAGAGGGAGGTTTTGTACACAATGGGTGTGATTCTCTTCTTCCTCATCTTTGTTCTCATGTGGGGAGGGCTATCTAGATTTAGAGGTAATTAAATTTAGATAGTATGAGTTGTAATCTTAATTACATAGTGTGTGTTGGCCAGTATTGTCCTAAGGTTTTTCTCTCCTTGTCTTGGGGAAAGTTTTCCATGTTTAATCTAGTGTTTCTTCTTCGGATTTATACGCTTGTCAGTAACGCTTCCGCAATACATTTTTGTCACACCTGGGACTGTATCGGTACAACATCTCCAACAAGTGGTATCAGAGTGCAGGCTGCATATACTAGTCCAGATGGGGAAGGATGAAGATGTGACGATGATAAAGTTGACAAGCACAAATTGGTTAATTTGGAAACCCAAGATGGAGGATATTCTCTATTGTAATGATATGTACGATCTGATAGAGGGACAAAATCCAGAGAGTACGTTTGATGCAGACTTGAAGAAATTAAACAGGAAGACTATTGCAATAGTTCAAAAGTTGCTCAAAATTTCAGTGTTCCATCACGTCTTAGAAGATACAATTGCCAAAGATCTATGGGAGAATCTCCAAATGAAGAGATGAGTGACTCAGACTCACAATTAGAGACTTCTGGGTAGGGGGAGAAAGATCATCACCATGCAAAATGCTCAGAGTAGCATTTGAGGAGGTCTGACAGAGTTCTTCATCCAGATATCTGACATCTCAGTATATTCTCCTAACTGATCAGGGGGGGCCAGAGACTTATCATGAAGTACAAACTTGTAGAGATAAAGCACAATGGCATCAGGTGATGTAGGAAGAGATGTTTTCTTTGTAGAAGAATGATATCTATAAGATTTTGGTGCTTCCCAAGGGCCGAAGAGAACTAAAGAACAAGCGGGTCTACAAGATGAAGAGAGATAACGACAAAAAGGATATTAGATACAAAGCAAGACTAGTTGTCAAGGTCTTTGGTCAAAGACCAGGGGAGCATCACCAAAGGATTTCTAAACCTTGGTACAGAAGGTTAGAAACAAGATTTTCATCTTGGATGGCTCGACATACTAGTCAGGGGGAGCCAGTAAAGTTCCAAGTGTGAGCATATAGAGAGAAGCGGCACTGCCAGGATATTTCTTCTCAATTGCTTAGGAACAGAGTGAAGTCGGGATTGGACTTCAAGAAGATGGATGAAAATGATAGGATGATGACATGTATGAGGAGAGTGGATCCATAACAGGTGGTGATGAGGTCCACAAGCTACTCTAGATGATTGTTGAAGGTAACGTCTCCCTCATCGGTCAGAGGGGGAGATTGTTGGGAATAGGAAAAGGATCTGGCCCATGCCTGATTAGATTTGGACTTGAATAGGAGTTTTCTTGTTATACCAATCCTAATAAGAGTCAACTCTAAAAGGGAAAGAAGATGGTTTCCCATGTGCAACACAGAGTTGGACATGGAGTTTGATAAAGATTCCTAGTTGCAACCACATATATACCATGGAGGCATATAAATAGAGGCCCTGGGGAAGCCATTGAGATCATCCATTGGTTGAGGGGTGAACCCTCCAGTTACTTGTTTGTTCCTTCTGTAGTAGAGGGT
The DNA here is from genome assembly GCA_963693085.1 of Alisma plantago-aquatica. NCBI lineage: Eukaryota > Viridiplantae > Streptophyta > Magnoliopsida > Alismatales > Alismataceae > Alisma > Alisma plantago-aquatica. Next base: position 1,423,412,234 of record OY856409.1, read on the forward strand.
TCCAGAGAATATAAACAACTGGAGGATCTCTCTTAGTTCAATAGGAGAGGGTCAGTGACTTTGTCTTGAAGTGAAGTAACAGTTGATAGTCGGTGACACATTGAGTGTACTGACAGAGCAGCTCTCTTGGTTTATAAGAGAAGTCTAGTGACTTTGCCTTGAAGCAAAGTAGCAGTTGGTAGTTATAGACACAATGTTTCCATAGCGGCAACGGTCTGGCCTAGTCAGCAATCACATCGGCATCAAGTTGTCTCCAGCAATGACAATGGACTCGTGAGGAGATCAAGTAAAGAGGGAGGTTTTGTATGCACTGGATGTGATTCTCGTCTTCCTCATCTTTGTTCTTGTGTGGGGAGGGCTACCTGGATTTAGGGGTAATTAAATTCAGGTAGAGGGAGTTGTAATATTAATTACATAGTGCTTGTTGGCTAGTATTGCCCCATGGTTTTTCTCTTCTGGTCTTGGGGAGAGTTTTCCACGTTAGATCTGGTATTTCTTCTTTGGATTTATAAGCATGTTGGTAATGCTTCAGTAATAAGTTTTCATCACATCTGAGACCATATTGGTACAACATCCCCATCAAATGAATTATTTTCAAGAGGTTTGCAACATGACCGTTGGGGATATATTGGTCCCATCCCCAAATTATATAGGAAATCTTAGCAATATTATGGAGGTTGGTATGGAGAGTGGGATCCCTAACCATATCAAATAGAAGATATCCTCTAGAATCTAGAGTTGTTCAACAATCATCAATGACACTCATTACCAACTAATCATCTATCATCAAGAAGGATGAAATTTCTTTGTTTATAAGTTGATACCAAAATGAAGCTTTCCTTCATCAACAATGAAAGTCTAGATCATAGATGTCTGTCATAACCATTATCCTTTACAATATTCTACTAGTTTTAATGAGCCTAGCCTTATTTGGTCATGTAAGGTCTAGGAAAACACCCCCTCCCAACCGGGGAAGAAAATTAATGCCAAGTAACTAAGGATGTTCACCGTCCTCCAATTATTCCCAAACACAAGCTTCATATAACGTGTTATTTCTTAAGCAACAAAGAAAGAACTTGGTGAATGTAATCATATATCTATGAAGCAAAGAAGGGGGACAAAAACAACAATTCTTCCACATTAATTATATATTGAGGGGGAGAAGTGGATGCTGCTAAGAGGATGATTTTGATGGATGAAGAAGCACTAGATAGATTAAGACATTGGTTACTAACAACACCACACACATGAAGTGGGGTAAAGGTGTGAGGCAATTGTTAGTCACCAGGGGGTGGATGGCAAGGGGCATAGGAAAGACATAGATCTTTTTCATTTCCATTGCGTTGAAGTTCTTGTAAATACAAGTGTTATCTTGTTAGGATTTGGTTCTTATCTGAATTGGATTACAATTAAATATAGCAATATTAGGAAAGGAAAAGTAATGTCCAACGTGGAGTCTAAGCATTATTTCCTTCTCATATTCTATTATCATTCTCTTAGTCCTTATAGAATAGACATAACTCTCATACTTCCTTATAGGGGATGTCCAATACCTATAAATAGAGGTAGACAGCATGGGTTATCGGTGTGTCGAATAGTGCCAAACATTGTGTGTGTCAATACAGAGAAAGGCTAATAGACATCCAAGAAGGAAGCGAGCGAGAGTGGGGTACATAATTCTATTATAGGCAAGGGATTGTGGGAGAGCGATAATTCTTGTAATCTTTGTGGAGTTTCTTAATAGAATTTTACGGTCTTCTTCGCCAACTCGGTTCTCTCATTGGTTATTTGTTTTTCATTTTAGCATGTCCATTGCGACGCCGTTGTCGCTTTTATCGTGCAAGCAAGGGATGTATCTCATGTGGTGTTTTCTTGGGCTTGGAGGGCTTCTACATGAATCCCATCAAGTAGTATCATAGTGAAGTTTGTGACGAGACGATCAACAAGCATCAGAGGCACCTGAAGCATGGCGGCGTCGACTAGCAACGTGGGGAGTCATCATATTGATAAATTTGATGGAAGAAGCAACTTCAGTGTGTGACAAAGCACGGTTAAGGACATCTTAGTACAACAAGGGCTAATCGAAGCTCTTGAAGGGGAAAATCCAGAAAAGATGGTGGAAGGCGACTGGAGGATGATGGAGCACAAGGCAGTCAGTACAGTCTGTATGAGTCTTTCTGTCGAGGTAAAGTATTTAGTGATCAATGAAGATTCACTGAAAAAATTATGGAAGGTCTTAGAAGAGTTGTAGAAGGCGAAGTCGCTAACGAACAGGTGGGTGTTGAAAAGGCAATTGTACAAATTGTGCATGGAAGAAGGCACAAGGTTTGTCGACCATCTCAACGTCTTCAACAAGCTTGTCACACAACTGGTTAGCATGGAGGAGAAGATCAACGAGAGCGATAAGATTGTTCTCTTAAAATTATCTCTACCACAGTCATGGAAACAACTGGTGATGAACATCCTTGTCGGGAAGACTACACCTGACTTCAACGAGGCAATTGCATATTTATTGGAGGAGAAGTCTTTGAAGAAGTCATCTGAATCTTCCTACTCGAGTTGTAATGTTTTGGCTGTTACATACGGCAGCTACAAAAGCAAGGGTCACGGGAAGAAGAATCAAAAGTGTAAAGTCATATGTGTTTGCTATATATGTGATGAGGAGGGCCACATATTAAAAGATTGTCCAACACTGAAGCAGTTGAAGAGTGGATCTTTCTCATTAGCAGAAAGATATTTAGTGTGTGGATATTTGATTCAGGCTCTCGCTACATCATATTTCCAGAGAGAGTTGCATTTGATGAATGATCTCTCCATCGGGCATGTGGGACTGTTCAACTGGCAGATGACAAACTCTACCAAATCGCCGGAATTTCAACAGTTACATTCAAGATGCATGATGGAGTACATCGCACATTGTCCGGGGTCCGATATGTCCCCGATCTCAAGAGGAAACTAATATCTAAGAGGATACTTGAATCCATCAGTTGTAAGATTTCAAAGTAAGGTGGAGTCGTACAAGTCACATGCAAGGGGCAAGTGATCATGAAGGGTACACGATCCAAAGGAGCATATCAACTGATTGGGGAGGTTATAACTAAAAGAGGAGTAACTGACGGGAGTTCTACCACTGGAGGCATTGATGAAGCATTGACATGTGAGGTGGGCTCAAAATGTGCTACATGTCTTCAACTCTCAGGGGCAGTCATGTGCGAGGCTGCAAGACCAGCTACAAAATTCAATAGATGTAGAGGCAGAGCTATAAACTATTGGAAGAAGGAAGACATGGCAAGACCAACAACGCAGTACCAGCGAGCAGGTAGAGCTCGGAGAAGGTACAAACTTATGGCATGGAGGGATAAAGGAATGAATGTTGTAGTTATTCCAGCTACATGTGGAGGTGGTCTAGTTTCCCAAACTGTACAACTTGAGGAGCTCTCAAATGAAGGGTCTGGGCAGCCATGTCTGGGCACGCACTCTGTATAGGCTTGCAACGGTAGAGTGCTTCTAAAGGTGGAAGCAACTTTCAAGGACAGAAGCAAATAGAAGAAGAATGAGAGTAAAATTCTTGAACGAGCAAATATTTTAGCAGATAAGATCCAAGGTGTAGATTGTTAGGATTTAGTTTTTATATGAATTGGATTAGAATTAAATCCAACAATATTAGGAAAGGAAAACTAATGTCCAATGTGATGTCCAAGCATTATTTCCTTCTCTTATTCTATTTTCGTTCTCCTAGTCCTTATAGAATAGACGTAACTCTCTTACTTATTTATAGGGGATGTCTTGTACCTATAAATATAGGTAGACACCATAATTTACCGGTGTGCCGAATAGCGCTAAACATTGTGTGTGCCAATACAAAGGAAGGCATATAGACATCCAAGAAAGAAGAGAGCAAGAGTGGGGTACGGAATTCTATTGTGGGTATGAGATTGTGGGAGAGCAACAATCCTTGTAATCTTTGTGGATTTGCTTAATAGAATTTTGATGTCTTCTTCGCCAACTCAGATCTCTCATTAGTTGTTTGTTTGTCATTTTGGCATGTCGACAAGGAGGTCATTGTCTCTTTTATCGTGCAAGCTAGGGTTGTATCTCGTATGATGTTTTCTTGGGCTTGAAGGGCTTCCACGAGAATCCTAATAGCTCTAACATATGAGTAGAGTGCCGTCACCATCTCCCATCTTTGTCCTACGCTAGCATAACCCTTGCAACACTATAGCAAACCACAAATAGGTGGGACAAGAACCTGTCACCAATGCCAACCTGAGGATCTAATGGCCGGCACCTTTGAAGGAGAGATAGGGGGTTATAGTTTGTTGGGCTCCCAAATCTGTTGTTGTAACTTGCTATTGCATTTCATTCTAGCTTTACATTTACTCTAAAACTCCACTTTTTAAAAAATTAATTAGAAGTTCACACGGTCGAAATTGAATGCAACATTCCGAAACAACAATCCCGGAATAGTGAATTTATTCCCATTTATTAGATCATCATGAAAAATCAATGAGGGTTTCGCGGTTTATTGGATCAATCATGAAAAATAAAAACTTATATAAGAATTGGTTAAGATATAAGATTTTGAACACCGACGAAATGTCAGGCGCAGTACTATTAGTTTATTTAGAATGTCTAATGCTTGCGGGAATAAATTCATATCATCATAAAGTTTATAATGTTGTTGAATGTATTTTTTAGTATTGATAATCCTTAGCCTATGTTTGGTCCAAGATTGAGATTATGAACTCTGGACCGGGTTAGGCGATAGATCCAGATAAGTTTATCTCGATTCGATCCTACTTTTGTTTGGAAACCTAATCTCATTGTAAGCATTCATTAAATTATACTGACCTTGTAACTTGTGAACATGGAATTCTTCACTTCATATAGGAGGGGAGATTTTAGGAGGGTGAACATGGGAAAACCAGCTTCTCTAAAATTATTAGGATTGGAGACATTTGTGTTCAAACAAGTGTCATTTGAACACTCACACTAAAGGATGTTCGTCACATTCTAGATTTTCAGTTGAGTTTGATATATGTTTCATTCTTTGATATAGAAAGTTTTCATATGGATTTTGGTGGTGGCAAATGCAAGATCACCAAGAGAGATTTGGTTATTGTATGAGGCAAATTATGTCACACATTCTATAAGACCCATTAAGGTGCTTAAAGGTGGCTATATATATGCAGTTGAGGATCACCTGATAGATATATGGTATATATGATTAGGACACATGAACGAGAAAGTCTTGAAGCTTTTATAAAAGAAGAAGTTGATTCCTTGTGGCAAGGATACTGGTCTCAGTTCATGTGATGCATGTCAGATAGGAAAGCATCAACGTATTTCTTTCAAGACAAGATCAAATGTGAAGCCCTATGTTCTACAGTTGGTTCATTCGGATGTATGCGGTCCGTTTGAGGTGGCTTCACTGGGTTGCAATAGGTATTTTTTCATATTCATTGATGATGCATCTAGGAAGGTGTGTGACTACTTGTTGAAGACCAAGGATCAGGTTTTTCAGTGTATTAAAAAATTTCATGCTATGGTGGAGCAGGAGGTAGAGAAAAATCTGAAGTGTCTCCGTACAGACAATGGAGGAGACTACACCTCCAGGGAGTTTCAAGATTATTGCATGCAATACGGAATGCAGCATGAAAAGACAGATCTTGACACACCACAACACAATGGTATAGCTGAGAGAATGAACCGTACCATAGTGGAGAAAGTTAGATGCATGTTTGATGTGAACAAATCATATCATCTTTTGGATCATGTTTGGTTGCATATTCATGTTGTTTTGACTCAATTATCACTCTCATTCATGCTAGATTCTATATTTTTAGCTATTCTTACTTGTCTCATAGTTTGGATTGTAGGTACTATATTTTGCAATGAAATGATGAGGAATATATCATATTATCTCTTATTATATCACTCCTCAAGTATCTACATATTTTGGGGTTCGAAACTACGCAAATACCACTTTTTACGGCATGTAATTCGGACCTACATGTTGAAAGTTATGAGCAGAATACACAACAGCCCAGAACAGCCAAGTGCACGCCGTGCACCTGGGAGAGTTGAGCAGACTTAAAGTTCTGGAAAGTTGCATGGCGTGCACGCAATTGCACGACGTGCACCTATGAGCTGAAAGTTTTTGGAAAGTTGCACGGCGTGCATTTCTTTAGTGCACGTCGTGCACTTGGGAGCTAAAGGTTTCTGGAAAGTTGCACGGCGTGCATTTCTTCAGCACACGTCGTGCACAGTGCATTCTGGAGCAAATTGAAAGTTTCTGGAAAGTTGCACGGCGTGCACCTGGCAGTTTCAGCATTTTGAAAAATACGAGTTTTTGTTTAAAACGAAGTGGGAACATAATGGGCGGTTATGCCCGGTCATTTACAGAAGTTCTCTCATCCTAGAGCAAGCCTAGAGAATAGGAGGGCAATTTTGAGGGGAAAGAAGGTGGTTTCTTGCCAAAGAAACCCCATTCTTCCTCTCTTCTTCTCCAAGCTTCTTCTCCAAGGTGCAGTAGAGCTTCTTCACTCCACAAAGCTTCTCGGGAGGGAATTTTGTCCAGTTTGGAGCAGCTGTACAAGTGGGATTTCATCCTTAAGTCGGAATTCTACCTTCCTTCGGTTACACCTTAGGATTGCTTAGCTTTTCCTTCTCTAAACCATGTTTAACTCTGAAATTTCTGTACATTTTCTATTGTACATCATTATGGACGAGTAGACTCTTTTTCTTGGGCATGGGAGAGTAACTCCCATGTCATATCTTGTATGAACATATGAATTTCGTACTAAATGTTAGTTTCTTGCATGTTCCAAGAGTTGTTTCAGATCTAAAATGCTTGTTTGTGTGATTAGCCATCATACTTGCATGTTTTATGCTTTCTTTCATAATCTGAGGAGATATGTTTGAGAGTATGGAGTTACTCTTTTGGCAACTTGTCCTTGACCGTGAGAGTGGCTGGGATTATGTTGAGGAGCAAGGTTTGTGATGTGAAATGAAATACATACACGAGAGTGATGCATGGAGTTAAAAATCATCATCACTTCACTGGGAGGTGAGTGATGACTACAAACCTCCTTTGCAAGTTAATTAACATGTTTAAATTCGTATTTTAATATAAGCTATGATGTGATAGTGAAATCCCAAGTCTAGGATCCTTCCAAATTTGAATATTAACCTTTTTTAAGTGATAATGTACTGTTTTGTTTTAAATCTATAATTTAGTTGTTCTAATCCAATCATCTTATGTACAACGATCTAGATTATTGAAAATCATAACTCTTGCGCCTAACCAACCAACGCTCCTTGTGTTCGATCTCGACTAAAACTACTCTCGTATACTTGCGGGATATAGCTAGTTGAGTAAAAGATCATTCTTATGATTGAAACTCGTTAGTGTAAATAACCAACAATGTTGAAGATTGCAAAGTTGCCAAAGACATTCTAGGGTGAGGCAATGAGTATTTCCTGCTATCTGATCAATCGATCTCCATCAGTTCCTTTGGGTTTTGACATACCTGAGAAGGCATGGATAGACATGGACAGGAAAGGATGCATCCTATGCTCATCTGTGAGTATTTGGGTGCAAGACTTATGCACATGTTCCAAAGAAAAAGAGACAAAAGTTGGACGATAAAGCGGTGCCATGTATCTTTCTTGGCTATGGAGATTATCAGTTTGTCTATATGGGATCTTGTAAAAAGGTCCATGAGTAGACACATATATGTTACTTTCTGTGAGAGTCAGACAGTTGAGAGCCTGAGAGTGATGATGTGGTTCCAAGATCAAGTGATAGTTCTTCTAATGATGAGTGTGAGGATGCTTCAACTTCTTCATAGGTGCATTCTTTAGATGACGAAGAAGAGCAACAAGATCACCTTGAGCAACATAGTGATAGCACATCTAGTGCTCCTGTTCCAAATGCAGAGATGAGTGACTCAGACTCACAATTAGAGACTTCTGGGCAGGGGGATCAAGATCATCACCATGCAGAATGCTCAGAGTAGCATTTGAGGAGGTCTGACAGAGTTCTTCATCCAGATATCTGACATCTCAGTATATTCTCCTAACTGATCACGGGGAGCTAGAGACTTATGATGAAGTACAAACTTATAGAGATAAAGCACAATGGCATCAGGCGATGTAGGAAGAGATGTTTTCTTTGTAGAAGAATGATATCTATAAGCTTGTGGTGCTTCCCAAGGGCTGAAGAGAACTAAAGAACAAGCGGGTCTACAAGATGAAGAGAGATAATGACAAAAAGGATATTAGATACAAAGCAAGACTAGTTGTCAAGGGATTTGGTGAAAGACCAGGGGAGCATCACCAAAGGATTTCTAAACCTTGGTACAGAAGGTCAGAAATAAAATTTTCATCTAGGATGGCTCCACATACTAGTCAGGGGGAGCCAGCAAAATTCCAAGTGTGAGCATATAGAGAGAAGCGGCACTGCCAGAATATTTCTTCTCAATTGCTTAGGAACAGAGTGAAGTCAGGATTGGAATTCAAGAAGATGGATGAAAATGATAGGATGATGACATTTCTGAGGAGAGTGGATCCATAACAGGTGGTGATGAGGTACACAAGCTACTCTAGATGATTGTTGAAGGTAACATCTCCCTCATCGGTCAGAGGGGGAGATTGTTGGGAATAGAAAAAGGATATGGCCCATGCCTAATTAGATTTGGACTTGAGTAGGAGTTTTCTTGTGCTACCAATCCTAATAAGAGTCAACTCTAAAAGGGAAAGAAGATGGTTTCCCATGTGCAACACAGAGTTGGACATGGAGTTTGATAAAGATTCCTAGTTGCAACCACATACCATGGAGGCATATAAATAGAGGCCCTGGAGGAAGCCATTGAGATCATCCATTGGTTGAGGCGTGAACCCTCCAGTTGCTTGTTGGTGCCTTCTGTGGTAGAGGGTTCCAGAGAATATAAACAACTAGAGGATCTCTCTTAGTTGAATAGGAGAGGGTCAGTGACTTTGTCTTGAAGTGAAATAACGGTTGATAGTCGATGACACATTGAGTGTACTGATAGAGCAGCTCTCTTGGTTTATAAGAGAAGTGTAGTGACTTTGCCTTGAAGCAAAGTAGAAGTTGGTAGTTATATACGCAATGTTTCCATAGCGGCAACGGTCTGGCCTAGTCAGAAATCACATCAGCATCAAGTTGTCTCCATCAACGATAATGGACTCGTGAGGAGATCAAGTAAAGAGGGAGGTTTTGTATGCAATGGATGTGATTCTCGTCTTCCTCGTATTTGTTCTCGTGTGGGGAGGGCTACCTGGATTTAGGGGTAATTAAATTCAGGCAGAGGGAGTTGTAATATTAATTACATAGTGCTTGTTGGCTAGTATTGCCCCATGGTTTTTCTCTTCTAGTCTTGGAGAGAGTTTTCCACGTTAGATCTGTTATTTCTTCTTTGGATTTATAAGCGTGTTGGTAACGCTTCGGTAATAAGTTTTCATCACATCTGAGACCATATTGGTACAACATCCCCATCAAATGAATTATTTTCAAGAGGTTTGCCAACATGACCTTTGGGGATATATTGGTCCCATCCCCAAATGATATAGGAAATCTTAGCAATATTATGGAGGTTGGTATGGAGAGTGGGATCCCTGACCATATCAAACAGAAGATATCCTCTAGAATCTAGAGTTGTTCAACAATCATCAATGACACTCATTACCAACTAATCATCTATCATCAAGAAGGATAAAATTTCTTTGTTTATAAGTTGATACCAAAATGAAGCTTTCCTTCATCAACTATGAAAGTCTAGATCATAGATGTCTGTCAAAACAATTATCCTTTAAAATATTCTACTAGTTTTAATGAGCCTAGCCTTATTTGGTCATGTAAGGTGCAGACAAACACCCCTCCCAACCAGGGAAGAAAATTAATGCCAAGTAACTAAGGATGTTCACTGTCCTCCAATTATTCCCAAACACAAGCTTCATATAACGTGTTATTTCTTAAGCAACAAAGAAAGAACTTGGTGAATGTAATCATATATCTATGAAGCAAAGAAGGGGGACAAAACAACAATTCTTCCACATTAATTATATATTGAGGGGGAGAAGTGGATGCTGCTAAGAGGATGAGTTTGACGGATGAAGAAGCACTAGATAGAGTAAGACATTGGTTACTAACAACACCACACACATGAAGTGGGGTAAAGGTGTGAGGCAATTGTTAGTCACCAGGGGGTGGATGGCAAGGGGCATAGGAAAGACATAGATCTTTTTCATTTCGATTGTGTAGAAGTTCTTGTAAATACAAGTGTGATCTTGTTAGGATTTGGTTCTTATCTGAATTGGATTACAATTAAATCCAGCAATATTAGGAAAGGAAAAGTAATGTCCAACGTGGAGTCTAAGCATTATTTGCTTCTCATATTCTATTGTCATTCTCCTAGTCCTTATAGAATAGACATAACTCTCATACTTCCTTACTGGGGATGTCCAGTACCTATAAATAGAGGTAGACACCATGGGTTATCAGTGTGTCGAATAGTGCCAAACATTGTGTGTGTCAATAGAGAGGAAGACAAACAGACATCCAAGAAGGAAGAGAGCGAGAGTGGGGTACATAATTCTATTGTAGGCACGGGATTGTAGGAGAGCGATAATTCTTGTAATCTTTGTGGAGTTGCTTAATAGAATTTTATGGTCTTCTTCGCCAACTCGGTTCTCTCATTGGTTGTTTGTTTATCATTTTAGCATGTCCATTGTGACGTTGTTGTCTCTTTTATCGTGCAAGCAAGAGATGTATCTCAGTGGTGTTTTCTTGGGCTTGGAGGGCTTCCGCATGAATTCCATCAAGTAGTATCAGAGTGAAGGTTGTTACGAGACGATCAGCAAGCATCAGAGGCACGTGAAGCATGGCGGCATCGTCTAGCAACGTGGGGAGTCATCATATTGATAAATTTGATGGAAGAAGCAACTTCAGTGTGTGACAAAGCAAGGTTAAGGACGTCTTAGTCCAACAAGGGCTAATCAAAGCTCTTGAAGTGGAAAATCCAGAAAAGATGGTTGAAGGCGACTGGAGGATGATGGAGCACAAGGCAGTCAGTACAATTTGTATGAGTCTTTCTGCCGAGGTAAAATATTTAGTGATCAATGAAGATTCACTGAAAAAAATATGGAAGGTCTTAGAAGAGTTGTAGAAGGCGAAGTCGCTGACGAACAGGTGGGTGTTGAAAAGGCAATTGTACAAATTGTGCATGGAAGAAGGCACAAGGTTCGTCGACCATCTCAATGTCTTCAACAAGCTTGTCACACAACTGGTCAGCATGGAGGAGAAGATCAGGGAGAGCAATAAGATCGTTCTCTTAAAATTATCTCTACCACTGTGATGGAAACAACTGGTGATGAACATCCTTGTCGGGAAGACTACACTCGACTTCAACGAGGCAATTGCATATTTATTGGAGGCGAAGTCTTTGAAGAAGTCATCTGAATCTTCCTACTCGAGTTGTAATGTTTTGGCTGTTACAGACGGCAGCTACGAAAGCAAGGGTCACGGGAAGAAGAATCAAAAGTGTAAAGGCAGACGCGTTTGCTATATATGTGATGAGGAGGGCCACATATTAAAAGATTGTCCAACACTAAAGTACTTGAAGAGTGGAGCTTGCTCATTAGCGGAAAGATATTCAGTGCGTGGATATTTGATTCTGGCTCTCGCTACATCATATTTCCAGAGAGAGTTGCATTTGATGAATGATCTCTCCATCGGGCATGTGGGACTGTTCAACTGGCAGATGACAAACTCTACCAAATCACCGGAATTGCAAAAGTTACGTTCAAGATGCATGATGGAGTACATCGTACATTTTCAGGGGTCCGATATGTCCCCGATCTCAAGAGGAAACTAATATCTAAGAGGATACTTGAATCCATCAGTTGTAAGATTTCAAAGTAAGGTGGAGTCGTACAAGTCACATGCAAGGGGCAAGTGATCATAAAGGATAAACGGTCCAAAGGAGCATATCAATTGATTGGGGAGGTTCTAACTAAAAGAGGAGTAACTGACGGGAGTTCTACCATTGGAGGCATAGATGAAGCATTGACATGTGAGGTGGGCTCAAAATGTGCTACATGTCTTCAACTCTCAGGGGCAGTCATGTGCGAGGCTGCAAGACCAGCTACAAAATTCAATAGATGTAGAGGCATAGTTGTAAACTGTTGGAAGAAGGAAGACATGGCAAGACCGAAAACGCAGTACCAGCGAGCAGGTAGAGCTCGGAGAAGGTATAAACTTATGGCATGGAGGGCCAAAAGAATGAATGTTGTAGTTATTCCAGCTACATGTGAAGGTGGTGTAGTTTCCCAAACTGTACAACTTGAGGAGCTCTCAAATGAAGGGTCCGGGCAGCCATGTCTGGACACGCACTCCGTATAGGCTTGCAACGGTAGAGTGCTTCTGAAGGCGGAAGCAGCTTCCGAGGACAGAAGCAAATAGAAGAAGAACGAGAGTAAAATTCTTGAACGAGCAAATATTTTAACAGATAAGATCCAAGGTGGAGATTGTTAGGATTTAGTTTTTATACGAATTGGATTAGAATTAAATCCAACAATATTAGGAAAGGAAAAGTAATGTCCAATGTGATGTCCAAGCATTATTTCCTTCTCTTATTCTATTGTCGTTCTCCTAGTCCTTATAGAATAGACGTAACTCTCTTACTTATTTATAGGGGATGTTCTGTACCTATAAATATAGGTAGACATCATAAGTTACCGGTGTGCCGAATAGAGCTAAACATTGTGTGTGCCAATACAAAGGAAGGTATATAGACATCCAAGAAAGAAGAAAGCAAGAGTGGGGTATGGAATTCTATTGTGGGTACGAGATTGTGGGAGAGCGACAATCATTGTAATCTTTGTGGATTTGCTTAATAGAATTTTGATGTCTTCTTCGCCAACTCAGATCTCTCATTGGTTGTTTATTTGTCGTTTTGGCATGTCGTCAGAGAGGTCATTGTCGTTTTTATTGTGCAAGCTAGGGTTGTATCTCGTGTGATGTTTTCTTGGACTTGAAGGGCTTCCACGTGAATCCTAATAGCTCTAACATATGAGCAGAGTGCCGTCACAATCTCCCATCTTTGGCCTACGCTAGCATAACCCTTGCAACACTATAGCAAACCACGGATAGGTGGGACAAGAACCTGTCACCAATGCCAACGTGAGGATCTAATGGCCGGCACCTTTGAAGGAGAGATAGGGGGTTATAGTTTGTTGGGCTCCCAAATCTGTTGTTGTAACTTGCTGTTGCATTTCATTCTAGCTTTACATTTACTCTAAAACTCCACTTTTTATAAAATTAATTAGAAGTTCACACGGTCGAAATTGAATGCAACATTCCGAAACAGCAATCCCGGAACAGTGAATTTATTCCCATTTATTAGATCATCATGAAAAATCAACGAGGGTTTCGCGGTTTATTGGATCAATCATGAAAAATAAAAACTTATATAACAATTGGTTAAGATATCAGATTTTGAACACCGACGAAACATCAGGCGCAGTACTATTAGTTTATTTAGAACGTCTAATGCTTGCGGGGATAAATTCATATCATAGTAAAGTTTATAATGCCGTTGAATGTCTTTTTTAGTATTGATAATCCTTAGCCTATGTTTGGTTCGTGAGATTATGAACTCCGGACCGGCCTATGTTTGGTTCGAGATTGAGATTATGAACTCCGGACCGGGTTAGTCGATAGATCCAGATAAGTTTATCTCGATTCGATCCTATTTTTGTTTGGCAACCTAATCTCATTGTAAGCATTTATTAAATTAGACTGACCTTGTAACTTGTGTTATTCAGTCTTCTATATAAAATAAAACAACATAAAAGACAGAGTATAATCCGAATAGAGTTCCGGAATCCTACTTATAGTATATTGACTTGGTCTGCATTACAGATTACACAATGCAAAATGGACACCGTCAGTCCGATTTTCACCAAATAAAATAAGACTGGATTAATCGAGATTAACACCTACGTGGCATAACAAGACAACGCGTAGCCTGGATTAAATCCCGAACCAAACAGCCCTTGAGCTTTTGCTTTCCGTTCGCCTCATGCATGCGACCAAATTTGGCTGTGCGATTGAAGTGCTGTTAGATAAAGTGTAGTTTAAGATACCCTACCTCTTGTGACCGCACACTTTTCTTGCTGGTCTACAGGACTCTCGAAAATTCTTCTGTCCCATTAAATGATTGGGACCTACATTGCTTTCTCCAGCTTTGCTCCACTTCGACGCATCCCTCTCTTTCACTTTCAATAGAACAGTTGAAACATTAGGCTAAGGGCAAATCAAAGAGAATCCATTATAAACGTGGCTTTCTGTATGTATTATCGCAATCATGTAACGTGCCTAATGGCCAATGTTGATACGCCGGATCCAAAAAGAGGTAACCATATGAGGAATTGTAATTATTTTATTCCACATGACATAAACATATATAAAATAAGACATAAAACAGTAAGATTATTCTTGCAGGGTTTGAAAACGATGCACATGTTCTGTTGTGCTTCTTGGTGGATTTTATATTCCACACAAGTACTTATCAGCTCAACGTTTTGTATGTTGTCCACACAAGATTTTTATTTAGAATTCAACAGAATTATAATGTTTATCAAATAAACAAAATTTTCTCAAAATGTATATTTCACAAAAATAGTCTACCTTATTAATAATTTAGATCTAGCTTGACCTATGGTTGCAACGATCCCAAGCAATTATGTGCAAACTAATGACATCATGTAAGCTTCTTCAAGCATAAAGCGATTGTTTTGTATAGTTTGTTGCTAGACCCTTCACTACGTTCTTGAGAATCATGCTTTATCCTCAGCGTGTTTCCCGCCCGCACAGATTTCACAATATTACATGATACCCACATTTTTACCTTCAAGATATTTTTTCCCGCAGTGAAACCTCCTGTGGCACCGTCGTGAGTATGAACTACATATAATAGCAAGGAAGAGAATAGTGATTCATATCATGTGTGTTTGTCTTGTACAGAATAGGGATGGTTCTGTCAACTATCAAGTGACCCTCTGACCCTGAAAGGACAAATTAACTAAATTTGACCACTGTAAGATCCCCGCCAAAATAACACTGATCGTGTAAATTTAGTCAATTTTGGCCAAACCAAAACTATATAGTATTTATTGGTAGCACGCCTAAATAAAAAAAGTCCAGCGTGACCACCATTGGCAGCTAAACAGCCCACAATTTCAACCGTCTATCGTATATAAGGAGGGAGCGAGAACAAATCTCATCTAAGGGGGCTACAGCGCAACAATTGGCTTTCTACTAGCCAACTGATACGATGGATAATTTGATATTATTTCCGTTGGTTTGTCAGAAAACTCTGACTATGGCTTTCTTTCCCAAAAGGGGATTCTTGAACCACGTTTCAAAGGAGCAAAGAGCATTGGGTTTATACTCCCCAAGATCTCACTTATACCTAACTCCTTCAAACCCGAGTATTCAAAAGCTCTTTATGGGAATGGAGCCCTACGAAGGAGTTCTTTGTAACGTTTGACAGCTTGTGCATATATGAAAGGTGTGCCATCAAACAAAACAGATATAGATGTAGAAGGAGGAAGGTTGGCTTGCCATTCGTCTCTAGAATTATCACTAGGGATGGTTCTCCTTTTGCCAATGCCAAACACCTTTCCAAATGTGAGAAGGAAAACCTAATGAGGAAGTGCTAGGGTAGAAAATGGGTGAAAGACAAGGGAGTTATAGGTCAAAGATTTGGTGAGGTGTTGGGCTGGGAGAGGGAGAGGTTGAAGGGGGAGCCAAGTGGGAGAGTTGTCGTCTGAGAAAAATCAAGTTGTGAGGCTTCTATCGGCTGGCAATGGATTTTTTAGAAATCATGGCACAATATTTTTGGTCGAGTTTGTTGGCAGAAAACTCAGCCCCTAAAAGTTGTAGGAAAACCCCTTTATAAACCTTCAGGGAGATTTGTAAAGATAGATTTAGCTCATGGTAGTTGCAATATAATGTTACTAAATATATAAAACTATGTCAAAAGATCTTAAAACATTCCAAATGAGAACAAATTGTGTGTAGACAATAAAAAATGTACTTTTGAAATACCATAGACCATTACTTAGAAATAACACAATGTAAATCACATTTTGCAAGAAGTTGAGTCTATGACCATTTGTTGCATATGGAAATTTTGCATAAAATGAAATCAAATTGGTTCAAGCAAGCATGTCAAAGGAGTGAAAATATGTCTAAATAGGATTCATGCATGAATCATATTGTAGTGATAATAAATTTAGACCTATGAAGTAAACTTGTTCCCTAGATAGAGGCTTTGTAAATATATGCACAAGTTGATTTTTGTTTTCCACATGTGTATAAAGAAATCCTTGTTGACAATGTGATCACAAGAAAGGTGATGGAACACATCTATATTCTTTTATCTATAGTGAAATATATTATTGTTAAGACAAATTAGTTGTAAAATTATTATCATAATATATACGAGTTCCATCAAAAGCATACATCAAAGTCATTTATCATTTTCTTCATCCACAGAATTTGGGACAACAACTTGTAGTGAGTGTATCAAACCTCAGGCATTGATAATACCACTGTGTTGTGCTTCTTGGAGAACCAATAGATTAAGCATTGTCCTAGGAGAAAGCAAGTGCCAATTGTAGACTTTCTATGAATCAAGCACCCAACATAACCCACATCACTATATATATTTAGAGTAAAGTCATTTGACCTTAGGTACATATACAAAAATTTGAGGTCTTGGCAAGATAGGTAAGAATCCTCTTCATCACTATAACATGCAATTTTCTAGTGAGATATTGAGACTGGGCACACAAACAGACATTATAATAATATCTTGAATTGAGGCGGTAAGATAAATAAATCTACTAGTCATACCTCTACATATTTTCTTGCCTTCTTCTTCATTATCAAGTTTGCAATGTCGTACATGGTTGCTCAATCTATTTGTAATTTCCCATCAAAAAGTACTTGATGAGTTCATCGATGTATATTCTTTTATTGATGATGATCCCATCATTAATTTTCTTAATTTACCATATCATTAGGAATGTAAGGCCCTCATCATTCTCTTATTAATAACATAAAAAAAATGTCATCAACATATATTTGAATGACAATATATGAAATAGAAGTGTGTTTTTAAACTTCTCCCATGACAAAGTCATTATGTAGAAAGAAAGTATTTAGTTTCTCAAACAAAAATCTAGGTGCTTGTTTGAGACCATACAATTACTTATGAGATAGAGAAACATGATTAGATAACTTTTCATTCCAAAATCAGGAGATTGAATGTAAGAGACTTCCTCATATATTTCTCTATTTAAAAGTGTTCTATTGACATCCATTTGATAAAGAAGGTAATTTTTATCCCTAGAAGAGTCAAGTAACATGCAAATAGATACTAATCTTGCTATTGGTTCAGAAGTTTTATTAAAATTAATACCTTCTTGTATTTGCACCCTTTTTCTACTTTGGTCCAATCGATCCACTTTTTGCATAAATCTTTCTATATTTTGGTATTGGAACAAGTTTCCACACCTTTATCTTATCGAATTGGTAAAGCTCATATTTCATATAAATGATTCAATCACTATGTCAAGTGCTTCCTTTTTGGACTTCTTCTCAAATTGAGAGATGCATGCGCTATTTTATTAATCCTTGAAGGATTTTATTCTTTTTACCTTCTCAAAGGTATCACCAGTTACAACCTCTTTCAGATGGTTCTTTGCAAATCTTGATATTGGATCCTTCTTTTATTCTTGTCAATCTCCTTTTCTTGCATAATTATGGTGATGTCTAGTTCTTTTATTTTAGGAATAACATCACCTAGAAACATCATCATAAACAACTTTCTTTGACATAGGAGGGTTAGTTTAAAAAAATTTACATTAACAGATTCTTCTAATCTATCATTCTCTTTATGTAAAAAAATCTACAAGATAGGCTATACCCAAGAAAAATAGCTCTATAGGATTTAACATCAAATTTATCCAAGATATCTTTGGTAATGATGACAAAATAAGGCCATCCAAAAACATGAACGGAATCTATACACAAAATTCCATCACCATGACTCATAGGGTTTTTAACACCAGATGACATAGAATTCAATTTTGACAAAAAATGTGATTTTTATGGCTTTGGAACAAAATAGTTTTGGTGTATCATATTCTAAAATCATGGTCCATTTCTTACAAAGATCAAATCTACAATCCCAATTTGATGAGATGTTTGAGGAAAAGAGAAGTTATGCACATTAGCGAATTCAACACAAAATGACTAAAACAATTCCTATTTATATCTTCCTCATGTTCATCATGGATAGAAAAAATGTACAAGAAACTTTCTTTTCTATTATTTTACAAAAACAATAAAAGTTAAAAAATTATTAGTTTTAATAATAATAAATAGCATCCACTTATATCTAGAAAAGTCATCAACAACCACTGGACAATGTTTTCTACATCCTAGTGATAGTGTGTGCATTCATCCAAATAGATCAACATGAAGAAGTTTTAGATCCCTCTCAAAGCTAAGAATTCCTATGGAACATAAAGAAGATTAACCTTTCTTTTCTTGTTCTTGTTCTTTGTTTAAGTCCTTCTTTCTCAATTTCTTCAAAGATGCATATTTACATGACCAAGACATCTACACCAAGATATTTGTCATTCTTATCTAAAATATGCATTTACCAAATATAGGATCAAGAGTTCTAAGAACTATAGTATAGGAATTACCTTTTCTAATTCCATTGTATACATCATTGAAGACAAGGGAATCCATCAAGAGACATTTTAAAGAATTTAATAGAAGAAGATATCAATTATGACACAATTAACAAACAATAATACGATTGTGATGCAAGCCATCAACCAGTACTAGATTCTTAGTGCACAATGAATCATCCACATTACCGTCATGTATCACTTTAACTTTATCATTGTCTCAGATGTGTCCAATCATTCTTTATTATTCTTAGGTGAATGTATGTTGATTTTCATTCTCATTGTGTGCTTGGAGCAACAACTATATGCAATTCAATTATAAGTTTCCTAAAAAAAGAGACATGGTACCTATTCAAATATATTTTTTACTAGGGTTGTCTTGGGAACTAGAACCATAGTCTTCTTGGTTTCTTTTTTCTCCAATGGACAATAGGTTGAGAAATGATCATTCTTTATAAAAAAATGAAAACTACCTATATTTGAGAGGTAGATTATTATGCATTGAATGTTGGATACCCCTTTCCATTATTGTTACCATTGCCACCATCATATTGAATACAATGTCCAGCAAATGCTTTGGTATCATGGTGTAGGATTTCATCAATATTAGTCTAACCCTTGATAAAATTTTACGAACAAGGTCTAAACAAATGGTTATCTTGGGTAAGAGAGGCAATAGTATATAGATTCTAAACAAGTTATCTTGAATTCCACATGCTTACTAAGATCTCTAAGATCATTTATGAGGATGGAGAACCTTGACTACATCTCTCGTATGTACTTAACATCTGTCATCCTGAACAACTCAAGTTGAGCTTGAAAGATGCACTTATTCACTTACTCCATTTCTTCATGAGTACTAGAGAGTTTATTCATATGTCCACAACCACCCTGAAATAAGACATCGATTCAAACTCAAAGGAAAGATGACTCTATATGCTAATAGCCTTAGTTTTAACTTGTTCTCTATTATAGGTTCTCTATTCACATGTGGTCAAGTCTTTGATGGACATGGTGTTGAGGAGGTTATTGTATTCTAAATCTTAATTTGTTTGGACTATATAACATCTTACACTTCTTCCAATAATGGTAGTTGGTGTCGTCAAAGACTAATATGTGGGTGGTGTAGCCTCCTCTAGCTTGAGTGAACCAATCATGTTGTCAACATTCTTCTCCTACTATTAGAATTATTTTCTTAAAGAAGATCTTACAACTATAAGATTAAGAGGGGGTGAATTAAGATATTAAAAACTAAAACCAAAGTTGTTAAACCTTCAAATTGCATCACAACTTGAGTGAAATAAGTAGATCAAGCAAGGAAATGAGAGGTTCAAAACTACAAAGATACACATGTATTTAGAGCGACTCTGAATTAGAGTATGTATCTCCACTAACCAAAGAGGTTAATTTCATGGATTTACAAACATGAGTATGATTTTGTATTCCACCACAAGAGTATACACCAGGATACCTCTCTTTTCATATCAAGAATAACTAGATTCCTTTTGTTGAGACAAGGTTCCAAGAGCTGTACATGGATTTTACCTACCCTTATCAACAATTCTCCTCCCTACACCTTCTTTATCCAAAGAAGATATTCAATTAACCATGTAATCAAAATAAATTGTAAGAAATGTGAACTCTAACAATTTAGGAATATCTCTCTTGCAAGCAATGTATTTGCACTACTTGATGTAAGAAAGTGATCAAGCTCATGGGAATAATTTGGGGACTTTTGAGGATCTTTACATAAATTTTATATTTATATCAACTTGGTAACCTTGAGAAGATAACATTAAGTATGTATTTGTAGTTGATGGTGCCTACTATCTAGTAGACTTGACTTAGACAAGTTCTAGACATTTTTGGGGGAACATGTAAATGTTTTCATATATAATTCCACAAGCTAACCCTCTTCAATAACTAATCCTAAACTTGCACTACAATTATAGTTTAATCTACTAAGTTTCCTTAGGGAAAACTTATCCTCCAAACACTTGTTGTATGACCAAGTCAGATCAACTAATTGAGTTCTAACTTTGAAATCTAGGTTGATGACCTATATTGGATATATGGACCTTTTCTAGTCTGATGTGTTATGGCAGGATGAACTTAGTTTATCCATGTATTGTGGCAAAGCAAGAACAATCGAATTGATTGAGTGTCTTAAAGGAAAACATGGCTGATTTCCCTTGTTGTTTGAGATTTTTTATAAATGTACAACATTGGATAAGCATGCATTCAAATTAAATCTTATATAAGTTGATATTTATTGCAAACCATACAATTAATAAAAATGGTTTACATTGAAGATATATAGATAAATATATTTCATATTCGATTTTGATATGTGTACAAGACTAGCTTGTTTCTTAAATTATAAGGTTTCTCAGTCAGGGAAATTGGATAGTGTCTCTTAGTTCAAAATATTCTCAATAGAAACCATATATATATATATATATATATATATATATATATATATATATGTAATAGTGAAAACATGGAGCCAACTTTTCATAGATGATACCTTGATCTTCTCCAGGGAGATGATTCATCATGAGTAGCATCATCATTTAGCTTTTTGGTTTTTTGATGCACCATCAATGATGTGTGGAATTTCATAATTATTAGTTTTGGATGACTGAAGAGGCATTCCATGGTTATGTCATATCTGGTAAGGGAATTTTTGTAGATCTAAAGGGTGAGTCAATATTTTAGTGGGATCAACTGATGATTCAGATATATGCTTGGAGTTTCCTTGGTTTAGTTGGTTACTTTTGACAGTTTATCATGAACTTTTGTTATATATATTCATTATTGACTAAGCTGACCAAAAAGAGTGTAGATTTTTTGGATGAGTAGTTTCAGGTTGTTGCTTTGAAGGATAAATTGACTTTGGACCATATGCTAGTTTTCTTTGAGATAGATAAGGAATAAATCATCTATTGTGATGCTTTTAGGAATGTTATGGGTTGTGTATGGATAAAAAACAAGAATGTGATGTCTTATTCTTCTAGACAACTCAAGAAGCGTGTTGAGAACTAAATAATTTATCTAGTATCATAAGTTGTAGTTTTTTCTTTATTTTGGACTAAGTACCTTTATGGAGAGAAGTGGCATATCCTCACAAATTCTAAGAGCCACAAATATCTCTTTATGAAGATGGATTTCTATGAAGAGGTGATATTTGGATATGATCAAAGAATAGGATTTTAGTATATATGATCTCATCATGAAGGTGAATTTTTGGTATCCACTTTTAGTAGGAAGTTATATTTCTCTTCTCCAATAGAAAGTGGGAAATTTTACTTCATGCCTTTCAAAAAGAGAGACATTTTGATATCACTTGATTAGATAATTTAAAAGTTGGAAATATCTATGGTTAGAAATGTTTAATTTTAGATTAAGAAATATTGGTACAAAATATCAAAGATGTTGAATGGATAGATACCATGATGTAGAATTTATTCCAGATGTTTATAACACTAGAAGAGACACATCATTAATTTTCTCTATACATTCTAATAGTACCAAGATATAAAAGAATGTGAAGGACATGTATTGATGGCTAAGTATGCAGTGTGATGTGGTAGAGTTAATGGTGAAGAGTCCCTTTAGTCAGCAACTGAAGGAGGTAAAAAATATAGGGTATTTGGTACAATTGTCTATCCCCAACTATAAATGGTATCATTAGTTTGTCCATGACAACCATGGGATGTGTTGCAATTTGGGTAGTTGTTGATCATCTAACAAAGTTAGCATACTTTATATAGGTCAAAACTAAATCCTCACATGAAAAGTTATCTTAGTTCTATGTAAATGATATATTTTGTTTACATGTCATACCATCAATTAACATTTCACATAGAGGCCACAATTGATGAACATGTTTTGGAACCATCTACATGAAGCGTTATTATAGAAATGAAATTTATCAAAACTTTTCACCAACATATTGATGGTTGGTTAGATACTATAATCCATACAGTTAAAAATATGTTGAGATCATGTGTGATTCTGATTTAAAGTGGTTGGGATATCAACCTCAGTTTAATAGAGTTGGCCTATAATAACATTTACCAGAGGAGAACCAATGTTTCACAATATGAAGCCCTATGTGGTAGGTCTATCATATCTCCTATTGTTGGAATAATTGATGTAAATATTCACATATCCTCATATTCGTTAGGATATGACGTCAAAATCCACCTAGAATAGGATGAGTTTATCCAAGTATAGGTTTAGTGTCAAATTCCAAAGGAAAAATTAAGAAACTTGCTAATCTTATCCGGTTTGAGTCAAGACTAGTGTGTATAACCAAAGGTTTATTAGTTAATTATACTAATTTTAATTGAAGTAAAAGTTTAAATGTAAAAGAAGGTTGAACTAATGAAATGCACAAGGGTGAAATCATGTTTCATCATCATTAACCGCAAAAATCCACTCTCATAGAATTAGCTCTCATATGGATAATATGTAGTCAAACAATTTAAAATCCTCACGACTCAAGTAATTTGCAAGAATGGATACAACCATAGGCTCATTGTCATGTTACCTATAGATCACAAATACAACACCTCAATGACTGCCCATCCAATGCTCTTATTTGAGGGTCAACTAGTATTAATTAGTGTTCTAATTCTAGAGTTTGATGTTCACTATCCATACAATTATAACAGACATGCAAACCAGATGGTCAGTACATCTAACATGCAATGAATGATGAATTCAAAATTACAATGTTCATAAAAGTAGAAAATAATGAAACAAGACCTTGAAGAAAGAGTAGTGTGACTATTCATCACACCGTTGTTACAACCCCAATTTTTGGGTTCTTTTGGTTGGAAATGCAATTTTCCCAATAAATGTATGGGTATGGGAATTGTATGATGTATGTGTATTGAATCAATTTGCTTTGCAATATTTCCTTTGTGCATGTGATTTCATGGGTCATAATATGTTAATGAGTCCAATATGATTAAAAGAAAAAGAAGAAATCAATAATGCATTTTTTTAAGAAAGAAATTTGAAATAATGAGGAAAAGATAAGAATTATGTAAAAATCATATGGTGGTGCCTCTCATGGCCTTTTGGAATAAAAGCAAAGGGTTTATATAAAAGAGTATTTTTCTTTCCTCGTTGTTGTTGAGATTAAATAATCTTGGAAAATTGAGTTTGCGAATAGTGGTAATACTCCTTGCCACTTTTAGATTACTTAAACCCCAAGGAAAAAGAAGTAATATACGAGGAAGAGTTTGGTAAGAGAAAAATCTTTGGACTAAGGCAGGAACTCATGTACATGATAAGGATGGGAAAATAATTGAAGATAAGAGAAGAAAACCCATACTTTCCCTTAAGACCTTCTGTTACCATGTGTATATTAAGGGAAGCGGATCCCATAACAATCTTCCTTATCCATCTACATTCCTCTGGTCCTATAAAAGGATGATCGTAATCATACCTCCCTCTGCATCCTAGATGTGTGCCCCTCCTCATCGGTCTAGCATTCTTGAAAGGACCCTCTTCATCCATGAGTTCGGATGGAAAAGGTTGGCTATTGTAACAGTGAACCCTGCCTTTTTTATCACCTTCAAGGCATCCTCTGTACACCCCTCTTTGGAGTATCCACCCTCATCGGTGATCTAGAGGATTCCAATCTCCAGTTTCATGGTTGAAAACAAGTAACTCCTCCATCCTGGTCGCCTTCCTCTTCCTCCTACCAACCAATACCACCAAGGACCTCCGTTGGGAGTGATGGAAGCTGAGACGGGTTAAAAGGGAAGGGTCAGTGCGGTGCAGAGACCTCATCGGTGTGGGAGCGCCAACCAGGCTGCATCGATGCATCTCCTTGTGATAGCAGCAGGGATGGCATGTTGTATGAGAGCGACAACATGGGGATTGAGTACCAGGTACAAGGAAGGATTAAGGACAGAGAACAGGGCAGAAGGCATCGAGGTGCATCCTGTGCATGGGGTTGTCCACCCTTAGCTCGGCGGCAGTCCGGAGGAGCAATTCGGTGCGGACGACAGGTTTCTGTCTGGCCAACGTGTGAGGTTGAAGAAGGTTAATAATCAAAAGATGCATCTTCCCTCATGGTGTGCGTGGCTCTAGGACTGAAGGAGTAGGGAAGAAGTGACTTTCCAACCTAACCCACGTGGAAAAGAAAGAATGACCCACTCTGCTGATGTGGCAGTGTCCCATTGGCCGAGAGGTGAGTATTTTACAAAAATCGTAATTAATTATTCATAACTTCGATGGTAGCAAGTAATATATGAATTTGGATCAGAAAAATGTGAGGAATTCAATAGAAATGTTATTATAACCTGATTTCATTTCCAATTTCAAAAGTGTCTAAAGTGATCATATAATGCATTGAACTTTGATTAAAAACCCTTATTATGATTGGAAATAATATTTAATGTCTTAATTAGGTTATTTTGAGTTATAATAACCTATTGAGAGGGAAAAGTCATATTTGAACCCGATATTAAATAATGAATTGCTTGTTTTAGGGTTTTACCCATGAATTAATGATAATGCATGTAGAAACCCTAATTTAGGATAAATGATGAGATTGCTATGTTTAATTCAAAATATTTGGAAATATATTGATAAATGTTGATCCTAAGCCTGTTCAGAGAGATAGGATATGATGATTAGGACTTATGAGTACTTTTTCTTATTTAGGGTTTGTAGTGATAAAAGTGATAGCAAAACCCAAATTTCAAGTGGAACCCTAAAAAGAAGTAGAAATCCTAAGGTGCAATTTAGATTGGATAGATCTTGATAACATGAGTAGTAAAAGGAAATTGTATGCTTATTTCAGGATCTTGTTGTGTGCTTGCTTGCTGTTTTGGATTTCCTACTTGCCTGGAATATTTCTATCTCAAATCAGAAGAAGAGGTATGTGGTTATGCTTATGGTTAAATCTCTTTAGCTTCCTAGTGATTTCCGAAGTTTTACCGATTGCTTGGAATAACTGCTTGATTGTCTTTTATTTCATGCAATTATAAAGTGACTATGATTATCACCATAAATATATGTGCATAACTAGCTCAGATCTTGGTCCTCCTTTATAGCTTTGATGTTGATGAAATAGATGACCTAGTACATGGTCTACCTATGAGGTAGGATCATCAGGTTATCACGAGTCAGGGATTGGACTACCTTTGGGAAGGGTCATGCGACTCCACAACCCTATGTATTGATCTACCTATAAGGTAGGATCATGGGGGTTAGTTGAGATCTACCATGTGAGAGGTAGTATCTATGTCCACTACAGGGAGAACACAAAGGCTAGGGTATGTAAGGATTGAGTAGTCATGTTTAAAGCGTAAAGTTTGTTTTGTTAAATAATAATTGCTTGCAATATGTTGTTACAATTAAATGCAAAATTATTGGTTTCCCCCACATACCCATATAATTTGTTATACTGACCGAAGTTTTGTTTGTCGATGTTTTAGGTTTATCAAGAAAATGGATATTCCTTTAAAGTGACAATGATGGAATAAAGCTTAATAAAGATTGGAGGATTTACATAGATAGATGTTATATGGGGTAAATTCCCTCAACTTCTATATTTTGCAAGGTATGAGAAAAGAAAAAATTTATTCCATTATAAATCTTAGTTGTTGTAGAATTTATTAATTATTGTTGATTATTTGCAAAACCACCGATCCTGTTTAAGGATAACGCCTATGACCTCTTGGTCTCCCTTAATTGCGGGTTGCTGAGAAGCGAGGTCATTACAACCGTAGTGAATAGAGTACTCACTCCTCATGTAGAGACGAAGATAAATGAAGGAGGTAGAAGGTAAAATCATTATCATGAAGTTAGATGGAGGAAGTGCATATGTGGTATATATCCTCCTTTTTCTTCTTCCTTAATTCGATTCAATCTTGTGTGGAGTGGTATATGGTTGAAGGTAATAAAAGAAGATGAGCATGACTGATGTGAATGGTGGAGAATGTAGAATGTTGAAGGAGGATAAGGAACCCATTGACACGACAAGAATCATGCAGCCTATCTCCCTCAAGGTTGGGTTGGGATATGGGTGAAGATGATCATATGTTGATGATCCTTCTTGGAATTTTTAGTGCACGATACAACATCCACTTGGAATGTTTGAATCCCCCTCCCTTTGTATGAAGGTAGTGTGCTCTATCTTCATGGGAGACTTTCTATCACACAATTATTATGAGTTGTGTCAAAGGTAGAAATCATGTGAGCATGTTGTTGATGGTGTCATTGCATTGATTGTTTTGAGAGCCTCGGGGGGGATATCGAAGTTCATGGGCATGCGATGGGTGGATGTTGGATGGTCTAAGGTAGGGTGGCATGCGTTGATTTTTATATGCCTTGATGGATGGTTAGGTACATGCTTGAACATGTTGAATATTATCAAGTAACCTGATGGATGTTATGCCTCAGTATCTATTCATTGTGTGCTTTGATTTGCCAAAGGTCTACAAAGGATATCAATGGCTTCTAGAGTCTGGTTGTGTAGGGTGATGAGGATCAATGGTGATGGTGATTTGATAAGTGTCTTTAGCAGTAATGGATTGCTTCAATATATTGTGCCTCAAAAGGCGTCTACCACACAAGCATCTTTAGCGTTAGATCAGCCCTCATAGTCATACTAGCTATTGATTTATACCCATAGATAGCTCTCTTGATGGAGATTGGATCCTAGGTAGGTTTAGTAGTATCAATGGGCTTGAGACATGTTGGGATAGCTTGGTATTTTATGTCCAAGCCATGGCAACACTTCTCTTAGTGGAAGGATATCATGGTCTTGTGTAATTCCTTCAATATAAAGTGAGAAATCTCTACTAAAAACACAATAAAACAACAAATGTTGTAAAAACCAAAAATGAGCATTATTAAGAGATAAATGACCTCAGTTAGTGCAATTCTAATCCGAAAATGCCACTAAATTAGGATGAATATTGAGTCACCAAACAACTTCAATTTAAAATATAACCATCCTTAAGTTAAAATAAAATCTAAACCACCCACAAATTAATACTCTCGACCTATGGGACTGCCTCACCTTCATGTCATTTTGTTTTCCTTTCCTCCTAATATGGCCATGATGCAGAATTTATTGAGATAAGGGAAGATATCTATCCATGTCTTTGTTCTTGGTTTTTCCTGCCAAAACACTTTTTGACCACCATCCACGGTGTTAAGCATCTCAATTCATTTCATGCAAGTTTGAAGAAACCCATAAAATAAAAAGTGTGCATGTGATCAAATGTTAGGGTACATCAAACAAATTTAAAATGAAGAGAAGGGCACGTGGAAGAAAGATATCAATCTCTCATATATTTGACTTGAGATTGGATTTTTTTTGGATGATGTAAAAGATTTACTTATGGTACAATTGGCATCTTTTCTTGTTTTCTTTGGGTGTCGTTCCCATATTACATAGATAGGGGTATGGAAGAAGCAAATATAGTAGGAAGTGGTTTGTTTCACCAAAAACTTAGTTATTAACATACCATTATGATTTTTTTTTATGGATGGAGGGAAAGAATATGGAAGACAAAGGTAGAAGAGGGTTCAATGAAAATGCCACATGATTTACAATTCAGTACATCATGTTATTTTCTTTGTCTCACTTGACCTGAATGATGAAATGGTGGGGGAACAATTAGTGATTCCATGCGACTATTTCATAGATTATTAGGAAGACCAACACATTTGATCCCTTTTAGTTCTAGTCAAGCTTTCCAACTTTACTAAGGAAACATAATGTTTGGCGCCCTAACCACATAAGGTAACTTTTAACCATTAGTTAGTTTCATTACTTGGTCATTGTGAGGTGTGTCTTCAATTCATGGGAGCTAAATGATGAAACGTGCATAAATACAAAATAAAATTGGAATGTAATCTGTCTAGAGAATGAATTTGATTATTCTAGAAAATACAAGTTTTTGAAGGAAAAAATATCCAAATGCATTGCAATGATGTAATGACACAATTTTAAGTGAAAAAAAATAGGTGTGGATGATTTATACAATATGTACCTCCCATCCACCACCCCAATGTTAGAAGTTTGCTAATCCCTAGGTATAGTATAAACCTGAGATGATGGAAAAATGCATGCTAGCCAAGCTATGATCTGTTCTTGCTATCCAGACACCAAAACTTCAATCTCTTACGATCAAAATTTTGAAACATATGATCTTATTATCAGATACAATATCTAAATGTTAGAGTGAAAATGATCAAATGTCAAGTAGTTAGCCTAAAAAATGAAAAGAAAAGGGAATAATAATTAGGTTGTCTCTCAAGTAATGGTTTTGTTTTATGTCATTAGCCCAACACTTGACTTTTTAGTTTTCTGATTGATAAGGAGAAGTAAGGTGAAGTAGATGGTTTGTGTTCATTTAGGCCATCATAAAAAATCTCTTTAGCTGTTGGACATTCACGATTAATTCTGGTGAACTTTTTTCTCCACACAATGAAAATCATGTGGGTTGATGTGCTTCACAATGTACGGTCCAAACAAATGTGTGTAATGTTTTCTAGAAATACATAGAGGGTCAAACTATGAACTAGAACTTGGTCCCCAACCTGTAAGTAAGTCCTCTTCAAGTGGAACAAAAAGGACTTTAACTCCTATACCAAAGAGAATTTGATAAATTTCCTAAAATATATAAAATCAAAATAAAATAGTTGGATTTGCAATAAGTGCATGTAGTTAGAGAGTTGCACCTAATTTTTTTACCAATGTTAGAAACCTGGACCAGGGAGACACGATTGTAATATGGTTCTCACACAGCGACATTTGCGGGGGGGGGATTGGGGGACATCATGGTCATGCGCACCATGAGCGTCCTTTGGATTTCCTCCAGGGCACACAAAGCAATTCTTTTTCTTCTCATGGGCAACCAGATTTCACTGCCAAACTAACATTTGGCCCTAATGAGGGGGTTGACATCATGTCTAAGGATGTTCCTAAAGAATCCAGGAATCCTATGTGGAAACCGTAACTGGGAAACCTATTGGCTCCCTCACCAATGAGAATCTAATATCAGTGGACATATTGAAGGACTTCGATATCCGAGTCGATTTGAGTGGGGTTCTCCCATCTTTCTCTTTCAGCATCAACACTCTGCATCCCCTCCTTGATCCATGGAACACAATGTTATCATCAAGGCAGTGGGACTCAATCTCAGTTTCAAACTTTGGTGAACAAAATATACTCCATTTGGGAACCTACAGATCAGTTATGGGTCATTTACATGGAGAATGGATATTACATACTCCAATTTTCCAGCGAGAATGACTTCATCATTGCTATGACGAGGGGTCCCTGAACTATCTTTGGGAACTATATGTCCATTTAGTCATGGACACCCTCATTTTGCCCTTCAGATCTGAATCCTAAAAAGCTAGTGGCTTGGGTTAGAATACCTGACCTCCCAGTCTACCTCTTCCAAACCCAACTCTTGAGCAGTATTGGAAACACGATAGGAAAGACGATCAAGGTGGATGTGCACACCCTCCAAGGGAATAGGGGGAAGTTTTCCCACATTTATGTGGAAGTAGAAGCATCCAAACTCCTCCTCTCTGACATCTTTATCAATGGTCAACATTTGCATTTGGAGTAAGAAAATCTTCCAACTATTTGTATGAAGTGCGGTAGGATAGGCTGTGCCGATGATGATTGCAAGGAGGCTATCTCTACAGCAAGACAAAATGTACATTCCTCATCTACATCCATCCCTCTGCCTGGTGTCACATACACCATGCCACTCCCTGCAAAATGGCTAGAGCCACTTAAGCCTGCACCGAAGAAAACTTCTGGGACAATGCAGATCCCTAAATCCTATAAATAAAATCCAATTCTAGTCTTTGACATGGATGAGGCCGACGTAGATGATGATTGATGCACCAAGGTCTTCAGTATGAAAAATAAAAAGAAGAACAAAAATCAAAGTGGACAAGCTTCCACTATAGTACCATCGAGTTCGAAGCAAACTTTAGGCCCCTCTTGGACAACAATGCAGTGTCCGTGAATGGGAATAAAGCATCATTAGGACGTCCCCAGTTGAACAACGAGGATACAAACTATTAGCTTGAATCTTAGGTTGTCCCTCTGTGTACCATTCCGTGAAAATGCCTTAGTAAATCAAGAAGGGACACTAGTAATGGCTTTTTCATCCTCAGAAATAGAAAGATAGTCTATCAAACTGTTTCATGCCAAGATAGGGTAAGGATAAAAGGCAAGGTAGACCACCCTGAGTCTGAGTTGCCTGAGGATGAGTCAACCATGGATCCACAAGACCAGAGTGCTCAGAGATCGCTAGAGTTTGGTGATCAACCGGATCCTAGTGAAACAAATTCACAAATGTAGCCAGAAACGGCAGAGAATCCTTCTTGTGATGACCTGAAAACAAATCAACCCATCACCAGTAATAATTGTGGAATAACCATAAACAGCGGATTAACAAAATCACTAAGAATTAAAACCATTTTGCAAGGAGATCCAATACCAAGAAAATCTTACTGAGAGATCCAATTCTTATATATATCATGATTCACATAGTACATGTAACGACACACACCATTATTAAGATAACAAGTGTCATTAACAATAATAAAACATGCAGAAGCGATCATCACCAGTGGATTACTGAAAATCACTAAAAATTTAAAACTTTTTGCAAAGAGATCCTCACATAGGAAATCTTTTCTATTAAGAACCATTGTATAACATTTATATTCTAGTTCAAACGTACATAACATGTACCATCTCTTTTCAGAGACTACATCATCAATTGCCTTATAAACATTATATACAGACAGTATATGAATCTCGGGGCATCAAGCCAAAACCTTAGATTGATGTATTAAAACACTGACTAAAAACTCCGAGGACCTGAGAGTACAGAGACGACACATAGGACTTTCTAGCTACATAACTTGACAGACAGTATCTCCACCTTATATCTTACTACTGTCCAGGCTGTAGCTTTCCTTTTCCTATAAAAGAGTATCTGCTTCTTTGTCCGCATCCACCTAAAAATGTTGGATCCCACGGGGGTAAGACAATTGTAAATTGCCCCAGCGAGAGATATAACTCTCCGCCAAAACATTATTATTGCAATTAAGGATATAAAACTGGGCAGATGATGAGCAGTTTAAAGCATTCTCTTAATAAGGAATAGGAAGAACATGTATATCATTTATCCTCCATATTATACCATCATATCAAACTTCTCTTGTGATGCTCATTATCATGATATGTCACCCATGAGACATTCTTGTTTCAACTTATTGGCCTAAGCCAATCTGCTAAATAGATTCTGGTTATAATGGACATGAGAGTGTACATCATCATGTCTTATTCAGGCATTGGTCTATACCAATCCTATATAAGTATTCCAGGCATTGGATTACACCAATCCTGTGCAACTAGTACAAGCATTAGATTTATATTATTCCTGTGTATCCATTCCAGGTATTGATCTATGTCAATCTTGTGCAACCATTCCAGGTATTGATCTATGTCAATCCTATGAAACTATTCCAGGTATTGATCTATGTCAATCCTGTGCAACCATTCCAGGTATTGGGTTATTACCAATCCTGTGTTATTATTCCAGGTATTGATCTATGTCAATCCTGTGCATTCCAGGTATTGGGAGTTAGCCAATCCTGTGTTATTATTCCAGGTATTGGGAGTTAACCAATCATGTACATTCCAGGTATTGGGAGTTAGCCAATCCTGTGTTATTACTCCAGGTATTGATCTATGTCAATCCTGTGCATTCCAGGTTTTGGGAGTTAGCCAATCCTGTGTTATTATTCCAGGTATTGGGAGTTAACCAATCCTGTGTTATTATTCCAGGTATTGGGAGTTAACCAATCATGTGCATTCCAGGTATTGGGAGTTAGCCAATCCTGTGTTATTATTCTAGGTATTGATCTATGTCAATCCTGTGCATTCCAGGTATTGGGAGTTAGCCAATCCTGTGTTATTATTCCAGGTATTGGGAGTTAACCAATCCTGTGCATTCCAGGTATTGGGAGTTAACCAATCCTGTGTTATTATTCCAGGTATTGGGAGTTAGCCAATCCTGTGCTATCATTCCAGGTATTGGGAGTTAACCAATCCTGTGACACTATTCCAGGTATTGGAGTTTAACCAATCCTATGCAGATGTTATTCCAGGTATTAGACTATGCTAATCCTGTGCAACTATTCCAGGTATTGAACTATATCAATCCTGTAATACTAAAAGTGATATTTATCACATATTGATATATTTTTTCCTCATCACTTTCAACTTCCTTAAGTTATCAGCTTATCCTGGATTAAGGTATTTCCCATCTTAATCCTTTCATCCATTAACCTATCACCCTTACCATGAAGTGCATAGGTCACACATAAGAATGGTCCAACTATCTTTAATAATATGGACTCATCTCAAGTTAAAGCATTACTTGCTATAAGGATATCCACAATCAATCACTTTAGGCATTTCCCCCATCAATATATTAGTAACCATTCCATTATTAGGATTAGGGTTTCCCATACTATCATACTTCATTAGGGTGAGGATTGCATATAACATCACCCTTCATCAGGCTTTCTCATCATATTGCCTAAAATTAGGGTTTACTATTCATCCCAACATGGGTTTCTCATGGCATCACCCTCAATTAGGGTTTACATGGAATCAACCTCAATTAGGGTTCACATGATCTCTTTATTAAGGATCATACCCTATTCATCACATGATCAATACTCATGTATGAATTCCTTTCCATCATCCTATCAACTTGATTAGGTTACATCAACCCTTCAATCAAGTATATATACAACTATGGTTAACATAGTGTACTAAGACATTGTTCTTATAAGCAATTAGGGTTCATCCCTTAATTGACACTAATCACTTAGGTACTATTAGGGTTTCAACCTTTGTACCGTCATTGATTATCACTAATAATCATCATTGGATCAATGGATGATTCATCATCTCTATTCTCAAGAGATTCAATCACATTGGACCTCCATTACTTAAGGTATCCAATTGAAATAGGGTTTTCAATGTTGATTCCTTCAATCATTGAATTCATGGAACCAATCATCAATTGGACCTATAATCATACTTCAATTGAGTTAAATAGGTAAACCTTCAAATGATTTGACCCTTAATTAACCCTCAATTGGTCATCAATTAGGGTTTGATTCAATTGAATTAGGGTTTAGAATCGATGATCCTTCAACACTAATCAATGCAAGATTGGTTACATTGAAACTATTGAACCATCATTCAAATTGGGTATGACCTGACCCCAAACGGTCTTGAGGTCATTTGGATGACCTCCAAACGGTCTTGAGACCGTTTTCCCATCAAATCACTCAAATTCAAGCCATAAAATTAAGGTTTGGATCATGGGATTAATCACCAAATCAGCAATTGATTACACTTCAACTTAGTGACATTGGATCTTCAATTGCTTAACCGTACTCAACCCTAGATCTCCAAACGGTCTTGAGACCGTTTGGATGAGCTCCAAACGGTCTTGAGACCGTTTGGCTCATCCAACCTTTGGATTCTAGTGAAATTTCATCAAGGTTTGGTCTATCGAGTTGATCAACAAATAAGCACTTAATTGCAATATGATTTGGTACCTTTAGACCTTCAATTGGTCAACTATACTTGACCCCAGACCTCCAAACGGTCTTGGGGTGACCCCCAAACGGTCTTGAGACCGTTTGGGTGATCCCCAAACGGTCTTGAAACCGTTTGGGCTAATCAACCCAAAATCTCCAATTAACTCATTGGAATTTCAGCACTGTTTTCAATTAGGGTTTTCCCAATTGAATAGCCTTCAACTCACGATTACTTGGGAGTTAATCCCTAAAATTTGGTGAGTCATTAGAATACATCATTAGGAACAGTAATCCCAAACGATAAACCCTTGGTCAACGCACTCAAACGGTCTTGAGACCGTTTTCCCAAAAAGTTCAATTAAATCAGATTGATAATCAGCACTTAATCCAATTAGGTTTCCCTAATTGATTAGCCTTCAACTCACGATTCCTTGGGAGTTAATCCCTCCAATTTGGAGGGTCATCAACCAACATAATTAATAACAGGAATCCCAAACGGTCAACGCTTGTTCAACTCACGCAAACGGTCTTGAAACCGTTTTCCCAAACAGGTCAAGTTAATCAGGTTGAAAATCAGCATTTAATTCAATTCGATTTGCCTAATGGATTGGCCTTCAACCTACGATTCCTTTGGAGTTAACCCCTAAAATTTGGTGGGTCATTAGCCTACATAATTAGGAACAAAATTCCCAAACGGGAAACGCTTGGTCAACCATATCAAACGGTCTTGAAACCGTTTTCTCCCAAACAGTTTCAAACCGTTTTCCTTTAAACGGTTTGCTGAAACCGCATAGCCAATCAAATTAAAACGATTTGGAATAGCTATCAAAACCGTTTGGCTTGGTACTTTTCTTTGGATAAGAATATAGGATGATTTCATCATCCCCTTCCTTCGAAAAAGCAAGAACAGATACCGTTCTTGATGGAAATTGCAGCAAAGAAACAAGAGTGTATCAAATTGAAGAAATCAATCAACAAAGCATAGAGAATTGATGCAATAGCAATGTTTAAGGGTTTAAGTTATAAAACCCACCTCCAATTGGGCTCCAAAGCTCCTAGATCACGCCATCAATGGTGGATGAAGCTATTGCAACTCCCCCTAGGCTCGTCCTCAAGCTTTCGATTGTAACAGTTGGCTAGGGTTGAAGAGGAGATCGAAATAAGAAGGAATCCATAATTTATTTTCGATTTCCACCATGAAATCATGAAGAACAGGGGTCAAGAGGCTTACCAACAGGTTGAGACTCTTCTTCCTGTTGCTCCTAAGTCCCCTTGAGCTCACCCAAAGCAAAGGAAGAAGAAAGGGCTGAAAAAGCCTTTCAATTGATTTAGAAAGGGCACTTTTATAAGGAAATTGATGAGAGAGAAAATGCATTATTAAAATGCATTTAATTCCAAAAACATGGCCGCCTCTTCCCCCTAAAATTCCCCTCAAAATCCTTAAGGACGAGGCTATCTTCATTGCCTCATATTCGTCTCAATTATCCATGATTTAAAGAAAAGCAAATTAAGCACCTTAATGCTTAATATATTAATATCCCATATGTGAGTGGATATTACTTTTCTTTATTATAAGGTGAGTGGAGTTTCACCTACTTAGGATATTTTCGTTCCTTATCTTGGAAAAAGAACGTCCATCCTTAATCAAAATCAACCAATAACATTTTGGTTGAAGGCCCTTTAATTAATACATTCATTTTTTCCCTAAATTGAATTAGGGTTTCAATTAGGATTAAATCTTGATTATTTTAATATCAAGATTCTCTCTCCTCCAACTTAATTCAAATGAGATGCCCCTCTCATTTTATTTTATCTACCTGATGCCAAGAAACATTAAGGACCTTATTGAAGTGGTAATTTGCATATTGAACCCTAGATTTTGGGTAAATTGCACATTACACCAAAACTAGGTTTTAATGCACAAGGATTGCTTTACAAGCTTAATCTTGGTGTCCAAGCTTGTGGAAACCATAACACTACATCATATTCATTCTTATGATGTCTCAACATCAGAGGAACATATTATCATGCAACATTTGCAATTTAACCCCTCAACTTGGGTAATTTGCACTTTAGTCCAAAACAAGCAATCATTGCTTCAACATTGTTCAAACAGGACCAAAATTGAAACATATGTTCCTTTTGAGCCTTAATTACTTTTCACAAGATGAGATTAAGCATATAATCATCTTTCTTAATCAAAACACCTAGGGTTAAAGCATAATCCAGGTCAGGGATGTTACAAATTATAAACCCCTAACAAGGATTTCGTCCCTGAAATCCCAGATAAAGGGAACATATATTATTCATTGATCATATCATCATGTCTCTTCATAACCCCTCATTGTTATGTAGACATCATAGAACTTTGATCAGCACAAAGTTCCTTCACACAATATTCTCATAGAGTCAATTGAGATCTTATCTTAAAGACATATTTGGTTGTTATGTTTGTGCAAAGCATAAACCCCTAACATATGTTGTTCATATCATTTTATATAATCAGATTGATTTCATAGTTGACCATTCCGGGTAGCCAACCTAAACCATCTGATAATTCTCAGATACCAGAATCTCTTACCTTGGTATCAGTCACATGTGTTGAAAACACATCATTTTCTCATCTTTCTTTTATCATATTTACAACTTTATTGAACAGGGATCACCTCCCTTGTTCTCTTTATCATCATATAAGGGTCATACTTTTACTTCCTCATATA
Organism: Alisma plantago-aquatica; assembly: GCA_963693085.1. Taxonomy (NCBI): domain Eukaryota; kingdom Viridiplantae; phylum Streptophyta; class Magnoliopsida; order Alismatales; family Alismataceae; genus Alisma; species Alisma plantago-aquatica. The sequence continues at coordinate 1,423,449,388 of OY856409.1, forward strand.
CAGATACTGATCTGAATTCATATCAGATCCCTCTTTCTTGTACTTAAGATATGATACATTTATCCATACCATATTTCCAATTTCATGATACTCATTAGATTGTATCAGAATGATTGCTTGATCAGGGAAATCAAAAAGATATCAATCTAAGAGTTTCCATACTCACTTTATCATCAATAGTTGTACACCTGATCAGGGTTTACAAGTACTGAGATCAAGTAGTATGCAATTACATGCTATCATATTTCTTGCTTTTCATATTATCATAACATAAGATTTAACATCCCTGGATTTTATCCAGGCATCTCTTCTATACCTCTTCCTCTTTCATAGAGGTATGATCAATATAGAGCATTTAAAAGAATACTGAACAAAATTCAAATTCTAGTTCTCATCATTTCTTCCATATATAGCAACCAATGGGGAAAACAATATCAACAATCCTCCTTTTTATAACAAAAAGGGTTTAGTGTACTCAACATGTACACATTTATAACATACCTTTTCCTCACATCATGGTCTTGTTAGTCTTATTACTGAAGCAGAATCTAAGCCATGGAATCTTACAGGTGAAAGGTTAAGACCTTTGCACTTACTTAGTGGCTACTGCCCTGGTACACTAGGCATTTATTGCACTATTAGTACCAAAAACTTGGCTTTTTAAAACAATTAGGCAAATGTCTCTAATTTATAGAGATCATCACCTATCTTTCATCTTATTGCCCCTTCTTGGGAAATGCCATCACAAATTTATTATCTGTCTAAACTCATGGCAGAGTCTACTTTCTTGCCATAAGTTAATCTTTTCCATATTTTCCCTTGTTCCAACATGACTAAGTCATTTAGGAACTCTTCTTAAAGCTCAAGCTTTCTATATTAAGGACTGATAACCTAGGTTGTAAAGCTAGCATCTAGTCCACTATATGCATTATTGTTGCCCTAATCTGCCCAACAAGAACATGATCATAGGATTCTCTATCATGATCAGGTCTTAATGGGGATTCTCAGGCACTCATTCTATTCTTGCATGATCCCTTGCACCTCTTCTTGGTGTAACAACATTGCCCTAAGCAATGTGTTCCTTGTGCTCTCCAGTCATTTTAAAACTTTACCCTTTCTCTACACAAGCATAAATCATTATAGGGTATACTGGAGGACACTAACACAGACTCAACAACTTAGTCCTATGTCTCTGTAGACTCAGCGAACCTAGAGCTCTGATACCACTAATTGTAACGACATACACCATTATTAAGATAACAAGTGTCATTAACAATAATAAAACATGCGGAAGCGATCATCACCAGCGGATTACTGAAAATCACTAAAAATTTAAAACTTTTTGCAAAGAGATCCTCACATAGGAAATCTTTTCTATTAAGAACCATTGTATAACATTTATATTCTAGTTCAAACGTACATAACATGTACCATCTCTTTTCAGAGACTACATCATTAATTGCCTTATAAACATTATATACAGACAGTATACGAACCTCGGGGCATCAAGCCAAAACCTTGGATTGATGTATTAAAACACTGACTAAAAACTCCGAGGACGTGAGAGTACAGAGACGACACATAGGACTTTCTAGCTACATAACTTGACAGACAGTATCTCCACCTGATATCTTACTGCTGTCCAGGCTGTAGCTTTCCTTTTCCTGTAAAAGAGTATCTGCTTCTTTGTCCGCGTCCACCAAAAAATGTTGGATCCCACGAGGGTGAGACAATTGTAAATTGCCCCAGCGAGAGATATAACTCTCCGCCAAAACATTATTATTGCAATTAAGGATATAAAACTGGGCAGATGATGAGCAGTTTAAAGCATTCTCTTAATAAGGAATAGGAAGAACATGTATATCATTTATCCTCCATATTATACCATCATATCAAACTTCTCTTGTGACGCTCATTATCATGATATGTCACCCATGAGACATTCTTGTTTCAACTTATTGGCCTAAGCCAATCTGCTAAACAGATTCTGGTTATAATGGACATGAGAGTGTACATCATCATGTCTTATTCAGGCATTGGTCTATACCAATCCTATATAAGTATTCCAGGCATTGGATTACACCAATCATGTACAACTAGTACAAGCATTAGATTTATATTATTCCTGTGTATCCATTCCAAGTATTGATCTATGTCAATCATGTGCAACCATTCTAGGTATTGATCTATGCCAATCCTGTGAAACTATTCCAGGTATTGATCTATGTCAATCCTGTGCAACCATTCCAGGTATTGGGTTATTACCAATCCTGTGTTATTATTCCAGGTATTGATCTATGTCAATCCTGTGCATTCCAGGTATTGGGAGTTAGCCAATCCTGTGTTATTATTCCAGGTATTAATCTATGTTAATCCTGTGCATTCCAGGTATTGGGAGTTAGCCAATCCTCTGTTATTATACCAGGTATTGGGAGTTAACCAATCCTGTGCATTCCAGGTATTGGGAGTTAGCCAATCATGTATTATTATTCCAGGTATTGATCTATGTCAATCCTGTGCATTCCAGGTATAGGGAGATAGCCAATCCTGTGTTATTATTCCAGGTATTGGGAGTTAACCAATCATGTGTTATTATTCCAGGTATTGGGAGTTAACCAATCCTGTGCATTCCAGGTATTGGGAGTTAGCCAATCCTGTGTTATTATTCCAGGTATTGATCTATGTCAATCCTGTGCATTCCAAGTATTGGGAGTTAGCCAATCGTATGTTATTATTCCAGGCATTGGGAGTTAACCAATCCTGTGCATTCTAGGTATTGGGAGTTAACCAATCCTGTGTTATTATTCCAGGTATTGGGAGTTAGCCAATCCTGTGTTATTATTCCAGGTATTGGGAGTTAGCCAATCCTGTGACACTATTCCAGGTATTGGAGTTTAACCAATCCTGTGCAAATGTTATTCCAGGTATTAGACTATGCTAATTATGTGCAACTATTCCAGGTATTGAACTATATCAATCCTGTAATACTAAAAGTGATATTTATCACATATTGATATATCACTTTCCTCATCACTTTCAACTTCCTTAAGTTATCATCTTATCTTGGATTAAGGTATTTCCCATCTTAATCCTTTCATCCATTAACCTATCACCCTTACCATGAAGTGCATAGGTCACACATAAGAATGGTCAAACTATCTTTAATAATATGGACTCATCTCAATTTAAAGAATTACTTGCTATAAGGATATCCACAATCAATCACTTTAGGCATTTCCCCCATCAATATATTAGTAACCATTCCATTATTAGGATTAGGGTTTCCCATAATATCATACTTCATTAGGGTGAGGATTGCATATAACATCACCCTTCATTAGGCTTTCTCATCATATTGCCTAAAATTAGGGTTTACTATTCATCCCAACATGGGTTTCTCATGGCATCACCCTCAATTAGGGTTTACATGGAATCAACCTCAATTAGGGTTCACATGATCTCTTTATTAAGGATCATACCCTATTCATCACATGATCAATACTCATGTATGAATTCCTTTCCATCATCCTATCAACTTGATTAGGTTACATCAACCCTTCAATCAAGTATATATACAACTATGGTTAACATAGTGTACTAAGACATTGTTCTTATAAGCAATTAGGGTTCATCCCTTAATTGGCACTAATCACTTAGGTACTATTAGGGTTTCAACCTTTGTACCTTCATTGATTATCACTAATAATAATCATTGGATCAATGGATGATTCATCATCTCTATTCTCAAGAGATTCAATCACATTGGACCTCCATTACTTAAGGTATCCAATTGAATTAGGGTTTTCAATGTTGATTCCTTCAATCATTGAATTCATGGAACAAATCATCAATTGGACCTATAATCATACTTCAATTGAGTTAAATAGGTAAACCTTCAACTGATTTGACCCTTAATTAACCCTCAATTGGTCATCAATTAGGTTTTGATTCAATTGAATTAGGGTTTAGAATCGATGATCCTTCAACACTAATCAATGCAAGATTGGTTACATTGAAACTATTGAACCATCATTCAAATTGGGTACGACCTGACCCCAAGCGGTCTTGAGGTCGTTTGGATGACCTACAAACGGTCTTGAGACCGTTTTCCCTTCAAATCACTCAAATCCAAGCCATCCAATTAAGGTTTGGATCATGGGATTAATCACCAAATCAGCAATTGATTACACTTCAACTTAGTGACATTGGATCTTCAATTGCTTAACCATACTCAATCCTAGATCTCCAAACGGTCTTGAGACCATTTGGATGAGCTCGAAACGGTCTTGAGACCATTTGGCTCATCCAACCTTTGGATTCTAGTGAAATTTCATCAAGGTTTGGTCTATCGAGTTGATCAACAAATGAGCACTTAATTGCAATATGATTTGGTACCTTTAGACCTTGAATTGGTCAACTATACTTGACCCCAGACCTCCAAACGGTCTTGAGACCGTTTGGGTGATCCCCAAACGGTCTTGAAACCGTTTGGGCTAATCAACCCAAAATCTCCAATTAACTCATTGGAATTTCAGCACTGTTTTCAATTAGGGTTTGCCCAATTGAATAGCCTTCAACTCACGATTCCTTGGGAGTTAATCCATAAAATTTGGTGAGTCATTAGAACACATCATTAGGAACAGTAATACCAAACGCTCAACCCTTGGTCAACGCACTCAAACGGTCTTGAGACCGTTTGCCCAAAAAGTTCAATTAAATCATATTGATAATCAGCACTTAATCCAATTAGGTTTCCCTAAATGATTAGCCTTCAACTCACGATTCCTTGGGAGTTAATCCCTCAAATTTGGAGGGTCATCAACCAACATAATTAATAACAGGAATCCCAAACGGTCAACGCTTGGTCAACTCACTCAAACGGTCTTGAAACCATTTTCCCAAACAGGTCAAGTTAATCAGGTTGAAAATCAGCATTTAATTCAATTCACTTTTCCTAATTGATTGGCCTTCAACCTACGATTCCTTTGGAGTTAACCCCTCAAATTTGGTGGGTCATTAGCCTACATAATTAGGAACAAAATTCACAAACTGTCAACACTTGGTCAACCATCTCAAATGGTCTTGAAACCGTTTTCTCCCAAACGGTTTCAAACCGTTTGCCTTTAAACAGTTTGCTGAAACCGCATAGCCAATCAAATTAAAATGATTTGGAATAGCTATCAAAACCGTTTGGCTTGGTACTTTTCTTTGGATAAGCATCTAGGATGATTTCATCATCCCCTTCCTTCGAAAAACCAAGAACAGAAACCGTTCTGGATGGAAATTGCAGCAAAGAAACAAGAGTGTATCAAATTGAAGAAATCAATCAACAAAGCATAGAGAATTGATGCAATAGCAATGTTTAAGGGTTTAAGTTATAAAACCCGCCTCCAATTGGGCTCCAAAGCTCCTAGATCACGCCAGAAATGGTGGATGAAGCTCTTGCAACTCCCCATAGGCTCGTCCTCAAGCTTTTGATTGTAAAAGTTGGCTAGGGTTGAAGAGGAGATCGAAATAAGAAGGAATCCATAATTTATTTTCGATTTCCACCATGAAATCATGAAGAACAAGGGTCAAGAGGCTTACCAACAGGTTGAGACTCGTCCTTGTGTTTCTCCTAAGTCCCCTTGAGCTCACCCAAAGCAAAGGAAGAAGAAAGGGCCGAAAAAGCCTTTCAATTGATTTAGAAAGGGCACTTTTATAAGGAAATTGATGAGAGAGAAAATGCATTATTAAAATGCATTTAATTCCAAAAACATGGCCGCCTATTCCTCCTAAAATTCCCCTCAAAATCATTAAGGACGAGGCTATCTTCATTGCCTCATATTCCTCTCAATTATCCATGATTTAAAGAAAAGCAAATTAAGCACCTTAATGCTTAATATATTAATATCCCATATGTGAGTGGATATTACTTTTCTTTATAATAAGGTGAGTGGAGTTTCACCTACATAGGATATTTTCGTTCCTTATCTTGGAAAAAGAACATACATCCTTAACCAAAATCAACCAATAACATTTTGGTTGAAGGCCCTTTAATTAATACATTCATTTTTTTCCTAAATTGAATTAGGGTTTCAATTAGGATTAAATCTTGATTATTTTAATATCAAGATTCTCTCTCCTCCAACTTAATTCAAATGAGATTCCCCTCTAATTTTATTTTCTCTACCTGATGCCAAGAAACATTAATGACCTTATTGAAGTGGTAATTTGCATATTGAACCCTAGATTTTGAGTAAATTGCACATTACACCAAAACTAGGTTTTAATGCACAAGGATTGCTTTACAAGCTTAATCTTGGTGTCCAAGCTTGTGGAAACCATACCACTACATCATATTTATTCTTATGATGTCTCAACATCAGAGGAACATATTATCATGCAACATTTGCAATTTAACCCCTCAACTTGGGTAATTTGCACTTTAGTCCAAAACAAGCAATCATTGCTTCAACATTGTTCAAACAGGATCAAAATTGAAACATAGATTCCTTTTGAGCCTTAATTACTTTTCACAAGATGAGATTAAGCATATAATCATCTTTCTTAATCAAAACACCTAGGGTTAAAGCATAACCCAGGTCAGGGATGTTACAGTACATGCACTGTATCTTCTCATTTCGAGGAAAACATATAACAGTTGCTCTGTCAAAACATATATTGAAGCCACATAAAACCTCAAAATACACAAGTCAAAAACTCAGATTGTTCATAAAACCACTACATATTGACTCCAAGGACCTGAGAATATAGAGACGACATAAAGGACTTCTATCTACAAGATACCACAGACAATACACTCAACCTGAGTTGTTACTGTTGTCCCAGCTGTTGTTCTCCCTCTGTAGTAAGGTCTCTACCTCCTTGTACACGTCCACCTAAAAATTGTGGATCCCACGGGGTGAGACAATTGTCCCAGTGAGAGAGATAACTCTCCACTGACTATATTATTATCAAAGTTTAAGCAGTATAAAAATGACCAAAAGTTCCTTTATATTAATAAGCAGGATTAATCATTGTTATAAGTAGAACATAGTAATCTCTTCTATGAAAATAATGCATCTATCTATGGTAGAGAAATAAATCATCTGTTCACTTTAAAAGGAATATAAGAAAAACATGAATAACATCTATCCAACTAAGATGTATATAAGGAGTGTACATCAACTAATGTCTTTCCCTATTCGATCCTTAAGTAAATATGCTACACGGCTGATTACAAATTACAATCACATTTATGCCCTGAGGAGATGAAGTATACCGTTCATGCTCCAACTGAGCACTAGTAAGTTGAAATCAGTACCATACAAGGTCAATGGAAGAGCCCGACTGTCATGACCTCACCTGTCTCAGTCAGTATGAGACCACTTAGATTTAGTAGGACATCTCATGTCAGCTGCTAGTAGGACATCTTGTGTAATCTGCAAATAGCATGTTGGGATATAGTGGCATCTTCGCTTTAGAATTACTGCTGTAGAATGTACTCTCTTCAGGAGAAGACCACATAGCTTTCCCGAATTATAAGGATAAGGAAGATTAAACATCAATTCCTCTCCTGGTCAGGAGATTTTATACTTCAATCCTGATACCACACAGAAATGAAGAAGGATTTACACATCAATTTCTTATTTGGTTGGGAGACTTACATCATCTCATGATAAATAAGGAAGGTGTGACATCAATTCTCCATTGGGACGTTTGGATATACTTCATCCTTCACCCCCGTATATTCAAAAATATGCTCTCTGAGTTAAACTTGTTTCACCATCAACAATTTCTGACACTGAATGGATCTATGGTTAGGGAACTACATGATGAGATTTAACTTAATTAATTAGGTATATTATAGTATCTTTTAGCATCAACCAATTTACAAAACATGAATTATAATAGATTCTAAAAAGAAAGGTGTATTACTTTTAAGATCTTTGGAACACTTTGAATGTATAACATTCGAGATCTTAGTCCCTTATCACAATACTAGAAATTCTCATCCTTTCACATCATCATCATCATGATTACTGGATTTGGGTATTGAAACCCTTAGATCATCACTACGCATTGTTACCTTTGTAACAGGTAACTATTACCTTTAGGTTCTCAGACCAAGGTATTCAACACATTTGTTGTACAAGTATTTCACATAGCTCACATGGTTCAATAATTATCTTGTCACCTCTCACTAGGCAACAACTATTCACATGGCTCTCAAGACCCATTAAACATCTTGTCACCTCTCACTAGGCAACAAATATCATTTAGGTCATCAGACCATATAAACATTATACTTGTTATACAAGTATTTAACATGTTTCACAAGGATTATGCAATAAGAGAAATACAACATTCCCATTATTAGGGTCAGGGTTTCCCTTTATAGCCGAATGGGGTTTCAACTTCATATTATCAATCCAAACCCTAATTCATTGCTCCAAGAATCTAGGAGCATACATTGATATCATAAGTATTCAATCATACTTATTTATTCTCATCATTTATTATTAAATGATTATCAACACAAAGTATGAGTTTCTCTCTCATCCTCACTAGGATATTGATTACATCATACTTTATTTACTTGGCTTAAACCTTTCTCAAGGTATGTTACCCTACACTTATCAAAGTGCATTAAACTCGTTACATCTTAATGTAACAATTGACATGACACACTTCATGTGTTACTCATCCAATTAAATTGGATTTGAGGTACATCAAGGTGTATCAACCTTGAGGTGTTGGATGAGATATTTATCATGCCTTGGTATATGACTTCCCTCATCACTTTTAACTTAAGTTTGTCAACTTATCTTGTATTAGGGTATTTCTCATCCTAATACTTTATCCACTAACTCATCACATTTATCCTATTGTGTATTGGCCATAAGTCACACACTTGAATTACCCAACTATCATCAAGTGATATGGACTCATCTCAGGTTAAGACAGTGTTGATATAGGGTTGACGATGATCAACCACTTTAGGTGTTTTGCCTATGAAGGTATTAGCCACACCATTACTTGGTGTTACACTCATTACTCCTAAGAATGTTTTGCCCTCACCTTTACAAGGTGTACCACGTTGAATCATGTATGTCGAATTGAATACATGTATTGGATTAGGTGTATCTCGGGCTAGGCATCATCATATCCCTCATACCCTTACCTATCAAGGTATCAACCTTACCAATCATATGGTTTATCACCTTCGCCCTATAAGGGTGTAACATCCTCACCTCACTTGAAGATATTGGCCACACCATACATTAGTGTATTGGCCATCACATGTTCTATGGTATTAACCACCTTACCACTTTTGTCATCTAGTGTATTGGGTTACCCACCATATCATTTTAGAGATGTGTGCTCAACACCATATCATCCAAGAGGTGTATGCTTAACCTAATATCAATTTAGAGGTGTATGCTTTCTACCCATATCACCTTAGAGGTGTATGTGTGCCTACCATATCAGGCCAAAGTTGTGTGTGCGCTTCACACCTTATCGGGCAAAGAGGTGTGTGTGCTTCACACCATATCGGGCAAAGAGGTGTGTGTGTGGGCTTCACACCATATCGGTCAAAGAGGTGTGTTTGTGCTTCACACCATATCGGGCAAAGAAGTGTGTGTGCTTCACACCATATCGGGCAAAGAGGTGTGTGTGTGATTCACACCATATCGGGCAAAGAGGTGTGTGTATGCTTCACACCATATCAGACAAATAGGTGTATGCATGACCTCACATCATGAAAGGGGTGTATAACACATCACCATATCGTGCATGAAGTGAATATTCATCACCATATCGTTCATGAGGTGTATGTATGTGTCACCCATATCGGGTTGCTAAAAATTAGGGTTTATCATATCAATTAGAGGTGTGTACTTGACACTATATCGTGCATTGGGTCTTTGCTTGACCTCATATCATGCAAAAGGTATATGGTTGACACCATATCGTGTTCAAGATGTGAAATTCATTACCATATCATGAAAGGATGTATAAACTCATAAGCATATCGTGCTAGTGATGTTTGTACATGACCATATCGGGTTAGAGGTGCTTGCTTGTGTGCTTGAACCTGATATCACTTTATCTCATGATACCATCATCTTCAAGCTCTAGACCTTCATTCTAACTATTCTAGTACATGAATAACAGATCTGGTAAACTATTAGAACTCATAGATTCATCAAGTATTCAAGAAAAACTCAGAATTGAAAATAAACCATCTAGTATAGCAAGATAGGTAGTGAATAATAACATAATTGGGTTCAAGTTATATAACCCACCTTAAGAACAACTTAAAAGCTCTAAGGTCCAAAGCTCCACTTACCTAAGTTTGAATAAGACTTATCAAAAGTCCAAGGCTCGTTCACAATTCCTCTTTAAGCAAAGAATCACCATAGATAAGAACTTGGTGAAGAAGAAAAGAAAGGAAAGAATTACAACCGAGATCCATGCTTGAAACAAGGTTGAAGATGACCATGGCCTCACCTTAAGCATGGTGATCGAGCTCCCCTTTCTCCTTGAGCTACTATGCACGATATCTAAGAGGTAGAGAGTTGTAGGGGTAGAAAAGATTCACTAGTAAGTGGAAGGAAGGGCATATATCCTTGAGGTTCATGGGAGAGAGAGTAAGAGGTGTCATCACCTTACTACTAGCAGGTGCCACATGGCCATGCATGGATTGACACATGTACTTGCATGCATTCCATCTTTATATTTCCATGCAAAATAAAAAATCGAGGATAATGCAAGGGATAAGGGTCGGCCCCTTTGGTTATCTTCTAGGACAAGCCACTTCCACTCACATTATTATTATATTCACAATTCAATGCAACCTTTCCCAAGGAAAGTTGCAAGCCGATTTCCATTGCTTTATTGAGGTGCTTAGCTCGTTTTTGCAAAGTCAAAGAGTTAACAACACTATATGGCACTCTACTCTTTGTCTAATTGTCTTATAGGGTCTCCCATTTAATAATACAACCCGATACACTCAATACAAGCTCAAATTAGGGTTTCCATTCAACCCCTTTCTTGGTCTTTTCATCACCAAGAGTACTACCACTCATAAATGATTCAAACATGGTGTCTCATTCATTCTATATCCTCTAAATGATACATAGAGGAAGTAGGAACACTCTAGAGGTTGTAAGTTTCATATCAACCCTATATTTTGGGTAATTTACATTTTGTACCAATATTGGTGCACAAGGTACTAACATTATTCAAACAAGTTCAAACTTGGCATTTAGGCTTTCCACAAGCCACCACTTAGCATAATTCTCTCTATTATGATTCTAAAACACTTAAGGAACATTCAAAATTTGACATTTTGCAATATAACCCACCATCTTGGGTAAATTGCACTTTGGTCCAAAATAAAGGAACATTGCTCAAACAACATTCAATCAGGACCAAACTTGAAACATAAGTGTGTCGCATGATAAAAACACCTTAGAGGATTATATTAAATTTCTAAGAAACTTACTTAGCCAAAAAAAATAGGGTTAACTCATAACCCAGGTCAGTGTCCTTATAAGTTATAAACCCCTAACAAGGATTTTGTCCCCGAAATCCCAGATGAACGGAGACAATTGTTATTAACGCAACATATCATCAAGACTCCACATAAAATCTTGATGTCATGGAGATGCCATAGAACTTTGACCAGCACAAAGTTCTTCCATTAAAGATAATCATAAGATCTATCACATATGACACATACTCAGCTTCCCTTTCCATTACTGACTATAGAGTCAACTCTGTGTCAGGTAACACTTTTCCTATTTAGAGAAGCATTATGCATACCTTATTTAACTCAGGTGTCAAACCTTACTGATTTTCCACCTTCTCAACTTATAACTTATGTGATAAGATCCTTGACCTTGGGAGTCTTCCATACTCTTCACTTAGTTTAGTATTTCACCTCCAAGGAAAGACCAGAGTTACGTTCTGTCACCCACTTGGAACTACAAGTCTTATCAAACATCTGTTGTGCCATTCTAATCTACTGACACAACACTAATATTTCTTATGACTTATACCAACTATCCCATTAGTTGTTTATTTCTTATCATAAGGAGAGGCTACTTGTCAAAGAAGAACTTATCTTGGAGGTATATCTAGTTGTTATTTGTATAAGCTGCCTTAAAAGGTCTAGGTAGGGATATTCTAAGGAATTATATTTAGCTTGATAAGCTTTATCCAAGTCGATTCTACAATTGTACCTTCAATTGATGCATCCTTATCAATGTTATGTTTATGCAGAGCATAAATCCCTAACATATGATATCCATACTATAGTATGTAACTAGACTGATCTCAAAGTTGGCCCTTCTAGGTAATGAAACATTAATCATCTTATCTGGAGTCATGTTCTCATTTTCTCATACTATTGAAAGTTCTTGGTTACTAGGATTCTTTTCCTTGGTATCTGTTACATGTGGCAAACACATATCACATCCCCATCATTTCCATCTCTCCTTTGTTATTACCAAAACCAAACATACAAAAGGATCTTTCTTTCATCTTGGGGCATTACTTATTACACGTATCTTTATCTTGGAACCAAACTCCAAGACAAACTGAAACTTTTCTAAGTATCCATCAATTGAACACCACTAACTCATGCACATCAAGTGTCATAAGACTCACTTGATTGCCATGCCCCTGAAAGCAAAGAATTTAAAGAAACATATTCCTCTTATCACCCCATCATCACCCAAGGTTGTATATCAAAGAGAAGAGATTATCATCTCCTCTGATTATTGCATGAACTTTCAACTGTTCATGAGTCATTTACTCTTGTTTCATCCTAGGTTCCTTGCCATCATCATAGGAATTATAAGGATGATTACATGTCATCACTCCTTTCTTTGTTATTGTCTAACATGCTCATGAAAATTTTATGATTTTATCACATTAATTTAAAATTTTCACATTATGGAAGAGATTATTATCCTTCACATATTCTTTATTTGAATAGGGATCATCTTCCTTGTTCCCTTTCACTTATCATGAGAATTGTACTTTGTACTTTCTCATACTCATAGGTTGATCTGAGATAATCTCATCTTTCATTTTATTGCACTTAGGATGTGATAGAAACATTTGTTCCATATTTTCAATTTCATTATTATCTTTAGATTGTCTCAAAATGATTACTTGATCAGAGTAATCAGAATGATAGCAATATAAGAGTTCCATACTTACCATACCTTCAATAATTGAATACCAGGGTATACAAGTACTGAGGTTAGGTAGTATGCACCTTGTTTGTATCATATACCTTACTTTTCATATCATCCAAGTCACACGACTTAATATCCTTGGATTTCTCTAGGCATCTCATTTACATCTCTGCCTCTTTTATATGGACAAAAACAATTATAAAGCATTTAAAAGAATACTGAATAGAATATAAATTCTATTCCTCATCATTTCTTCCCCATGTTCCTATAGGACAACCAAAGAGAAGTCAACAACAGAAATCCTTCTTATGATTATCTGATAAAATCAAGAGAAGACATATCAGAATGAAAAAGCTCTATCTGACTGTCTCCCCTCACGGTCATCGACCACTTCAGGTTGAATCAAAACATATAGTCCAGCTATTTCATATTGTTACTTTTTCCTTTTTACACTATTGGGAAGTAACTTTCGTAAGCCCTACCGAGTCTGCCTCGGTTGTTGGGTCATTTCCTCCTTTTTTTGAATAAAAGGGTTTAGTATGCTCAACATGTCCATATCTATAACATGTCTTGTCCTTGTACCATGATCTTATCGGTCATATTACCGATGTAGAAGCTAAGCTAGGAATTCTTACAGGTGGAAAGTTAGGACTTTTGCCTTTACTTAGTGACTACATCCCTGGTGCACTAGGCATTTATTGCATTGGTGGCACTAAAAACTTTGACTTTTTAGAATAACTAGGCAAATGTCTCTAGAATTTTAGAGACCTATCCTTAATTCTCAGCTTATTGCCCCTCCTTGGGAATTGCCATCACAAATGTACTATCTGTCTATACTTATGGCAGAGTCTATTCTCTTGCCATATGTTAATCCTTCCCACATTTTCCACTATTCTAACATTACTATGTCATTCAGGAACCCTTTCAAAACCAAAAGTTTTTGCATTTAGGACTAGTAACCTAGGTTGTAATGCTAGTATCCAGTCGACTATATGCATCACTGTTGTCCTAACCTACCCAAAAAGAGCATAAAAAGCAAGATTCTCTATCCTGATTGGGTCAAGATGGGAATTCTTAAGCACTCGTTACTCTCTTGCCTAATCGCTTGCACCTTCTCCTGGTGCAACAACATTGCTCTTAGCAACCTATTCCTTATGTTCTCCAGTCATATATAAACTTCACCCTTTCATTTGCATAAGCAGAAGTCACTATAGGATATAGTGGAGGACACTAGAATAGACTCAACACCTTAGTCCTATGTCTCTGTAGACTCAGCAAACCTTAAGCTCTGATACATAAACTTTGTGATGAACTGGAAAAAAATCAAGCCATCACCTATAATAATTTCGGAATAACCATAAACAACGGACTAACAAAATCACTAAGAATTAAAACCATTTTATAAGGAGATCCAATGCGAAAAAACTCTTACTGAGATATCCAATTCTTATATATATCATGATTCATATAATACATGCACTGTATAATCTCATTTTGAGGACAATATATAACAGTTGCTCTGTCAAAACATATATTTAAGCAACATAAAACCTCAAGATGCACAAGTTAAAATCTCAGATTGTTCATAAAACCACTATGTACTGACTCCAAGGACCTGAGAATATAGAGACGACACATAGGAATTCTATCTACAAGACACGACAAACAATACACTCAACCTAAGCTATTACTGTTGTCCCAACTATTGTTCTCCCTTTGTAGTAAGGTCTCTACCTCCTCGTGCACGTCCACCTAAAAATTGTGGATCCCAGGGGGTGAGACAATCATCCCAGCGAGAGATATAACTCTCTGTTGACTATATTATTATCAAAGTTTATGCAGTATAAAACTGAGCAGAGGTTCTTTTATATTAATAAGCAATATTAATCATTGTTATAAGCATAACAGAGTAATCTATTCTATAAAAATAATGCATCTATCTATGGTAGAGAAATAAATCATCTATTCACTTTATAAGGAATATAAAAAAAAATGAATAACATCTATCCAATTAAGATGTATAGAAGGAGTGTACATCAACCAATGTCTTCCCGTATTCAATCCTTAAGCAAATATATTACACAGCTGATTACATATTACAATCACACTTATGCCCTGAGGAGATGAAGTATACCATTCATGCTCCAATCGACCACTAGTAAGTCAAAATCGATACCATATAAGGTCAATGGCAGAGAAGACACTACTATAGAAAAGGCCTTTGGCATCAGTTATTTAGAGCCTTTAGCCTCGGTTTCCAAGCGACACCCAAGTGGGTGCCGCTAAAAGTCGACACCTTCAGCGTCAGTTTCTAACCGACGCCATAACCCTTCCCGTCACCAAAAATGTGCTAGCAAGGGAACTATAAGTGTCAATTCTTAAGGAAAACCAACACTATATCATGATCAAATACGTCAGTTATTTAACAAACACTGGCGCCATAACCCTTCCCGCCACCAAAAATGTGTCAGTAAGGGAACTATAAGTGTCAGTTTTTTTCTAATAACCAACGCCGTAACGGGATAAAGACGTCAGTTTTATGCTAATAACTGACGCCATATCCCTGCCAGTATGGTCGTGCTTCCCCACAATAGGCGTCAGTTATTACAGATAACCGATGCCAGTAAGCGAAAAGACGTCAGTTTTTAGCTAACAACCGACGTTGTATGTCTTTAGTGTCGGTGTTATACAAATAACCGAACCCTATGTTCTGATTTTTTTTTCTTATCAGTTTGCAGGCATGTTGTATGGCTGGTCAGCAAGATGCAGAACTTGTAGTTTAGTTCTAAACTGTAGGTTTACAACATCCATTGATATCAGTCAACAACATGCCACAAACCTACAAAGTCATTCACATTTAGACACATGTATTGATCAGATACATGTAGAAGCCTACAAAGTCATTTACATTCATATTCAGTTCCATTCATTTCATCTCTTTTCACATTCAGACATTTATGTATTGATCAGAAAAAGTCATTCACATTCACACATATGACAATTCAGAAAAAGTCATTCACATTCACACAAAAAAATTTATGAGAATAAAGTTTAGAAATATCATTCTTTATTCATCATTGTCATCATTGTCATCAGATATCCAATTATATTTAAAAATTCCCACTACTTGTAGGGCTTTTGCTCATTCTTCTCTTACAACATCTAATTCCTCCCTCATATAGGGAGTATGTACATCTAATAACTTTCCACATGTACTGAAGTCAGTTTTAAACACCTGCAAAGAGAATGGCGTATATATATAATTAATAATATATAATAAGATTAATATATTTCGTATTATCTAATGAGACTATATATAATACCTTATGTATAGTATCGATATCCATTGCGGCATATTTGATTATTAGGTCCACAAATTGCATCACATAGTAGGCACATGCCCAGTCGTTGTCTTATGTAGCACACTATAAATTGAAACATACAAAATATTAAAAAAATATAAATAAACATAGTTCACATAAATAATATATACATTGGAGTCGGGAATTACTTTCACTTTCTCCCAAATTAGTGGTTGATTATTTTGCCTAGGGACCTTTCCTCCAGCTTTTTTGAACTCTTGTAAAGCCATACATGTTAATGTAACACATTAAATTTCATAATTAAATAGTAATGTAATAATAGATGTTAACAAATATAAATATATTTCTCACGGGAATAATGGCCTTTTCATTGTGTGTCCATATAATGTATTCAATTCATTCCCCGCAAGATCTAGATAATAGATAGTGAACATCTTGGGGACAATAACTAGTAACTCCCAATGCCTACCACTACGGGTAAGAAAGTTAACCATTAATAACTCAAAATTCCCAATAAAAATGTAATTTTCTTAAGTCCAAATTATAAGCAAAGTAAACTTACTCGACATTGAATGGAGCTATTATCACCGTCTTCTTATTTTTACCAAAATATTCAAAAGTAGCACAGCAGTATGAAGTAAATGAAGAAGGGTCTGTATCTACAAAACTAATCAAAGATGGAACCAAAAATCCCACATGGGAAAATGAAAAATCTATACATATCATGTGTGAGTGGCTTTAAAACATGTATTATGTATGCATTAATATATAAGAAACCAGATCACCGTATATAAAACAAGGTATATGGATGTATAAACAAGATCTCACCAAATCCACAACTCTATCATAGACATGTTCAGTCAATCATAACGAAACAACTCCAAAATATCTAGTATAAATAGCTTGTTATCGTATGATTGACCTGCATTAATATGTATGCATTAATGTGTATGCAATACTTGTATTACATATGCATTAGTACGTATGCAAAACTTGTATAAATAGATTGTTATCGTATTATTGGCATGCAACATCCTCCAGAATAGTAACATTTATAGGGCAATTTGAATCATGTTCGCCTATCCATACTGTCATACCCCTACAATTAGGACCTATTGAGGCATGTAGGTCCCTTGGAAGCCAACTTTGTACTTTAGGAGGTGGAGGTGGAGGCCGAGATGTAGCGGGTGTCTTCCTTTTGACATGTATATATAATTTTAGGTCAATTGACTCATATATACAAACTAAAAAATTAATATAATGTAAATTTACCATACAATATTAGTATAGATGACATCCGCTTTCGGTCACATTATCACCCCGCCTTCTGCCTCACCAAGCATTTCAGAATCTGGGTGGGCATATGGCACTGGAAGATCCCTCCAATCGGGGAGTATATGTATCAGGCTCACACGAACCGCACCAGCTGGTATTGGAGTCCCATAAAATATCTCCCCTAGAAGGGCTGGGTAAGCTTGTGCCTCTGCAACGATACATTTTTGACTTTTTAGACGGCATGGCTTCAACCCCTACAAATTTACGTAAAGAATGTTATATACATATATACATAAACATATCATCTTGAAAAGAATAGCTACTATATATGTCATAAAAATACTTACAGCAGATGTGCTAGGTGGTGGGTCTACAGGATTACTCCCAACCTATGCAGTAGGAGAAGAGCGGCCCGCCACAGGTACTGTCTGAGTGGTAGTCTGTGACGCCTGCCACTTGCTAATTTCTTCATTGACTCTCTTATCAAGTGTTTCCTCCACTCTCCTATCAAGTGCTTCCTTGACTCTCCTTTCAATTAATTGATCTACATATACATGGACAAAAGAAACGCTAGCTTCTGATTATTGAATTCTCTTTTGCAATAACATTCTAAAAAAAGAATAAGTTACATCAGCTTGTGAAAGTCCCGCTCTTGGGACTGGTTTGCACTGTGATGGCCCAAAGAACGCTTTGATGCCCACACTAGTGTCTGCACCCCTAACACGTATAGGATGCTCTAGGTTATCTAGAGAAATTGTCAATTCATCCCTTGTGCCCTCAGGGATGAACTCGACTTCCTTCCTCTACTCGTGCAACTCCCACTAATCGACATCAACAGAAATTGGTAAGTAAATATAACAATAATCAATATCGATCGATTGCTCTAAGAGTTGAATTTTACCATTTTTGCACCCGCCTTAGCTTTTGCAGGCTTCATTATATCTCCCTTCTTGTTTTGCCTCCCAGCTATCCACATAGCATGGCGAGGTAGAGGTGCGGGACTAATAATAGAGGACTCCTAAGTAGCAGCAGACTGAGCAGTAGACTCATCTTGTAGTCTTTGGAAAATGCCTGCATAGCCTCTTGGACCCATTGTGTGGTCATGCACATTCAGTGCACGCCTTGCTCTTTGAGCATTGCTGATAGCCTTGTTAGTAAGCACATTGATTTGGTTAGTAACACTAAAGGTTAATCTTGAATAGGTGAATACATAAGAATGCATATCAATTAAATTGGGAGTGGTGCTTAATACCTTAGATTCATCCATTTTTCTTTAGATAACAAACTCCTCCCAGTCTTTGGTGTCTAGGTAGTTCAATTGCTCAGTGGCTGCCTTCTGCCTAAATTTATTTTTTGAAGAGAATGCAAACAAAAAATATTAGTGTAGAGTTAGTCAAAATGTGATCAATGTCTAGAATTGGAAATCAATCAAGAACCTCTTCTCAGCATCGCGTATGTAATCTCAGGTGAGATTTTTCCTATACTTCCTTAGGACTCTCCCACAACATTGCATCATGCACTTACGATGTAGCTTTTCATCCAGATCAAATATACTCTGCAAAATAGAATTGTTATTAACTAGTATCCTAAAAATTAGTAATCTACAAAAATAGCATTGCAAATAATAATAACTCATGCATAGTTCCTTCCATACTAAGTCTTTCTTCCCCTTAGGAACTTTATGCCAAGATTCAAAAATAGGACTACAATGGCTACGAGTAAGAACCCCAAGATATGAAATAAATGAGTTGTGGTTCACTCCAACTGGATTTCCTACATGATCGAAATCCACAACCAGTTTGGGTCCATTGCCCCTTTGCTGTAGTAACTTGTTCATCATTGTGATGCCCCTCACTTTCTCAATTTTTTTTTCTGCTCATCAAGTGCCTCAATTTCTTTAGGGGGTACATCACCAACCTAAAATTTGACAAAAAAACACACTTATAGGATATAAATATAAATGAACATATAGATAGAAACCTCAGGGATATATTTTTAAAACTTACATTGTGAGGCCGCACATTGACATCCTCATCCTCACGGTAATCATCAGTACGGTCATCAGGAGAATGTTCAGCCATCTGAAAGTTCACATTCACATTGTAAAGTAATTCACCTTGTAAAGTTCACATTCACATTATAAAGTAATTCACATTGTAAATTTCACATTCACATTGTAAAGTTCACATTCAGAAAAATAAAACATATAAAAAAATATAAACATGCATGCCTCTAATATTGCTATATTTTATCAATTAACAATCCTTCATTGTGATCTCCGCACACATACAAGTCATCATTAGCTTCAATATTTGGTGGTGTTGGCAACCCAACTAAGAATGGACTGGAGTCATCATACTTATCATAATACTATTCTTCACCTATAGGATCTTCAATGAACTGTCTTTTACCATGAAGAACAACCGACCATTTATCATTTGCAGGATCATCGACATAAAATACTTGTTTCGCCTATGATGACAATATGAATGGTTCACCCTTCTCGTCAATATTTTCAAAGTTCACTAATTTGAAACCCAATTCATCCACTATAACTCCTTTGGTGAGGCATTTGATAGTTTTAGTAAGATTATCTGGTGTTTGAGACAGTTGATGTAAGACTTTATCTTCAAACCACTTAATAAATGTCTTGTTATGCTCTCTAGGAACCCACATTGAATTGGCTCGAGGATATTGTCTCTTGATGAAATTGGTATGTTCCTCGATATAAACACCCACTTCATCAATGTTGTGTAAAATATATAAGTGACCTTGTTCCAACTGCTCATGGCTGATTACTTTCATCTGTGATCCCAAAATTCCTTTTCCAAAATGCTCCTCAATATTCTTGTCATTAACAGGAGCGTCATTACCACTTAGAAAGTCATTGAAAAAATCCATAACCTCTCTCGTAACATAACCCTCAATAATACTCCCTTCAGGTCGATAACAGTTTTGAACATCACCTTTAAAAATGCTCATGTATCGTTCAAAGGGATACATCCAATGTAAGAAAACTGGTCCCAACATTTTCACTTCCCTAGTCAAGTGGACAACAAGATGTACCATGATATCAAAGAACGAAGGAGGAAAATACATCTCAAGCTGACATAGGGTAACAACCACTTCTCTTTGCAATTTATTGAGAGTATCAGGGTCAATAACTTTGTTGCACAAACTGTTGAAAAAGAAACAAAGTCTGGTGATTGCAAACCTTACATGCTTTGACAATATAGATCGAATTGCCACGGGCAATATTTGTTGCATTAGAGTGTGACAATCATGAGATTCAAGACCTATCAACTTCATATCTTTCATTGATACCAATGTACAGATGTTGGATGAGTAACCCTGTGGCACCTTAACATTTACCAAGCATTCACAAAAAGCTTTCTTCTCCTTTCTCGACAACGTGTAACAAGCGGGAGGTAAGTATGTTCTCCGATTGCTACTAACTACTTATGTTAATTCTATCCTTATTCCCATTTCACGTAGGTCCATTCTGGATTTTATCTCATCTTTAATCTTACCTGGTATATTCAACAGAGTACCAATGACGTTATCACAAACATTTTTGTCAACGTGCATGACATCAATACAATGTATGACTGCCAAAGAACTCCAATAAGGAAGATCCCAAAATATTGACTTCTTCTTGAATAAAGATTTGTCACTCTGTGTGGCCATCGTACATTGTGATCTCTTACCAAATTTATTGGCAAAGTCTTTTACTCTTTCATAAACATCCTCCCCTGGTATAGGTTTAGGTGCACTCCGTTCCTCATTCCGTCCATTGAATGCTTTACGCAACCTATGATATGGATGGAATTTTGGAAGAAACCTTCGATGACCAAGATATATAGTATTTTTGTTGTGTTTTAGTTGTATTGAATCATTGTTCTCTTCAAATATAGGACACACTTTAGATCCTTTGACACTATATCCAGACAAATTCCCATATGTTGGAAAGTCATTCACAATGTAAAACTACATTGCGTGCAAACGAAATGTCTCTCTTCGTGAAGCATCATAGGTCATCACACATTCACCCCAGAGTTTCTTCAAGTCATCAATCAGAGGTTCAAGATAAACGTCGATATCATTTCTAGGTTGTTTAGGGCCCGATATCAACAACGACAACATAACGTACTTATTTTTCATACACAACCAGGGAGGAAGATTATATATAACAAGCATAACTGGCCAAGTGCTATGTTGGATGCTCAATGTCCTGTATGGATTCATCCCATCTGTATAAAGCCCAAGTCTTATATTCCTGACTTCTTCACTAAATTTATGGTACAATAAATCAATCTTCTTCCATTGTGGGTAATCAGACACATATCGTAGGATCCCATCATTATTTTTCTTAACATCTGCATGCCACCTCAAATTCTTCACATCTATTCAATTCGCAAACAAGCATTGAAGCCGTGGTATTATAGGTAGATACCACATCACCTTGGCAGGAGAACCAGTTTTGGACTCCCCCGAAGTCATCAATTTATACCTTGATGAACCACATTTCGGACAATCTTTCAAGTCCACATAGTCCTCTTGAAATAATACACAATCATTCGGGCATGTGTGTAATTTTTTGTCATCCATTCTCATTGGGCACAACAATCTCTTTAACTGGTATGTTGAGATTGACAGCTCGTTTCCTTCAGGAAGAATTTCTTTCAACAAAAACAACAATGACGTGAAGCTTTTGTCGCTCCATCTATTGTTAGATTTCAACTTATACAATCTCAACACAGCGCTAGCTTCATAAACTTACAACCTATGTATAACGGTATCTCAGCATCATGCACAATGTTTCTAAACATGGGAGGTGGATCGATGTGCTCTACCCCACAACTATCCAACATCGCATCAACAATGTCTACTGGAACTGGTTCATTCACATCTATGTCATCGGAGGCAATTTCTTCTTCCACATAAGCACTACTATTGACATCCAATGATTTCAAGTTTGAAATCTCTTCATGCCAGTGCCATTTTGTATAGCCTTGTACAATCCCGTTGCACATGACATGACTTTTGATTTCGTCACCAGTGTTGATTTTCAAGTTGTTACCGCAATGCCTACATGGACAGTAGAACCTATCTCTAGGTTGTTTCCTATGTTCCTCAGCAAATCTAATAAACTGATCAAGACCAAAAATAAACTCTGGGGCGCAATGATTTGGAATGGACATCCATGATTTGTCCATTCTATGATCAAAGAGAAAACAAGTATATATTAGAATAAGATTAGTGTCTAGGGTTAAAAGATTAGAGTTTATGGTTAAAAATTTAGGGTTTAAGGTCTTATATATAATAAATTTGTACCACCTATCCCATTCTTGAACACCTAATCTCATTAGTAAGTGTATAATGTGTATTGGGTTTTCAAGAAAATTTCAGTAGCATTTCCCCGTTGTTCTCCAAGTACATATGTACTTAGAGAACAAACGGGGAAATGCTACCAAAATGTTCTTGAAAACCCAATACACATTATACAATTACATCCTAAGTCAGATTAGGTGTTCAAGAATAGTCCCAAACTGGGGACTATCCAAGATTTACTCCTAATGAGTAAATCTTGGGTGGGTTTCTAGGCCAACAAATACATGTGTTGCCATTCTTATACCTACAATCCTAGTTTCATCATTCATACCCCAGTTCTTCAAGTTAGGGTGATTATTGATGTTGTTAGAAGCATGATTGTAAATCTAGGGCAAAGTTCATCATTTACACTCTAAGCATGTCACGTGAGTGCATTATTATTTCCCTTTTACTAAAACCAAATTGGTGTATTAGTGAGTCTTCGAATAGATAAACACTTGAAGATGACTTAATGAATCTTATGAATAGTCAACTCAACTATAGCTTGTTGGTTCTCATTCATGACTTGCATAATATTTTGTTGATCCCAAATAGAAGCAAAATTTTACATGCCCCATATGACCCTATAATGTTGACATGCCTAGGTTTAAAGCACTCATCAATCTTGAATAATGTTGACATGCCCCATAATAGGGAAAAATCAAGATGACATCAATAAAAACACAAATCATAAAAAATGGACTGCATAATGAAATAATTGCTTAGTAATAATATATATTGCAAGATAAACAAAAGATCAACTCATTATTTTACAACCAAACATTTTTTTCATGCATCTTTCATTACACATTTATGACCATTATTCATCTAGTGACTAAGGTTCTAGATTGCATTTTACTACTTGCTACTTAATGATTATAATGTTTGGTTGTTGTACAAGAATCACCGAATATAAATTCCATAAGGATAAACTAATATTTGGGAATGATAATGTGGCTTCTCTATATTAAATCTAATATGTTTTTCTTTCTTCTTCTCTATATTTAATTATTACATAAGTTGTGTGTGAACTTTGAGCTATTTAGGGGCAGTCACTCTAAATTACTTTATTGTTGTCTACCCAAGAAATGAGATTGGATCGATGTAATAACACTTCTATGACATTTGGTATCAAAGACTAACACACTATGAATCTAGGAAATTGTGAACTTAATTGTGAAATCCCTCATTTTCCTCTTATCAGGATTTGAACTACTATTTTTTTTGTAATAGTAATCATCTGGTTCATATACAACAACCACGTTTGGCTATTTTTAGGGTTTGCGTTAACCCACAGGGCTACACATCTATTCCAGGTGGAGACAGAGCGGGAAAAAAGGGGGTTGGAAGTCGGAAGTGGTGGTGAGCTCAGCCGGTGGAGAAAGGTACCTATCTGGTGACTGCGAGCTCAGGCTCTGAGCAGTAGGCGGCGGCGAGCAGCAGGGGCGGTAGGCAGCGGTGAGAAGCAGAAGTGGTGGGAAGCATTCCAGTGGTAGGCAATGGCGAGCAGTAGTGGAGAAGGGACGAAAGTGGCAAGCAGTAGCGGAGAAGGGACGGCGACGGAGATCAGGCGAGTAGGAGAAGGGAGCGGTGAGCATAGCAGCAATGGCGGCGAGCACAACAGCAATGATGGCGAGCGGTGGTAGGGATCACACAAATCGCCAGACCTAAGCGGAGTCGGCAATGAAATAGGGAGAAAGGGGAAGAGTCTGCTTCGTGCGGGTGCTGTTAAGTTAACAATAGGTGTCAGTTATTAAAAACAACCAACACTTATAACAATAGGTGTTGGTCACCACAAACAAACTAACACCTATGTTCAATGATAGTCATCGGTTTCAACTAGAAAAACTGACGTCTATCTACATATGGCAACAAAAAAAATGTTCTCGAATTATGACCATAGTTGTCAGTTGTCGTAGACAACTGACTCCGAAGGTGGTTGAAAGTTTTCATGGGGACAGTGTGCAAAAATACATCGACGTCGGTTATTGCAAGAAAATCGATGATAAAAATAGGCCCAAGTCTCACAAAAAACCTTTATTCGTCAGTTTATTTGTTAACAACTGATGCCATATGTTAAATTTTGGAGTTAATTTTTTTTCAATGGAAAATTGGGATTTAGCGGTCGACTTTAGGCATCCGTTTCTTATTGATGAACCGATGCTAAATAAAAAGTGATACCTATGTCTGGTCATTCTTCACAGATAGATGTCAGTATGTGTTTTCTACCGACACTATAGGGTTTAGGTGTCGGTTTCTTGTAGACAACTGACGCCTGTAAATGTGATGTTATAAGCCATTTTTGTAGTAGTGTGACTGTCAAGACCTCACATGTCTCGGTCAGTACGAGACCACTTAGATTTAGTAGGAAATCTCATGTCACCTGCTAGTAGGACATCCTGTGTCATCTACAAATAACATGTTGGGGTATAGCGACATCTTCTCCATAGAGTTACTGCCGTAGCATGTACTATCTTTGGGAGAAGGCCATGTAGTTTTCCTGAATTCTAGGGATAAGGAAGATTAAACATCAATTCCTCTCCTGGTTGGGAGATTTTATACTTCAATCTCGATACCACACAGAAATGAAGAAGGATTTACACATCAGTTTCTTATTTGGTTGGGAGATTTACATCATCCTATGATAAATAAGGAAGGTGTGACATCAATTCTCCATTGGGACGTTTGGATATACTTTGTCCTTCACCCCCGCATATTAAAAAATATGCTCTACAAGTTAAACTCGTTTCACCATCAACAATTTCTGACACTGAATGGATCTATGGTCATGGAACTACATGATGAGATTTAAATTAATTAAGTAGGTATATTACAGTATCATTTATCATCAACCAAGTTTCAAAACATGAATTATAATAGAGTCTAGAAAGAAAGGTGTAGTACTTTTAAGATCTTTGGAACACTTTGAATGTATAACACTCGAGATCTCAGTCCCTTATCACAATACTAGAAATTGTCATCCTATCACATCATCATCATCATAATTACTAGATATGGGTATTCAAACCCATAGATCATCACTAAGCATTGTTACCTTTGTAACAAGTTACTATTACCTTTAGGTACTCAGACCAAGGTATTCAACACATTTGTTGTACAAGTATTTCACATAGCTCACATGGTTCAATAATTATCTTGTCACCTCTCACTAGGAAACAACTATTCACATGGCTCTCAAGGCCCATTAAACATCGTGTCACCTCTCACTAGGCAACAAATATCTTTTAGGTCATCAGACCATATAAACATTATACTTGCTATACAAGTATTTAACATGTTTCACAAGGCTTATGCAATAAGAGAAATACAACCTTCCCATTATTAGGGTTAGGGTTTCCCTTTATAGCTGAATAGGGTTTCAAGTTCATATTATCAATCCAAACCCTAATTCATTTCTCCACACATCTAGTAGCATATGTTGATATCATAAGTATTCAATCATACTTATTTATTTTCATCATTTATCATTAAATGATTATCAACACAAAGTGTAACACCCCTGACCTAGGATATGGCTTAACCCTAGAAGTTTTTCTTAAGTTACTTACAAACTTGTTTTGAACATTTGAAAAGTGATTAGGGAACTTTGTGAAGTTTATTTTAAAATTTGAGCTTAATTGCAAACTATGTTTGCATTATATGATAGTCTTGAGTGAAAAGTGCAATTTGCCCAAGATGAGGGGTTACATTGCAATATGTCACATGTTTAATGTGTTCTAAGTATTTTAGTATCATGAGAGACAGAATGATGCTAAGTGGTGGCTTATGGAAAGCCTAAATCTCAAGTTATAACTTGTTTGAACAAATGCTAGCACTTTGTGCACCAATTTTGGTACAATTTGTAATTTACCCAAAATATAGGGTAGAAATGCCAATTACCACCTCTAGAGTGTCCCTACTCCCTATACGTATATTTTAAAGGAGAGAGAGGGAAGGATACACTATGTTTGAATCATCTATGAGTGATGATACTCTAGGTGAAGAAAAGATCAAGAAAGATTTGAAGGTAAAGCCTTATATGTGTTGTGTCAAGTTATAGACTTGATATAGGAGCCCTATCGACCACGGAGCCATAGTAGGAGTATCCTACCGGTTTTGTGAGCCTTGGAAAAGGCCATGTTAGGAAAATCACCTCAAAGGGGTGGCCCATGACAAGTTGCAAGCTCCTTGCAAAAAGTGTATCAGTTTGCATTATTGGAGAGATAAAGATGAGATAGCTTATCCAACAAGATAAAGGATTACTGAAATATCATCTCTAGATTATTCTTAAGACTTTTGCATGGAAAGATATATATGTTTTCATGCATGGACATGTGTCAATCATGCATGTCCACGTGTCACCTAGTAGCATAAGGTGAAGACACCTCTTATACACTCTATCTCATGGACCCAAGTATAATTACTTCACCTTCCACCTACTTATGGAAGTTTACGAACCCCACAACTCTCTCTCATGGAGATATCATGCAAACCACTTAGATATCGTGCATAGTAGCTCAAGGAGCAATATAATCTTGAACACGAAGCTTAAGGTAAGGCTTGGGTCATCTTCAACCATGGTTGAATAATGATTTTGGGTTCTCGATATCCCTCTCTTTCCTTCTTCACCAAGTTCTTAACTATGGTGATTTCTTGTCTATGGAGGTGTTGTGAATGAGCCTTGGACCTTGGATAAGATCATCTTAAACCTTAGGAACATGAAGCTTTGGAGCTTGGAGCTTTGAAGTTGGTCATAAGGCGAGTTATATAACTTGAACCCAATCATGTTATTATTCACCTATCTTGCTATCCTTGATGATCTACTTTCAATTCTGAGACTTTCTTGAATATTTGATGAATCTATGAGTTCTAGTAGTTGCTTAGATCTATTGTCCATGTACTATAATAGTTAGAATGAAGGTCTAGAGCTTGAAGAAGATGGTATCACCTTATAAAGAGATATCGGGTTCAAGCACACAAACAAGTACCTCTAACCCGATATGGTTATGTACCTACATCACTAGCACAATATGCTTATGAGTTTGTACCTATTTGCACGATATGATCATGAAGCACACATGTTGTGCACAATATGTGGTTAAGCATATACTTGTGCATGATATAAGACATGGAGTCAAACATATTGTACAACCCGACATAGGTTGAAATACCTTAAACACGATATGAACCCAAGATGTTATGTAATTCGATAGAGAGTTGAGTGATACCTCATGAAATGATAGAAGGATACCTTATGAACGATATGAGCAGAACCTACTTACGCCTTATGCATGATACAAGGTTAAAATTATGCCTCATGCATGACATAGTGTTAGTTGAATCACTCTTAAGCGATATAGAGTTAAAACCCTAACTGATATAGAGGTGAACCTATAAGTGATGGTATGAAACCCGATACATCCTACCCTTTATGTGAAGGATTATTGTGAATGTATCCAATCTGATATCTAGCATGTCATTTAAATATATGTAGGGATTGATTCCTTTGATGGCATAAAGAGTTATGAGTTTGAGGGACTACTCAACTTGGTAACCCGATACATCAACCAACTTGATAACACAATATGACAACCCAACATGAAAAACTGACATGGTACTACCACTTAAATGATACATGATGAGAAATACACACTATGCCCGATATGGTGCACCCTTGTGCATGATATGGCACCAAGCATTCAGCTTATACCTAATATGAGGTCAAGAACCTAGCTCATACATGATATGAAGCTAACTTGAGACAATAAGAACTAAGTGATAGTTAACCCAAGATGGATACACAATATGGTGTTAGGGGATACACCCTAAAACACGACATAGTAATGTGGTTATACCACATGCCCCATATGGATATACGATATGAAGAAAAGGATGTATCTTAAGCATAATATGATAATATACACACATCTTGATACTCGATATGATGGGTATACCTCAATCATATGTATTTTATTGAGTGATATATGTTGTGTGTTGTGATAATTGCAATATCAAAGATAATGAGACTTGACAATTGTGAGATAATGTACCTGAAGAGGGAAATTGAGCCAACTTGATAAATGGTGCAATTAACATCTTAATGAGGATAAGAGAGAAACATGTACATAAGTGATAATCATATTAATAAGCATGATCTGATACTCCTAAGATGAGTGGAGTATGAATTAGGGTTTGATTCTAGATATTATGATCTTGAATCCTTAATTTGTTAATAAGGGGAAAACCTAACCCTAATGAAGGGTGAAGGTATGCTCTTATAACCCTAATCAGTTAGATTGAGAAATCCTAATCCTAATCATGGTAAGGATATATTTCTCTTGAATTATATAGTGATGTCATATACTCTTAAGAGTTTTCATCATAAAATGCACACTATTCAAGAATCATGAAAATGATGAGCATAGCCAGATATGAGCTATGATGTGTTATATAACACAAATTTAAATAAGTCTTGTAAGTTATGTGAAATACTTGTATAACAAGTATAATGATTATACATTATGATGTCTTAAAAGATAAGTTGTTTCTTAGTAAGAGGTGACAAAATGTTTTTGAACCATGTGAGCTATGTGGAATACTTGTACAACAAGTGAGATGAATACCTTGGTCTGAGGACCTAGAGGTAATAGTTATCTATTATAGAGGTAACAATGCTATGTGGTGATCTAAGGGTTTGAATACTTAGATCCAGTAATCATGATGATGATGATGATGATGTTAAGGAATTATAATTCCTAGTAATGTGGTAAGGGACTATGATCCCGAGTGTTATGTATCTAAATGTGTTCTAAAGATTAGAAAAGTACTTGATATATGTATTACACCTTTCTTTGTAGCATTTTTTTATGATTAAATCTTATAACTTGTTTGATTCTAAAGAATATTGTAATTCACTTAATATATCATTAGAAACCATAAAATGTAGTTGCCCTGACCATAGATCCATCATCGTCAAAATTTGTTGAAATGGTGAAACAGGTTTTTCACACGGGATAACCTAGAGAGCATATTTTTGAATATGTGGGGGCGTGAGCTTGGACGACCATATGTGAGCCGATCCCCTTACGACCACAATCTTGGGGATTGGCTATATGCCATATCCTGGCACGAGTATGATAGTGGTCGTAGACTCAGTAATGAGCACGGTGAACTGGCCCATGGCTCAGAGTATGGCCATATGCCATGACTCAGTAGTTTTATAATTGGGCAAGGTTGTTGGTATGTGTTACCCTAAGAGAGTGCATGCTGCGACTGTAGCTCTGAGCAAAGATGCCACTATACGCTGGCATGCTCTTTTTGCATTTTGATACGAGATGTCACTGTCAGTGGTCTCATACTGACTGAGATGGCATAGGTCTTGGCAACCGACTCTGTCATTGACTTTGTATGGTACTGACTTGTGAGAAGTTTGTGGTCGATTGGAGCATGAAGGTATACTTCATCTCCTCAGGGCATAAGTGTGATTGTAAAATGTAATCAGATGTGTAGTGTATTTGCTTAAGGATCAAATATGGAAAACATTGGTGGATATACACTTCAGTTATACATATTAGTTGATAGATGTTATTTATGTTTCTTTACATTCCTTGTAAAGTGGATAGATGGTTTATTGCTCTACCATGGATAAATGCATCATTTTTGTTAAGTAAAGAGATTACTTTGTCCTGTTCATACAGTGATTAATCCTTCTTGTTAATATAAAAGAACCTCTACTTAGTTTTATAATGCTTATTTGTGATAATAATATGGATGGTGGAGAGTTATATCTCTCACTGGGACAATTGTCTCACCCCGTGGGATCCACAATTTTTAGGTGGACGTTCACGAGGCGGTAGAGACCTTTCTGTAGAGGGAGAGAAATAGTTGGGGTAGCAGTAATAGCTCAGGTTGAGTGTACTATCTGTCGTGTCTTGTAGATAGAAGTCCTATGTGTCATCTCTGTACTGTCAGGTCCTTGGAGTCAGTTCGTAATGGTTTCATGAAAGATTGGAGATTTTGGCTTGTATGCCTCGAGGTTTTATGTTTCTTCAGTATATGTTTTAATAGAGAAATTGTCATATGCTGTCCTCGAGATGAGATGAAACAATGTTTGAACAATGTGAATCATGATATGTATAAGTTTTGGATCTTTCAGTAAGAGTTTCTTGGAAGAGGATCTCCCTGCAAAATGGTTTTAAATTTTACAAATCTTTTTTAATCCGTTGTTTATGGTAATTCCACAAATTATTACTGGTGATGACTTGATTTGTTTCTAATCATCACACAAAGTATGAGTTTCTCTCTCATCCTCACTAGGATATTGATTACATCATACTTTATTGACTTGACTTAACCCTTTCTCAAGGTATGTTAGCCTACACTTATCAAAGTGCATTAAACTAATTACATCTTCATGTAACAATTGACATGAAACACTTCAACTGTTACTCATCCAAGTATGTTGGATTTGAGGTGCGTTAAGGTGTATCAACCTTGAGGTGTTGGATATAATATTTATCATGCCGTGATGTATCACTTCCCTCATCACTTTTATCTTACTTAAGTTCATCAACTTATCTTGTATTAGGGTATTTACCATAATAATACTTCATGCACTAACTCATCACATTTATGATGTAGTGTATTGGCCATAAGTCACACAGTTGAATTACCCAACTATCATCAAGTGATACAGACTCATCTTGGTTTAAGGCATTGTTGATATAGGGTTGACAATTATCAACCACTTTAGGTGTTTCACCTATCAACGTATTAGCTACACAATTACTTGGTGTTATACTCATCACTCCTAAGAGTGTTTTGCCCTCACCTTTACAAGGTGTATCAGGTTGAATCATGTATGTCAAGTTGAACACATGTATTGGGTTAGGTGTATATCGAGCTAGGCATCATCATATCCCTCATACCCTTACTCATCAAGGTATCAACCTTACCAATCATATAGTGTATCACCTTCAACATACATGGGTGTAACATCCACACCTCACTTGAAGATATTGGCCACATCCTACTTTAATGTATTGGCCATCACATGTTCTAGGGTATTAACCACCTTACCACTTTTGTCATCTAGTATATCTGGTTACCCACCATATCATTTTAGAGATGTGTGTTCAACACCATATCGTCCAAGAGGTGTATGCTTAACCCAATATCAATTTAGAGGTGTATGCTTGCTACCCATATCACCTTAGAGGTGTATGTGTGCCTACCATATCGGGCACGAGGTGTGTGTGTGCTTCACACTATATCAGGCAAAGAGGTGTGTGTGCGCTTCACACCATATCAGGCAAAGAGGTGTGTGTGCTTCACACCATATCAGTCAAAGATGTGTGTGTGTGTGCTTCACACCATATCGGACAAAGAGGTGTGTGTGTGCTTCATACCATATCGGGAAAATATGTGTGTGTGTGGTTCACACCATATCGGGCAAAGAGGTGTGTGTGTGTGCTTCACACCATATCAGGAAAAGAGGTGTGTGTGTGTGCTTCACACCATATCGGGCAAAGAGGTGTGTGTATGCTTCACACCATATCGGACAAAGAGGTGTATGCATGAACTCATATCATGCAAGGCATGTATACCACATCACCATATCATGCATGAAGTGAATATGCATCACCATATCGTTCATGAGGTGTATGTATGTGTCACCCATATCTGGTTGCTAAAAATTAGGGTTTAGCATATCGATTAGAGGTGTGTACTTGACACTATATCGTGCATGGGGTCATTGCCTGACCTCATGTTATGCAAAAGGTATATGGTTGACACCATATCATGTTCGAGATGTGAACTTCATTACCATATCGTGCAAAGATGTATAAACTCATAAACATATTGTGCTAGTGATGTATGTACATGACCATATCGGGTTAGTGGTGCTTGCTTGTGTGCTTGAACCCGATATCACTTTGTATCATGATACCATCATATTCAAGCTCTAGACCTTCGTTCTGACTATTCTAGTACATGAATAACAGATCTAGGAAACTATTAGAACTCATATATTCATCAAGTATTCAAGAAAAATTCAGAATTGAAAATAAACCATCTAGTATACCAAGATAGGTGGTGAATAATAGCATAATTGGGTTCAAGTTATATAACCCACCTTAAGAACAACTTCAAATATCCAAGCTCCAAAGCTCCACATTACAAAGGTTGAAGATGACTTATCAAAAGTCCAAGGCTCATTTACAACTCCTCTATAAGAAAAGAATCACCATAGATAAGAACTTAGTGAAGAAGAAAAGAAAGGAAATAATTACAGTTGAGATCCATGCTTGAACCTAAAAAACCACTAGAGGAGGGGTGAATAGGGTTTTATAAATATTTTATCAATAATTCAATTCAAACAACCACAATTGAGATAATAAGAAGGAGGCAAGGTTTTTAGAGTGGTTCCACCTTTAGAAAAAACTAAAGGAGTCAGTCCACTACCCAATTGTTTCCAATTGGGATTTTGAAAGTATTTAAATTTTATTGTCTTGCAAGGATGTTACATAAAATTACAAACACTTTCACCACCCTTTGGAAAGCCTTCACCTTGAAGTAGTCTCACCAACCTCGAAGCAGCCTTCCTTGAAGTAACTTCAAGCTCCCCCTTGAAGTAGCCTTCCTCTTGAAGTAGCTTCCCGTTGAGACAACCTTCTTGAAGTAGTCCAAAGTCCTCCTTCTCCATCGAGAAGACCCTTCTCCACCAGAGAAGATAAACCCTCTCCAATCCACAACCTCCAACCCTAGGAGTAGCAAGGAGAGTACAAGAAATAAGAAATAACAAGAAGGAAAATGGAAATTCTAATTACCGTTGTGGCACAAGGCTTGATTTCCTATATCAAGCGTTTTGATCTCCTAACCAATGTATATGAAAGTGTAAGTGTTGTGGGTAGGAGATGCTAACCTATAGGACATGAAATCGTAGCAATGGGAAGGATTTGCAAATGCTAGAGTTTCTCAATTGCTTACAAGAAATGATTGCCAATTGCAAGTAGTATGCTCAAGTATTGCACAAGTGTATGTTGGGTGTCCTAAGGCATGTCCTATTGATAGGAATTGCCTATGAGTTCTTAAGGACATTCTAGACACATTCTTGGGGGTTCTTAGTGCTTAACTAGCCATTAGTTTTCCACTAATTGCTTTAGCAACGACTAGTTAATTAATCCTAAAAAGTGCAGACAGAGACAGTCTCAGTCGAGGAATTGTCGACCGAGATCCCAGTCGGTCGAAGTTTTTGTCGACCGAGGGACTGTCTGGAGCAAGTGTGTATAATGTTCGATTCCAACTCCAAACTACATTGTCTGCTGTGTCTAATGGCTACTAGGGTCATTCTTGGTTGAGGAATTGGTCGACCAAGAGTGTCTCAGTCAAGAAGTTTGTCGACCTAGAATGAATCTGTTTCAATGTTTTAAACTATGTACTAAGTGTGTGTATCAGTGTGCAGTTGTGACACTATTATAGGGGATGACCTATCTTAGTGTTGTGATTTTCTACGGAAGATCTAAACGCTTGATTTACATGATATCTAAGTACTTGTACATTATATACTTGTACAAGTTCTTACATTTGATTAGAATCATGAAATTAAGACATTTTTTAGCATATAGATCTTCCAAGAGTTTTTCATCCACTTAATTCCTGCAACACTCAAGTAGCATGTTAGATCCACAAGAATGAAATGTTTGTCATCATCAAAATAAAGGGATTATAATAATGTCCAATTTAGCCAACAATATCCCCCTTTTTGAAGATGAAAAACATTTCCAAAATATAAAATAAGGAAATGTAAATCATGTGAGTTTTATACCTGAAGTTTACCTTTTAGCCATTCTCTTGTTTGCAAGTGTGTGCTGGCCGAATGATTATGAAACTCATTTATATTTTTTAGTTTATATTATTTCTCCCCCTTTGTCATTTCAAAAAGATAACCAAGATAATCATTAAGTATGACTTTTATTACTCCCCCTTAATTAGATGCCCCCCCTTAATAAGATATTCAATTTTAAAAGCAAGGGATGCAAACCACTTATTGTCAAATTTAGCCACAATTTATTTCTCAATCATTTGCAATGAATGTTAAGCCTTGAAATGATATGAGATTCTTTTAGATTCGTGGCATATGTGTTTTGATTTCTCATCCATTTTACAAGGGATGTTAAGCCCTGAAAATGACATGAGAATCCTTTAAGCTTATAGTGGAGTACATGAATGTATCTCTAACCAAATACATAGGATGTTAAGCCCTAATTTGTTTAGAGAATTCCATTATATTCATACATATTGTAGGCTCCAAAATTCTTTAAAGATACTAAGGTCATAACTAGCCTCAAATTTTCTTTATGATTTTTACAAAGTTTTGTAGGCTCCTTCTTATAGTCAAGATAGTTTTTGTGAGCTCCCCATTAATCTTATAATCAAGATATTTTAAGTATTCTAAGGTCACAATAAGTATTATATCATAATAAGTTAACCTTTTATGAGAGCTATGCACTAAAATATTGTTTTCAATATATTAAAATTAAGTGCAAGGAAATGATTTACAATTAAGAATTTTGTCAAGTTTATTTTAGGTCGACCTTGACTTCGACCTGGGCGCCCCTTGGTCAAACTTAATTTTAACCAAGAGGCAATTTCTACATATTTCCAATTTAAGCATTTTCATATCATACAGAGTATTAATCATGTATAACAAGAATATCATTTTCCATAAGCTAAGAACAAGATAATCATTTAACTAATATGTCAAGATGCATTTGTGCCATAGAGATTCATCTTAATATGTAATGAGCTGAATCACAATGATCATTTTGAAAGAAATATCCATTCATGGTTTGTATATGTAGATCAAAGATTATTTTAGGCAAACCAAGTAAAAGATGAAGACACAATGATCATGGTGAAATAGTAAAAGCATATCCATGATTTTATGAAATGCAATGATTATGATCATTTAAAAGAAAATTTCAAGGCACATGGTTTTTATATAGATAGACCAAGGAATACTTAGGACAAACCAAGTGGATTATTATAAAACAGTAATTAAATCACCATGTTTTGTAACAAGTTTAATCAAAGTATATTAATAAGTCATAATGCAAGCTTATCAAAATGTTTAAAGATTTGTCTCCAAGATTCATTCTTGATTTGCAAATTAAATCAATCATTTATAGCAAATTGATAGCAAATTGTATCAATTAAACAGGTTCAACAGAACTTGATTCGGTCGAACTATTCTTCGATCGAATTTATCTTGGTCAAAGTTTTTCTCGAACGAGTATGCTGTTGTTTGTGTAGGTTTTATCAGATTGTTGCAAGCTTAAAAATAGTAACCTGCTCGGTTGACTAATTCTCGACCGACAGTGTTCTCGGTCAAACATTTTCTCGACCGAGAATGTTCCTGTATTGTTTTTCAGTAATTATTTGCAAGCAAGGTACAAGAATACGAAAGTTAAAGCTCAATTTTGTTGAGATATGACATTTGTATATCAAAGTAACGTTTTAGGTCAAATCTGAACTAATAAAATTCAAATCTCTAAGTTTTAGGAACCCAAACTAGATCATCATTCCTTTTCTTGTATGGGCATGAAAAAGAGTAGTGTCCAAGACGCAACCAATAATGACAACTAATAGAGTCAATCTCATTTCTAGGGATTGAGTCATTCTTGGGTACATACATAATCTTGGTCTTGGGTGCTTGTGTTCTACTGGGTTTAGGTTGATAGGATTTCCCTTTTGAAACATATCCTAAACCTCTCCTTCCATTATAACTAGAAGAATTATTCAGAATTTTATCAAGAACATCATTGTTTCTCAAGCTGTTAGTCTCTCTTTGTAACTTGGTAATCTCATCCATTTTCTTTTTGATATCTAGCTTTGCTTGATCTAGATTGGATGATAAAGCATCTTTTTCTTTAATAATAGCATTATAATCTAGATGATTGCATAGGATAGGTTGAGTCTGAAAATTATGCAGTTTTGCAAGCAAATCAACCTTTTCTTGAGAAAGAAGATCATGATTTGTTCCTAAAGTAAGGAACTTCATATTGCAATCATTTAAAGATGATTTCAAGGTAAGATTTTTAGAAGCAATACTATCCTTTTCAAAAGAAAGATTATTTAATCTAACATACAAATCTTCATTAGTTTTAGTAGCTTTCTTTAGTTTCTTTTTGCAATCAATATATTTCACATGTGTATCTTGAAGACTAGCAATTAGATCTTATTTTGGTAGATAAAAAATACTTACCTCTTCTTCTTCTTATGCATTGATTGTAGCAATAAGACATTCTACTCTTCTTTTCCATCTTCACTATCATCACTTAAATCATCCCATGCAGCTTTATATGCTCTTTCTTTCTTCTTGTGAGATGATTTCTTCCTCTTCTTGAGTTTTGGACAATCACCTTTTATGTGTCCCTTTTTTCAACATTCAAAGCATCTGGAGGAAGAAACACTAGAAATTTTGTTAGTTTTAAAACTTCTATACTGCTTACTATTTACAATGAGTGTTTCTTCTTCACTATCTTCTTCACTTGTGTCATGACTATTCTTGGTTGATGCTTTGAATGCAATGTCCTTTCTTTTCTCCTTCTTGTGTTCAGCTGCCAATCATTCTTCTTCCTCCAAGGTTGCCTCATGTGCTTCTAGGTTGCCAATGAGTTGTTCCATCCTTAGTCGAGTAAGGTCATTGGCTTCTTCAATTGTAGTTACTTTAGGTTTGTACTTTGGAGGCAAACATCTAAGGATTTTTGACATGATCCTCTTCGCTAACTGCTTTACCTAAAGCATTCAAACCATTAACAATAGAAGAAAACTTTGCATACATTTCACTAATAGACTCATTTTGATCCATACAAAACTGTTCAAACTTTTGTTTAAGCATTCCGATTTTAGAATTCTTAACTTGAACAGTTCCTTCATAGGTTATGCCATATCTCATATGCTATCTCACAATTTGATATTCTATGCCATATCTCATATGTTGTCTCACAATTTGATATTCTATTGAATTCACCAACGAAAATTGAACAATAGAGTATACTTACAGCTTTTGCATTCATTTGGGCTGATCTTACCAAATTAGCATCCCAAGTTGCATACTCTATTTGAGGAAAGTCATATGGATTTGACACCATAATCCATAGATCCCAACTAATTACTTGGAAATATAATTGCATCCTCTTCTTCCAGTAGGTGTAGTTGGTTCCATCAAAAGGTGGAGGTCTAGCCACAAGTGTCCCTTCCATGTTGAGGTTGTTGAGTACCCCGTCACCCATTCTTCAAGACTTTGTTAGAGTTCCTTGAAGCCTTGCTCTGATACCAATTGAAAAACCACTAGAGGGGGTGAATAGGGTTTTATAAATATTTTATCAATAATTCAACTCAAACAACCACAATTGAGATAATAAGAAGGAGGCAGGGTGTTTAGAGTGGTTCCACGTTTAGCCAAAACTAAAGGAGTCAGTCCACTACCCAATTGTTTCGAATTGGGATTTTGAAAGTATTTAAATTTTATTACCTTGCAAGGATGTTACATAAAATTACAAACACTTTCACCACCCTTTGGACAACATTCACCTTGAAGTAGTCTCACCAACCTCGAAGCAACCTTCCTTGAAATAACTTCAAGCTCCCCCTTAAAATAGCTTCCCATTGAGACATCCTTCTTGAAGTAGTCGAAAGTCCTCCTTCTCCACTGAGAAGACCCTTCTCCACCTGAGAAGATAAAACCTCTCCAATATGCATCCTCCAACCCTAGGAGTAGCAAGGAGAGTATAAGAAATAAGAAAGAATAAGAAGGAAAATGGAAATTACAATTAGCGTTGTAGCACAAGGTTTGATTTCCTATATCAAGTGTTTTGATCTCCTAACCAATGTATATGAAAGTGTAAGTGATGTTGGTAGGATATGCTAGCCTATAGGACACGAAATTATAGCAATGGGAAGGATTTACAAATGCTAGAGTTGCTCAATTTCTCAGAAGAAATGATTGCCAATTGCAAGTAGTATGCTCAAATATTGCACAAGTGTATGTTGGGTGTCCTAAGGCATGTCCTATTTATAGGAATGGCCTATGATTGCTTAAGGACATTCTAAACACATCTAGGGGGTTCTTAGTGCTTAACTAGCCATTAGTTGTCCACTAATTGCTTTAGCAACGACTAGTTAATTAACCCTGAAAAGTGCAGACAAAGACAGTCTCGGTCGAGGAATTGTCGACCGAGATCCCAGTCGGTCGAAGTTTTTGTCGACCGAGGGACTGTCTGGATCAAGTGTGTATAACGTTCGATTCCAACTCCCAACTACCTTGTCTGATGTGTCTAACGGCTACTAGGGTCATTCTCAATCGAGGAATTGGTCGACCGAGAGTGTCTCGGTCAAGAAGGTTGTCAACCGAGAATGACTCTGTTTCAATGTTTTAAACTATGTACTAAGTGTGTGTATCAATGTGCAGTTGTGACACTATTGTAGGGGATGACCTATCTTATTGTTGTGATTGGCTAGGGAAGATCTAAATGCTTGATTTACATGATATCTAAGTACTTGTACATTATATACTTGTACAAGTTTTTACATTTGATTACATTCCTGAAATTAAGACATTTTTGAGCATATCGATCTTCCAAGAGTTTGTCATCCACCTAATTCCTGCAACACTCAAGTAGGATGTTAGATCTACAAGAATGAAATGTTTGTCATCATCAAAATAAAGGGATTATAATAATGTCCAATTTAGCCAACAAAACTAAGGTTGAAGATGACCATGGCCTCACCATAAGCTTGGTTCTTGAGCTCCCCTTGCTCCATGAGATACTATGCACGATATCTAAGAGGGAGAGAGTTGTAAGGGTCGAAAATATTCACTAGTAGGTGAAAGGAAGAGTATATATCCTTGAGGTTCTTGGGAGAGAGAGTAAGAGGTGTCATCACCTTATTACTAGTAGGTGCCACATGTCCATGCATGGATTGACACATGTACTTGCATTCATTCTATGTTTATATTTCCATGAAAAACAAAAACTTGAGGATATTGCATGGGATATGGGTCAGCCCCTTTCGTTATCTTCTAGGACAAGCCACTTCCACTCACATTATTATTATATGCACAATTCAATGCAACCTTTCCCAAGGAAAGTTGCAAGCCGATATCCATTTCTTTATTGAGGTGTTTAGCTCGTTTGTGCAAATTCAAAGAGTTGAAAACATGATGTGGGGGTCTCCTATTTGGCTCCATGGCCTATAGGGACTCCCACTTAACACTACAACGTGATACACTCAATACAAGCTCAAATTAGGGTTTCCATTCATCTGCTTCCTTGGTCTTTTCATCACCAAGAATACTACCACTCATAAATGATTCACACATGGTGTCTCGTTCAATATATCTCCTATAAATGATACATAGAGGACGTAGGAACACTCTAGAGGTGGTAATTTGCATATAAACCCTACATTTTTGGTAATTTACAATTTGTACCAAAATTGGTGCACAAGGTACTAGCATTATTCAAACAGGTTCAAACTTGCCTTTTAGGATTTCCACAAGCCACCAATTAGCATCATTCTCTATATTATGATGCTAAAACACATAAGGCACATTCAACATGTGAATTTTTGCAATATAACCCCCCATCTTGGATAAATTGCACTTTAGTCCAAAACAAAGGAACATTGCTCAAACAACTTTCAATCAAGACCAAACTTGAAACATAAGTGTGTCACATGATAATAAAACACCATAGAGGATTATATTAAAGTTCTAAGCTACTTACTTTGCCAAAACAAATAGGGTTAACTCGTAACCCATGTTAGGCTAATTGCACTTCTGCTGGACTTGTAATGACCCCGACCTGGGTTATGAGGTAACCCTATTTGTTTTGGCTAAGTAAGTTGTTTAGAAATTTAATATGATACTCTAAGGTGTTTTTTTATCATGTGACACACTTATGTTCCAATTTTGGTCCTGATTGAATGTCATTTAAGCAATGTTCCTTTGTTTTGGACCAAAGTCCAATTTACCCAATATGAGCGATTATATTGCAATATGTCTCATGTAGAATGTGCCCTAAGTGTTTTAGAATTATTATAAATAGAATTATGCTAAGTGGTGTCTTGTGGAAAGCCTAAATACCAAGTTTGAATTAGTTTGAATAATGTTAGTACCTTGTGCCCCAATTTTAGTACAAATTGTAATTTACCAAAGATGTAGAGTTGATATGAAAATTACCACCTCTAGAGTGTTCCTACTTCCTCTATGTATCATTTAGAGGAGAGATAATGAATTATACACCATGTTTGAATCATTTATGAGTGGTAGTATTCTTGGTGATGAAAAGACCAAGAAAGGGGTTGAATGGAAGCCCTAATTTGAGCTTTTATTGAGTGTATCGGGTTGCAGTGTTAAATGGGAGTCCCTATCGGCCAAGGAGACAAAGATTAGACCCCCATATCATGTTTTTAGCTCTTTTCCTTTGCAAAAAACGATGTAAGAACCTCAATAAAGCAATGGATATCAGCTTGAAACTTTCCTTGGGAAAGGTTTCATTGAATTGTGAATATAATAATAATGTGAGTGGAAGTGGCTTGTCCTAGAAGATAACCAAAAGGTACGACCCTTATCCCTTGTATTATCCTCAAATTTTTGTTTTTCATGGAAATATAAAGATAGAATGAATGCAAGTACATGTGTCAATCCATGCATGGCTATGTGGCACCTACTAGTAATAAGGTGATGACACCTCTTACTCTCTCTCCCAAAAACCTCAAGGATATATACCCTTCCTTTCACCTACTAGTGAATATTTTTGACCCTTATCCCTTGTGTCAATCCATGCATGGCCATGTGTCACCTACTAGTAGTAAGGTGATGACAACTCTTACACTCTCTCCCATGATCCTCAAGTATATATACCCTTCCTTACACCCCTTAGT
This sequence comes from Alisma plantago-aquatica, assembly GCA_963693085.1. NCBI lineage: Eukaryota > Viridiplantae > Streptophyta > Magnoliopsida > Alismatales > Alismataceae > Alisma > Alisma plantago-aquatica. The sequence goes on from OY856409.1 coordinate 1,423,491,503, forward strand.
GAAACTTTTCGAATCCTACCACCTCCTTGCTCTTATATATCATGCATAGAGTCTTGGTATCGTGCATAGGTGAAGTGGTATCGTGCATAGGGCCTTTGGTATCGGCCATAGCATGCCGATATCAACGATAACAAGTTGATATCGGCCAAATGAAGTGATATTGCCCGTAAGTGAAGGGGATATCGACCACAAGTGAGGGCATATCATGCATGAGTGGCGAGGTATCGTGCAAGGTGCTATGGAGCAAGAAGGATCTCAAGTATTAACCCTAAGGTGAGGAAATTATCATCTTCAACCTTGGATTGAAGCAAGGATCTAGGGTTTTGATCTTTCTTTCATTTCTTCTTCACCAAGTTCTTAACTATGGTGATTCATTGTATATGAAGGAGTTGTGAACAAGCCTTGGACTTTTGATAAGTCATCTTAAACCTTAGTAACGTGAAGCTTTGGTGCTCGGATATTTGAAGTTGTTCTTGAGGAGGGTTATATAACTTGAACCCAAACATGTTATTATTCACCATCTTTCTTGCTATATTTGATGATCTACTTTTAATTTCGAGATTTTCTTGAATACTTGATATATCTATGAGTTCTTGTAGTTTCTTAGACATGTTATCCTTGTACTAGAATAAGTAAAACGATTATCTAGAGCTTGAAGATGATGGCATCACCTTACAAAGTGATATCGAGTTCAAGCACACAAGCAAGCACCTCTAACCTGATATGGTGATGTACATACACCACTAAAACGATATGGATATGAGTTTATACTTCCTTGAACGATATGGTAATGTAGTATACACCTCTTAGATGATATGAGGTCAAGCACACACCTCTTTGCCCGATATGGTGTGAAGAACACACACACCTCTTTGCCCGATATGGTGTGCAGCACACACACACCTTTTACCCGATATGGTAAGCAAGCATACACCTCTTACCCGATATGGTAAGCACACATACACCTCTAAGGTGATATGGTAAGCAAGAATACACCTCTAAACCGATATTGGGTTAAGCACACACCTCTAGGATGATATGGTGTTGAGCACACATCTCTAAAATGATATGGTGGGTAACCCAATACACTAGATGACAAAAGTGGTAAGGTGGTTAATACCCTAGAACTTGTGATGGCCAATACATTAAAGTAGGATGAGGCCAATATCTTCAAGTGAGGTGAGGATGTTATACCCATGTATGTTGAAGGTGATACACTATATGATTGGTAAGGTTGATACCTTGACGAGTAAGAGTATGAGGGATATGATGATGCCTAGCTCGATATATAACTAACCCAATACTTGTGTTCAACCTGACATACATGATTCAATCCGATACACCTTGTAAAGGGGAGGGCAAAACACTCTTAGGAGTGATGAGTACAACACCAAGTAATGGTGTAGCTAATACGTTGATAGGTGAAACACCTAAAGTGGTTGATAATGGTCAACCCTATATCAACAATGCCTTAAATCAAGATGAGTTCATATCACTTAATGATAGTTGGGTAATTCAAATGTGTGACTTATGGCCAATACACTACATGATAAATGTGATGAGTTAGTGAATGAAGTATAAGTATGGGAAATACCCTAATACAATATAATTTGATGAACTGAAGTAAGATAAAAGTGATGAGGGAAGTGATACATCAAGGCATGATAAATATTATATCCAACACCTCAAGGTTGATACACCTTAATGAACCTCAAATCCAACATACTTGGATGAGTAACACTTGAAGTGTGTCATGTCTATTGTTATATTAAGATGTAATGAGTTTAATGCACTTTGATAAGTGTAGTCTAACATACCCTGAGAGAGGGTTAAGCCAAGATAATAAAGTATGATGTAATCAATATCCTAGTAAGGATGAGAGAGAAACTCATACTTTGTGTTGATAATCATTTAATGATAAATGATGAGAATAAACAACTATGATTGAATATTTATGATATCAATGTATGCTCCTAGATGTGTGGAGTAATGAATTAAGGTTTGGATTGATAATATGAATTTGAAACCCTGCTCGGCTATAAAGGGAAACCCTAACCCTAATAATGGCCTTGTGAGCCATGTGAATAGTTGTTGCCTAGTGAGAGGTGACAAGATGTTTAATGGCCTTGTGAGCCATGTGAATAGATTTTTCCAAGTGACATGTGGCAAGATGTTTAATGGCCTTGTGAGCCATGTGAATAGTTTTTTCCTAGTGAGAGGTGACAAGATGTTTAATGGGCTTGAGAGCCATGTGAATAGTTGTTTCCTAGTGAGAGGTGATAAGATATTTAATGGCCATGTGAGCCATGTGAATAGTTGTTTCCTAGTGAGAGGTGACAAGATGTTTAATGGCCTTGTGAGCCATGTGAATAGTTGTTTCCTAGTGAGAGATGACAAGATGTTGATCTAGAGATTGATGTAAGAGATGATAATGTTCAAAATAAACTAGGTAAATAGGAACCCCGTAACATAATAATAATAATAATAATAATAATAATAAATGGTTACAAAGATAATATTGAAATCTTGGACATACATACATTATGGTCATAGCTAAATAAGGGATATAGTATTTTGAATATGCTAAAATGATACATGAGGAATACTTGTATCACATAAAGGATGTGAATGTGTATGATGGTTCGACTGAGATATAATGCCTAGTAAAAGTGATGTGGTATTCAGTGATGAGTTGAAGGGATTGATGTCCCATAATGAAAGTGAAAGTGAAATATAAAGGTATTCCAACTACTATGGAATCCTTAGAAATATGGCCAAGATCTCACATGATTGGTATAATCCAATACCTGGTTGTACTCTCAAAGTGATCTCACGGGATTGGAGAAGTCCAATACCTGGCTGTAATCTCACAGGATTGGCATAGACCAATACCTGGATGTAATCACACAGGATTGGCATAGACCAATACCTGGATTTAATCTCACATGATTGGCATAGACCAATACCTAGTTGTGATCTCACAGGATTGGTACAACCCAATACCTGGCTGAACTCTCACAGGATTGGTACAACCCAATACCTGGTTGAACTCTTAGGCCATGTTTGGTTTGCAGGAAAGGATTTTAATGGGATGCGAGGAAGGTTAGAATAGGATGATATTGGTACATGATAGGTTGTTTGGCATCCTATCCAATGTTTGGATGCACACATAAAAGAATCATTTTCAATGTTGTCTTCTTAGTCCCTCCATTCATTGACGGTAACCTCCACAATATCAGGTTTTGTTAGCATAACACAACATAGTTGGAATGCTTATACTCTACTCTACAATTTGGCTACTGGAGTTCCGTCATCACATTTACTCTTTGTTTTAGTTAAATAACAAAATGTCGTTGGCAATGATGCTTTGTTATAGAAATTAAAAAATGGTCTTTTAACAAAGTGAACGGATGGATATGTGGATTTTTGAATGGTTATTGTTGCAAATAAACAAAGTATATGTGTTTTCAAACACTTCTCATAGACAGAAATCCATGAGGACAATCTCGTTGTAGCTTTATCTGATTCTGTGTGCCATATGCATCCAAGACTTGGGTTTGAACTATGGATTTGGAAAGGGGACATCTTCCTTTCCCGTAGATGGGAAGGAGGCGAGGCTATGTAGACAATAGATGGGAAGGGACCTCATATGCAGTGCAGAGGGTAGTCGGGCTTCAAGAGTCGTCGGGATCTGAAATAAGTTCAGGGTGAGAGTGGCCGCAGATTTCGATCTGAAATAAGCATAGTTGTCACACCAAAGGAGTCACCCCACATATCTGTGCTGGAGGGAGGCGGCGGATGCGAGGCTTGATATGGAGCCACCAGAGTTGTCACACAATTTAACTTTACATGGAATGTATTGTCCAGAGAAGCAGTGTCTCACACATCAGAGTTGGGAGTAGAAGGGTATCATACGGGCTTTGGGATCTGAATTGGGAACATTTTATCGGGAGTCAGGATATATCCGAGTGAATACCTAGGGGAATCCAAGAACTAAAAAGTCGTGGTTGTATAGGAGTTCAATGCCACTGAATACCCATCCCAACATGAATTTATTGCAACCAAATGTAGGATCAGATTTTTAATGGGACTCTGAGTCCCTTCCCTCATTGTATACTGCGAAGCAAACACGCCCTTACAAGATTGGTATAACCCAATACCTGGTTGTACTCTCATAGGATAGGTACAACCCAATACCTGGCTGAACTCTCACATGATTGGTACAATCCAATACCTGGCTGAACTCTCACAGGATTGGTACAACCCAATACCTGGTTGAACTCTCATAAGATTGGTACAACCCAATACCTAGCTAAACTCTCACATGATTGGTACAACCCAATATCTAGCTGAACTCTCACAGGATTGGGGTAACCCAATACCTGGCTATGATCTCACAGGATTGGTACAATCCAATACCTGGGTATAATATCACATGATTGGTACAATCCAATACATGGTTATAATTTCACAGGATTGGTACAATCAAATACCTGGTTGTAATATCACATGATTGGTACAATCTAATAACTAGTTGTAATATCACAGGATTGGTACAATCCAATACCTGGCTATAATATCATAGGAGTGGTACAAACCAATACCTGCTTGTAATATCACAAGATTGGTACAATCCAATACCTGGTTGTACTCTTACAAGATTGGTATAAAGCTGGAACATGATGATATTATCACAGGATAAGCTTGAAATGTTGGTATAATATGATGGGTAAATGATACACATGTTCTTCATATTCCTTATAAAGGGAATAGATGATTTACACCTCTATCATAGACAATTGCAATGCTTTACAAGATGAGAATGTTCTAATCTACTTATTCACAGTGATTAACCTTGCTTATTATTATAAAATAACCTCTACTCGGTTTTATCTGTTTACCTATAATAATAACATTGTTGGCAGAGAGTTATATATCTCACAGGGACAATTGTCTCACCATGTGGGATCCATAATTTTTAGGTGGACGTGCACGAGGAGGTAGATACCATTCTATAGAGGAAGGACAACAGCAACATGGATACTAGTAATAGCTTAGGTTGAGTGTACTGTCTGTCGTGTCTTGTAGATAGAAGTCCTATGTGTAATCTCTATACTCTCAGGTCCTTGGATTTAGTGCATGATGGTTTTATGAACAAACTAAAATTTTGTCTTGTATGCCTCAAGGTTTTATGTTACTTCAGTACATGTTTTGACAAAGCAATTGTTATATGTTAACCTCAAGATGAGATGGTACAGTGTATGTACAATGTGAACCCTGATGTATATAAAGTTTTGGTTCTTTCATTAAGAGTTTTCCAGGAAATGGATCTCTTTGCAAAAAATGGTTTTATTTTTTAGTGATTTTTGTTAATCCATTGTTTACGGTTATTCCACAATATTAGTGACGATTTATCTATCGGTTTTGTGGTGGTCGTTTCAAGTTTGGTATCAGATCTTAAGGTTCGTTGAGTCTAAAGAGACATAGGACTAAGGTGTTGAGTCTATTCTAGTATCCTCCAATATATCCTATAGTGACTTCTGCTTATGCAAAAGAAAAGGTGAAGTTTAAAAATGACCAGAGAACACGAGGAACACGTTGCTGAGAGCAATGTTGTTGCACCAGGAGAAGGTGTAAGGGATCAGGAAAGAGAAGAATGAGTGCTTGAGAATTTCCATCTTGACCCAATCAGGATAGAGAATCCTACTTTTATGATCTTGTTGGGAAGGTTAGGACAATAGTGAGGAATATAGTGGACTGGGTACTAGCAATACAATCTAGGTTACCAACCCTCAATATAGAAACTTTGGGTTCTAAAAGGGTTCCTAAATGACATAGTAATATTGGAACAGTGGAAAATGTGAGAAGGATTAACATATGGAAAGAAAATAGACTCTATTATAAATATAGACATATAGTACATCTGTGATGGCAATGCCTGCGAAGACCAAAAACAAATCAAGTCATCACCAATAATAATTGTGGAATTACCATAAACAATGGATTAACAAAAATCACTAAAATTTAAAACCATTTTGCAAAGAGATCCACCTCCAGGTAACTCTTACTGAAAGATCCAAAACTCATACATATCATGATCCTCATTGTACATACATTGTTTCCTCTCATCTCGAGGATAATATATAATAGTTGCTCTGTCAAAACACATGCTGAAGCAACATAAAACCTCGAGGTATACAAGCCCAAATCTAAGTAGCTAGATTAGGTAATTCTAGTACAATTAGCATGGAGCCTTCTCAAGGCTAGAATGTGGGGTTCATGAAACCAATACAAACTGACTCCAAGGACCTGAGAGTACAGAGATGACATATAGGACTTCTATCTACAAGACACGACAGACAGTACACTCAACTTGAGTTGTTACTGCTGCGCCAGTTGTTGTTCTTCCTCTATAGAAAGGTCTCTACCACCTCGTGCACGTCCACCTAAAAATTGTGGATCCCACAGGGTGAGACAATTGTCCTAGCGAGAGATATAACTTTCCACTGACCATATTATTATTACAGTTAAGAAGTATAAAACTGAGTAGAGGTTCTTTTATAATAACAAGAAGGATTAATTACTGTATAAATAGTACAAGGTAATCTCTTTATTTAAGAAAAATGATGAATTTATACATGGTAGAGTAATAAACCATCTATCTACTCTACAAGGAATGTAAAGCAACATAAATAACATCTATCAGCTAAGACGTATAACTGAAGTGTACACCAACCAATGTTTTTCATATTCGATCCTTAATAAAATACATCACATGAATGATTACATTTTAATACTTATGCCCTGAGGAGATGAAGTATGTTGTTCATGCTCCAACCGACCATAAACTTCTCACAAGTCGGTACCATACAAGGTCAATGGAATAGCCGACTGCCAAGACCTCTGTTGTAACATCCCTGACCTGGGTTATGAGTTAACCCTAGGTGTTTTGCCTAATTATGTAATTAAGATACTGGTGATTATCTTTTTGCATGTAATCAAGTTTTTGAGGAACATACTTTTCCTTTTTTGTTCCTATTAGATTGTACCAATCCTATGAGAGTTTAGCTAGGTATTGGGTTGCACCAATCATGTTAGATGACAGCCAGGTATTAGTGTATGACAATCCTATGAGATTAGAACCAAGTATTGGTCTATGCCAATCTTGTGAGATCACTTTGAGAGTACAACCATGTATTAGATTATACCAATCCTATGAGATCATGGCCATATTGCTAAGGATTCCATAGTAGTTGGAATACCTTTATATTTCAATTTCACTTTCATTATGGGACATCAATCCCTTCAACTCATCACTGAATACCACATCAATTTTACTAGGCATTATACCTCAATCGAACCATCATACACATTCACATCATTTTTGTGATACAAGTATTTCTCATGACTCATTTTAGAATATTCAAAACACTATAGCCCTTATTTGTCTATGACCATAATGTATGTATGACCAAGATTTTAATATTATCTTTGTAACCATTTTTTATTATTATTATGTTACGGGGTTCCTATTTACCTAGTTTATTTTGAACATTACCATCTCTTACATCAATCTATGGATCAACATCTTGTCACCTCTCACTAGGTAACAACTATTCACATGGCTCACAAGGCCATTAAACATCTTGTCACCTCTCACTAGGAAACAACTATTCACATGGCTCTCATGGCCATTAAACATCTTTTCACCTCTCACTAGGCAACAAATATTGACATGGCTCAAAAGGCCATTAAAAATATTGTCACCTCTCACTAGGAAACAACTATTCACATGGCTTACAAGGCCATTAAACATCTTGTCACCTCTCACTAGGAAACAATTATTCACATGGCTTATAAGGCCCATTATTAGGGTTAAGGTTTCCCTTTATAGCCAAATAGGGATTCAAATTAATATTATCAATCCAAACCCTAGTTCATTGCTCCACACATCTAGGAGCATACATTGATATCATAAGTATTCAATCACACTTATTTATTCTCATCATTTATCATTAAATAATAATCAACACAAAATATGAGTTTCTCTCTCGTCCTCACTAGGATATTGATTACATCATACTTTATTAACTTGGCTTAACCCTTTCTCAAGGTATGTTAGCCTACACTTATCAAAGTGCATTAAACTCATTACTTTTTAATGTAACAATTGCCATGACACACTTCAAGTATTACTCATCCAAGTAAATTTGATTTGAGGTGCATCAAGGTGTATCAACCTTGAGGTGTCGGATGTGATATTTATCCTACCTTGGTATATCACTTCCCTCATCACTTTTAACTTACTTAAGCTTATAAGCTTATATTGTCTTAGGGTATTTCTCATCCTAATACTTTATGCACTAACTCATCACATTTATCATGTAGTGTATTGACCATAAGTCACAAACTTGAATTACCGAACTATCATCAAGTTATATGGACTCATCTCTATTTAAGGCATTGTTGATATAGGTTGACCATTATCAACCACTTTAGGTGTTTCTCCTATAAAGGTATTAGTTACACCATTACTTGGTGTTATACTCATCACTCGTAAGAGTGTTTTCCCTCACCTTTACAAGGTGTATTGGGTTGAATCATGTATGTCAATTTGAACACATGTATTGGGTTAGGTGTATATCGAACTAGGCATCATCATATCCCTAATACCCTTACTCATCAAGGTATCAACCTTACCAATCATATAGTGTATCACCTTCATCATACATGGGTGTAAAATCCTCCCCTCACTTGAAGATATTGGCCACATCCTACTTTAATGTATTGGCCATCACATGTTCTAGAGTATTAACCACCTTACCACTTTTGTCATATAGTGTATTGGGTTACTGACCATATCGTTTTAGAGATGTATGCTCAACATTGTACCGTCCAAGAGGTGTATGATTAACCCAATATCAATTTAGAGGTGTATGTTTGCTTACCATATCACCTTAGAGGTGTATGTGTGCTTACCATATCGGGTAAGAGGTGTATGTTTGATTACCATATTGGGTAAGAGGTGTGTGCTTGCTCACCATATCACTTTAGAGTTGTATGTGTGCTTACCATATCACCTTAGAGGTGTATGTGTGCTTACCATATCACCTTAGAGGTGTATGTGTGCTTCACACCATATCGGGCAAAGAGGTGTGTGTTAGCTTCACACCATATCAGGCAAAGAGGTGTGTGTGTGCTTCACTCCATATCGGACAAAGAGGGGTGTGTGTGCTTCACACCATATCGGGCAAAGAGGTGTATGATTGACCTCATATCTTCCAAGAGGTGTATACTACATTACCATATCGTGCAAGTAATTATAAACTCATATCCATGTCGTTTTAGTGGTGTATGTACATCTCCATATCGGGTTAGAGCTGCTTGCTTGTGTGCTTGAACCCGATATCACTTTGTAAAGTGATACCATCAACTTCAAGCTCTAGATATTCATTATACTTGTTATAATACATGGATAACATGTCTAAGAAAATACTAGAACTCATAGATATATCAAGTATTCAAGAAAATATCGGAATTGAAAGTAGATCATTAAATGTAGCAAGAAAGATGGTGAATAATAACATGTTTTGGTTCAAGTTATATAACCCACCTCAAGAACAACTTCAAAGTTCCATGCTCCAAAGCTTCATGTCCCTAAGATTGAAGATGACTTATCAAAAGTCCAAGGCTTTTTCACAACTCCTTCATATACAAGGAATCACCATAGTTAAGAACTTGGTGAAGAAGAAAAGAAAGAAAGATCATAACCCTAGATCCATGCATCAATCCAAGGATGAAGATGATCATGGCCTCACCTTAGGGTTAAGACTTGAGCTCCTTCTTGCTCCTTAGCACCTTGCACGATACCTTACTACTCATGCATGATATGCCCTCACTTGTGGTCGATATCCCCTTCACTTGTGGCCAATATCACTTCATTTGGCCGATATCAACTTGCTATAGCCAATATCAACATGCTATGGCCGATATCACATCCTATGGCCAATAAGGGGTGAAAGGAAGGGTATATATACTTGAGGTTCATGGGAGAGAGTGTAAGTGGTGTCATCACCTTACTACTAGTAGGTGCCACATGGCCATGCATGGATTGACACATGTACTTTCATGCATTCCATCTTTAGCTTTCCATGAAAAATAAAAACTTGAGGATAATGCAAGGGATAAGGGTGTCCCCCTTTGGTTATCTTCTAGGACAATCCACTTCCACTCATATTATTATATTCACATTTCAATGCAACCTTTCCTAAGGAATGTTGCAAGCCAATATCCATTGCTTTGTTGAGGTGCTTAGATCTTTTTTGCAAATGAAAATAGTTAACAACACTATATTGGGGTCTCCTCTTTGGCTCCATGGCTGATAGGGACTCCCATTTAACACTACAACCTGATACAGTCAATAAAAGCTCAATTTAGGTTTTCCATTCAACCCCTTTATTGGTCTTTTCATCACCAAGAATAATACCACTCATAAATGATTCATACATGGTGTCTCAGTCATTAAATCTCCTATAAATGATACATAGAGGAATTAGGAACACTATAGAGGTGGTAATTTGCATATCAACCCTACATGTAGGGTAAATTACAATTTGTACCAAAATTGGTGCACAAGGTACTAACATTATTCAAACAAGTTCAAACTTGGTATTTAGGATTTCCACAAGCCACCACTTAGCATCATTCTCTTTCTTATAATTCTAAAACACTTAGGGAACGTTCAACATGTGACATATTGCAATATAACACCTCATCTTGGGTAAGTTGCACTTTGGTCCAAAACAAAGCAACACTGCTCAAACGGCATTCAATCAGGACCAAACTTGGAACATAAGTGTGCCACATGATAAAAAAACACCTTAGGGGATTATATTAAATTTCTAAGCAACTTACTTAGACAAAACAAATAGGGTTACCTCATAACCCAGGTCAGGGTCATTACAACAAGGCTTATGCAATAAGAGAAATACAACCTTCCCATTATTAGGGTTATGGTTTCCCTTTATAGACGAATAGGGTTTCAAGTTAATATTATCAATCCAAACCCTAATTCATTTCTCCACACATATAGGAGCATATATTGATATCATAAGTATTCAAACATACATATTTATTCTCATAATTTATCATTAAATGAGTATCAACCCAAAGTATGAGTTTCTCTCTCATCCTCACTAGGATGTTGATTACATCATACTTGATTAACTTGGATTAACCCTTTCTCAAGGTATATTAGCCTACACTTATCAAAGTGCATTAAACTCATTACATATTAATGTAACAATTGACTTGACACACTTCATGTGTTACTCATCCAAGTATATTGGATTTAAGGTGCATCAAGGTGTATCAACCTTGAGGTGTTGGATGTGATATTTATCAATGCCTTGATGTATCACTTCCCTCATCACTTTTAACTTACTTAAGTTCATCAACTTATCTTGTATTAGGGTGTTTCCCTTCTTAATAATTTATGCACTAACTCATCACATTTATCATGTAGTGTATTGGCCATAGTCACACATTTGAATTATCCAACTATAATCAAGTGATATGGAATCATCTCGAGTTAAGGCATTGTTGATATAGGGTTGACCATTATCAACCACTTTAGGTGTCTCACCTATCAAGGTATTAACCACACCATTACTTGGTGTTACACTCATCACTCCTAAGAGTGTTTTACCCTCACCTTTACAAGGTGTATCAGGTTGAATCATGTATGTCAAGTTGAACACATGTATTGGGTTAGGTGTATATTGATCTAGACATCATCATATCCCTCATACCCTTACCCATCAAGGTATCAACCTTACCAATCATATGGTGTATCACCTTCACCATACATGGGTGCAACATCCTCACCTCACTTGAAGATATTGGCCACACCATACTATAGTGTATTGGTCATTTCATGTTCTAGGGTATTAAACACCTTACCACTTTTGTCATCTAGTGTATTGGGTTACCCACCATATTGTTTTAGTGATGTGTGATCAACACCATATCGTCCAAGAGGTGTATGCTTAACCCAATATCGGTTTAGAGGTGTATGCTTTCTACCCATATCACCTTAAAGGTGTATGTGTGCTTACCATATCAGGCAAGAGGTGTATGCTTGCTTACCATATCACTTTAGAGGTGTATGTGTGCTTACCATATCGGGCAAGAGGTGTGTGTATGATTCACACCATATCAGAAAAAGAGGTGTGTGTGTGCTTCACACCATATCGAGAAAAGAGGTGTGTGTGTGTGCTTCACACCATATCGAGCAAAGAGGTGTGTGTGTGCTTCACACCATATCGAGCAAAGAGGTGTGTGTGTGTTCTTCACACCATATCGAGCAAAGAGGTGTGTGTGTTCTTCACACCATATCGGGCAAAGAGTTGTGTGTATGCTTAACACCATATCGGGCAAAGAGGTCTATGTGTGTTTCAAACCATATCGGGCAAAGAGGTGTATCCTTCAACACCATATCGGGTTAGAGAGGTGTATGTGCTTGACATCATATTGTTCCTAAGGTGTATATTTGACCTCATATCGTCCAAGAGGTGTATAATACATTACCATATCATGCAAGGAAGTATAAACTCGTATCCATATCATTTTAGTGGTGTAGGTGCATCACCATATCGAGTTAGAGGTGCTTGCTTATGTGCTTGAACCTGATACCACTTTATAAGGTGATACCATCATCTTCAAGCTCTAGAAATTCGTTCTACTTGTTCTAGTACAAGAATAGCAGGTCTAAAAAACTAATAGAACTCATAGATATATCAAGTATTCAATACAATTTCGGAATTGAAAGTGGATCATCAATATAGCTAGAAAGATGGTGAGTAATAACATGTTTGGGTTCAAGTTATATAACCCACCTCAAGAACAAATTCAAATCTCCAAACTCCAAAGCTTCACATTCCTAAGGTTATAGATGACTTATAAAAATTCCAAGGCTTGTTCACAACTCCTTCATATACAAGGAATCACCATAGTTAAGAACTTGGTGAAGAAGAAAAGAAAGGAAGATCACAACCCTAGATCCATGCTTCAATCCAAGGTTGAAGATGATCATGCCTTTACCTTAGGGTTAATATTTGAGCTCCTTCGTTCTCCTTCACACCTTGCACAATACCACACTACTCATGAATGATATTCCCTCACTTGTTGCCGATATTCCCTTCACTTGTGGCAAATATCACTTCACTTGTCCGATATCAACTTGCTATGGCCGATATCAACATGCTATGGCCGATATCACTTGCTATGGCCGATACCCAAGCCCTATGCACAATACCACTTCACCTATGCATGATACCAAGACTATATGCACGATTTCTAAGAGCAAGGAGGTGGTAGGATTTGAAAATTTTCACTAAGGGGTGAAAGGAAGGGTATATATACTTGAGGTTCATGGGAGAGAGTGTAAGAGGTGTTATCACCATACTAATGGTAGTTGTCACATGGCCATGCAAGGATTGACACATATACTTACATGCATTCCATCTTTATATTGACATGCAAAATCAAAACTTGAGGATAATGCAAGGGATAAGGGTCGGCCCCTTTGGTTATCTTCTAGGACAAGTCACTTCCACTCACATTATTATATTCACAATTCAATGCAACCGTTCCCAAGGAAAGTTGCAAGCCGATATCCATTGCTTTATTGAGGTGCTTAGCTCATTTTTTCAAAGGCAAAGAGTTAACAACACGATATGGGGGTATCCTCTTTGGCTCCTTGGCCGATAGGGACTCCCATTTAACACTACAACTCGATACACTCAATACAAGCTCAAATTAGGGTTTCCATTTAACCCCTTTCTTGGTCTTTTCATCCGCAAGAATACTACCACTCATAAATGATTCAAACATGGTGTATTATTCATTCTTTCTCCTCTAAATGATACATAGAGGAAGTAGGAACACTGTAGAGGTGGTAATTTCCATATCAACCCTACATTTTGGGTAAATTACAATTTGTACCAAAATTGGTGCACAAGGTACTAGCATTATTCAAACCAGTTCAAACTTGGCATTTAGGCTTTCCAAAAGCCACCACTTAGCATAATTTTCTCTCTTATGATGCTAAAACACTTAAGACACGTTCAAAATGTGACATATTGCAATATAACCCCTTATCTTGGGTATATTGCACTTTGGTTTAAAATAAATGAACATTTCTCAAACAACATTCAATCAGGACCAAACTTGGAACATATGTGTGTCACATGATAAAAAAATCCTTGTAGTATTATATTAATGTTCTATAAAACTTTATTAGACAAATACAAATAGGGTTTAACTCATAACCCAGGTCAGGGTCATTACAATGCCCGAGGAGGGGTAATAAGCTGAGAATTAAGGAAAAGTCTCTATAATTATAGACATTTGCCTAGTTGTCTAAAAAGCCAACGTTTTTGGTGCCATCAACACAATAAATGCCTAGTACACTAGGGTAGTAGTCACTATGTAAAGTAAAAATTCTTAACTTTCCACCTGTAAGAACTCCTAATTTATCTTCTACATCGGTATTGAGACCGATAAGACTATGGTACAAGGACAAGACACATTATAGGTATGGACATGTTGAGCATATGAAACCCTTTTATTCAAAAACAAGGGTGGAAATGACCCAACAACTGAGGCAGACTCAGCAGGGCTTACAAAATTTACAACCCAATAGTATAAAAAATGCAAAGGCAACAACATCAAACAACTTGACTCGATGTTTGATTAAACCTGAAGTGGTAGATGACCGTAAGGGGTGACAATAAGGTAGAGCTTTTTCATTATGATATGTATTCTCTTGACTTTATCTGATAATCATAAGAATGTAGTTATTGTTGAGCTTTCTTTAATTATTCCTATGAGGACATGAGGAATATATAAGAAGGATGAGAACCTATATTCAGTCCAATATTCTCTTATATGTTTTAAAATTTATCTCTTCATGCAGAAAGGGAAGAGATGTAAAATAAACACCCAGAGAAAATTTGATATACTAAGTATTAAAATTTAAAGAGATGAAACATAATATAAAACAAATGCATACTACCTAATTTCATTTCTTGAATACCCTGGCCAGGTATTCATTTATTGAAGGAAGAGTAAGTATGGAACTCTTATATTGCTATCTTTCTGATTACTTTGATCAAGTAGTCATTTTGAGATAATCTAAAGAGCATAATGAAGTAGGAGATGTGGCACGGATATTTCTACCACATCCTAATTGATATATGAAGGAATCTGAGTTAATCATAGAACAATTTATAAACAAAAGGAAATGTTTAGTATAATGAATACTTTGGTCTGTGGACCTTGAGGTAACTGTCACCTGATGAGAGGTGACAATGTTCAGTGATGAACTAAGGGTTTGAATACCCAGATTTATTAATCATGATGATGATAATGCTAAAGGATGATGACATGTAATCATTATTATAATTCCTATGCTAATGGTAAGGAACCTCAGAGGAAACAAGATTGAATGATACATGAACAATTGAAAGTTCATGCAATACTCAAAGAAGGTGATAATCTCTTTTCTTTAATAAACAACCCTGAATAATTATGTGGTGATAAGAAGGATTATTTTCCCTTATGATATTTCCTTTCAGGAACATGACAATCAAGTAAGTCTTATGACACTTGATATGCATGAATAAGAAGTAATCTTTAGATGGATACTTTAAAAAGTATCAACTATTACTGAATTTTGGTTCCAAGACAAAGTATGTGTGTTAAGTAATGTTCTGAGATGAAAGAAAGGTCCTATTATATGTTTGGTTTTTCTAATAACAATAGAGGATGGAAATGATAAGATGTGTTTTTGATACATGTAATTAATACCAAGGTAAGGAAGTCTAGTGTCCAAGAAATTTTAAAGGTATGAAATAGTGAAAACATAACTCCTAATTAGATGATTTATGTTGATTACCTGGAATGTCCACCTGTGAGATTAGTCTAAGTTACATAAAATAGTATGGACATCATATGTTAGGGGTTTATGCTCTGCATAAACATGACATCGATAAGGATGTACTAATTGAAGGAACAATTGTATAATCATTGTGGGAAAAGCTTACCAAGCTAAACATTATTCTTTAGAATATCCCTATGTAGATTTATTGAGGCAACTTATACATAACATCTAGAGATACCTATGAGATAAGTTCTTCTTTAATAATTGTCCTCTCCTTATGAAAAGAGAATGTAAAACTAGGAAGATAGTTGGTACAAGTCATAAGAAAGTTTAGTGTTGTGCCAACAGACTAGATGGCACAATAGATACATGTTAAGACTTGTAGTCCCAACTGGGTGACAGAATGTAACTCTAGTTTTTCCTTGGAAGTGAAATACTAAACTAAGTGAGGATTCTGGAAGACTCCCAAGGTCATGAATCTTATCACATAAAAGTTGTAATTCAATAAGGTTTGAAACCTGAATTATTCGAAGTATGAATAATACTTCTCTGACTTAGAAAGTGTTACCTGGCATAGAAATGACACTACAATCATTAATGAAAAAGACAGTTGGGTATGTGTCCTGACAAATTCTATGATGACTCTGAATGGAAGGACCTTGTGCTGGTCAAAGTTTTATGAAATCTCCATGACATCAAGATGTTATGTGGAGACTAGATGATATGATGCATTAATGCCAATTGTCTTTCTTCATCTGGGATTTCGGGGACAAAATCCTTGTTAGGGGTTTATAACTTGTAATGACCCCGACCTGGATTATGAGATAACCCTATTTATTTTGGATGAGTAGGTTTCTTAGAAATTTAATGTAAACCTATAAGGTGTTTTGTTATCATGTGACACACTTATGTTCCAAGTTTGGTCCCGATTGAATGTCGTTTGAGCAATGTTTCTTTATTTTGGACCAAAGTGCAATTTACCCAAGATGAGGGATTATATTGCAATATGTCACATTTTGAACGTGCCCTAAGTGTTTTAGAATTATAATAAAGAAAATGATGGTAAGTCGTGGCTTGTGGAAAGCCTAAATACCAAGTTTGAACTTTTTTTAATAATGCTAGTACCTTATGCACCAATTTTGGTACAAATTGTAATTTACCCAAGATGTAGGATTGATATGCAAATTACCACAACTAGAGTGTTCCTACTTCCTCTATGTATCATTTATAGGAGATATAATGAATGATACACCATGTTTGAATCATTTATGAGTGGTAGTATTATTGGTGATGAAAAGACCAAGAAAGGGGTTGAATGGAAACCCTAATTTGAGCTTGTATTGAGTGTATCGGGTTGTAGTGTTAAATGGGAGTCCCTATCGGCCAAGGAGACAAAGAGGAGACCCCCATATCGTGTTTTTAACTCTTTGCCTTTGTAAAAATGAGCTACGAACCTCAATAAAGCAATGGATATCAGCTTGCAAGTCTCCTTGGGAAAGGTTACATTGAATTGTGAATATAATAATGTGAGTGGATGTGGCTTGTCCTAGAAGATAACCAAAGGGGGAAGACCCTTATTCCTTCCATTATCCTCAAGTTTTTATTTTTCTTGGAAAGATAAAGATGGAATGCAAGAAAGTACATGTGTCAATCCAAGCATGGCCATGTGGCACCTACTACTAGTAAGGTGATGACACCTCTTACACTCTCTACCGTGAAACTCAAGTATATATACCCTTCCTTTCACCCTTAGTTTTTCAAATCCTACAACCTCCTTGATCTTAGATATCATTCATAGAGTCTTGGTGTTACGACCTCACCTTTCAGTAACCCCCAATTAAGGGAGACTTAGAGGATAAAGCCGCACTCATAATTCCGGATCAAAGGTTCAACATATAACTAAAAATAATCATTAAATTCTAACTGACTATATGAAAAGTGGTAATAAAAATTTTCCTTTTTGCATACCTTGAAAAGTGGGATACTACCTTCTAACCACAACTTATCCACTCTATTTAATTCCTCCTTGTTCTCTAATTCTTGAATTCACATTATGTCGCTTTACTGTTTGTGCTTTTGAGGATTTACCTAAAACGCCGACAAACAAAAACAACGATCAGCCCAAGCTGGTATGTGGGGAGCAGATAATTGTTCAACTAAGTTAACCACATAATCATTTAACAATCAAATTTACGTTTTAAGCCAAACTACTCAATCCATCTTTTCGCAACTCTGTGTTGTCCCTTTAGGACTTACATGGTACCTCTATAAGGTGACTTGATGGACCTGCCCTCTAGGCATCCCAAGTCATTCATGACCCTACCCTCTAGGCAGTTAAAGTCATTCATGACCCTACCCTCTAGGTAGTCAAAGTCATTCATGGCCTGATGTACCTACCCTCTAGGTAGTCCTTTATCAGGTCCGCCATTACGACACAGAGGGAACCAAGGATTGAATTAGATGGCATATACATTAAGTGATAGTCATAGTCACTTTATATTTTGCATGGAAGAAATAAACATCCAAACTGTTTAGTTGCATCCAATGCGATTAAACATTCGGAAAACGTCGGGAAACCTAAACGGTTAATCATAAGTAACCACATACCTCTTAATTGCACTTTTCAATATAGAAAGAGAAAATCAATCAAAACCTGAAATAAAAGAACAATTTCCTTTTATTAATATTTATCCGCCTTCATTATTCAACTAGGATCCTAATTCCATAATTAAGGATTCTTTTAGAAATTAGGGTTTTACTTCCTCTTTCATCATTACCATCCTTAATTCATTAAACTATACAAAACCCCTAATTTCTCAGTAAAATTCCTTTATTAAGTATCCAATTATCTTATTCCGCAAAAACATGCTTTTTACTCCCTTTTATCCCTAATTAGGGTTTCTATGTAAATTAACTTCCTTTTTAAGCATTATAACTCTAAATCTTATACTTTTGCATTCAAACTGATAAACATATCACTTTTATCATTAGTAACTTTAAACTTATCAGTTTGATCTATTGATTTATCAAAATACACTTTAATCATGCAATTAGGGTTTCTCACCAATTCTTAATACACTTAATTAGCCAATTAAGGTACTTTTTGCAAAACATACAGAACTAGGTTCTCATTTTATTTTTATCAGATTCCTCGCATTTTTCTATACAATTTTCATATATTAAGTTTCCTCATACGAGTTTCCTAGCAAATTCTATTAATTTTGCAAGATAAAACCTTTTTCTCTAATTTCTATCAGAGAGGCGAATTACCGGAAAAACGTCGTCCGTTGGATCGGTGCGCCGCTGATCCTCCTTCTGATCTGACGCTCCTCGTCAGTCGGCTCCCGCGCGCACGCGCCTCTCGTTCCCGAGCGTGGGATCACCCGAGTCCACGATAGACTCCTGATCTAGCGGCCCGCGATAGATTTGCTTAACGCGATCGATCCTCCTTCCCTGGCACCGTCGGATCAGGATCGAACGACCGTCAGGCGTCGTCTTCCTTCGATCCCAGCAACTTCGTCGCGGCGGCGTTCTCGTCGGAGGGAAAGCAATTGAGCAGGCTAGAGCGTGGAGAGGAATAGGAAGTAGCCGGTCGAGATCGTAGCGAGGTGAAGGACTGAGGGGTGCCCTTATATAGGCAGTGGGAGGTCCCTATTAGGGTTCCCAAACCCGCCGCCAACCTTGGTTCCAGCCCGATTGGGCGTTTCTAGAACACACCCCGAGAGTCGGCAAAACCTAGGTCTAGGTTGTTCGCCTTGGTCTCCCGGACTCAAAGGAACACCTAACTCAAGTGCACATGCACTGAATCGATCGGGAAAGCGAAGGGAAAAATCCCCTGTCCGCGCCAGTGTCCGAGTCCTTCTGGGACTCTAGACGATGACCGCGATCCGTTGGATTTAGATCCAACGGTCAGCGTCATCTGCGCTTAAACGAAAAAGGAAATTCATTTCCCAAAAATCCAAGGAAAATACCATTTTGATGATAATTTGAAAATTCAATAACTCCCAATCCATAACTCCGCTTCTCCCCAAATTTTGAGGAAAACTCGTTTATATTTTTATCTTCCTTTGTACAAAAATTGGGGTTATTATCTAAAGGAAACGAGCCCTTTACTTCAGTTCCAAGTTAACTCTAATTTAAATGTATTTTCCACATATTCCTTATTTCTTTTGTCATTATCTAGTTATCCTGAGTTCCTTAAACCCCAAGGAACCCTTTTATATCGAGAACTCATTTTTGGGAAAATATCTTTTAGCCTTTAAATCATTTCTTTTTATTTCTTACATATCTTAAATGAAATTTCCTTTTTCCATTTCTTTTTGTTTTTCTTTTAATCTCTCCATTGGGCTTCACGGCCTCAAAGGCCCAATAAGAGGACATACAAGTTATCAAACACACAATCCACTCAATCCAAACAAACAATTCATCAACCAACAATTTCATTTTCATTAAAAAGAATCTTTATAATTTCATTACATAACTTGGAGAAATTGAGGTTATAACATCCTCCCCTCCTTATAGGAATTTTGCCCTCAAAATTCAACAATCAAACAAACAAATCAGGATATGCTTTCTCCATGTCCGTCTTCAGCTCCCATGTAGCCTCATCCTCCCCATGGTGTTTCCAAAGAACCTTTACCATCTCTATCTTCTTATTTCTGAGCTCTTTTACCTTAGTATCTATAATACGTAAAGGTAACTCAGGATAAGACAACTTTCCTTGAAGCTCAATAGGTTAAATGCTCAACACATGGCTCGGGTCTTGCACATAACACTTCAGATTGGACACGTGAAACACATCATGCATCATACTATATTGAGGGGGTAACACCAAACGATAAGCCACCTCGCCAATCCGTTCTAGAACCTCAAACGGACCCACATATCGGGGACTCAATTTTCCTCTATTTTTAGCTATAGCTCGGAGCGGTCGGATTTTCAGAAAAACATGCTCGCCCACAGTGAAATGCACATCAGTCCTCTTTGCATCAGCATACGACTTCTGTCGATCCTGGGCTCTCGTTAGCCTTTGCCTGATCAAAGTGACTTTATCAGCATACACTTGGAGTTCATCTGACCTCAATAAGGTCCTCTCACCAACATCATCCCAGTGAAGTGGTGACCGACACGGTCTCCCATATAGAGCTTCATATGGAGGCATCCCGATACTGGCTTGATAACTATTGTTGTATGCAAACTCTGCTAGAGGTAAGTATTGCTCCCATGATCCACCCCAATCAAGCACACAAGCTCTCAAAAGATCCTCTAAAGTATGGATTGTCCTTTCTGACTGTCCATCCGTCTGGGGGTGATAAGCGGTACTGAATTTTAACCTCGTACCAAGTTCCTCTTGAACCTACTTCCACAATTTGGAAGTAAACTTTGGATCTCTATCAGATATGATGGAACTAGGCACACCATGCAAACACACTATTTCCCGTATGTACATCTCCGCTAAGTCTGTCACTTTGGCAGTGGTTTTCAGTGCAAGGAAATGTGCTGACTTGGTAAGGCGATCCACCACAACCCATATTGCATCATGACCTCTCTTGGTCCTTGGTAAACCCACCACAAAATCCATGGTGATTTGATCCCATTTCCATTCTGGAATCTCTATAGACTGTAAAAGTCCACCAGGTCGTTGATGTTTGGCCTTCACCATCTGGCAGGTAAGACAACTGGCCACATAAGCTGCAATGTCTTTCTTCATCCCTGACCACCAGAAAAACCTCTACATGTCCTTAAACATCTTAGTAGTCCCTGGGTGCACTGTGTACTTAGAACCATGAGCTTCTTTTAGGATACGTTCCTTCAGTGATGAATCTTCAAGAATCCATATGCGATTCTCGAATCTGATTCCTCCATCTACTCCCAAGGAAAGGCGGGTCTGAGGCTTCTTCATTAAGCCTCTCATTTTGTCAAGTCCACTACTGATCATCTGTGCCGCCACAATTTCATTCAACAAATCAGACTGTATCTGAATGTTGTCCAAACGAACTCGATCACCTAAAGGTTGAGGAGACCATTTCACCAGCTCTTCTAGGCTCTTCCACTGACTAGATAGAACAGCTGCACACCGAAGTTGTTTCCGACTCAAAGCATCTGCCACAACATTTGCCTTCCCGGGATGATAGGCAATGGTGAAATCGTAATCTTTCATGTATTCCATCCATCTTCGTTGTCGCAAGTTCAAGTCTTTCTGTGTCAGAAGGTACTTCAAGCTCTTATGGTCAGTGAAGATTTCAAAAGTAGCACCATACAGGTAATGCCGCCAAATCTTCAAGGCATGAATGATAGCAGCCAACTCTAAGTCATGTGTCGGGTAATTCACCTCATTAGGCTTGAGTTGTCGAGAAGCATAGGCAACCACATGTCGATTCTGCTCCAAAACACAGCCAAGACCCATTTTGGATGCATCAGTGAAGATCATGAAACCCTCATTGCCTGATGGTAGAGTCAGTACTGGTGCAGTGGTCAACTTTTCCTTCAGCTCTTGGAAACGAGTCTCACATGTATCAGACCACACAAATTTCACATCCTTCCGAGTCAACATGGTCAAGGGCAAGGCAGTCTTTGAGAAATCTGAAATGAAACGTCGATAATATCCTGCTAACCCCAAGAAGCTTCGGATCTCAGAGGGGTTCTTCGGTGCAGGCCAGTCTCGAACTGCTGACACTTTGGCTGGATCCACGGCGATTGTTCCTCCCGAGATGATATGCCCAAGAAACATGACTCGGTCTATCCAAAACTCGCATTTTGAGAATTTCCCATAGAACTTCTGCTTCCTCAGGATATCAAGGACTTTACTTAGGTGGTCTCGGTGTTGCTCTAAGTCATTGGAGTATACCAAGATGTCATCTATGAACACTATGACAAATGAGTCAAGGAAGGGTTGGAACACACTATTCATAAGGTTCATGAACACACTGGGTGCATTGGACAATCCAAAAGGCATCACCACAAAATCGTAATGACCATATCGTGTTCTAAAAGCTGTTTTTGGGATATCCTCACTCTTGACCCTCAACTGATGATAACCCGATCTTAAGTCAATTTTAGAAAAGACTCGAGCAGACTTTAACTGGTCAAACAGGTCATCTATTCGGGGTAAAGGGTATTTATTCTTAATGGTAGCTTGGTTAATCATCCGGTAGTCTATACACATACGGAGCGTGCCATCCTTTTTCTTTACAAATAGGACTGGGGCTCCCCATGGTGATGTGCTAGGCCGGATAAAACCCTTGTCTAGCAATTCCTGCAATTGTTTCTTCAACTCAAGCAATTCTGTAGGGGCCATTCTATAAGGTGCACGTGAAATGGGGTTTGTCCCTGGAGCTAGCTCTATGGAAAAGTCCACCTCTCTCTCTGGAGGGATCCCGGGTAGATCGTCTGGAAAAACATCAGCATAGCTCCTGACTACCTCTATTTCCTCTAAGGGTCGCACCTTGGGTTCGGGCTCAGTAACAACTGCTAGGAAAGCTCGACAACCTTTACTCATCATCTTTTCTTCCTTCAGGGATGACACATACAAACTGGTGGTGGCATCTTTCCTACCTCTAATGACAAAGGGTGGGTGACCTGGTTCCCTGATGATTACCTTCTTTTCCCTACAGTCGATTTGGGCCCTATAAGTATAAAGCCAATCCATTCCAATAATCATATCAAAATCATTCATGTCAAGAAGGATAAAGTCTGTAGGAAATTCATGATCTCGATATTTCACAGGTATCACCAGAGTTTTCAAAAGAGAGGTAAAGATACGACCACTTGGGGTTGTAACATCTAAGACATATCCTAGATCCTTGATATCCAAACAAAGCATAGTCGCAAGATTCCTCGAAATGAAAGTATTAGTAGAACCAGAATCAAATAGTGCTTTTACATTATGTCCCATGACTTCAAGCATGCCTACATCATTGTTCACCATACATTAGACTATCACATTCTTAACTTCTAAACATAAAGAAAAACTCTATGGGTTATTACCCTCAATCAACCGATTTGCATTTGCTTGAGCTTCTTCATTGTCGATGGCGAACACTCGAGCTTGCCTTCTTTCTCCAGCAGGTGGGGCCACAGCTACTGGTGGAGCCGCTACTGGTGGGGCTGCCATTGGACCTGGTCCTTTTGGCTCTGGTAGAGGACAAGCAGCTTGGATATGCCCCTCTTGGTGACAACGGAAACAGACTCTCTTCCTGTGGTGGCATTCTCCGAGATGCCCTCTTCCACATGAGCGGCATCGAGGTCGATTATTCTCTTGATGGGGTCTCCCTCTTCTTTCATGTCTTCCCTTGGCTTGATGACGTCCTGGGCCCTTCTTATGATGATTCTTCTGTCCTCGGGTTCCTTCAGTGAAACCCAAAAACCCTTTGGGTGGAAGCTGTGCAGGCATCACGGTTCTCTCCATGTCTAAGGCAGTGTTGTAAGCTTCTGCGAAGGTTTTTGGCTTGCTGGCCATCACATGAGGCTTCAGGGCAGGGTGAAGACGCTCTATGAAGTGATCCACCCTCCTTTCCTCATCCATCTTGTACCCAAAACGTTCCAGGATCCGAAATTTACGCCCAAAATCTGCCACGGAGGAATTTCCTTGAGTCATGTTAGTGAATTCCCTTTCCTTCTCTTTCTTAGCTGCAACCGGAACGAATCTGGAAGTGAAGATGGTCTTGAAATCCGCCCATGCCATTGGTTCCTCGGTCAGATCTCGGCCTGTGATGTGGGTCTCCCACCATATCTTAGCTGCTCCTTCCAGGAGGTGAGCAGCAAAGAGGACCTTCTTGCTTGGCTGTACCTCAAGCATGCGAAAACCATTCTCAATTTCCAGTATCCAGGCTTCTGCTTTATCCACCACTTCTGTCTTATCCTCTCCCCAGAACTTCTCTATGTTCAGCTTGACAAAATCTAAGATGGTAGCTCCCACACGTGGACGAACAGGGTGTGGTTCACCATTTTCCGCTCTAGCTATGTCTCGGAGAGCCAAGGCACTAATAGCTTCTGTCAACTTCTTCTGTTGCTCTAACCACAAGATATTCGGGGTGTGGATCATCATGGTGGGTTCTGATTCATTGTCTGGGTCCTCATCCATCCGGGCTTCTTCTTCATACACATGTTGTTCCTCATATCCTTGGTTCTCTTCCTGGTCGAGGTTGCTAAAAGGAACCGGGTCAGGGTTAGGGACTTCTTGCGTGACTTCTTCAGGCCTCTTCCTCTTCTTAGAGGATCCTCCCTCATGGTTCCTATTCCTCTTTTCATACGATTCCTTTATTTTACGGGGAGGCCAAACACTCCTAACCGGCTTTCCGGAGCCCTCAGGGATAGCAACAGTCTTGGTCCTTGCCATCTACATAAGCATAACAAGCAAACCTTTAGTTTATCATTTAACTAGTTATACTTATGTTCAGTGATATCTCATTACATACTTTTTATTAATTTGGAGGAGGATTCTTAAACCCTTAACTTAATTTCCCATGCCACATGAGTGTGGAGGAGAGAGAGAATACTACTCCTAAACCCTAAAAGAATATGTGATGAGAAGGGATGAATAAGATAAGAGAGTCCTAAAGGTATCTTACTTCGATTCGTACCCTAAGACTTTGGCCAGGCAGTCACACGGGTCCGGGAGTCCTCGTATTCCGACTAGCGGTGCGGAGGAAAATTTTGCCAGCCCCCGGTCGTGATCCCTTTCTAGACACCTCCGTCTTTCGGATACTCCTCTAATAACTCCCTTGGGTTCTATGGAGTTTGTAAAATTTAATAATTACTAATAGTTATATGAAGAACCCAGGCTCTGATACCAAATGTTACGACCTCACCTTTCAGTAACCCCCAATTAAGGGAGACTTAGAGGATAAAGCCGCACTCATAATTCCGGATCAAAGGTTCAACATATAACTAAAAATAATCATTAAATTCTAACTGACTATATGAAAAGTGGTAATAAAAATTTTCCTTTTTGCATACCTTGAAAAGTGGGATACTACCTTCTAACCACAACTTATCCACTCTATTTAATTCCTCCTTGTTCTCTAATTCTTGAATTCACATTATGTCGCTTTACTGTTTGTGCTTTTGAGGATTTACCTAAAACGCCGACAAACAAAAACAACGATCAGCCCAAGCTGGTATGTGGGGAGCAGATAATTGTTCAACTAAGTTAACCACATAATCATTTAACAATCAAATTTACGTTTTAAGCCAAACTACTCAATCCATCTTTTCGCAACTCTGTGTTGTCCCTTTAGGACTTACATGGTACCTCTATAAGGTGACTTGATGGACCTGCCCTCTAGGCATCCCAAGTCATTCATGACCCTACCCTCTAGGCAGTTAAAGTCATTCATGACCCTACCCTCTAGGTAGTCAAAGTCATTCATGGCCTGATGTACCTACCCTCTAGGTAGTCCTTTATCAGGTCCGCCATTACGACACAGAGGGAACCAAGGATTGAATTAGATGGCATATACATTAAGTGATAGTCATAGTCACTTTATATTTTGCATGGAAGAAATAAACATCCAAACTGTTTAGTTGCATCCAATGCGATTAAACATTCGGAAAACGTCGGGAAACCTAAACGGTTAATCATAAGTAACCACATACCTATTAATTGCACTTTTCAATATAGAAAGAGAAAATCAATCAACACCTGAAATAAAAGAACAATTTCCTTTTATTAATATTTATCCGCCTTCATTATTCAACTAGGATCCTAATTCCATAATTAAGGATTCTTTTAGAAATTAGGGTTTTACTTCCTCTTTCATCATTACCATCCTTAATTCATTAAACTATACAAAACCCCTAATTTCTCAGTAAATTTCCTTTATTAAGTATCCAATTATCTTATTCCGCAAAAACATGCTTTTTACTCCCTTTTATCCCTAATTAGGGTTTCTATGTAAATTAACTTCCTTTTTAAGCATTATAACTCTAAATCTTATACTTTTGCATTCAAACTGATAAACATATCACTTTTATCATTAGTAACTTTAAACTTATCAGTTTGATCTATTGATTTATCAAAATACACTTTAATCATGCAATTAGGGTTTCTCACCAATTCTTAATACACTTAATTAGCCAATTAAGGTACTTTTTGCAAAACATACAGAACTAGGTTCTCATTTTATTTTTATCAGATTCCTCGCATTTTTCTATACAATTTTCATATATTAAGTTTCCTCATACGAGTTTCCTAGCAAATTCTATTAATTTTGCAAGATAAAACCTTTTTCTCTAATTTCTATCAGAGAGGCGAATTACCGGAAAAACGTCGTCCGTTGGATCGGTGCGCCGCTGATCCTCCTTCTGATCTGACGCTCCTCGTCAGTCGGCTCCCGCGCGCACGCGCCTCTCGTTCCCGAGCGTGGGATCACCCGAGTCCACGATAGACTCCTGATCTAGCGGCCCGCGATAGATTTGCTTAACGCGATCGATCCTCCTTCCCTGGCACCGTCGGATCAGGATCGAACGACCGTCAGGCGTCGTCTTCCTTCGATCCCAGCAACTTCGTCGCGGCGGCGTTCTCGTCGGAGGGAAAGCAATTGAGCAGGCTAGAGCGTGGAGAGGAATAGGAAGTAGCCGGTCGAGATCGTAGCGAGGTGAAGGACTGAGGGGTGCCCTTATATAGGCAGTGGGAGGTCCCTATTAGGGTTCCCAAACCCGCCGCCAACCTTGGTTCCAGCCCGATTGGGCGTTTCTAGAACACACCCCGAGAGTCGGCAAAACCTAGGTCTAGGTTGTTCGCCTTGGTCTCCCGGACTCAAAGGAACACCTAACTCAAGTGCACATGCACTGAATCGATCGGGAAAGCGAAGGGAAAAATCCCTTGTCCGCACCAGTGTCCGAGTCCTTCTGGGACTCTAGACGATGACCGCGATCCGTTGGATTTAGATCCAACGGTCAGCGTCATCCGCGCTTAAACGAAAAAGGAAATTCATTTCCCAAAAATCCAAGGAAAATACCATTTTGATGATAATTTGAAAATTCAATAACTCCCAATCCATAACTCCGTTTCTCCCCAAATTTTGAGGAAAACTCGTTTATATTTTTATCTTCCTTTGTACAAAAATTGGGGTTATTATCTAAAGGAAACGAGCCCTTTACTTCAGTTCCAAGTTAACTCTAATTTAAATGTATTTTCCACATATTCCTTATTTCTTTTGTCATTATCTAGTTATCCTGAGTTCCTTAAACCCCAAGGAACCCTTTTATATCGAGAACTCATTTTTGGGAAAATATCTTTTAGCCTTTAAATCATTTCTTTTTATTTCTTACATATCTTAAATGAAATTTCCTTTTTCCATTTCTTTTTGTTTTTCCTTTTAATCTCTCCATTGGGCTTCACGGCCTCAAAGGCCCAATAAGAGGACATACAAGTTATCAAACACACAATCCACTCAATCCAAACAAACAATTCATCAACCAACAATTTCATTTTCATTAAAAAGAATCTTTATAATTTCATTACATAACTTGGAGAAATTGAGGTTATAACACTTGGTATCATGCATAGGTAAAGTGGTATCGTGCATAGGGCCTTGGGTATCAGCCATAGCATGTTGATATCGGCCATAGCAAGTTGATATCGGCCAAATGAAGTGATATTGGCCACAAGTGAAGGGGATATCTGCCAAAAGTGAGGGCATATCGTGCATGAGTAGTGAGGTATTTTGCAAGGTGCTAAGGAGAAATAAGGAGCTCAAGTCTTAACCCTAAGGTGAGTCTATGATCATCTTCAAACTTGGATTGAAGCATGGATCTAGGGTTATGATCTTTCTTTTCTTTTTCACCAAGTTCTTAACTATGGTGACTCCTTGTATATGAAGGAGTTGTGAACAAGCCTTGAACTTTTGATAAGTCATATTCAACCTTAGTAATGTGAACCTTTGGATCTTGTATCTTTGAAGTTGTTCTTGAGGCGGGTTATATAACTTGAACCCAAACATGTAATCACCATCTTTCTTGCTATATTTGATGATCTACTTTTAATTTCGAGATTTTCTTGAATAATTGATATATTTGTGAGTTCTAGTAGTTTCTTAGACCTATTATCCTTGTACTAGAACAAGTAGAATGATTATCTAGATCTTGAATATGATGGTATCACCTTACAAAGTGATATCGGGTTCAAGCACACAAGCAAGCACCTCTAACTCGATATGGTGATGTACATACACCACTAAAATGATATGGATATGAGTTTATACTTCCTTGCACGATATGGTAATATAGTATACACCTCTTGGACGATATCCTCTTTTCCCTATATGGTGTGAAGCACACACACACCTCTTTGCTCGATATGGTGTGAAGCACACACAAACCTCTTACCCAATATGGTAAGCAAGCATACACCTCTTACCCGATATGGTAAGCACACATACACCTCTAAGGTGATATGGTAAGCAAGAATACACCTTTAAACCGATATTTGGTTAAGCACACACCTCTTAGACGATATGGTGGGTAACCCAAAACACTAGATGATAAAAGTGGTAAGGTGGTTAATACCCTAGAACATGTGATGGACAATACATTAAAGTAGGATGTGGCCAATATCTTCAAGTGACGTGGGGATGTTACACCCATGTATGGTGAAGGTGATACACTATATGATTGGTAAGCTTGATACCTTGATGAGTAAGGGTATGAGGGATATGATGATTGCTAGCTCGATATACACATAACCCAATACATGTGTTCAACTTGACATACATGATTCAACCTGATACACCTTGTAAAGGTGAGGGAAAAACACTCTTAGGAGTGATGAGTATAACACCAAGTAATGGTGTATATAATACCTTGATAGGTGAAACACCTAAAGAGGTTGATAATGGTCAACCCTATATCAACAATGCCTTAAACCAAGATGAGTCCATATCACTTGATGATAGTTGGGTAATTCAAGTGTGTGACTTATGGCCAATACACTACATGATAAATGTGATGAGTTAGTGCATGAAGTCTTAGGATGGGAATTACCCTAATACAAGATAAGTTGATGAAATTAAGTAATATAAAAGTGGTGAGGGAAGTGATACATCAAGGCATCATAAATATTATATCCAACACCTCAAGGTTGATACACCTTAATGCACCTCAAATCCAACATACTTGGATGAGTAAAACTTGAAGTGTGTCATGTCAATTGTTACATTAAGATGTAATGAGTTTAATATGCACTTTGATAAGTGTAGTCTAACATACCTTGAGAGAGTGTTAAGATAAGATAATAAAGTATGATGTAATCAATATCCTAGTAAGGATGAGAGAGAAACTCATACTTTGTGCTGATAATCATTTAATGATAAATGATGAGAATAAATAAGTATGATTGAATACTTATGATATCAATGTATGCTCCTACATTTTTGGAGCAATGAATTAGGGTTTGGATTGATGATATGAATTTGAAACCCTATTCGGCTATAAAGGGAAACCCTAACCCTAATAATGGCCTTATGAGCTATGTGAATAGTTGTTGCCTAGTGAGAGGTGACAAGATGTTGAATGGCCTTGTGAGCCATGTGAATAGTTGTTGCCTAGT
The DNA here is from genome assembly GCA_963693085.1 of Alisma plantago-aquatica. NCBI lineage: Eukaryota > Viridiplantae > Streptophyta > Magnoliopsida > Alismatales > Alismataceae > Alisma > Alisma plantago-aquatica. The sequence continues at coordinate 1,423,521,994 of OY856409.1, forward strand.
GAGAGGTGACAAGATGTTTATTGGCCTTGTGAGCCATGTGAATAGTTGTTGCCTAGTGAGAGGTGACAAGATGTTTAATGGCCTTGTGAGCCATGTGAATAGTTGTTGCCTAGTGAGAGGTGACAAGATGTTTAATAGCCTTGTGAGCCATGTGAATAGTTGTTGCCTAGTGAGAGGTGACAAGATGTTGATCCAGATATTGATGTAAGAGATGATAATGTTCAAAATAAACCATGTAAATAGGAACCTCATAACATAATAATAATAATAATAATAATAATAAATGGTTACAAAGATAATATTGAAATGTTGGTCATACATACATTATGGTCATAGCCAAATAAGGGCTATAGTGTTTTGAATATGCTAAAATGAGACATGAGGAATACTTGTATCACATAAAGGATGTGAATGTGTATGATGGTTCGATTGAGGTATAATGCCTAGTAAAAATGATGTGGTATTTAGTGATGAGTTGAAGGGATTGATGTCCCATAATGAAAGTGAAAGGGAAATATAAAGGTATTCCAACTACTATGGAATCCTTAGCAATATGGCAATGATCTAATAGGATTGGTATAATACAATACCAAGCTGTACTCTCAAAGTGATCTCACAGGATTGGAGCAGTACAATACTTGGCTATAATCTCATAGGATTGGCATAGACCAATACCTGGTTGTAATCTCACAGGATTGGCATAGACCAATACCTGGCTGTAATCTCATAGGATTGGCATAGACAAATACCTATATGTAATCTCACAGAATTGGCATAGACCAATACCTGGCTGTAATCTCCCAGGATTGGCATAGACCAATACCTGGCTGTGATCTCACAGGATTGGTACAACCCAATACCTGGCTAAACTCTCACAGGATTGGTACAGCTCAATACCTATCTGAACTCTCATGGGATTGGTACAACCCAATACCTGGATGAACTCTCACAGGATTGGTACAACCCAATACCTAGCTGAACTCTCACAGGATTGGTACAACCCAATACCTGGCTGAACTCTCACATGATTGGTACAACCCAATACTTGGATGAACTCTCACAGGATTGGTACAACCCAATACCTGACTGAACTCTCACAGGATTGGGATAACCCAATACCTGACTATGATCTCACAGGATTGGTACAATCTAATACCTAGTTGTAATATCACAAGATTGGTACAATCCAATGCCTGGTTGTAATTTCTTAGGATTGGTACAGTCCAATACCTAGCTATAATATCATAGGATTGGTACAATCCAATGCATGGTTGTAATTTCACAGGATAATCCATTACCTAGCTATAATATCACAGGATTGGTGCAATCCAATACGTGGCTATAATATCACATGATTGGTACAATCCAATACATGGTTGTAATATCACAGGATTGGTACAATCCAATACCTAGATGTACTCTTGCAAGATTGGTATAAAGCTGGAACGTGATGATATTATCACAGGATAAGCTTGAGATGTTGGTATAATATGATGGGTAAATGATACACATGTTCTTCATATTCCTTATAAAGTGAATAGATGATTTACCTCTCTATCATAGGTAGTTGCAATGCTTTAAAAGATGAGAATGTTCTAATCTACTTATCCACAGTGATTAACCTTTCTTATTAGTATAAAAGAACCTCTTCTTAGTTTTATACTATTTACCTGTGATAATAACATTGTTGGCAGAGAGTTATATCTCTCACTGGGACAATTGTCTCACCCTGTGGGATTCACAATTTTTAGGTGGACGTGCATGAGGAGGTAGAGACTGTTCTGCATGGGAAGGACAATAGCAATAGGGACATCAGTAATATCTCAGGTTGAGTGTACTGTCTGACGTGTCTTGTAGATACAAGTCATATCTCTCAGGTCCTTGGATTTAGTGTGTGATGGTTTTATGAACAAACTGAGATTTTGTCTTGTATGCCTCGAGGTTTTATGTTGCTTCAGTACATGTTTTGACAAAGCAACTGTTATATGTTAACCTCGAGATGAAATGGTACAATGTATGTACAATGTGAACCCTGATGTATATAAAGTTTTAGTTCTTTCATTAAGAGTTTTCCAGGAAATGGATCTCTTTGTGAAAATGGTTTTGATTTTTAGTGATTTTTGTTAATCCATTGTTTATGGTTATTCCAGATTATTAGTGACAATTTAGCTATCAGTTTGGTGGCAGTCGTTTCATGGACTGCTTGTTGCTATCTAAATTTCTTAATTGCACCCCCAACTAGATTGTGATTAAGATCTATTCTTGAAACATTTCGGGGTCCTGTCAAAAAAGGAAAATCTATTTTATCAAAGTTATGAAAGCTCACCATCAGCTGCAAGTCATGGAAATCCTTGAACCATGTTGTAGAGGCTCCACCGAAACTGATATCATCGTAAGATCACTTTCTCTTCATCCCACAATGTAACACCCCTGACCTGGGTTATGACCTAACTCTAGATGTTTTGATTAAGCAAGTTGCTTGCAAACTTGTTCTTATCTTTTGAAAAGTAATTAAGTTCCTTTGTGAAGTTTATTATCAAAATTTAGATTATATGCTTAGATTATATGCAAACTATGTGTGCATTATATGATAATCTAAGTGAAAAGTGCAATTCACCCAAGAAGAAGGCTTATACTACAAATATCACATGTTTAATGTATTCTAAGTGTTTTTAATATCATGAAAGAGAATATGATGCTAAGTGGTGGCTTGTGCAATGCCTAAATTCTAAGTGAGAACTTATGAAATTAATGCTAAGTGCTTGATGTATTAATTATGGTACAATTTGCAATATATACAAAATATAGGGTTAATGTGAAAATTACCACCTTTAGATTGTTCTTACTCTTATATAGTATTGTCTAGAAGAGAGAGAAAGAAGAAGACAATGTGTTGAAGCATATTAAAGTGTTAGCACTCTTAATAATGAAAAGATTAAAAATATATATAAGTTGAAAGCTATGCACATGAGCCATATCGAGTTGAGGACTTAGAGTGGGAGTCCCTATCGACCTTAGAGCCATAAGAGAGCCTACTATCATTTTGTTGAGTCTTAGATTGGACCATGATGGGTAAGACACTTCAAAGAAGAAATATGAATTGGCTATAAACTTGTCTTGGAATGGATTAAGTTGAATATTATAATATAGTTAGTGAAAGAAGACTTGCCCTAGAAGATAACTCAAGAGTTGACCCTTATCCCCTATATTATCCTTGGATTTTTATTTTTGCATGACAAGATAATAATAGCATCCATGCAAATGTATGCGTCGACCTTGCATGGCTAGGTGGCATGAAGTAACTTAACCTAATGACACCTATTACACTCTTTTCCATAAAACCCAAGTATAAATACCTTACCCTTCACTTATTAGCAAGATTTTTTAATCTAGTTATCATCCTTCTCTCTTGTATCGTGCATACTCTCTTATGTCATCCATAGTGAAGAAAATTGAGCGGTGAAGCTTGATATTGGCCAAGGATAAGGGATATTGGCCAAAGTAGGTCTTAGTAACCAAGTGAGGTGATATCATCCATTTGGATTGGAGATATCGTGCAAGAGCTTGGAGCTCAAGTCTTGGAGCTTGGAGAAGGCTCATCTTCAACCATGGAATGTGTGGAGTTGAAGCTTGAATCTTGGAATATACTTAAGAGGCGGGTTATATAACTTAAAGCCATCAATATTATTATCTTTTCTTCAATATTGTTTAATTTGTTGATTATTGTCAAAATTTAGATTTCCTTTGAATTATTGATATAATCATGAGTTCCAATAAGGAATCATGATTGTTATCCATGGTTTTGAATAGTTAAATAATGATCTTGAGGTTGATGATGATGACATCATCATTGGTCAACTAGATATGGGTTGAAGGCTTTTTGAAAACTGATATGGAATTTGATATAGGGGTCTACCCGATATGAAGGTAGGTCATATTTTGTAAAACATGTCCTATAAATGATAGGAAAGGTTCCTATTTATACCTTGCACATGCTACAAGGTAAGAGCAATATCTTTGCATGATATGGGCAAACCCTAGATGAAGATATAGAAATCCGATATGTTATGAAACTCGATATACCCCATTACTTTGTGATGGGTAGAAGAGAAAATTAGTATCCACCTTGTCATGTTTTTAGTTAAAGGTTCATATCAATATGGGAACATGATATGATAGTAAAATATAGGATTACGATATGGTAACATGATACCACCTAATGTGGGAACACGATATAGTGAAACACATGATGAAAATCGATATGTTGTTCAAGGATGTAACCGGATATGATACCTATGATGTAAACCGACATGATTCCCAACATAGGATCAAGATAGGCAAATCCAATACGGAAACACGATAGGGTAAACCTAAGATGAAATCCGATATGACAACCCAAGAGGAAAACGGATATGATGCAAAACCGATATGGAAAGTTTAACATGAAAAACTAATGTGACAAACTAGGTAAAGAACTATTATAATGCTATCTTGGACAATATAGGGTAAAGTCATAATGGCATGCTCGATATGGTGTACTCTAGTACATGATATGAGAACCCAATACACCTCTATACCCAATATGAGGATAATGGTCTAACCCATACATGTTATGAGGTGGACTAAAGGTGATAAAAGATAAAGAGATAGTTGATTCAACCTAACTACATGATATGATGTTAAGGGATATGCCTTAAACCCGATATGATGGTGTGATTTCACCACATGATTAATATGGATACTTTTCATGATGATATATGCTTTCTAAGCATAATAGATTATTACTATCCTCCATGCTACGCGATATGGTAGACATGTTTTTATTTATTAAGATTGTCTAAGTGATGAACATGATTAATGCAATACTGAGACACAATAAGTTTAAGTGAATTTGATAATGATAAGCTAGTAGATCTTAAAAATATGAATTAAGTAATCTATATCCTAATAGGGATGAGAGAGAAACTAATATTTGGAAAGATAAATATGTGATCGACATATAATTATAATACTCCTGAGATGAGTGGAGTATGAGTTAGGGCTTAATCTTTGTAAAGAAATCTTGAAACTGTAATTGGTTGATTATAATCCTAATTCATTAGGGAGAATGTGTTATTTAGTATTTCATGCTTATGACATGTGTTTGAAGTTGTTAATAATATGATATAATAACCATGTAAGTATCTTAAGGTAATGAGCATGGATAATCAAGAGCTATAATGTTATATGATACAAATTCAATGAGCTATGTGGACTATGTGGATAAATACCCTGGTCTGATGACCTAGAGGTAATGATCATCTTCTAAGTGGTGACAGTACTCAGTACTGAATTAAGGGTTTGAATACCCAAGTAAGGATGATGATAAGAGATTCAGATTCTAAGTAATCTATGTGTTTCAGTGAATATGAAAGTATCTGATAAATGCAATTATGCTTTTCTTTATAGCAATTGATATAATTCTTGCTTGTAACTTGATTGATGCTAAAAGATATAGTGATGCACTTAATTAAGCAAGATGAATATTATCATGTAGTTGCCCAGACCATAGATCCATTCATTGTCAACGTTTGCTAAATGGTGAAACGAGTTTTACTCGGAACGCATATTTTTGAATATGTGATAATATAAGGGTGCTCAGTGGACTCCCAAACTAAATAAGGGTGCTCAGTGGACCCTCTAAATACACCTGGTTGCTCAGTGGTCTTCCTGATGAAACTAAACCAGGATCGCTCAGTGGTCATCCTGATAATCTGGGAAAGCTAAGTGGTCTTCTCCCAAAGAGAGTACACGCTACAACGGTAACTCTATAGTGAAGATGTCTCTATACCCCAGCATAGCTAAATACAACAGACACAAGATGTCATGCTAAACCTAAGTGGTCTCGTATGGACTGAGACAAGGTGAGGTGTTGAGAGCTTGTTCTGCCATTGACCTTGTACGGTACCTATTTTGACTTACTAGTGGTCGGTTGGAGTATGAGCGGTATATCTCAACTCCTTTGGGCATAAGTATGAATGTGAACATGTAATCAGCCATGTAGTGTATTTGTTTAAGGATTGCATATGGAAACATTGGTTGATTCCTTATCATTTTCATACATCTTAGTAGATAGATGTCATACATGTTCTTCATATTCCTTTTAAGGCATAAGATGACTTATAGATCTGTTCTCAATATATATGCTTTGCACTTAAAAATACATCTGTTAATCAAATGGAATATCTTCTGTTCAGTTTATATTATTTTCTATGATAATAATATTTTTGGCAGGGAGTTATATCTCTCACTGGGACAATAGTCTCACCCCATGGGATCCACAATTTTTAGGTGGACGTGGACGAGGGACTAGGAATCGGACTACAGAAGAAGGATCATATCATCAAGGACAGTAGTAGTATCTTAGGTTGAGTACACTGTATATCAAGGGTTTTGTAGATAGAAGTCTATGTGTCGTCTTTCTACTCTCAGGTCCTTGGGAGATAGTTCTTAGTGGTTTTTACAAACGACTTGAGATTTTGGTTTGCTTATCTTGAAGTTTTTATGTTGCTGTTGTATATATTTGAGTAAAGCAACTGGTACTTGTTATCCTCGAGAAGAGATGAGGCACTGAATCTACAATATGAACCATGTGTATGTAAGGCTTTGGTTCTTTATGTAAGAGTTTACTGGAAAAGGACCTATGTGCAAAATGGTTTTAATTTTTAGTGATTTATCTTAATTCTGTGATTTTACTGGTGATGGCTTGATTTATAATTGGGTGGTTACAAAGTTTTGGTATCAGAGCCTAAGGTCCGTTGAGTCTACAGAGACATAGGATTAAGTTTTTTGAGTCTGTTCTAGTATCCTCCATTATATCTCATAGTAAATTCTCCTCATATAGGAGAAGACGAAAGATAAAAGATGGCTGGAGCACACGAAGAACATGTTGTTGAGAGTAGTGTTGCTACACCAGGAGGTGGTGTGAGGGATCAGGATAGAGAAGAACCAATGCCTGGGAATCCCCAGCTTGACCAGACTCTGTTAGAGAACCCATCTTTTCATGCTCTTTTCGCACGAATCAAGAATACAATGACTGTAACGTCCATGATTCAAAAACCTAATTTGCTTCCTTCAAAAATCAAGTAGCTAAATCTGATCTGTTAATATGGCACCAAGAATCAAAGCACAAGAGTGAGATAAGAAATATTTTATTTCAAAATATTACACCCTTACAAAAGGTATTTTTACATTATCTCCTATATCAATAATAAAAAAATGATACATGAGTTTAAAATTAAGCTTGAACCACCTTTGATTCTTGACGCCCTTCGGGATCTTTTCAAGATGAGTCTTCCACAAGGAATGGTCCTATAAATAATATCATCTGCAATATGGAAGAATATGTCGCAGCCCAAGTGGGAGAGTATGGGTTAGACAAATGTCTAAGTATGGAAAAATAGAGATAAGAAGCAAGACACTATTAATATAATTGTATTCTTAATGCATTACTCAGATAACTGAAGTAACAAAAGTCCAAAACAAAATTATTGACCATCTACTAGCATGAAGCATAAGGAATGTGTATGTACATATATTCATAAAGCATTTATCAGATGACAACTCTATCAAAATATTAGACCGATAATGTGGAGCATAATCATGATTATTGGTATAATGATAACAAAAAGGGAGACCTTATTCCATAAATTCCATAAAGGAGTTTAACTACAACTCTTAGAGAAGGTGTCAATTCACCTTGGGCAACTGACCTGCAACCATAAAAACTTGTTTAGCTAAGACTTTAGTCCATTAGGGTCACCAACACACGTGTAAGTACCTTAGCACACCCCCAGCCACTCGTGCACATTGCATGATCTATTCAATGAATCAGATTACTACATGCAGCCACCAGTCGCCTTTCCAAGACTAGAAGAGGGTGCTCCTTGCACAAAATGCCACTCGGATAATCATTAGTTAGCATGCTTAATCTTTGCAGGAGATTATTTCCCATTACTAACTTGATTATGCCTGACTCTACATGACCAACCCAAGTGTGGTCCTGAGTATGGTAGAGAATTATACTCATCCAACCTTGACTCCAAAGGACTTAGATCTGGATCCCAAATGTATCAATCCCCAGCCAAGACATGACAACTTTGTTACCAACACATCTCCCAATATAAGGTTTAGAATTTAAAGGAAATCATAAAAGATATACAACTCAATATGATGGCTAATCAAAGTTAATGAGGTCAAAAGGTAGTCATGAATAAATGAATCACTAGCTGAGTATTTCACTATGACACCTAAAATGTAAACTTGTGGGATTGTGGAATTGAACCAGACAAATCTATGGCCAGGAGCATGTAAGAGGTTAGGGAACGCCCCCGTGCAAACACAGAACCAATTAAATAACCTTTCCTCTTTACTGGCTACAGGAATCAGTGAAACAAACTTCTAGTCACCTTAGAAATTGATGGAATTCCACTTTCCAACAAGATCACATGACTCAAATAATAGGGAGAAATAAGGGAAAAGGGAACCGAAAGACAATAGGATTGGAATCCAAAGAAATGCTTGATTATTATCTAAAACCTTTAAACTCAAAATTGAAGGATAATATGGACGGATATATGGAAGTCATACCTGGCTTATTAATAAAGAGGTTGTGTACAGTTGATCACTTATTCATTCTTTAGGAAAGTATATGAAGTATGCCTATACGTTTCTGCATATAATACCAAACCATTCTATACCATACATTTTATTGATGTTGATATTATAGATTGCGATAGGAAATCTATACCCTACTTTTTGGATGACAAAAATGTGGGAACCATACCTTTATATGTCCTTAATACATATTTCCACAAGAATACCATATTATCATTAAATGTATCCAATCTTGATATATTTGGGCAACATTCTATCACATTTCACATTACCTCAATCCTCGTTCCTAGCTGGATCAACTTCTAGGGTTTCTCTTACTAGGGTAGAAGAGAGATGGCTTATATATTCTAGAGAAAGGATATTGTGGAAGTCATAGTATTGGATTTCTCTTACGATGGTGGAGGAAGGATGTAGTAGGTTTCTATAGAGAGAGTGTCTGTTGGGAGGTGGTTCCTTTCACTAACTTAGAGAAAGAGAGAGTGGTTTGCTAATCTAGTGAGAGATGGGAGGTTTATGGTGAAGGAGATGGGAAAGGAGGGAGAAGGGACGTTCACCTTTGCTTTGGGATGAAGAGGAGATAACTTGTGATTATGGTGGGGTGAATGAGGGATCCTTTTATAGGAATGGTGGAGGGTAGCATGGTCCTAATTGCAAAAAGTATATGGATGACACATGGGTATATGTGTGTCATCAAAAGAGAGATGATTTGTAGTTAAGTGACACATGGATCTGTATGTGTCTTCTTAAGAGAGATAAATTCGTGGCTATATGACACATGGATGCATGTGTCATCTTAAGATATCTATCAAGGATTAGTTGACACATGGTAGGATATGTGTCAAACATTAGGATGTGCTAGCTGTTTAAGAGATGAGCATGACACAAAGCTACTTTCTTTACCTAATAGTGTGTTTTCTCAAGCTATCTACTTGCTACACAACTACATGCTTGCCTCCATAAGCAACTTGCATGCCACCCAGCTACCTACTTGTATTCTTACCCACCAAAATGGTATTTTACAAAATTGGCAAAAAGTACCGAAATTATATTTTTAAATATATAAAATCTTTTAAATAAATCATAATATATTATTTTAACATTAAAATTTATTTTACAAAAAAAAAACCAAAGAAACTTGTTTTTATGAATAGCTCTAGATAAGGAGTTTCAATTTGGGCTAGAGATCAGGATGTTACATATACCACCCCTTCAAAGAATTTTTTTCCTCGAAAATTATAATATTTAGGTTATGACTTATCTTAGTCTATGCTACTTAAGGTTATACTAACTCTAGTTTTCAGTTTATACTTCTACAATTTTTCTTGCATAAGGTCTCATCTTGTTTCTCTGATACCATCTCTGTAACATCCCCGATTCAACCACCTGATTTATTTCCTTCAAAAATCAAGTAGCTAAATCTGAGTCGTTAATATGGCACCAAGAATCAAAGCACAAGAGTGAGATAAGAAATATTTTATTTCAAAATATTACACTTTTACAAAAGGTATTTTTACATTATCCCTATATCAATAATAAAAAAATGATACATGAGTTTAAAATTAATCTTGATACGCCTTTGATTCTTGACACCCTTCAGGATCTTTTCAAGATGAGTCTTCCACAAGGAAAGGTCCTATAAATAATATAATCTGCAATATGGAAGAATATGTCGCAGCCGAAGTGGGAGAGTATGGGTTAGACAAATGTCTAAGTATGGAAAAATAGAGATAAGTAGCAAGACACTATTAATATAATTGTATTCTTAATGCATTACTCAGATAACTAAAGTAACAAAAGTCCAAAACAAAATTATTGACCATCTATTAGAATGAAGGATAAGGAATTTGTATGTACATATATTCATAAAGCATTTATCAAATGACAACTCTATCAAAATATTAGACTGATAATGTGGAGCATAATCATGATGATTGGTATAATGATAACTAAAAGGGAGACCTTATTCCATAAATGAGTTTAACTACAACTCTCAGAGAAGGTATCAATTCACCTTGGGCAACTGTCCTGCAACCACAAAAACTTGCTTAGCTAAGACTTTAGTCCATTAGGGTCACCAACACACCTGTAAGTACCCAGGCACACCCCCAACCACTCATGCACATTGCATGCTCTATTCAATGAATCAAATTACCACATGCAGCCACTGGTCACCTTTGTAAGACCAGAAGAGGGTTCTCCTTACACAAAATGCCACTTGGATAATCATTAGTTAGCATGATTCATCATTGCATGAGATGATTCCACATTACTAACTTGATCATGCCTGACTCTACATGACCAACCCAAGTGTGGGCCTGAGTATGGTAGAGCATTATACTCATCCATCCCTGACTCCAAAGGACTTAAATCTGGATCCCAAATGTATCAATCCCCGACCAGGACATGCCAACTCTGTTACCAACACATATCCCAATATAAGGTTTAGAATTAAAAGGAAATCATCAAAGATATACAACTCAATATGATGGCTAGTCAAAGTTAATGACGTCAAAAGGTAGTCATGAATAAATGAATCACTAGTTGAGTATTTCACTATGACACCTAAAATGTAAACTTGTGGGATTGTGGAATTGAATTAGACAAATCTATGGCCAGGAGTGTGCAATAGGTTAGGGAGTCCCCCGGTGCGAACATGGAACCAATTAAATAAGTTTTCCTCTTTACTGGATATAGGCATCATTGAAACATGCTTCAAGTCACCTTAGAAATGTCTGATGGAATTCCACTTTCCAACAATATCACATGACTCAAATAATAGGGAGAAATAAGGGAAAAGGGAACCAAAAGACAATAGGATTGGAATGCAAAGAAATGCTTGATTATTATCTAAAACCTTTAAACTCAAAATTGAAGGATAATATGGACAAATATATGGAAGTCATACCTAGCTTATTAATAAAAAGGTTGTGTACAGTTGATCACTTATTCATTCTTTAGGAAAGTATATGAAGTATGCCTATACTTTTACTGCATATAATACCAAAGCATTCTACACCATACCTTTTATTGATGTTGATATTATAGATTGCGATAGGAATTGAATATCATGTTAAACAATAATAAACCCTACTTTTTGGATGACAAAAATGTGAGAACCATCCATTTATATGTCCTTAATACATATTTCTTCAAGAAGACCATAGCTCATTAAATAAATCCAATCTTGATATATTTGGGCAGCATTCTGTCACATTTCCCATTACCTCGATCCTCGTTCCTAGATAGATCATCTTCTAGGGTTTCTCTCACTAGGGTAGAAGAGAGATGGCTTATATATTCTAGAGAAAGGATATTGTGGAAGTCATAGTATTGGGTTTCTCTTACTATGGTGGAGGAAGGAGGTAGTAGGTTTCTATAGAGAGAGTGTTTGTTGGGAGGTGATTCCTTTCACTAACTTAGAGAAAGAGAGAGTAGTTTGCTAATGTAGTGAGAGATGGGAGGTTTATGGTGAAGGAGATGGGAAAGGAGGGAGAAGGGACGTTCACCTTTGCTTTGGGATGAATAGGAGAGAACTTGTGATTATGGTGGGGGGAATGAGGGATCCTCTTATAGGAATGGTGGAGGGTAGCATGGTCCTAATTGCAAAAATTATATGGATGACACATGGGTATATGTGTGTCATAAAAAGAGAGATGATTTGTAGTTAAGTGACACATGGATGTGTTTGTGTCATGTTAAGAGAGATAATTTCGTGGCTATATGACACATGGATGTATATGTGTCATCTTAAGATATCTATCAAGGATTAGTTGACACATGGTAGGATATGTGTCAAACATTAGGATGTGCTAGGTGTTTAAGAGATGAGCATGACAAAAAGCTACTTTATTTACCTAACAGCGTGTTTGCTCGAGCTATCTACTTGCTACACAGCTACATGCTTGCCTCCATAAGCAACTTGCATGACACCCAGCTACCTTCTTGTGTGCTTACCCACCAAAATTGTATTTTTCAAAATTGGCAAAAAGTACCACAATTATATTTTAAATATATAAAATATTTTAAATAAATCATAACAGATTATTTTAACATTAAAATTGATTTTACAAAAAAAATCTCAAAGAAGCTTATTTTTATGAATAGCTCTAAATAAGGAGTTTCAATTTGGGCTAGAGATTAGGATGTTACAATGATGCACATGGCTGACCGGATACCAGCACCAGCCCCTAGGACATCAGGGTCTAGTGAGAGACATGGATCTGGTAAGACTTTTGAACGGTTGCGTCGGGTAGGAGCCACTAAATATGCTGGCACAGCTGACCCAACAGATGCAGATTCATGGCTTACTGAGATAGAGAAAGCCTTTAGGATTCTTGATATCCCAGAAGCTGATAAGGTTAAGCATGTTGTATATCTTCTGAAGGGAAGCATTGGCCATTGGTGGGCGATCGAAGAAGAGAAAAGACCGAGTGCTGAGGTCGGATGGCAGGAATTTCGGAAAGAGTTTGTCAGTACATACTTTCCCAAGACTTATCTTGATGAGAATATCTCATAGTTTAAGCGGATTAGACAGGGACCAATGAAGGTTAGAGAGTATGAAGCTAAGTTTATGGAGCTTCTGTGGTTTTGTCCGCACATGGCCACCACAGATGAGGAGAGAATTTGGTGTTTCGAGAAGGGTCTAAATGTTGAATTAACCACACTTGTATCTGCTTTAGAGAATAGAGAGAGGTTTGCCACCTTTGTGGAGTCAGTTAGACGGATAGAGAGGTTCGTGATAGAGAAACGAGAGTCAAATAGTAGGAAAGCACATGCATAGTTTCAGACCCATAGGTTTGGCAGTTTTAAGAAACCAAGGTTTATTCCACCCAGGGAACCACAGAGGTTCAATACTCAGACACAGTGGATGTCTAGCCAAGGTAGAGGTCATAGTTTTCCCTCAAATGGATCCCAGATCTCAACATCAATGTCAGTGATAGGACCGCCTAGGTCACAATGGGATAACATAATCTGCTATAGGAGTAGGCATACATGTCATGTGATAAAGGATTGTCCAATTAGGGATGTGGGAGTAAACCAACCACCAAGGCAGAGTCAATAGGGCTCTCAGAGATAACAGTTTTGTAGTGGCACTCGAGGATGTGGACAAGTGTCTCAGGCAGGATCATCTACATCATCCAATAGAGGACAAGGTTGGCAACATGCAACAATAAGATTTTATGCTATGAATCAGCCGGAGGCAGTGGTTAACCCATAAGTTGTGACAGGTCAAATGGAATTATTTCATTTTGATATGTCTTCATCTTTTTTTGTATCTATTTTGATTGATCTAGGTGCTACGCATTCTTTCATCACTCGAGAAGTGATTCATGACTGTAATATGATTGTTAATCTTAGAATGGATAATTTGTTATTAGAAACTCCATTAGTCGGATCTGCGATGTTGCAGGAGGTATGCTCTCCCTGTGTTCTTTCTTTCTCAGAACACAACATTCAACTGGATCTTATAGCACTTGAAATGCATGGGTTTGATGTAATTCTCTAGATGTATACCTTAGAGAAGTATAAAGTTATCTTGGATTGTGGTTCCAAGGAGGTTGTGTTTGCATTTGGTGACAAGACATGGGTTTTTTTAGGGGGATAGAAAGATTCTTGAAACCTATTTAGTATCCGACATGGTAGTAGAGAAGTTGATGAGACAAGGATGCTTCACATTCTTAGCACATGTGGTAGATACCAGAATAAAGTCCCCTAGTATTTATAAAGTTCCTGCTGTCAAGCAATTCGAGGATGTGTTTCTTGAGGAACTTCCAGGTGTTCCTCCACCTTGTGAGATTTATTTTGAAATTAATCTTGTTCCACATATGCAACCTATAGCCCAAACGCCTTATAGAATGGCACCAGCTGAGATGGGAGAACTTAAGAAACAAATGTTGGATTTACTTGAGAATGGTTTCATACAACCAAGTACATTACCATGGGGTGCTCCAGTTCTTTTCGTTAAAAAGAAAGATGAATCTATGAGTCTATGTATAGATTATAGACAGCTTAATAAAGTGACTATTAAGAACAAATATCATCTACCAAGGATCGATGATCTATTTGACCAGTTGCATGGTGAAACGATGTTCTCTAAGATAGATCTAAGATCAGGATATCATCAGTTACACATGAAGGAGAGTGACATACCTAAATCAACCTTTAGGACAAGGTATGGTCATTATGAGTTTGTAGTTATGTCGTTTGGACTAACTAATGCACCAGTTGCATTTATGGAGTTGATGAATAGAATCTTTTGGCCTTTCCTTGATCAATTTGTAGTAGTTTTCATAGATGATATTTTGATATACAGTAGAGATAGTCAACATCATGAACACCATCTTCGTCAAGCTTTGATCTTTTTGAGACATCATAAGTTATATGCTAAGTTTAGCAAGTGTGAGTTCTGGTTATCATAAGTATCTTTTCTTGGACACGTCATATCTATTTCTGGTATCCGTGTTGATCCAAAGAAAGTAGAATATGTTGTGGAATGGGAACAACCTAAGACACCGCAGGAGGTCCACAATTTTATAGGTTTGGTAGGATACTACAGAAGGTTTATCAAAGACTTCATCTCTATAGCATTACCTCAAACCAGGTTGACAAGGAAGGAAGTTCCTTTTGTCTGGGATGACAAGTGTCAGCATTCTTTCCAATTGTTGAAAGAAAAGTTGACTAGTGCACCTGTATTAGTTTTACCTAAGTAGGGAAAAGGATATGTTGTTTTCTGTGATGCTTATAAGAATGGTCTAGGTTGTGTGTTGATGCAAAGTGATCATGTAGTTTCTTTTGCTTCTCGAAAGCTCAAGAAATATGAGGAGAATTATCCGACACATGATCTAGAACTAGCTGCAGCGGTTCATGCGCTATTAATCTAGAGGCATTATCTCTATGGAGAGATGTGCTAGATCTTCACAGATCATAAGAACTTAAAATACATCTTCTCTCAACATGAGATGAATATGAGACAACATCACTGGATGGAGCTAATCAAGGAATACAATTTTACAATTGATTATCATCCAGGAAAAGCCAATGCAGTGGCTGATGCACACAGTAGAAAATCTTCATCTTCACCCTCAGATAATGCACAATTGAATTCTTTAGTATATTGTGAGCAGGATATGCTTATCTCTTTGAGACAGATGTATGTGCAGTTAGAAGTATCTTTGTCAGCGGGGTTATTAGCTGAAATGCATGTGAAACCCACTCTAAAAGAACAGATCAAAGAAGCACAACAGACTGATACTATGATTCAGCAGATTAAGTCAGAGTTGGGAAGTGAGAAACAAGATGGTTTCCATGAGTCAGAAGATGGTTTAGTTTGTTACCATGGTAGGATGGTAGTTCCTGACAGTAATAACTTAAGGAAGTTAGTTATCAAGGAAGATCACTCATCCATGTATGCAATGCATCCAGGGAGCACCAAAATGTATCATAACTTAAAAGATATTTATCGGTGGCCTGGTTTGAAGAAATATGTAGTTGAGTTAATTATGCAGTGTCTGGTGTGTCAGTAGGTTAAAGCAGAACACCAGAAGCCTACAGGAATGTTACAACCCCTACCTATACCTCAGTGGAAATGGGATCATGTGACAATGGACTTTTTGGTTGGTCTACCTAGGACATCCAAAAGTCATGATTCCATTTGGGTGATAGTTGATAGGTTGACTAAGACAACACATTTTCTTCATGTCAAAACAACCTACACTGTAGAGAAACTTGCACAAATTTACATAGATAAGATAGTACAATTGCACGGAGTTCTGGCTAGAATTGTATCTGATAGAGGTCCCCAATTTACAAGTCATTTTTGGGAACGATTGCATAACGTTTTGGGTACAAAATTGAAGTTTAGCACAGCCTTTCATCCTGAGATAGATGGACAGTCTGAAATAACTATACAAATTTTAGAGGACTTGCTTAGAGCATGTGTTCTTTAGTTTGTGGGAAGTTAGGACTTACAATTAAGCTTGATTGAGTTTGCTTATAATAATAGTTACCAGGATAGTATTGATATGGCACCATATGAAGCATTATATGGTAGACGTTGTAGATCTCTGTTATGCTAGTTTGAAACTAGAGAATACCAACTTCTAGGTCCTGAGTTAGTACAATAGACAACTGAAAAGATTAAAGTTATACAACAACAGTTGAAGGTTGCATAGGATAGACAGAAGTCGTATGCAGATAAACGTCATAGACCTTTAGAATTCCAAGTTGGAGATAGAGTTTATCTCAAGGTATCTCCTTGGAAAGGTGTTCTTAGATTTGAGAAGAAGGGTAAGTTAGCCCCTAGATTTATGGGACCTTACCCAGTGATAGCACGAATAAGGAAAGTAACTTATAGGTTGGAATTGCCACCTGAGCTACATAGAATACATCTAGTGTTTCATGTGTCTATGCTGAGGAAGTGTCATCCTGATATATAGATGGTGTTGCAACCTATAGAGGTTGAATTGAATGAAGATATATCCTATGTGGAAGGCCATATGATGATTCTTGACAGAAAAGTCAAGAAGTTGAAGAAGAAAGACATAGTTCTTGTAAAAGTTCTCTGGCACAACTGTGGCATTGAAGAAGCCACATGGGAGTTAGAGGAAGAGATGAGGAGGAAGTACCCTTCTCTTTTCTCTTGAGATTTCGAGGACAAAATCCCTTTTTAGGCGTTGATAATTGTAACACCCATGGCCTGGGTTATGACCTAACCCTAGATGTTTTGATTAAGTATGTTGCTTACAAACTTATTCTTATATTTCGAAAAGTAATTAAGTTCCTTTGTGAAGTTTATTATCAAAATTTAGATTATATGCAAACTATGTGTACATTATATGATAATCTAAGTGAAAAGTGCAATTCACCCAAGAAGAAGGGTTATTCTGCAAATATCACATGTTGAATGTATTCTAAGTGTTTTTAATATCATGAAAGAGAATATGATGATAAGTGGTGTCTTGTGCAAAGCCTAAATTCTAAGTTAGAACTTATGAAAATAATGCTAAGTGCTTGGTGTATCAATTATGGTACAATTTGCAATATATACAAAATATAGGGTTATTGTGCAAATTACAACCTTTAGATTGTTCTTACTCTTATCTAGTATTGTCTAGAAGAGATAGAAAGAAGGAGACAATGTGTTGAATTATCTTAAAGTGTTATCACTCTTAATAATGAAAAGTCTAAGAAAAATATATAAGTTGAAAGCTAAGCACATGAGCCATATCGAGTTGAGGACTTAGAGTGGAAGTCTTTATCGGCCTTAGAGCCACAAGAGAGCCTCCTATCATTTTTTTGAGTCTTAGCTTGGCCCATGATGGGAAAGACACTTCAAAGAAGAAATACGAATTGGATAGCAACTTGTCATGAAATGGATTAAGTTCAATATTATAATATAGTTAGTGGAAGAAGACTTGCACTAGAAAATAACTCAAGAGCTGACCCTTATGCCCTATATTATGCTTGGATTTTTATTTTTGCATGGAAAGATAATAATAGCATGCATGCAAGTGTATGTGTCAACCTTGCATGGCTAGGTGGCATGAAGTAACTGAAGCTAATGACATCTATTACACTCTTTTCCATAAAACCCAAGTATAAATACCTTGCTCTTCACTTGTTAGCAAAGAATTTCGAATCTTGTTATCAACCTTCTCTCTTGTATCATGCATAATCTCTTGTGTCGTCCATAGTGAAGAGAATTGAGTGGTGAAGCTTGATATCGGCCAAGGATAAGGGATATCAGCCAAAGTAGGTCTTAGTAACTAAGTGAGGTGATATCGTCCTTTTAGATTGGAGATATCATGCAAGAGATTGGATCTTAGAGAATGCTCATCTTCAACCTTGGAACATGTGGAGTTTAAGCTTGAAGCTTGGAAGCTACTTGAGAGGTGGGTTATATAACTTAAACCCATCAATATTATTATCTTTTCTTCAATATTGTTTAATTTGTTGATTATTGTCAAAATTCAGATTTCCTTAGAAATATTGATATAATCATGATTTCCAATAAGTAATTAGGACTGTTATCCATGGTTTTGAATATTTAAATAATGATCTTGAGGTTGATGATGATGACATCATCATTGGTCAACTCGATATGGGTTGAAGGCTTTTTGAAAAACGATATGGAATCCGATATAGGGGTCTACCCAATATGAAGGTAGGTCATATTTTTTAAAACATTTCGTATGAATGATAGGAAAGGTTCCTATCTATACCTTGCACATGATACAAGGTAAGAGAAATATCTTTGCACGATATGGGAAAACCCTAGATGAAGATATAGAAATATGATATGTTATGAAACTCGATATACCCCATTACTTAGTGATGGGTAGAATTGCAAATTAGTATCCACATTGTCATGTTTTGAGTTCAAGGTTCTTATCAATATGGGAACATGATATGATACTCAAATATAAGATCATGATATGGTAACATGATACCACCTAATGTGGGAACACGATATAGTGAAACCCATGATGAAAATCAATATGATGTTCAAGGATGTAAACCGATATGATACATATGATGTAAACTGACATGATACTCAACATGGAATCACGACATGATGCCCAACATAGGATCACGATAGGAAAATCCAATAAGGAAGCACGATAGGGTAAACCTAAGATGAAATCTGATATGACAACCCAAGAGGAAAACTGATATGATGGAAAACCGATATGGAAAGTTTAACATGAGAAACTAATATGACAAACTAGGTAAAGAACTATTATAATGCTATCTTGAACTATATAGGGTAAAGCCATAATGGCATGCCCGATATGGTGTACTCTAGTACATGATATGAGAACCTGATACACCTCTATACCCGATATAAGGATAATGGTCTAACCCATACATGTTATGAGGTGGACTAAAGGTGATAAAAGATAAAGAGATAGTTAATTCAACCTAACTACATGATATGATGTTAAGGGATATGCCTTAAACCCGATATGATGGTGTGCTTTCACCACATGATTAATATGGATACTTTTCATGATGATATATGCTTTCTAAGCATAACAAATTATTACTATCCTCCATGCTACATGATATGGTAGACATGTTTTTATTTATTAAGATTGTCTAAGTGATGAACATGATTAATGCAATACTGAGACACAATAAATTTTAATTCAATTTGATAATGATAAGCTAGTAGATCTTAAAAAGGTGAATTAAGTAATCTATATCCTAATAGGGATGAGAGAGAAACTAAGATTTGAAAAGATAATTATGTGATCGACATATAATTATAATACTCCTGACATAAGTGGTGTATGAGTTAGGGATTAATCTTTGTAAAGAAATCTTGAAACCCTAATTGGTTGATTATAACCCTAATTCATTAGGGAGAATGTGTTCTTTAGTATTTCATGCTTATGACATGTGTTTGAAGTTGTTAATAACATGATATAATAACCATGTAAGTATCTTAAGGTAATGAGCATGGCTAAGTAAGAGCAATGATGTTATATGAAACAGATTCAATGAGCTATCGGGACTATGTGGATAAATACCCTAGTTTGATGACCTAGAGGTAATGATCATGTGCTAAGTGGTGACAGTACTCAGTGATGAATTAAGGGTTTGAATACCCAAGTAAGGATGATGATAAGAGTTCGAGATTCTAAGTGATCTATGTGTTTCAGTGAATATGAAAGTATCTGATAAATGCAATTATGCTTTTCTTTGTAGCAATTGATATAATTATTTCTTGTAACTTGATTGATGCTAAAAGATATAGTAATGCACTTAATTAAGCAAGATGGATATTATCATGTAGTTGCCCAGACCATAGATCCATTCAGTGTCAGCGTTTGTTAAATGGTGAAATGAGTCTTATGCGGAACACATATTTTTGAATATGTGATAATATAAGGGTGCTCAGTGGATCCCAAACTAAATAAGGGTGCTTAGTGGACCCCCTAAATACACCAGTTTGCTTAGTGGACTTCCTAATGAAACTAAAATAGGATGCTCAGTGGTCATCCTGATAATCAGGGAAAGTTAAGTGGTCTTCTCCCGAAGAGAGTACACGCTACATAGGTAACTCTATAGTGAAGATGCTGCTATACCCCGACATAGCTAAATACAACAGACATAATGTTACAAAGTGGGTTTTCTGGCTTAATTTTTAGGATGAAATTAGGGTTGTAAATGGGTACGGGTAGACCCCTGGATCTGCAAATCCGGACCCTATAAAAACCCGTCATGGGTCTAATTTTTTATACCTGCATACCCTTGGCCCTGTATACCCTTGGACCCGCATATAAGCGGGTCTAATAGTGGGTATGCTTGGACCCAGACCCGCTAGACCCGTGTACCCGCTATACATAAGTAACTATTAAAATAATATGTTATATATATCATACTTTACTAGTCTAATTAATATAATTATTGAGATTATATCCTACTCTAAGGTTGAGACTAGTCATATAACTAAGAGTTAAATATTCTAGTTACAATAACGAACATCATATATAAACTTAAAATTAAAATGTCTACTAATCTACATTAATTTCTACATAAATTAAATGTTATGATCATGACTACAAATATGTAAACAATTACTCAATTAATTTTATTGTATAGAATATAGCATTGTCTAGTATAACTATTACATGTTAATATACTATATGATAACAATATCTTGTTGTGTTAAATATATATAACATAGTCATTTATCTTACATAAACAATATGATGTTTTATAGAATCGCTAACTCGCATACCCGCACCGCATACCCGCTATTATTGCGGGTACGGGTATGGTGTGGGTCCAAGTTTTGTATTATGCGTGTCTAGAACCGAAATCGGACCCACTAAATTAGATGGGTATGGATATGGGTATGGCCAGACCCGCACCGTTTACACCCCTAGACGAAATATCTTTTAAGGTGTGTAGGATGTGATGGAGTGGACTTTTGGAATCCTAAATGTCCAATGACATAAGTGAAATCATATGGTTGAGTTATATTAAGAGTTCCAAGCTTTTGACAAAGTAGGTTTGTTGATGTGAGGTTGACATCATGATTAAGATATTTCTTTTTAATGCCTTCTTGATGAATTTAATAGAATGGTCAAATCGAGGATTTTTGTCACCAAATTTGAGTAGACGGTTGCTAGAGAGGTAAGGAAGCTATGGTTAAAGTTTGGTGGCATTTGGATGTTCCTAGAGGGATTTATTTAGGTTTAAAAGTTGAGAAATAATGCACATCACTCATGGTTAATAGACCTAAGTTGAATAATCAGAGCCTAAGTCAAGTTGTGTCACACCCCTTGGTTTTGGGCTGGACTGTGTGGCTCTTTTATGGCCTTGGATCTTAGATCCAGTGGTTTTGTCTTTGAGAAGTAGGAGCCACAGATAGGCTTAGGTGAAGGATCCATCTCAGCCGTAAATAAGGAACCAACAACTAAGATAGCTTCTCATACCTAGCAGTTACAGTCAGTCATGGAGCAGGTAGGTGCCACAACTTCACCATCACTCCACATCATGGTCTTGGCCTAAGGAAGGGAACTGATTGGGCAGTCATTCTTGACTCGAGTAGAGGAGTGAGGAGAGCCCTTAGACGAGTTGTGAAACCACTTCAGCAGGGAGAACGAGCTCTCCCATTCACTGCCCTCTCCACCGCACAGAGCAGGTGGTGGCTGGGATGAGGATACAAAGGCAGAGGGTAGATCAGAGGAAGATAAGAAGGAAATAAAATTGAAGCTCGAGGTTGGAGGAGTTTGATCCGGTTATCATCATGGAGTTCTATGGAGTTTTTTTTCTGATGAGCAATGGTTGGCCGGCGCTTGAAGATGAAGCTCGGAGGCCATGCGCAGTGCTTCTTGTCGAGAACTATGGGCATCGATGAGTTCCTTGATGTGGTGTGAAGCTTTTGAGGGCTTCACAAACGAGCGGGAGTGAGAGGGGTGTTTTCCCCCTTCATGCTCTGCCACAACAGTGATGGTGGCGGCGTCCTCATCTAGATGGGGATCTGGAGCAGAAATAGAGGAGAAAAGGGACCGACGACATGTAGTTAGGTCTCAGGAAACTTTTGGTGACAGTGGACATCAACAAAGAGGAGGAGACATCGACCCATTGTCGTGCGAGAGAACGACGGAGGAAAGAAGGAAACTGGGTCCAGTAGAAATAAAACAACCAACTCAAATCAGATTGGCCGGCTCACAGCTGAACCAAGCAGGTCCCTGAGAAGGAGCAGTGCCCCTTAGAAGCGACATGGCAAAACGCTAGTGGCCACATATAGATGAATCTTCAATAATTCTCAGATCATGTATAATTCATATTAAATAGATATTTTATCTGAAAAATACATATAATATACCAAATTGTTCATAAAAATGCATAGAACAACAAAAAATCATAATATCAGCCTTTTAATGCTTTAATATCAGTGATATCATGTAATATGTATTATGCTTGTTTCATAAGTAATAAATATCAAACGATGGCCTATAATTATGATAAAATTCCAGTAAACATGTAATTATATTTACAATGCATATGTTGTCAATGATGGTCATGTTGATGTACAAAATCATGTAATTTTCTCCATATGTCTAATTAGGTCTAATAACCCTAAATAAAATGTAATAAACACATGCATGCTCAATAAATGGTGAAATTTACAGACCAGGTTCATATCACTAATTTGAAGCTAAGATATAAGTCAAATATCTGTTAGACGTATAAAGTTCATGTTATATGAAGATGACCCATAATACATGGGACGAAACCCTAATTTGAATAATGCATGTAACCTAGGGTTAATAGGTTTAAATAATGATATGGAACCTGATATTCAGATTATGTGTCCTAATATGTAACATAACATCAGTAACATAAATCCCACATGAGGATGAAGATAAGACAAGTAATGATGAACATGTCCTAATGAACTAATCTAAACCCTAATGGACATAACTAGGATTAAGGGATTATGAGAACCTGATAGTGATATGTATGATCTTGTCTTAATTAGGTTTGACCAAGGTTATAGTTGACATCAGGAATGTGGCATATATTGTGATATGTCTTTGGAAGGTACACCATTACCTCTTACTTGGCTTATTATACAATATGCTTGTCTTATATGGTAGTAAATACTTGGCATATGGTATTGGTTGAAATGATTGTTCTTGTATGATATGTTTCTTTATTTTCCATACTTACTATTATAAACACATCAAACATAATATATATGTTCCATTATATGAAAGCACTAATTCTCTTTGGTAGCATAGTGCTAGAAAGTGATCATTCTCTTTGGTAGCAGATCACATTTTACAATGATCTAACTCATTGGTAGTAGATCATAAGGCCTTACATCTCATACTCTTTGGTAACTGAGATGATGCATTATTCCCTTAGGTGGCAAATGCATGGATATATAATGGTAAATGTCTTTAAAATATGTGTTCTCTTTTGTTAAGGAATATCTTTGTGCAAGTATACACTTTACTTATATTCTTCTATTGCTGCCAAGTATATTAGTTTTACCATATTGCCAAGATATGATGAGAGGTATATGAAAGACACGTAGGCATACTTAGTACAATATTCTTGAATATTACGCTGACGTGTACCACATGTAATCTTTTGTTTAGGTTGTGGTTATGCTCTTAAAGATCCAACATAATTGAGAGTTGTGTAGAGAGCTGATGTACAAGTGGACCTGTTGTTGTGATAACCTAGATTTTTGAGTTTTAATAACTAATACACTATTGAAGAACCAAGCATTCTATGTAGATGAAAAATACCAAATTGAGGAATTGGTAATTCAATCATGGATTCCTTCACCCAAGTTAGGTGTTTTGAGATAGAATAGAGGACTATGATACCTAATTAAATTTAATTGTGAATGAATACCCTTACTTATGATTATTGAAGAACTAAGTTATATGACCAAATGTTAGAATTTTGGGGTCATATTTCATGATATAGGGTTTTGTTTAATGGAGAACCCACGACTCAAATTTCATGGGATTTTGGTTAACCATTTGAGAGATATATGAATTTGAACTAATGAATAATGGTTCATTGATTTTAGGTCTAAGTTTAATTCTATATGATGTATTACGAAGGCTTAGCTGAAAATTTGATGGAGAGCCCATCGTCACCTAACTCCGAAAAGAAAGGAGATGATGGCCTTTTTCTTGAAACTGGCGGAGGTGCCATGATGAGAAACCTGGGGGTATTGACCTAATCTGTTGAATCCACCATGTTTTTAGGATCTCAGTGAACATTCCCGAGAAGGGTGGCAATTAGAATGGAGATATCAACCTTCCCCTCCTATATGTCATTCTGTACTGTGTTTAACAACAGCTAATCCCAGGACCTTCGGCACACCACAATCTTTTACCCAGCCCTCACTCAAACTTTTGGGAGGTTAGAGCAGAGAGATTTATCCCTCTCCATTCCTTCTTATCAACTATTAGACACAGGCGAGAGGAATGAATGAAAGTAGATATTTGAGGGTTTTGAAAGAGTTTCCATAGGCTAGAGAGGTATAACAACCAGGAGAACCCTGGGTTGTATCCATTGGCAGACCGGAGAACTTCCTCATGACTTACAAGCCAAACCTCTAGCAGGTCAGAGACCCAAACTGGGAAGCCATCTCCGAGCACCTCCACCCCAATCCGGCGACGCCACCAATTTCATAATCACTCGCCGTATATCCTGTACGTGGCGGCGCCCAGCCTCAACCAGATCAACCTTGGGAGATGTTGTCCTCTATGCGGCCGTGTGCTTCACTGGAGCAGTGCTCGTCGGAGAAGGTCAGTGTGACCTCATACCACAAAAGTGTCTTCATCAATCTGCAACAGCGTGAGAAGGAAAGGAGGTGGGTCGAGGCCAGCCGCTACATGATTTCCATGCCGGAGATATGCCTGCTACGGCGGCGCCCAGGTTGGAGGAAGCAGCTCATAGCACCGGGTGTCGATCGGGGGAAATATCAAGCGGACGCAGATAGAAAGGAGAGAAGGAGGTCGAGTCCTCGCCGTGGTCAGCCTCGTGGGTTACGGCGGCAGCAGTTCAAGGCAGAGAATGGGGTCTGCAACAAAGTCTCACCGGAGGAGAACCCTCCATGGCTTCGGGCTCTCCGAGCCACACAGAGGCACAGCGGCGAGCTTGGAGGCTACATCCGCGGTGGCGGCTCTATGAGGAGGAGGTCTTGCTGGCCGACCATAGGCCCAGGAGAAGATCGACGGCGGCGGGCACTTGCTGGCGTCTCGCTGAGAACGTGTATGTGAGGGAGAGCGAGGAAGGGAAGGATCAGGCGGTCTAAGTTAGACCAGCAGTGAACCGAGCCCAGACCAGCATTGGACCGGCCGACCCAAAAGCTGAACCAGTCGGCCAACAAGTGAAGCTGCGCCCTCTTAGTGTACACGTGGCAGGCCCAGATTGGCCGTTTGAGGTAAAATCCCCAAAAGTTACTAGTTCTTCCAAAATTCATAGTAATTAGCCTGCCTATCAGAAAAATACAAATAAGGTACCGAAATTCTCAGAAAAATGTGTAGAACAACATAGAACAATAATATCAGGCTTTTGATCCACTAATAGCAATGATATCTTGTTAGTTGTAAAATACTTAGTCTATTAGTAATAAATAGCAAATGATGACATAAAATCATGAAAAAAATATCAGTAAGTCCACAATTATCTATAGAATGCATATGATGTCAGATATGGTCATGTTGATGCACGAAATCCTGTAATTTGATTAATATGGCTAATTAGGGCTAATGACTCTAAAGATAATGTATTAAATTCATACATGCTCTATAAATGATGAGATTTACAGAAAACCATCATATCTGTAACTGGAATATAATATATAAATTTGAGATCAGTTATATTCATAGAATTCATGTTATATGAAGATGACCCTTAATACATGGGTTGTAACCCTAAATTGAATAATGTATATAAACTAGGGTTAATATGTGCACAAAAAGGATATCGAACCTAATATTCAGATAGTGAACTGTAATATGGAAAATGACATCAGTATGATAAATATAAGGTACGAATACAAGTAATCATGAGAATAACATAATGACCTAAATAAACCCTAAAATGAACACGACTAGTGTTAAGATGATCAGAATCTGATGCTAGTACATGATTTTATAATTAATCAGGTGTTGACCAGATTATCTCGATGATCATGGATGTAAATAGGAATCTCTGAACTCAGGTACGTGGGTTTTATTAAGTATTAGACTAGTTTTCATGAATGCATAATGATATGATGTACTTTGGATGCTTGTGTTTGCATATAAATTCTTGGATGTGTATTAGTAGTATATGCTCCGCAAAATATTACAGAACATAAAATAATATAGATGGTTTGTAGCTACTAAGTGGATATATGCTCTCTCTCTCTCCCTCAATCCTCTCTCTCTCTCTCTTCCTCGAAATATAAGGTCGGCACTCGGTCCCCATAGCCCAAGGGGCGGGGAAAAATGAAGTGTGACATCTCTCTCTCCCCCCTCTGAATATAAGGTCGACACTCGGTCCTCATAGCCCAAGGGGCGGGGAAAAATGAAGTGTGACACCACTTAGTAGTACAAATGCATCAAAAGGCATCTAAAAATGTGTTTACCTGATTATCGCTTTAAATAATGTTTTCTTTTACTCTTTCTTTCTCAAGTTATTTCAATTATGCAAACATATTAGTATATATCTTTCTACCCACGTACACAACACCTTGTGTGTTGATTCGTTGTTTCACGTATTTTTTAGGTTCAGAGATAGCGTGGGATAAAAGACATGAAGTGAGCAGTGTTCAGGTTGTACCTATTGTCTAAGATCCTGTTAGCATACATGTTTAGACTTGTAGAATTTTCATTCAATATGTAACTGTAAATCATGTTGTAATAATTCATATTGTATAAATATACATGTGAATGTTGAGTATGTTATGGTTGTACGTTCATGTATGCGTATTATGCTTCCGCATCGCTTTCTGATATGATTGGATGATGTTTTCGGATTATGGGCTCTCATTCCCAATAGGGTTTGGAGAAATCAAAATATGGGGACGTCACAGTTGGTATCAGAGCATGAACAATAGCTACACCTAACAATTGCTCATCATGAAACATTAAACCTAAATCTCACCTTTCACCTTAAACCTTAGAAACTTAGTAAGTTGTTCTATAGGAATAAGGTTTGACCTAGCCTCTAGGTTAGAACCTAGATGTTCGAGAACTTGGTTTCGATAAGTGCCTGAAACCCTTTGCATACAGAGCTCATATGTATTGGGTAGCTACACTAGTCTACATCTCGTTCTCACCATTTCACTAGGTTACATGACACCAGACTATCTACTGTGTGTTGGACACTCGAGTTTGCTGGTTTGGTTTTGTTTCCCAATCAGCTCGCACCTCGACAGTTTTCTCTGACGCCTTCTTTCTCGGAGAAAAACTATATAATATTTTATTAGATATATGTAAATATAAAAATGTGTCCATCACACAGGAGAGTAGTGGGTGTTCATGCAACCTAAGTGAAAGGGAGTGACATCAGTCTAGAAGAGAGAGTAGTCTAGATTAGATGTCTAGAGTCATATCAATATATGTGATACACAATGTAGATGATAGAATGGTAGTTGATATAAGCATGGATGATCTTATTTAAGTTCTACCTCTAATGATATAAGTTGCTTTATAAGGATTTAAGTTGTATATGACCTGAATCCAATTTTGAAGAATCTAAGCTAAGTCCTGATAATGAATGTGCATCCTCTTTTCTTATTTAAGATGAGCTAAGTTAAAATATGGTTGAATATGCATGAGCCTCAAGCTCTTTTACAAAGGAGGACCCTCAGTGTTAGGACAAGATATGTGGTGAACTCCAGAGAGGGTGAGATCCACAAGGAGAGGGTCATAGGACCTACCCTACAATATATGAAAATATGAGATATATGTGATATGATGTGTCTTAAGCTGGGTTACTCCTGAGTAGATGAGTTGTGTCCTTATGCATGATTCAAATCTATATATGAGAATTGGGTAAAATAAAAAGATGGGTAGATGACCCATATGATAAAGTCAATTCTTTGGCTGAGTTAGGTCCTAGCTGGAGTGACATATTTTGTGAATCTCATCATTAGTTGCAAGTGAGGTAATATATGAACTCTAGTTACGAGAGTATGATGCTTTGTGCAAAAGATACTCAAAATACATGTTCTCCCTTCTTCTTCTCTTTCTTAATATATGATGATAGAAACCACACTTGAGATATATAGATGATTTATATATGAGGAGTCACTCGTATAAGCTTGACCTATTCTATATTTCCCCCCTATATCATACATGTAGTACCCAAGATTGAAATCGTGATAAATTTTATTTTAAAATATTATCTTCCCCTTCATATGAAACATAAAAGATATGATGCTGAGATCATGGGATAAACTTAGTATATTCTCTTTTTCCCTTCACATAATATATGAAAAAAAAATTGAACTCATGAACTTGATATAAAGATATTTTTAGATCATAGGATATATGATCAGAAATATAGTTCGTAACTTTGATCCTTCTCAATGTATGCTTCTATGTTGAGTATGAATATCACACGATAGGGTGAAACCATAATGGTCAAGCATGTTATGTAAGCCCTTCTTATGTAGAAAAATCCTAATATCAAGGATTAAGATAAATCTCCTCTAATGCTGAAATCATTGTAAGATGTTGATCATAAAACATATTAATGATGTTAGATTTGAATGATCTGAATATCATGGGTAATAAATGAATTTCCTCCTACACATTAAAAGTATGAACAAAACATGTACCCTTAGAGGTGATGTAATCCTGGGATATCATAATGTCATGTTGTGGTTAAGTGATGCTTCCATATATATACAAGGTGGGGTGGACAAACCCAAGAATCTCTAGACCCTAAGCTGACAACTTAGAGTGCATACAACTATGGTGGTCTTAGAAACTAAGCAATGACGATGTATATGCAGTTGAACTCCTAAATAGCCTTTTAAGAATGAGATTAGTTGAATTTCGAGGACGAAATTCCATCTAAGGTGGGGAGAATGTGATAACCTAGATTTTTGAATTTTAATAACTAATACACTATTGAAGAACCAAGCATTCTATGTAGATGAAAAATACCAAATTGAGGAATTGGTAATTCAATCATGGATTCCTTCACCCAAGTTAGGTGTTTTGAGATAGAATAGAGGACTATGATACCTAATTAAATTTAATTGTGAATGAATACCCTTACTTATGATTATTGAAGAACTAAGTTATATGACCAAATGTTAGAATTTTGGGGTCATATTTCATGATACAGGGTTTTGTTTAATGGAGAACCCACAACTCAAATTTCATGGGATTTTGGTTAACCATTTGAGAGATATATGAATTTGAACTAATGAATAATGGTTCATTGATTTTAGGTCTAAGTTTAATTCTATATGATGTATTACGAAGGCTTAGCTGAAAATTTGATGGAGATCCCATCGTCACCTAACTCCGAAAAGAAAGGAGATGATGGCCTTTTTCTTGAAACTGGCGGAGGTGCCATGATGAGAAACCTGGGGGTATTGACCTAATCTGTTGAATCCACCATGTTTTTAGGATCTCAGTGAACATTCCCGAGAAGGGTGGCAATTAGAATGGAGATATCAACCTTCCCCTCCTATATGTCATTCTGTACTGCGTTTAACAACAGCTAATCCCAGGACCTTCGGCACACCACAATCTTTTACCCAGCCCTCACTCAAACTTTTGGGAGGTTAGAGCAGAGAGATTTATCCCTCTCCATTCCTTCTTATCAACTATTAGACACAGGCGAGAGGAATGAATGAAAGTAGATATTTGAGGGTTTTGAAAGAGTTTCCATAGGCTAGAGAGGTATAACAACCAGGAGAACCCTGGGTTGTATCCATTGGCAGACCGGAGAACTTCCTCATGACTTACAAGCCAAACCTCTAGCAGGTCAGAGACCCAAACTGGGAAGCCATCTCCGAGCACCTCCACCCCAATCCGGCGACGCCACCAATTTCATAATCGCTCGTCGTATATCCTGTACGTGGCGGCGCCCAGCCTCAACCAGATCAACCTTGGGAGATGCTGTCCTCTATGCGGCCGTGTGCTTCACTGGAGCAGTGCTCGTCGGAGAAGGTCAGTGTGACCTCATACCACAAAAGTGTCTTCATCAATCTGCAACAGCGTGAGAAGGAAAGGAGGTGGGTCGAGGCCAGCCGCTACATGATTTCCATGCCGGAGATATGCCTGCTACGGCGGCGCCCAGGTTGGAGGAAGCAGCTCATAGCAGCGGGTGTCGATCGGGGAAAATATCAAGCGGACACAGATAGAAAGGAGAGAAGGAGGTCGAGTCCTCGCCGTGGTCAGCCTCGTGGGTTACGGCGGCAGCAGTTCAAGGCAGAGAATGGGGTCTGCAACAAAGTCTCACCGGAGGAGAACCCTCCACAGCTTCGGGCTCTCTGAGCCACACGGAGGCACAGCGGCGAGCTTGGAGGCTACATCCGCAGTGGCGGCTCCGTGAGGAGGAGGTCTTGCTGGCCGACCATAGGCCCAGGAGAAGATCGACGGCGGCGGGCACTTGCTGGCGTCTCGCTGAGAACGTGTATGTGAGGGAGAGCGAGGAAGGGAAGGACCAGGCGGTCTAAGTTAGACCAGCAGTGAACTGAGCCCAGACCAGCATTGGACCGGCCGACCCAAAAGCTGAACCAGGCGGCCAACAAGTGAAGCTGCGCCCTCTTAGTGTACACGTGGCAGGCCCAGATTGGCCGTTTGAGGTAAAATCCCCAAAAGTTACTAGTTCTTCCAAAATTCATAGTAATTAGCCTGCCTATCAGAAAAATACAAATAAGGTACCGAAATTCTCAGAAAAATGTTTAGAATAACATAGAACAATAATATCAGGCTTTTGATCCACTAATAGCAATGATATCTTGTTAGTTGTAAAATACTTAGTCTATTAGTAATAAATAGCAAATGATGACATAAAATCATGAAAAAAATATCAGTAAGTCCACAATTATCTATAGAATGCATATGATGTCAGATATGGTCATGTTGATGCACGAAATCCTGTAATTTGATTAATATGGCTAATTAGGGCTAATGACTCTAAAGATAATGTATTAAATTCATACATGCTCTATAAATGATGAGATTTACAGAAAACCATCATATCTGTAACTGGAATATAATATATAAATTTGAGATCAGTTATATTCATAGAATTCATGTTATATGAAGATGACCCTTAATACATGGGTTGTAACCCTAAATTGAATAATGTATATAAACTAGGGTTAATATGTGCACAAAAAGGATATCGAACCTAATATTCAGATAGTGAACTGTAATATGGAAAATGACATCAGTATGATAAATATAAGGTAGGAATACAAGTAATCATGAGAATAACATAATGACCTAAATAAACCCTAAAATGAACACGACTAGTGTTAAGATGATCAGAATCTGATGCTAGTACATGATTTTATTATTAATCAGGTGTTGACCAGATTATCTCGATGATCATGGATGTAAATAGGAATATCTGAACTCAGGTACGTGGGTTTTATTAAGTATAAGACTAGTTTTCATGAATGCATAATGATATGATGTACTTTGGATGCTTGTGTTTGCATATAAATTCTTGGATGTGTATTAGTAGTATATGCTCCGCAAAATATTACAGAACATAAAAGAATATAGATGGTTTGTAGCTACTAAGTGGATATATGCTCTCTCTCTCTCCCTCAATCCTCTCTCTCTCTCTTCCTCGAAATATAAGGTCGGCACTCGGTCCCCATAGCCCAAGGGGCGGGGAAAAATGAAGTGCGACATCTCTCTCTCTCTCCCCTCTGAATATAAGGTCGACACTCGGTCCTCATAGCCCAAGGGGTGGGGAAAAATGAAGTGTGACACCACTTAGTAGTACAAATGCATCAAAAGGCATCTAAAAATGTGTTTACCTGATTATCGCTTTAAATAATGTTTTCTTTTACTCTTTCTTTCTCAAGTTATTTCAATTATGCAAACATATTAGTATGTATCTTTCTACCCACGTACACAACACCTTGTGTGTTGATTCGTTATTTCACGTATGTTTTAGGTTCAGAGATAGTGTGGGATAAAAGACATGAAGTGAGCAGTGTTCAGGTTGTACCTATTGTCTAAGATCCTGTTAGCATACATGTTTAGACTTGTAGAATTTTCATTCAATATGTAACTGTAAATCATGTTGTAATAATTCATATTGTATAAATATACATGTGAATGTTGAGTATGTTATGGTTGTACGTTCATGTATGCGTATTATGCTTCCGCATCGCTTTCTGATATGATAGGATGATGTTTTTGGATTATGGGCTCTCATTCCCAATATGGTTTGGAGAAATCAAAATCTGGGGACGTCACAGTTGTCTTAAGATCCTATAGTTTAGAGGTAGTACACGTATATGTATAAGTTTGTTGTTCAATATGTAATATAAAATGTTGTAATAATTTATATTGTAATTATATGTTGAATGGTGAACATGCGTGTATGGTTTTATTATTGTTCATGTGCATGTTCTACTGATTGTTTCCTTATGACTTCCTCTAATTTTCTTCTTCTTAGCCTAGTGTGGGGTGTTTAAATTGGGATTCTCACTGAGGTGAGGTTTCAATTTGGACATCACACATCAGATTAAGTTTTAGAAAATTCGGGGACATCACACATAAGATGTCATGCTAAACCTACGAGGTCTCGTATTGACCGAGATAAGGTGAGGTCTTGACAGTCAGCTCTGCCATTGACCTTGTATGGTATTGATTTCGACTTACTAGTGGTCGGTTGGAGAATGAGTGGTATATCTCAACTCCTTTGGGCATAAGTATGAATGTGAACATGTAATAATTTGTGTAGTGTATTTGTTTAATGATTGAATATGGAATCATTAGTTGATGCCTTATCATTTTCATACATATTAGTAGAAAGATGTTATACATGTTCTTCATATTTCTTTTAAGGAAAAAGATGATATAGATATGTTATCAATATATCTGCTTTGCACTTAAAAATACAACTGTTAAACAAATGTATTATCTTCTGTTCAGTTTCATATTATTTTATATGATAATAATACTATTGGCAGAGAGTTATATCTCTCGGTGGGACAATAGTCTCACCCCATGGGATCCACAATTTTCAGGTGGACGTAGATGAGGGACTAGGAACCATACTGTAGAAGAAGGATCATATCAGCAAGGACACTGTCTGTCAAGGGTTTTGTAGATAGAAGTATATGTGTCGTCTTTGTACTCTCACGTCCTTGGGAGATAGTTCTTAGTGGTTTTTACAAATGACTTGAGATTTTGGTTTGCTTATCTTGAAGTTTTTATGTTGCTATTTTATATATTCGAGTAAAGCAACTTGTAGTTGTTATCCTCGTGAAGAGACAAGGCACTGAATGTACAATACGAACCATGTGTATATAAGGCTTTGGTTATTTATGTAAGAGTTTACTGGAAAAGTACCTATGTGCGAAATGGTTTTAATTTTTAGTGATTTATGTTAATTCCATGATTTTACTGGTGATGGTTTGATTTATAATTGTTACAAAGTTTTGGTTTCAGAGCCTAAGGTTCCCTGAGTCTACAGAGACATAGGATTAAGTTTGTTGAGTCTGTTCTAGTATCCTCCAGTATATCTTATAGTAAATTCTTCTCATACAGGAGAAGAAGAAAGATAAAAGATGGCTGGAGCACACAAAGAACATGCTACTGAGAGCAGTGTTGCTGCACTAGGAGGTGGTGGGAGGGATCAGGCTAGAGAACAACTAGTGCCTGGGAATCCCCAGCTTGACCAGACTCTGTTAGAGAACCCAGCATTTCATGTTCTTTTCAGACATATCATGAATACAATGACGCACATGGCTGACTGGATACCAACACCAGCCCCTAGGACATCAGGGTCTAGTGAGAGACATGGATATGGTAAGACTTTTGAATGGTTGTGTCAGGTAGGAGCCACTGAATATGATGGCACAACTAACCCAGTACATGCATATTCATGGCATACTGAGATAGAGAAAGCCTTTAAGATTCTTGATATCCCAGAAGCTGATAAGGTTAAGCATGTTGTATATCCTCTGAAGGGAAGTGTTGGCCATTGGTGGGCCATCGAAGAAGAGAAAAGACGGGGTGTTGAGGTCGGATGGTAGGAATTTTGGAAAGAGTTTGTCAATAGATACTTTCCCAAGACTTATCTTGATGAGAATATCTCATAGTTTGAGCGGATTATACAGGGATCGATGAAGGTTAGCGAGTATGAAGCTAAGTTTATGGAGCTTCTATGGTTTTGTCCGCACATGGCCACCATAGATGAGGAGAGAATTTGGCATTTCGATATGGGTCTAAACGTTGAATTAACCACACATGTATCTACTTTAGAGAATACAGAGAGGTTTTCCAACTTTGTGGAGTCAGTTAGACAGATAGAGCAGTTTGTGATAGAGAAATGAGAGGCAAACAATAGGAAATCACATGCACAGTTTTAGACCTAGAGGTTTGGTAGTTTTAAGAAACCAAGGTTTATTGCACCCAGGGAACCACAAAGGTTCAATACTCAGAGACAGTGGATGTCTAGCCAAGGTAGAGCTCGTAGTTTTACTTAAGCTGGGAAAAGGATATGTTGTTTTCTATGATGCTTCTAAGAATGGTCTAGGTTGTGTGTTGATGCAGAGTGATCATGTAGTTTCTTTTGCTTCTTGAAAGCTCAAGAAATATGAGGAGAATCATCCAACACATGATCTAGAACAAGCTGCAGTGGTTCATGTGCTAAAAAT
Source organism: Alisma plantago-aquatica (assembly GCA_963693085.1). NCBI lineage: Eukaryota > Viridiplantae > Streptophyta > Magnoliopsida > Alismatales > Alismataceae > Alisma > Alisma plantago-aquatica. The sequence continues at coordinate 1,423,557,503 of OY856409.1, forward strand.
CTAGAGGCATTATCTCTATGGAGAGACGTGCCAGATCTTCACAGATCATAAGAACTTAAAATACATCTTCTCTCAGTATGAGATGAATATGAGACAACATTGCTGGATGGAGGTAATCAAGGACTACAATTGTACAATTGATTATCATCTAGGAAAAGCCAATGTAGTGGTTGATGCACTCAGTAGAAAATCTTCATCTTCACCCTCAAATAATGCACAATTGAATTCTTTAGTATGTTGTTAGAAGTATCTTTGTGAGCGGGGTTATTAGCTAAAATGCATGTGAAACCCACTCTGAAAGAACAGATCAAAGAAGCACAACATGTTGATATTTTGATTTAGAAAGATTAAGCCAGAGTTGGGCAGTGAGAAATAAGATGGTTTCCATGAGTCAAAAGATGGCTTAGTTTGTTACCATGATAGGATGATAGTTCCTAACAGTAATAGCTTACACCAACATAGATACATATTCTTCAACTACTAGGATATAAGAGAGCATACGAGAAGGGAAATGGACACATATAGTCTACACCCACACAACAAAAATTGTTTCTTCCTGCCACATCCAAAAAGACGTCTCATCTTTCTTGGAGATGTTGTTTGTCACATGGTACTGGCCACATAATAGTAAGAAAGTGTGGACTTCCTTGAAGATATCCTCCATAAGGAATCAACACATTTAAGAACTTTAAGGGTGATCTTTTAGGAGCTCAAATGGCTTCCAATATGATAGAAAGGGAAATGCTCTAGGAGTAAGAGGTGCTTCCTCCTAGGGAATGCAATAGACATAGAGGATGTCTATGAAGGGGTGGGATAGGTACAACTCATACCAGTAATATTTTTGTATGTCATGCATAAACTTCTTATGAATGTTATTGGTATACTTAGTATTTAGAATGCCAGTTGCAAGATAACTGATAAAATATACATATCATGGAGTGTCTACATAGAGTTCCATCCATTAATTCTTAGAAACTGAGCCATTTATTGGAACAACATTCATTTTCTATATGTGAATGTGGCTCAAGTGATAGGAAACTACATTCTTACTACCCTTATTGGAAGGTTTTGAGGTTGAGATCATGTATAAGAAGAATCAATCTGATCAGTCTGTGATTTGCATCCTTTTTCTCTATTAAATATTGTATAGATGTATGCTTAGTATAAATGATGACAAGGGAGTCCACAAGATACAAATTGAACTTATCAAAGGCATAAACAACATATATAAGGTCCTTTTTGGTGGTAACATAATTTATTTGTACTTCATGTAGAGTCTTATAGACGCAATAGATAACATGTTGATTTGGTCATCATACTACCCTAGAAGAACTCCCACAATGTAAGCATAAGGAAGAAACCAATCAGTAACTACCAATGATGGGTTTTGAAGTAAGATTTTTCTTCTAGTTATTTAATCTCTTCATACAATATGCATATAAATGGTACTTAAGAAATTTCATTGGGAGATCCATTAGCAACTTTGCAATAGTATCATATCCCCAAATGAATCTTATGTAATACACTACATGGCCTAGGAAGACCCTAATCACTTTGATGATGGATTGAGGTGGAACATTTAAACATCTATATTTTTTGTGTCCACTTCAATTCCAATTCCATTGACCCCACATCCCATCTTATTTCTTCCTTGACCAAGAAGGGGTATTTTCCCAATGGATCACTTCCAATAACTAGGTAGAGGTGTCGTAATCATGTGTCAAAGAATCACCATAGATAGAAAATTCATCCATAAGAACCTCTATAATTTTATTAGTCAAGATAGAGAAAACTCTTCCATGAACTGCTGAGAAGTGGTTGGTTCTTGCAAACCCAAAAGGAATTTGTTAGAATGTGTATGTTATGAACATGGAAAGAAAAGACTTCTTATCTTCAACATATAATGGGTTGGCTAATAGAACCATCAATAGATGTCCATGTAGCATTAGTCCTCCTACTATGCAAGTTGATCTAAAATTTTATCTAGAGAGGTAGAGGGAAGTTATCCTTCTACGTTTACTACACAAACTCCAACCTATGATTGTCCATGTGAGGAAAAGCTCATTATTTTCCTTCGATACTATAATGGTGCCTCTATTTATTGGAACAACATGTACACAACTCAGACATGGTGACATAGAGATAGGATAGATGATTTCTAAAATCAGAAACATGATGACTTATGGGGAGCTACTTCCTTGTTGTTTAGATTCAATCAATGTTTACGATCTACTTTTTAATCATCCACCATATAAATCTAGTGCATTCAAAGTGCTTATCTCAGCCATGTTAAGTCAGCCATCTTGTACCCCCAAAGCCTTTTGTCATTTTCTTAGCTTAGTCAAAAGCTTGTCATATTTCTCAACCATCTGTTCCATTTAATTATCATGGTAAAGACTTCCTTGTCATTAACGAACATTAACCTCTTGGCAAGGATTGCATCTTAGGTGTTGTTTATGCATTAAATTATTCCTCAATGATAGATATAGCCTTCAATTTACTAAAAATAACCTATGGGTCATCTACAATAGAATCTAAGTGAGTAAGTAAGTGATCCGCTTGGTCATTTATGAAAATATAAGTATGTGGATAAATAATGGCTTCTCTAGAGGTTTATCCAACAATGGTGTTTCCTAACTAACACTGACATCTTGTAAAATGCATCAAACAAAAATACCCCCTCATGTACATTTGTTCACATCAAACTGTATAATACCCTAAGCTCAAGTGATTATTTTCCTCACCTCAAAATCAAACTCTCCACCTCAACATCAATCAATGCTCTAATTTTCACTAAAAATAGGAGGTTGTAAATGAAAGGATACCTAAGGTCCTCCCTAATATCGATTCTAATAAAATAATTATGAAACATAGGAATCCCTCTCTACTCTCATTGGAACATCCTCTAATATTCCTTCTAGTGTGATCATAGGAGAGTTTGAACATAATTTGTGAGACATGACATGGATTCTATTCCCAAGATATTTTATTCCCTTCATATAGGTAAAATCCCCAATGAAATAAATTATCCAAAAGGTACCGAGGTCTTTTCTCTTTCAACATATTCTTCTTAGATATTACACATTATTCTATCCAGTTTGTTTCCCTCATGTTCCTTAGTTGTGTATTTCCTTTGAATAGTGTCTCATGATACTTGGACCATTATGGTATTTAGATAAGGTATCAAGGAAAGGAATATCACATGGAGCTTCTTAATTACCTCCTTGAACTTCATGAACTGTGTGCCCAATTTTTTCTATGAAATATGGATCTCCTAAGGATGAGTTTTGTATGTTTTCTGGCATGACTAGAATATGGTGTGTATCATCTATAATTATTGTACCATAAACCTATATCTTTATTACACTATCAAACACAATATCTTATGCCATTGTGTCCTATGTTTGTGGATGTGTAATGACCACGAAATCATTGTATGTACCAATCATTGTTGGTCATATATGTGCAACCAATTCTCTAGAAAGGTCTTCCCTAGATGTGTAGCTATGACTTTTGATTACTCTTGATGGTTAGTAATATTTTTGGTTTCCCTTAAAAACCACCCATGGATGGGCGATTGAAGTTGGTAAGCTATGACATATGTGTGTCCATGGGTTTTGTGTGAGCCATTAGATTTGCATTGACAATCCTTTGTCTTGAAGATTTTTCTCTACAATTTCAAAATTGTATTAATTGATGAAAATTAACTGCTCTATTCATTATTTTGTATCCCCTATGGCTCTTAATTGAGATTTGAAAACTATTTTTCTCAATTTTTTTTTCTATTTCAGTCATTCTTGTATTGGGTTTGAATTTCAATTTCCTAGTGTTATTTTGTTAAAAATTGGGAGGACCATAAATTTGTTTATTGTCTTATCCCTGTTGAGTTATTGGGATTTCTGTGCACCTACAAATTTACCATGCTCAAATTCTAAGTGATTTTTTGTGTGGCCTAGGTTGAAATACTTTTTTCCAAGAATTCTATTAATGGAGTTATAGTCCTCTATTTGGTTGTTGTCATAAAGGAGTTTGCATTTGAAGGAAAAGTGGTCTACAATTTTATAAACCTCACATATTTGGTTAGCCACTTTCACTTGATCAAGACCTTGACTCCTTCTTTCATAATTGTTGAAGGATGTCTTTAGGATCTGTTGTTTTAATGTAAGAATCTTTGAGGATTCATCAAAAGATTTTATTTATAAAGTAACTTTTACCATGGAAACTTTAAGCACACATTCTTGTATAAATTTACCCCAATTATCTTGGTTCTTAGCCCCACATCTCTTGACTATCTATGCAATATCAATCTCTATTACCTCATAAGAGTTACTTTAGATGAGGAATAAATAAATTTCTTTGTATCATCATATACCATTCATAGGAAATCTATACTATATGCACTTAGGTTATTCCAAATTGAGAACATCAAAAGAGGAGTTTTATCTTTCCCATGCTTCATCCAGTCACTCACTAGGGACAATTATAAATGGTATAAATTGTCACTTGATCTGGTAAGTCAGGGAAGGTGGGTAGAATTATACCAAGAATTTTTATTTATGACCCTTCCCATGTGGTGATGTTCTTCCCTTGTAAGGAATTTTACCAACAATGGGAGCTTTATAAAGGAGTATTTGAAAAGACACAACTTGATAATGTCTTCCGACATGCTTGGATATTTGCAAAGGCACAAAAGGTTGTGAATTTATGCAATGGTACTGAAAGTTTTCCCCTTTATTACCTATGAAGATGTTTCTCTATGTCGTCTGCACACATTGTGTCCATATTTCAAATTGTTGTGATGTGATATCTAGTGAAACTATAGGATGGTGAACATCTATAGCTTTTAGGATATAGAAGTCCCCAAGATACTTTCTCTTCTCAACCTCTAGAGTTGTTTCATGGAATGTTTAGATTTTGTCCTATATTATTTTCTTGCTTTCTTAGATTCTATCCTATATTATTATCTTAGATTCCTACAAAACTCTATCTTTCTATGCACAAAAAGATACATCCACAAGAGTTGAATTTCACTCTCATCCATTTTCTATATGTTCTATTTATTCCTGTCATGGAAGGTTTTCTCTATCATTTTTTGAAAACTTTATTAAGAGTCAACACTAGAGGAGTGTTAGATGATTAAATATTAAACATGCTATTTATAATTAACTATAAGTCAAATGGAAAAAGTTGATATGTGACTTAAGAAGATATGTAGCATTGTCTACTGTAAAGTAAAATTCCAAATCAATACTCATTAAAATAGATTTAGTTGTATGATCACATTGTCCGTAGAAACGACACCAAAGGTGTGGATACTTGTGTACCCTCAAATTCACTAGGATATGAAATGCCAATTTACCTCAAGAAATTAATACAACTAATGCCTCCTGTAGGAGGATGAGTCTTATCATACTATAGATTTATGGTCAAATCTCAAAGGACAAACTTTTAATATAATTTCTAGTAGTATATAGCTCAAGTCAAGACTAGTACACAATTCCATAAGTAGATTGGATGATTATACTAATTGGAACTAAAGAAAAAGTTGAATTAAAAAGAAGGTTGATTAATAATGGATAGACACTAGGGTGGAATCATGTTTCATCGCCATGAATTGCATTCACTTAATCCCATTGAATCACTTATTATAAGGATATTATATTGGAGACAAACAATTTTCAATCCTCATGACTCGAGGAAATTGCAATGATGGATATCACTCTAGGCTCATTATCGTGTTACCTCTGTATCATAAACATATCATGCCAAAGACCACCCTTACATTCACATTTAAGGAAAACTAAAACTATTTTATATTCTAATTCTAGGATTTAATTCTCTAGGCTAACAGTTATAATAAACATGTAATAGGGTGATTAATCCATTTAACATGAAATAAATGATGAATTATAAATCATAATGGTCCATACACGAAGTAAATTATGAAATAAGATCATGAAATATGGGTAGCGGGGTTGAACCCCACACCCAGTGATGAACTACTCACTCCTCATGGTGACATCAATGAAAATAAAGAAGGAAGAAGATGAAATCATTTTCATGACATAAGATTAAATTTGGTGTAACAAAGCCTCCAACTCACCCTCCCGTACTTGTTCCTCTTCCATGACTCAGTTTGATCTTATGAGGAGTGGTATATGGTTGATAACAATTGCAAAAGATATATTGACTATTTTCAGTCATGGAGGATGGTGTATGTCAATGGAGGAATAAGTAAATTGTTGAAGGTTCAAACACCATGCAGCATGCCTCTCTCGAAGCCAAAAAGTTGAGACTTTGGTAAAGATGATTTGATATAGATGGTCCCTTTTGGGTCTTGAGTGCATGGTACATTCCTCTAGGCTATTTGAATCCCCTTTTGCATGGAGGTATTATGCCTTTATATATAGGAGCAACATAATCATTACTATAATGTTATCTGACAATGCTTATGAGGTGTGCTAAAGGCATGTGTCATGTGAGTGAGTCGCAGAGGGTGCCTTTGTTGTGATAACTATAGATGGCCTCAATCAGTATCTATTAAGAGTTGTAGGAACGCGTATGGGTGGATGTTGGCCATCCATTGATTGGTTGGAATGTTTTATTTAGCCTTTCATTGTGTTACTTATAGTCCAGAGGCCCATGGAGGTTGTCAATAGCTTCTAGAGGGTGGTTATTAAGGGTGATAAGGCTCAATAGTGCATGTGATTTGATAAGCATATTTAGTTCTTATGACATCCTTTCATAGCTTGTGTCTCAACAGGAATCTACCACATGAGTGTCATTAGTTTTAGAGAAGCCCTTAACTTCCACCCCCATTATCGATGTATTGTCAATAGCTAGGTCCCTCTATGTTGTTAGGATCCTATATGTGCCAAGGAGTCTTGATGGGCCTGGGATAGGCTTATCTAGCTTGTTGTCTGTTGGCCAAGCCTCATTATCATTATTGTCAATGTAATCCATCATGGTCTTGCGTAACTCCTTTATTATAAAGAAAGGAATCCCTATTAGAAATACCATTTAAAATTGATGTACTTATTAAATGGATATATTACCAAAATGAGATCCAATTTCAATTGGAAAATGAAATGAAAATATGATTAGTATTTACTCATCAATAATATAGGTGAAACTTAAGTTTTTGGGTTCATAGTAAGCATAGTAGTCAAAAGAGAAGATAAACATCATCCAAAAACTATTAAAAGCAGCCCATGCTAGATGGAAGTCATAATTAATAATCACATGAGGCCACCTAAGTTCAAGGTTGGAAATGAAGCTTTATCTGAAAGTTTCACCTTGTAATGGTGTTTTGATGTTTTGTAATAAGGGTAAGATTTTTCCAAGGTTTATTCTACCTTATCCTATCAACGTCTTGAAATAATGGCCTACAAATTGGAGTTGCCTCCAAAGTTGAGAAGATTGCATGATATTTTTCATGTTTCCATACTAAGAAAGTGCCACTCCAATACAAAATAGATGTTACATCTGGTTGACGTATACTTGAAAGAAGATGTTCTATAATAGGATGGACCGGCTAAGATCTTGTATAAGTAGCTAAATTTGAGGAGGAAGGTTATAACCTTAGCATTATCTCTCATCTACATGGCATTGAGGAGGTCACTAGGGAGATGGAGGAAGAGATAAGTTAGTTGTTCTAATATATTTTAATGGGTTTGAGGGTGAAATCTTAATTGAAGGGGAGAGTTGTGAGGACCTAAGTCTATATTTGTTTTTTTTAATTAGCATGAATCCCAATAATTCATATGATTTATTGGAATTCATTTTAAATAAATTTGAAATCATGTCATGTAGTAATTCACACATATGTAATAAATGATGAGGAAAATTTATGTTTTCAGTTTTTGGTTGAATGGGTTTTTTTAATATTGTGGAATTACAAAATAATGTACCTTGCATGTTGCATTGATACATTTGATCAATTAATTCAAGGTGGTTCCATAGCTTGGTTGTTTTTGATATTTTAGAGGCTTGCTTCAACCTTTTTGGGTAGGTCAAAGTATCTCATGTTAGGTGCTTCAACACGGAGGTCAATTCTTTCTTGATCTACAGTTGATTACCTTTTATATTAATGGGGGGTTGAAGCAAGTTTGTTGGTGGTCAATGCGGTTTGTGAGGGGGTTTAATTTGGTGGTTTTTGGTTTCTTTGACTGGTATTTTAGGTTGATTTGTGACCATAACATGTCGATTCATGCTTTTTGAGGTTGAATGTGGTGGTGTTTAGTTCTTCAACCATGTTTTTAGGTTAAAGAGGGGCTTTTGAGTCAATGTGGAGATCAAAGTCGTATGTATATCGTATGAAATATAGTTTTCCATTAGCCATATATATATATATATATATATATATATATATATATATATATATATATATATATATATATATATATATATATATATATATATATATATATAAAGAGAGAGCGAGAGAGAGTCATGCTAGAATACACTCGAGTGTACAGATTGCACGGATACACTCAAGTTTGTTTGCATATCAACACTATTTTTTTTGTAAAATGTAGACCATTGATCTTCATTGTCATACTAAAATCGATGTACAAAACTAATTTGAAATACATAATTTTTGTGGCATTTATAACATGACCTATAAATGCCCAAATGTGCTCAAATTTGGTATATGAGCTATTCCCAAGATGTTTAAGAAGATCAACTGATTAGATTTTTAGAAAAAATATTGCATCATGAAAACCTACTTAAGTGTATTCTGCTCTGAATACACTCGCGTATATTCTAGCCAGACTCTCTCTCTCTCTCTCTGTATATATATATATATATATATATATATATATTTATATATATATATATATATATTTATATATATATATTTATTTATAAATACATAAACACACACATATACATATACATACATACATACATAATAATAGCCCACACACCGGCAAGGGAATAGCCCGGTTGGCGAATTTCGCTGGTCCCCAATGAAGGGACCCATGTTCGAAACCACACGGAGAAGCATCTCTTGATTTATCACCCTCCTGGTCGTCCGGCCTCCGCCACGGGTTATGGGAGAGGGGGAGAGAAATCTTTCTCTCTTGATCCCATAATAATAGCCCACATGTGACCATCCCCTAGGGATCCAGTGACCGATGAAGTGATCTAAGCCCAGGCATGGCACCCACATCAGTTACCACTCCAGTTGCGGGCATCCACCCCCATTCGTACCCTATGCACACCACCCCACCACCACCCACAACTACGACAAACCCATCGGCGTCGATCAGCACTGCGAAGAAGAACGGGAAGGCGATCCCTAACCCTAAGTCACATGATGAGGGGGAGAGGGAAGAGGCTCATCAACATCAGCGGGTGCAATTGATCAGGGCAACCAGGGAGGTTCTAGGCGAGCATGGACTCAAGTCCTAAAACAACTGCCCACATGGAGCGACAAGGAGGAGAGGTTCCCACCTCCAAGGCGTGAGGAGGGTCGAGTCCTCATGGATCTGGACATTGGAGAGTTTGATCGAATGAAAAATGTATGGGAATTCACAAATCTTATGTACGTGATTGGTAGGAGACCTTATTATCAACATCTCAATGCTTGGATTCATCATGTGTGGGCACCAAAGGGATCATACGAACTTTTGTCATGTAAAAAAGGGTTCTTCCTAGTGAGTTTCTCTAATGCAGAAGACAAGAAGGGGGTGCTCAATTTGGTCTGAGATGGTTTGACGGCCAGATAGTGATCACCAAGGACTATAAGTATGGAGATGAGATGCCTCATGATGCTTTGGCCACCATACCGGTGTGGGTTTCTATGAAGTGTTTTGTAAGATCCTGGATGTACAAGGCGGATGGCACCATTGTCACTAGAGTGGGCGAGGTCCTCCACATAGACGAGCGTTCGCTGTCTAAAGATACGGAAAGGGTCTTGGTTGAGTTGAATGTTGAAGAGGAAACACCAGAAACTATTTGGCTGAACATTCAGGGGAAAGAGGCCATACTGATGGGTATTACACTAGACTATAAATCACTAAAATGTGATTGATGTAAAGGTTTTGGTCATGATGACACCAATTGTGAAGAAGTCCATGAAGAGAAGAAGCAAGAAAAGTAAAGAAAGTAGATATGGAAGGATAAACAATCAGAAGGAACTATGATAGAGAAGAATGAAAGAAGACTTGCAAAGAGGAAGTCACTGGATTGTCTACTGAAGGTGCTACTACTATTTTTGTTGTACCATACGAGCAGGCAGACGTAGATGATACTCCTAGTTGTTCTCAGGAGCAACGGGAGGAAGGGGAGTTCACTCCTCCATCTAGGAGGAAGGGAACAAGAAGTACAGGGATTCCAAAAACACAATGAGTAGGATCCATCCTGGACTCTACCAACAAGTTTGACTCTCTGAGTGATTTAGATGTGGAGGCACCAGACCAGATGGCACAATTGAACAATGTAGAATTGAAGAACAATGCCAACAAGAAGGAGCAGCCCAGGCGTACTCAAGTAAACAAAAATCTTTAATGTGTCCATGCTTATGTGGAATATTATAGGGGATGTGATAGGAATAAAAAGAAGGATCAGGGAGTGGATTGCATTGTGTGGACATTTCTTGGTTTCTCTAGTGGAGACTAAAATCAAAGTGCATAATAAAGACAACATTAGATATTTGTTTCCTCAAGGATGGGAACATGTATCTAATCTAGAAAGTTTAGATTTAGCCATAGTTTATGTTGCATGGAAACCTAGTGTGTGGTAGGTGACAGTGATATAGATGTCAGATCAGCACATCACAGTTGATTGTAGAAATGCAAGGGGTTTGCACATGCGGGTGACAGCTGTGTACACTCATAACGAAACAAAATGTAGACAGAATTCATGGCAGGAGATGGTTGATCTAGCTGGAAAGATCCATATCCCATGGCTTGTTATAGGGTATTTTAATATTATCTGACTATAGGCAGAGAAGAAAGGAAGGAAACCAACTTTAAATGCAAAATTCAATGATTTCAACTAGACAATAGATAAGGTGGGTCTATTTGAGCTACCTATGGCTGGAAGCAACATCTTCACATGGAATAATGAAAGAAAACCTAAGGATAGGATAGCTAGAAAACTAGAAATAGCCGTGGTTAATGATGAATGGCTGTATATTTTTCCTAATGTATAGGTCAAGGCAGGAGGCTCCGAGATGAGTGATCACACCCCCATCTTAGTACAGATAGTAGAGAAAAAGCATAAAAGAAGACCTTTCAGATTCCTTAATTACTAGGCTAAATGGAAGAGCTTCAGGGATAATGTTAAAGAGAGTTGGAGGATACATGTGACTGGGAACCCGATGTTTGTGTTTGCCAAGAAATTGGTAAATACAAAATGACACTTAAACGGTGGTCCAAAGGTCCCAACATGCTCAAGGAAATTAAAGAAGAGTGTAGGGAGACCAGGAAATTAATGCTATGTGATCCTTTGAATGAGGATCTGATTCTAAGGGACATTGAGCTAAAAAAGATGTTGGAGGACTTAAAGAAGGTAGAGGAAAGATTCTATTGGTAGAGAAGTAGGGAAAAGTGAATGGAGGATGGTGATAGTAACACTAGGCTCTACCATATTGCTGTCAAGAGAACGAAGGCCAACAATGTTATTTCTGAATTCATTGATGCTAATGGTAATGTTGTCAATAGGAAGGAGGACCTAGAGGAATAGGCCATTCAGTTCTACTCATCCCTATATAATAAGGAGTTTGGAGAGGAGCTCGAAGAGAAGGAGATGGAGTGGAAGTATAAATTGACAAGTACCCACAATAATATTCTCATAAGGGACACAAATGAACAGGAAGTCAAAGAAGCTTTATGGAGTATAGGAAGTAATAAATCACTAGGATAAGATGGGTTTAATACTTATTTCTTCAAGAAAACATGGGATATTGTCAAGGAGGATTTGACTGCATATGTTAGATGGATCCTACTTGGTGGAAACATGGTTAGAAAGTGATTGCGTCCCTGGCTTATTTTAGACCTATTGCATGATGTTCTATCCAACATAAAATCATTGCAAAGATCATGGCTATGAGATTGAAGATTGTGCTTCCTTATCTTATCTCTGTAAACCAAGGTACTTTTGTGGCAGGAAGGAGCAATAGTGATTGTGCACTCTTGGTGGGCGAGTTCTTGCAAGACTACAAAGTGATGAGAGGTAATAGGAAATCTTATTTGAAGTTGGATGTATCTAAAACTTATGACAGTGTCAGGTGTGATAAGCTCTGGTGGATCATGAAGCAAATGGGGTTTAATGAACAATGGATCAGTTTGATGAAATAGTGTGTGGGTACTACAAGCTTTTCTGTCATGGTCAATGGCACTTCTACATGTTTGTTCAAGGGAGGAAATGGCCTATGCCAAGGTGACCCACTTTCTCCTCTTCTATTTGTGATTATTATGGAGTACTTCACCCATAAGATGCAGGAAGTGGAAGGGAGGAAGTTAACCAAGACATATGTAGTGCACAGGACCAAGGTGATGACACACTTGATTTTTGCAGATGATGTGCTTATCTTTGTGGAAGCTAAACAAAACACACTGGGATAGTTGCAGAAGTTACTTAAAATTTTTGGAGAGCAATTAGATTTGTGTATTAATGCAACCAAAACCCACCTATTCCTATTAAAAAACTTCTACCAGATGGAAGATAGTCTGAAGGAGGCAATGGGAGTGGAGATGGGGAAGTTTCCTACAAAATATCTTGGGTTCCCACTGGCTGGAGGAAACTTACATGTCAAACATATTCCAGACTGTATAGATAGAATGGAGGAAATGATCACTAGATGGCCTACTAATTAGTCATCTATGGTAGTGAGAGAAACCCATCTAAAATATGCAGTAGAGGGGCTTCTTATCTTTTTGTTTCAACAAGGTGAGATACCCAGTTTAGTTCTAGATAGAATGGAAATGAAGATGGCAAACTTTTTATGGGCATGCACATATTATCCAATAAAATATACAAGTGTGGCACTCCGAAAAGAGGAAAGTGGTCTAGATCTAAAAGCACCAAGAGATATTGCAAAGTGAAGGACTTTGAGAAGAATCATCACCTTCCAGGAGGTTACTTCAACATGAGGGAAATGGATGAGAGAATGATATCCTAGAGGGATTGACTTCTATCCAAATACAAGGGAAGGATATTCACACACAATCAATGTCATGAAGAGATGTGGAAGCAAGTTAAACATCTGTTGGAACCCCAGACATATGGAGGATGGTGGCTCAAAGACACAAAATCTAATATATGGGAAATCATTAGAGAAAGGGCCACGAAAGACAAGCATATGGAACATGTATGGGGTGGTAATATTGTTTCTAAGTGGATAATGTGTGTGTATAAAATTCTACATAAAGCCTTGGCTACCTTTGACAAAATACATTGTTGGAATAATAATGTTGCAACTATATGCTTGTTATGTAATGAGGAGGATGAATCCAACTCTCACCTGGTAGGTTGTTTCAAATTTACTAAAGAAGTTTGGGAATTTATTTATGAATATTTTAGACTGAATCTATAGCTGGAAACAAAATCACGAAGAATGATTACCAGGTGTGGGAATAGTGACAAAAGAATATTGTTGTTCACTGGCCTTTGCTATCATATTTGGGAAGAAAGGAATGATCAGAGACACGATTGCTCAGCCATAAATGCAAGAGTTATTGATGTAAAGATCTATAAATGTGTTAAACGTAAGTTACACATTAGATAGGCAAGTGAGTTGTCACTTTCTTTTGTTATATGGTGTTTGGGCTATATGTAACTCTTAACCTCTTATATTTTTAGGGGGAAGTCAGAATATATTTACCTGATTCTAATACATGCATACATACATACATACATACATACATACATGCATACATACATACATACATACATACATACATGCATACATACATACATACATACATACATACAACATACAGGGATGAGCTTAGGGTTCCGTGCTCTGGCGACCTAAGGCGATTCAGCGCCGATCCCAAGGTTGACGGTGGAGGGGGTCTTCCCCCTCCATTAGCGACCATGGAGCAACCCAAAAAAGCTTGGGCACAGGTCCTCGGCGGCGCCAATACTTACAAAGAACACAACTACACTGTTGCTGAGATCATTGACGGGAAAAGATTTGTCACAATTGATGAAGATACTTACAAGAAGATGGAGAAAAACTGGTCGCATACCGCGGTGGTATACGTTCTGGGCAAACGCCCTTACTATTACCATCTCCTTGCTTGGATCAAGTGTGTTTGGAAGCCGAAGGGAGGATTTGATCTATACTCAAAACCTAATAAGTTCTTTCTGCTTCGCTTCAACAATGAAGAAGACAAACTTGCCGCGATCAACATGGGACCATGTTGGTTTGATAGACAACTTGTTGTGGTGAAGGACTTCAAAGTCGGTGATGATCTAAAGAAAGACCTGTTCAGTTCTATTCCGGTCTGGATCAACATGCCTTCCCTTGGTAGGAATTGGTCGGAGAAGGCGGTGGGGATCGTCGCTAGTGGCGTTGGCAAACTCCTCCGTATTGACCTCCGTTCCCTTTCTCAGGAATCCTTGGGTGAAGCACGAGCCCTAGTTGAAGTTGAAGCAGAAGGAGAGCTTCCTAAGGAAGTTTGGGTCAACATGCCTAAGCGTGAGCCTTTGGCGGTTGAGATCAAATATGAACACATCCCTGATAGATGTCATACGTTCAAAGTCTTTTGCCACTCTGACATGGATTGTCCATTAAATCCCGTACCCAAAGAAAACAACACTCCTCCCAAAAAGCAGCAGCAATGGAAGAAGATAGTGGATGGGAAAGTCACTATCATACCTGATGAGGATGATCCAATTCTAGAAGATGATAAAAATGCTGACAAGGAAGCAACTGTTGATGAAGTAGTGACGTCCACTGCTACCATAACTGAGACATCTGCTAACAAAGAACTTGACGCCATAGCTGAGACGTCTGCAACCAACAAGGAGTCTGCAAATGATGTACCCAATCAAAGGAATTCCGCTGTGATTCCTACTGACAGCAATGAAGAAGCTACCTCTTCAGATAGTCACACAAAGGAGAAAGAGTCGGGGAACAAGTCAGGTAACCAGATGAAGGAAAAGGAGGCTGGTAAAGGAGATTCTAGTGCGAAAGGGCCGCGCAAGACCCGATCGTCTGGAAGATCCAATAAATGACAGTCTACATGGCCAATGTCCGTGGTTCAGGGAAACCATGGAAGAAGAAGGAGGTCAGAGAAGCTATAAGAAATATTAAAGCCTCCATAGCGATTCTAGTAGAAACTAAAATCAAGACTTGCAGTAAAGAAACCATTAAGAAACTCTTTCCTAATGGTTGGTCTCACAAATCAAATCATCTCTCCGATGATAATGGCAGAATCTGCTTAGGTTGGGACCCTCGTTCTTGGGATCTAACTGCCATTAATTCTGATGATCAGCAGATCACTATGTGTGCAATGAATAAAGGAGGTCTTCGACTCATGATTACAGGCATCTATGCCAAAAATCTCATGTGTCAAAGAACGGATTTATGGAATAAACTGGTCACTCTCTCATCCACTATTCAAGACCCTTGGCTCGTTGTTGGTGACTTCAACAACATTCGCAAACGTGAAGAAAAGGCAGGAGGATGTGATGTTCTCAACCAAGTTCTCAACTCTTTTAATTCGGCCATAGATAATGCTGGATTAGTTGAACTTCCCACATTTGGAGGCAAAATGTTTACTTGGAGCAATAGACTTGCCAAGTCTAAACGCATTGCCTGCAAGCTTGACCGAGCCCTTGTAAATGATGACTGGTTAACAAAATTTCCAGGTACGAAATCCAAACTTCTTACCTCTAAATTCTCTGACCACTCGGCCATCAATGTCAATCTCAGGGAAGTCCAACGCAAAGCCAGACCCTTCTATTTCTTGAACTACTGGCAAGAATGGCCTGGATTCAAGGAACTCATCCAAGAAGCTTGGAATGAAGAAGTCAAAGGCAATCCACTTTTTAGGTTTATCCAAAAACTTAAAACAGTGAAGAGGAAGCTCAAGAAATGGGCCAAATCTCAAGTCAATCTAAAGAACTTATTGCAGCAAGAACATATAGAGATGGATGATATATCAAAAGCCCGCCGCAAAAACCCTCTTGATGAACAGCTCATTCAAGCTGAGAAAGTCACGCTTGATAGGATCAAGCTTCTTGATAAAGCCGAGGAAGTATACTATTGGCAACACAGCTGTATGGATTGGGTTGCAAATGGTGACAGAAACACCCAACTTTATCAATCTGCTATTAAAAGGAGGGATGCCCTCAATACCATTACTGAAATTTATGATGATGATGGTAATTTCATTCAAGATGAAGAAGCTATTGCGAAGGAGACAATCTCATTCTTTGAACAACTCTACAATCAAGATAATGTAGTTGCTGCTCCTGTTGACAATAATTGGTCTCAACTCATCACTGAGGAGGACAACGACATGCTATGTCGTATTCCAGAGCTTGAAGAAATAAAGAAAGCTATCTGGTCCATTGGTCCTTCTAAGAGTCCAGGCCCTGATGGCTTTAATGGATTCTTCTATCGTGAGAACTGGGGTTTATTGAAAGCAGATCTTCTCGAGGCAGTTCAGTGGTTTTTCAAAGTTGGTCACATGGTCAGACAATTGAACCATGTTTTCCTTGCTCTCATCCCGAAGAAGGATATCATCTCATCTCCAGCTGACTTCAAGCCCATTGCATGTTGTTCCATGCTCTACAAGATTATCACAAAGATAATTACTATCCGTCTTGCTGTCCTCATGCCCAAGATTATTTCCCCCAATCAGGGAGCATTTATCAAAGGCAGAAACATACAACACTGTTCTTTGTTAGCTGCTGAGTTCACATTAAATTACAATCAAGCAAGGAGCTCGCCTTCAGCCTGTGTTAAATTGGACATAACCAAAGCTTTTGACTCAATCAATTGGTCATACCTCTGGAACTGTCTAAAATCACTGGGTTTCAGAGATGATTGGATAAACATTGTTAAGCAGTGCGTATCCACACCTTCTTTTTCGATTCTCCTTAACGGTGCATCTGAAGGGTTCTTTATGAGCTCAAATGGACTTTGACAGGGCGATCCTCTATCGCCTTTACTCTTTACTATTGTCATGGAAGGTCTTAGAAAGAAGCTTGAACATGCAGTCTCTGAGAAAAAGATCTGAACTTATACCATCAGGAACATTCCTGTCATGTCACATCTGCTGTTCGCAGACGACGTTCTAATCTTCTATGAAGCACGCACCAGGAGCCTCGCTAATCTAAAACTACTTCTACATGATTTTGGGTCTGATTCTGGCATGAAGATGAATGCTTTGAAATCCTGCATTTACTTCTCAAAGTCGGTTCCTGAATAGCAAGAGAAAGCTGACCTGCTCAGAATTCAGTTGGGCGTTCTGCCCACAACCTACTTAGGCTATCCATTAGCTGGTGGTAACCTACGTAGAGTTGACTTCAATCACTGCCTTGACAAGCTCAAGGACATGTTAACCAAATGGCCAGGAAACAAAATATCCTTCTCTGGCAGATTGGTCTTAATCAAAGCTAATGCTCTTGGCATCATACAATACTGGCTTGGTCAGGGCGAGCTTACCAAGTCCACTCTCCGCAGAATGGAAATTCTCCTTGGTGACTTTCTATGGGGTTCGTCTATACATCCTGCTAGTTGGCAACGTATTGCTTACCCCTATGAGGAAGGAGGACTCAACTTGAAGAACCTTGAAGAGCTAGCTGACTTCCATACCATGAAGCGTCTCAAATGCTTACTCAGTGGTGATTCTGTCTGGGCTAACTGGATGTCTCGGCGTTATGACATTAGCAACTTTCAGAAACCAACACATTGTTGGGGTTTCTTCACTTGCTGGCATAGATTCACCGACGTGTGGGACAAATTTCAGAATCAAGATGATGACCTACTTTGGGAGATCTGCAGATCTCGATAGGATGTCAACGTTGCTGCCAAGAATATTTGGCATCCTCTACATAATCCAAGATGGAGCTTCACTGCCTATAGAGCTCTTAAAAACCTTCTTCCCACTTTGGACAAGATTCAGAAGTGGAACCCTAGCATCATCAACATTTGCGAACTCTGTCATGCAGCTGAAGAGGATGCCACTCATCTTTCCTCCACCTGCAAATGGTGGAAATACATTTGGGGATGAGCTGCACTAAAGCTGGGCCTGGACACTTCTTCCTCTTTGGAAAAGTGCTTAACAGATATTGAGACAAGTAGCAAGGATGACCGTATCTTCATTTTGTGGGCGATCACTATCTGCATTCACTACATCTGGACTGCAAGAAATTCCAGAAGGCATGGAGGCAAGAAGGAAGATGAGCTGCTCATCTTTAAAAAGATTGAACACGAGCTAAAGCTACACTACAAAACTCATCATCACAAACTGACCCAATTATCTCACATCATTGTTAGGAATTGGGATTTAAATCTGTTATAAGCAGTCATTATGTGACTATCTTTCTTTTAGTTTGATCTCCATGTAATGCTTTGTAGCTGCACGTATGGTGTGGCTTGTAACTTTGTCCTCTTTTGAGGTCGGAATATAATTACCAAAACTTCTGATACATACATACATACATACATAGGGTATATATTTTGTGCCCGCGTGAGTAACTAACTTTTATTACCTGTGGATCTGTTTTGTAATAGGAAGGCACATAATGGTAATGAGATGATCAAAATTGTAACAGAGAGACTCATATTGTAAATACATAGTGAAATTCTTATAGTTCCTATGAAAATAGTAAAAATAATATTTATGATAAAATAGTAAACAATTTTCATTGTATTACAAAATAAGTCTTTCTATTACAATTTTGGTCATGTCATTACAATTTTGGTTGTCTCATGACAAATATGTGCCTACCTTTTATAAAATATATGCGAGAGTAACTAACCTTAGTTACCCACACATGTAGAGAATGGTTGTATATATAAGAGGTGATATAGGAGGAGAAACACTTGTTTCTTGCTACATGTTTCAACAAGATCAAATTTTAGAATATTGTCCCTAAACTAGTTTAGATCATATACATGCAAATTGCTTCCTTTCTTCTAATTTTTTTTGTTTTTTTATCTCATATCTACCCTTATAGATGATTTTAACCATGTTTGTTGGTCAAAGTCCTACTTCTTTATCCAAAATCTTTGATTGCCCCCCTTCTTTGGCCTGGTTGGAGTAGCGTTTGCTACACTGGACTTTTAGAACTTGAAACATAGAGATTTTGGTCTAGGGTTTTGTTGTTTCTTTGTTCAAGAATTGTTATTCATCTAAGGCGAATAGTTTAGCCACCATTTAGTAATTTTTTGATGCATTCCTAATATTACATGGATTTTTCACTAAACATTGTGGTAACAAACCAAAGATGGAGTTTCAATCAGCCATTTGGCATAATCCTTGGGAGCTTCAAATTGTTGTCATCATTAAAATTTATTGTTGTTCTCTAAAGAAATGTATCAACTTTTATTTCCATGTAGATGAAAAATTAGAACTTTGAGTATAACTTTCTCTAAATATACATTTAAATTTTTTATATTACTTTTCCATATTGACACATATGTGAGATATTTGAATGAAACTTTTAAAAATGATGCTTCATGTAAATACTAGTTCCGTATGATCAAATATTTACAAAATTGCATCAGAATATATAAACAAATCTTCTTATCATCATGCATTACATCTGAATCATGGAAGCTTTACTCAAGATTACAAAATTGATAAATAGTCATTAATTCCTGACTCCTCTTCAATGGGAGATAGCTCTTGCATGTCTCATCTAGGTCTTGCTTTGATCATGTATGACCCCTAACCTAATTTTTGCTTGATCTTGTTTGCTTATCATAGTTTGATGCTTGGAACCTTTATCAAATTATGTGGTCTGCCTTAATAACATGTGAATGGATTGATCCATTTTGGATGATGTTTGAACTATTTATACTATATGTTTTTCATTTGATCCATTTTAGATGATGTTTGATCTAGTTATGCTATATGTGTTCTTGTTTTGGGCCAAGTTGTAATTTACCCATGTTTAGGGTTTATCTTGCAATTTATCACATGTTTGATGTGCCTCTTATGTCTTAGCAACATGTTAGAGAGAGAGTGGTGCATAGGGGTACCTTGTTGCATCTTGGTTGATGTGGTGGCATCATGTGTGATAGATATGGTTATGCATGGATGCCTAGTTGGATGTTGATCCCTTTGTGTGTGCTGACCGATGTGCCTTCTTTTGGTTTTGTTTGTAGCGGTCACTACCTTTTTCAGGTCTCCATGTTTATTTTTGGGCCGAAGTGTTTTGAGGATGAAGATAGTCGCTACCCTACCTTGATCTTATCACCCTTGTTGCATATGTATGCTTAGTGGTTGCCTGGATGTTTTGTGGTGGACAAGTGGCACTGTGCATGACACCTTACTCTCTTTATCTGTCTCTACCATTGGGTATATATACCCCTCTCTTTTGCATGCAGGGTTGATCCTTTTACACCACCTTTCTCTCTCTCATCCTTAGAGCTCATCCCTTATGATCTTAGTGGTGTAGAAGACCTCAACCTTAGAACAAGGTGGTCGAACCCTTTCATGTGTGATATAGGGTTGGAGCAACTCTACTTTGGTAATCCTTTAGCATTCTTTGATATTGGTAAGTGATCTTTCCATCTTGATTTTGTTTTCTTGCAAACTCTACCTCTTTATTCTTTCTCTTGGCTAAATCCATGGGTCTCCATGTTAGTGCCTTTTGAGGAACTTCTTTCTTTGTGGTTGAATCCATGGTTTCCCTTTGGTAGTACCTAATTTGAGATGAAGATCTCCTCTCTCTTTCTTTTTATTTTCAGCCTAGAAGCTTTTTCTCTCTCTTTCTTATTCTTTATCCTAGGGTTGCTTCTCTTTTGAGGTGGTGCTAGCTTGGCAGTAGAGGTGATCAATCTAGGTTTCTCTCCCTTCTTTGGAGTTCTTTTATTGGGAGTTGGTTCTTCATAACCTAAGGTAAGTTATATAACTTTCTTCTCAATTATTGTTATACTCATCTTACATGTTAATGATCTACACTAAAAATGTGATTATAAGTAGTATGGTGATGATATCATGTTCTAGGGTTTACTATTCATGGAGATCTTTGTGCAAATGACTTATTTTGGCTTAACCCTAATCTAATACACGACTATCTTGTTAAGATGGAGGCATGATTAATGTATGCATGATCTTGACACTTGATTTTATCTCTCATATCATGGTTTGGTGTTGACCATTGTGATGACCATAATTAGGGTTTTGGTTTTCATCTTCTTTAGGTGGTTTACACCTTGATGACTCTTTGGCTTCTTGATGTCATACTAGCTATTTTGGTGTATGGGGTCGTGGTGGTTTTAGCTTCATGGCGGTCACTATGTTTCCCATACATGATCGCCAATGCAAGCCAACGCTAGAGGTCACTACATCGGCTGACCATGCTTGGTCTCTACGTTTCCTTGACCTTGGTGGTCTCTATACTTTTCTATTTTCAAGGTCTATATATTTGAGGAGGTTCACTTCCTACAGTTGCCATGATTTTTATTTGATTGGATGGTCCCTAAGCCATGGTGATTGATGAAGGTGTGATTCTAGTTTTCTCTCTAGAAACACTAACCCTACATCCCTAGCGGTCTCTATACCTAGAGTTCTTGAAGTGGTTGATATGTTGATGTGTTTCTTCTGATCACCATAATGTTGGTAGTCCCTATGATGGGTTCTGGCCCTGATTGTCGCTAGGGCAGCTTAACCTTAGTGGTTTCTAGGGCAACTTAACCCTAATAGGTCTCTAGAGGTGGTTTTAACATGTATGGTCACTAGGCTTCTGTAATTTTCATGATCGATTTTTTATGACAATGATGTTTGATCTACTAGCTTCCAAGAATGTTGGAGATGATAGGGTCTAGGGTTTTTCTTTATATGTGACTTGAAACTATAATCTAGTGAATGTGTGCACTAAGACCAAATGCATGTATGAGGCGATAATGCCTAGATTTTTATGTAACTAGCATCATGATGATATGTCTCTCTCTCTTCTACCTTATTGAAACCCTAATTTTCTAGTCAAATAAACATCATAGATAATTCTTGCTCATGATAATACTTGCGCGACACATGTATGATGATTATGAGCCTTGATGAGGTATAAATAGATTATGATGTTTCTTGTAGGGAACAAGTAAATAGTTTTATGACCTTGGCAAAGGCTTAGTGCCTAATTGAGGTGATATCCTCTATCTGATGTGATAAGGAATTGGCATCCCATGATGATGTGTTAATGGTGATGGGCTTGTGTATGGCATTGAAACAGTATCAAGTAGTGATGTGAAAAGTTTATATCTTATATGCTTTATATCTTCTGGAGTTGCGGTCTACCCTTATCTTTGTAGAATTTTTTTAGAGTTTGTATATTGTAACTTGATTGATGAAGTATAAAAGATACCCAATTGGATTAAATAAAAAAGTGAAACCCTAATCATACAGTTGCCCTATGTCATAGATCCATTCCAGTGTCAGAACTTGTTGGATGGTGAAACAAATATCCCTAAGGGAAACTCAAAATGCGTCTAGTTGAATATGTGGGGTGCTTGGAGAGAGCATCCTTGTCATCTAAATCTCAGGTGATTGAGAGTGATTGTGGTCATGCTTTGGATATTGGTATGTATGATTGTGTGAGGCATTAATGAGAAAAACTACGGTAATGCCTCGGTGATACATGTGTGTACAACCTAGTTTTCTAGCGTCGTGACATGTACTAAGGAGGGCTAGGTGTTTTCAACTTGACTGTATGTCACTAGTGGCAGTTGACTGATATGTATCAGTGGTGCAGACTCATACTGACTGAATGTGGAGAAAATCTTGAAGTCTGGCTCTTCCAAGATCTTGTGTGGAACTTATTTTGACTTAATAGTGGTAAGTTGGATTTGGGTGGCATGAATCAAATCCTCACGGCTTAATAAAAGACATAACACAACCGTGTAGTATATTTGCTTAGGGCTAAACATGATTCACATTAGTTGTTTCCCTTGCCTTGTATTTGTTCTACTCAATTATATTATAATGCGGTAAGAAAAATCAACTATAATACATGTTCTTCATATTCCTTCTAAATACATAACATGTTCCACTTATCAGTTGTAGTTGCTTAGCTTGCTTAGCCTGTGTAACCCGTTTTAAGTTATTCAGTTAGCTGAATGTGCTCATCTTGTTTAATAATGTTATTTCCTACTTAAGCATAATTTGTGTTTATAATAGTTGTTGGCGGAGAGTTATATCTCTCGCTAGGACATGGTCTCACCCTTGTGTTTGCCACATCTTTTTAGGTGGTCATCAGTGTTGTGGCAAAGATCAAGCTATTGAGGAAGAGAAGCTCAGAGATCAGTGAATGTAGAAGGTTGGATAAGTTGTTGTGTTATACTAGAGTCTTATGTATCGACCATGTACTCTCAGGTTCGGGAGGGTTGTGTTTTGTAGATGATATGTACCTCAATATGTGTTTTGGCAGTATGCCTTGGTTGTGTATATGACATGTATATGTGAAAAGATTATCTTTTGTAACAGATGTGTGGCAGATAGGCACCATACATATGTACATACCTATCTCAATATGTAATATGGTATAGTTTGGGGGCCTTTGATGTAAAAAATTTCCACACATAATGGTTATATGTCGTCGGTTTTAATTTTACCCTATTTTGTGAAATTTGCTTGTTTGGTTGCTAATCGTGCTTTGGTTTTGAGTTATCTCAATTGCCTGGCTTAGTGCACCAAAGATCACTTGTCCATGATCTTCCACAGGGAACAAAGCCACACATGGAAGCTGAGAAGGGAAACTTAGGTTCGTCAATTTACTAGTACAATATTGATATTTGGAAAGAAAAATGATATGAACCTATCTACAAAGGATTTTTAGGATAAAATTGTTGGATCAAAAGATCTCTTGAGGGGGTGAATAGAGCTATAAAATTAAATCCAAATCATTAGACCTTCGAATTACTTCAAGAGATAAGGTTTCTAATATGAAATTTGAGTGAAACTAAACATACATAGAAAGGATGAGAGAGATTTAATAAGAACAAGAACACAAGTTATGTATAGTGGTTCCAAAATCCTAACTATGAGAGTGTAAATCCACTACCTAGAGTAGTAATCCTTTAGGATTTTGCAACAACTACACCTTCCTTATATTTTATTATAAGAGATATAATATGACCTTCTTTTTTTTGGGACAAGGATACCCGACCTTCACTTTGAGGAAAAGGTATCCAATAACCTTACAAAGAACTTACCTATTCAAGACCAAGAATATTCAACCTCACCAAGGACTTACCCACATTTTCAAAAAAAAAATCTACCTTCACCAAGAACTTGCCCACTCTTGAAACAAGTGTCCCTCCTTGAAGGAATTACGCACTCTTCTTGGATCTTCCACCTTTGACTTCACCTTCTCTAAGGAGAAGCTTTCACCATGGGGATCCTTCCCTTCTTATTCTTCACCTCTCTTAGCCAAGAGAGAGAACCTTTATTTTCATGGTAGAAAGAGAGATTTGGAGGTGGAGGAAGTGTGAGTCACACAACATGCACATGTAGGACTTGCTCTCTTACGAATACCCTACTGATTGTATTGGATGTAGCAAGTGATTAAGCTTAAGAGTGGAAGGAGACTCTTGGAGGTGCTCAACTATAATATAGGGACCTTCATACTACTTTTCTAGCCATAATATGAATCCCAAGGAGTCATGTTTATATTTGATGATGTCTCTTATCCAGTAGAAATACACAAGGATGAATTCTAGTGGTTTGGGGTGTTGCAACGGATCTATTTTTGATTTTTGCAACACTCCAACGATTAGAAACACTTCTTTTGCACATCCCATATAGTACGGTTGGTTGAGTTCACTTTTGGGAAACTTGGATGATAGCACTATGTGACAAATCAATTTTGAAGTGTAGCTCAAATTTATCCTAGATGAAACTCGGCCGACGGCTTAAATTTGTTTTGGGAAGTGAAGGGTATCAGTCAAATTTGTCATGAGGAAACTTTGTCGATCGTGGAAGTTCTCAAAATCCTTCAAGGGTGTTGATCGATTTTATCCTAGATGAAACTTGGCTGACAAAGGTCCATGTGATGAATTTTAGAAAATTCCATAAAAGTACTTAAATATTTGATTTAAGTGCTCCTAGTTTTTTCTAAGCTTAATTATAAGTCATAGAATCATTACAAGTTATTTACAACATGATTATAAAAGATTTGATGCATATTCCACAAAAGTGCATTTGCATTGATTTTGATTTGTCGTTCTCCAAGTTAGGCACCCAAGTTTAGGAATTTGGTGTGTGTCTATATCGAATCTAAACTCACTCAAGTAGAAGCATTAGACACAAATAAGTGGAATGGTTAGTTATAATCAAAATAAGGGAATTAGTCAATTTCACTTTGAGAGTCAATTAAACTTCTATTCAACTTTCTCCCCCTTTTTGAAGATGACAAACTATTCCATAAATGTATTGAAAGCATTTAAGTCAAATCATACCCTTGGAGAAACCTAGGGCTTTCAATAGAATTGAGTTCATATGCTCACCCTCAATTGATGCTAATGGAGTTATCGTGCTCCCCCTCAATTGATGTTAGTTCTCCTACATGGTTAGCTTTCATAACATATATAGAAACTATCTCTTCTACTCATATATGTTCTGCATATATGTGTTCTCCCCTTTACATAAGACATGTCTTCTCCCCCTTTGTTATATTAAAAAGTGTTGAACTACTACTTATTAGAAACGGAAGTGTAGAAGAGAAAACATTGGGGGCTTGACCAAGCAAAGAAAATAAAGCAAATTAAGACATGTGTTATAACAACCCAAGATGTAGTTCTAGAAAATAATCAATAAAAATAACAAAGGGTCCTTGTAAATATAACATAATGTGATGGAAAACCAATAAACCATGATTTTGACCCTTGTGATGAAATTTTCCCAGAAAATGTCTGCCCTCATGACTAAAGCCACATGTATTTCTTAGAAGTCCGTTTCTTCATAAAAGGCACTAGTTTTGCACCAAAATCTAACACTGGAGCAAAAAAGTTAAAAACTACATAAAATCTTTAGATGCTCCAATTTCTGCATGTAATGTATCTCTATTTGTTGCACATAAAAAAGCTACGCAAGCAACTCAAGATAGTAGATATTCAAGTTACGAAACAAGCTTGAGTATGTATGAATCAAGATATAAGTATATCACATAGTTGGATACCAATAGATGAACAAGGCTAGAACTACATGTAGATGGACTACTAGTAGATGATATAACAAGTTAAAGAAGAATAAGATACATTTAGATGCAGAGAAATATCTAAACAAATAAATATAAAATTTAAGAAGCATGAAACAATATTACTCACCACAAAATATGCACCATTACCAAAAGATGATTACCACTAATAACTTCAGGTTGCATCAAAAGATATACTATTAGATTGATGTAGAAAATCAGAGCACAATAGAAGCAATTTAAGACACAACCAAGTGATCCATAGATATCATCTTCAAAACATACTTAAAAACTCAAGATCGGTAATTGCAAGATATAGATGTACTAAGATAGCAATTTGAGAAATAGAGTTGTATACAAGATAGGAAATTTGAAGCATGGCAATATGCATATTATAAAAAGATACCAAGGAGAGTGCCAAGAATAAGGTTATTGATTGAGAAAGTCTAGTTGAGAAGGAAATCCACATCCAAAAAGCCATTTTTATATTTTTTTGCATAGTGTTGTGTTTGAGTTTCTAGGTTTAACTTCTCGTCCGACAACAATTGTTGGCAAAAACTCATTGGTGCTTGCGGTCTAGTTTCTTTTAGGATAAACTTGTCTGACAATATCTGTTGTCAAAAAGCACATATCTTTTAGAAAAAACATATTTAGAGGCATGATAAAATATAAACCATATCCAATCATTTGTAAGTAAGTCATTAATGCACTATGAAAGCATAAGAAATAGTTCACAATAAATCACTTTTGACTCAAAAACCATATGTATAGTGCAACTAACTTGGCAAAAACATATTATGATTGGATATGAGTAAGAATAACATCACCTTTGTTCTTACCATTTCTTTTCAACTTATTCCCACCCCATACACATGTGACCTTTCTTCTTTTATGTGGATTGAGAAAGCAATTTGCAAATCAATAGCTCAAGTTAATCCATTAGAAAATGACCTACAAGAAGAAAGATGAAAAGTTCCCCAATGATATTTTTGGGTCTAGAGGGGCTAGCTTAGTATCCCAAGTCCTATTACTATTGGGTTCATTCCTAAAAGGACATTATGTAGAATAATGAACAATTTCATCAGAATGATTGCATGATCCCATATCCTTGGAACTAGAGGATTCTTCATTGAAAATTGAAGGTCCTTTGTCTTTGTTGTTCCTTTATCTATTATCAAGTCCAATACCATCTCTACCCATTTGTTCTGTAGTATGATCTAGGATTCGACTAATATTATCATTTAAGAATCTTTGAATAGAGGATCTCAAACTATGATTGTCATGTTTAAGATAAGTAATAGTAGAAGACAATTGATTGATATCATTTCTAGCATACTCAAGATCAGTTTCTAAGCAAAGTGCTTTGGTCATATAAGAATCTATATCAATATGAAGAGAAACAACATTATTCTCTCTACTAGTAAAACTAGAACAAGATTCAAGGACATTGATTTTAACAAGAAAGGAGGCATTTTCTTAAGAAAGATAGACACTATTTTTAGATTCTACGCGTTGAAAAACAAATTCTTTGTCCTCATTTCAAGTTTTATGAACATCAATATCAAGCATGAGAGAATTCACAATATTACTATGCTCATCATTAGAACTAGGCATAAGAGAGTGAGCTTATAGAAATCTAATCTTATCAATAAAGTTAGCATTTTCAAGTTTAAGAGAGTCTACTTGACTAAGATAAGCATTGTTTTCATCTATCAAGCAAATGTTAGCATGTTCAAGATCATCTTTTTCTGCATTCAAATTATCAACAATTCTTGCAAGCTTTTTATTTTTTTTCTTTTTAGAAGACTTAAGAGAGGCACGAGTAGCATGAATAATGGAAATTAAAGATTCTTTATCTGAATAGTTTATATTTACTTCATTTGAATCTTCACTTGTTGAGGCCATGAGATAAAAAGGACATTCTCCATCTTTACTAGAGCTAGAGCTAGATCCTCCATTTGATTCTTCACTTGAGCTTGAGTTGGAGGAGTCACTAAAGATTTTATGGCATTTCTCCTTCTTCTTATGCTTCTCTTCTCTTCTCTTCTCTTCTCTTCTCTTGTGATGATGGGTCTTTTTTCCTTGTAGTCAATCTTACTTGAAGTGACCCTTCTTTCCACATTTGAAACACCAAATAGAGTAGAAAGACTTTCCTTTTTAGAGTCTACCTTTGGAGTACATGGCAACTTCTTCAACTTGAAAGGATGTAGAGGCTTGATTAAAAAAAGCTTCAACTTGGGACTTTATTTCAGCCTTCTTTTCTCTTGAGTTCTTTATCTTCTTCTCTTTCTTCCTCCTCTTGCTTGTCAAGTGTAACTTCGTGGGCTTGTAGATTTCCTATGAGCTCTTCAATGGGAGTTTCATCTAGGCTCTTGCTTTATTCAATGGAAGTCATCTTGGATTACCACCTCTTGGGGAGAGTTCTAAGGATATTTGAGTTGATATCTCCTCTAGCCATAGGATGACCTAGGATGGCAAGACCATTTAAAATGGTGTTTTTCTTTAAGTACATATTTTCCACCCTTTCATTCTTTTCAATCTTGAAGTTTTCAAGAAGGCCTTTGAGCATGTAGACTTTTCTTTCCTTAACTTGCTTTGTACCCTCATAAGTGACACACATCTTTCTGCATATCTCATTGACCATTTAATATGAGGAATTCTAGTTGAACTCAGAGGGAGAAATGGAGGAATAGAGAATGTTGATGTCTCTAGCATTCAATGTTGTTTTCTTCAAAGTAGCTTCATCCCATTCTTCTATCTTTGTCTCTAGTAGCTTGTATGGAAGATCCACCATTCTCCATAGCTCAAGATTTAATCCTTGGATGTATAATTATGACCTTCTCTTCCAATAAAGAAAGTTACTCACATAAAAGATTAGACGGTTTATGAGGTATCTCCTACCTTGATGATCACCCATCTTCTCCTAGTTGTAAAAGTACTGCTTGGAGAAGACCTGCTCTGATAGCACTTGTTGAATGAAAAGGGATCTAGGGGGGATTTATAGATCTATAAAACATAAACCAAATTCAATAGACCTTCAAATTACTTCAAGAGATAAGGTTTCTAATATGAAATTTGAGTGCAACAAAACATAAAAACCAAGGATGAGAGAGATTGAATAAGTACAAGAACGGAAGCTAAGTATAGTGATTCTGAACTCCAAAGTAGGAGAGTGTACATCCACTACCTAGTGAGGTCAACCTCTAGGATTTTGAAACCATTGCACCTTACTTATATTCCATTATAAGATATACAATATGAACTTCCTTTTCTAGGACAAGGATACCCAACCTTCCCATTGAGGATAGGGGAGACAATAACCTTACAAAGGACGTACCAATATAAGACCAAAAGTCTTCAACCTCACCAAGGACTTACCCACTTTTGCAATGACTCTTCTACCTTCACTGAGTACTTGCCCACTCTTGCATCTAGTGTTACACCTTGAAGGAATAACCCACTCTTCTTGGATCTTCCACCTTTGAGTTCATCTTCACCAAGGAGAAGCTATCACCAAGGGACTCCTTACCATATTATTCTTCAACTCTCTTAGCCAATAGAGAGAGCCTTCATCTTCATGGTAGAAAGAGAGATTTGGTGGTGGAGGAAGTGAGAGCCTCACAAGATATGCATGTAGGACTATTTCTCTTATAAATCTCCTACTCACTCTAATGGATGTAGCAAGTGACTAAGCTTAAGAGTGTAAGGAGGCTCTTACAGGCACTCAATCATAATATAGGGGCCTTCATAATGCTTGGCTAACCATGGGATGAAGACCAAGGGGTTCTATTTATAGTTGAGAATGTCTCCTAGCTAGTAGAAGCACTTCAGGAAGAATTCTATTTGTTTGGCGTGTTGCAATGGATCTAGTTTTGAGTTTTGGAACACTCCAAACCACTTTTTCTGCACATTTCGTACAAATCAAATTTGAAGTGTCAACCGAGTTTATTCTAGATGAAACTCGATTGATGGCTTAAATTTGTTTTAGTCAATGCAGGGTGTCGGTGGAGTTTGTCTTGAGGAAACTTGATCGATCCTGGTAGTTCTCAAAATCCATTAAGGGTGTCGGTCGAGTTTATCCTAGATAAAACTCGACCTACAAAGGTGTCTGTGATGAATTTTAGAAAATGCCATTAAAGCTCTTAAATATTCAATTTAAGTGCTCCTAGTTTTTTCTAAGCTTAATTACAAGTCATACAATCATTATAAGTGATTTACAAAACAATATTAAAGGATTTGAGGCACATTCCACAAAAGTGCACTTGCAATGATTTTGAGTTTTCTTTCTCCAAGTATGGATGTGCAAGTTTAGGCATTTGGAGTGTGTCTATACCTAATCTAGGATCACTCAAGTAGAAGCATCAGACATAAATAAGTGGAACGGCTAATCATTATCAAAACAAGGGTTTTGTCAATTTGACTTTGAGATTCAATTAGACTTTGTCTCAACAAATATGCAAAGAGTTAAATAATGTAGGCAAGTATCAAATAGTACCATAAAACTCAAAAGATTCCAATATCAAATATTAAGATTTTATATTCATTTTTGTCAAATAGATAGTACATATCGATGTCTATGTCATTGGGGAAGCCATATGTTCTCTACATGGATAATGACAACTCACCAACTGTGTTTCCCTCTATACTGAGGGACCTCATGTCTTTCTCTCTGTGTAATAGTCATGGATGTGTTATTCCACTAAACTAATGGGCATTATCCTACCCTTTTTGATGTTCAATCATTGTGCTACTATTTTCAAGATTATTTTTGGTGGCTTTCAAGGAGGAGGGATATGGTTTATAACAATGTTAAGCAAACCAACATATATATTCATGCATTCAATCAATGAGGGAAATAACTTTCCAAATATAAATAGAAATTTTGGACATTTGGATCAAAGTATGCAAAACTGTGAGTTCCAAGTATTTAACTCCAAGAATTTAATCCAAACAGAGAGATCTAGAAATGTAGAGGAATATTTGTCACTATATGACATATACTAAAGTTTTTTTCCCATTTGACATATCTAGGATTAGAATTTCCGTATTGAATTTTTATTTCATATTTTCCCATCAATATCTTTTCTAGATCTTTAACTAGGTTATATATATATATATAATTAGTGTCACACAATCAATTGTTTTATCACATTTTATATATATTCAATCGAAAAATTATATTCTATCTCTTATATATAATTCTATGTAGTTTCTAGGACCAAGTATATGCATATACCAATATATTGTTATTCTAGATATCTAAGCTTTAATCAAATTAATACACGTTAGTCATACACTTAGGTCTCGATTATACTTATCAACACAATTACATATCTACTCATATGGGCACGGATAGATTATTCCATATATATTCTGATAAATTATCTTCTTAAATTCCAAGTCAAACCACATGTTATCTAAAAATCAAATCGGGTTCTATGTTATATTTTCTCTCTAAATTTCTAAAATAGGGTTATTTAGGTCAATATAAGACAATTTCTTATACTTGATTGTACTATAATTTAAGTATTCCTACGGTATAAACTTTATAACAAGATTTTATTTCTAATCAAATTTGGATTAGACATACTAATATATACATACTAATATGGTAATCACTACAATAATCTAAAAAATGATATAGGATATAGACTTAGCTATGAGAAATTATGTAGTAATCTTGATTAGTTTCTGAAAATTAATATATTATTACACCAATACTGATGATAGACTTGTAATTCATTATATATTGATATTCCAGTATGATACAATTGTATAAAAAGGATAGATTAGACTTTTATATTGGTATTTGTTGGTTTGACAATCTAAAAACTTATATTATCATTTAGTATATCATGTTCATTTTTTTAATCCTTCAAAGCATGTATATCAAGTTCATTTGATTAGTATAGTTTATCATTCAATATATTAGGTTTATTCAAGTAGTTTAATAATCCAAAAAATATGGAAGTAATTTTACTAGAATGTCGACTTACACATCAGTGCTTTGCAACTGGCCTTATCCATGATAGTTTAGCTTTTCTAGTTTAGTGTTGATAGAAGAATCGATATCTAAACATGGTAGAAGCTTAATGTATTTTTATTAACAAGGTGACTCAAGGAGCAAGGCGACATCTTTCTATCTCAGCCATAATTGTTGTCTGAGATCAAAAGGTTTGAAGAATACCACATGGATAGAGGTGAGAGAGAGTCCTCAATAAAGTTTATATGACTAGGTAAGGTTTATTAGAAGAGTTCAAGGAGTCATATCTTTGGTCTAGATGCATTATAAGGTGGTCTCTTTAACTGTGGGCCATACCTCAATGTAAGGAGGGAGTTGTAGTGGTCATAGTTCAAATTTGATGTGATAGTTATTGAAGGTTGCAGGTCATTAGGGATGTCATGGTGGTTGTTGGAGTCAAAGTAGGATATCCAGCAATCTAAAGCATGGGTGAAGGTGTTTCGAGGCTGAGTAAATCTATGCAGGTTGCAAATAAGAAGTGGTAATAATTTTGTCCAATGTTAATGCAATTTGGGGGAGTTGATGAGTGAAAGGCCATGAGAGAGGGTGCAATTCATTATTGGAGAGATGATACCCAATGTAGTTGTCAAGATCCTCCAAGTCGGACATAATCTCCTCATAAATGTCATGTGAGGACTCACTTGTGGGCTTGTCGAAATGGATCCCACCTTTGAGGTTGAGGTGGCAAGTAGGGTCACAGAGTTGTGGTCTCCAGACCTCCATCTTCCCCTTATGGAGATGGTTGAAAAGTCTGTATTGGGGTTCATATAAAGACATAGTGGGGTTGTTGGAATAGGTGGGTCATTCAACTCATGTGGTGGGACAATCGACTCACAAAGTGAATAGTGGTGGAGGTGGGTTTGGTCTCTCGAATCGCTTAGTGAGTCACTCGACTCACTCAGTTGTGAAGCCACTGATTTGAAGCTTCAACACTCGACTCACACTGGGAAGAAAGAAGTTAATGTAATTGTTAGAGAGAAGGAAGAAGAATAGTGAGCCAAGGAGGAGGAGAATATAGTCTGATCTCCCATGGAGGAAGTTGGTGAAGGATGATGCAACTGCCTAGAGTCAAAGTAGCAGAGAAGATGGACGTCGGTGGTGGTGCTCCAACTTTATCATTGAGTTGGTCTGCTTTCTTGTTGTCCAAATTGCTTGGCAATTCATTCAAATTGCTTGGAAATGAAGAGGTGAGGAGGAGAAAGTCTTGTATTGTGATGAATGGGGGGTATTAGAGTTGTGAGTTTTGAGTTGACCCCCCAGATGCTAATTTTCATTAAGGATCCATGACTCACCATTTGATTGACTCAGCTAGCTTATCACTTGACTCATTAAGCGTGGGGTGATTTGAAGTGTTTTGAATTCCTTATTTCCTGTCGAAGGACGTGATCGCTTGGTTCTTCATGACCTCATTTTTTTAACATAGCATAACTATAGAATGAGGAAAAGGGTGAAGTGAGAAAAAGCTATAGAAAAATAAGGAGAATCATAAAAAAAGGTTTTAGGAAATATAAGAAGGATTGGGTTGCATCCCAAAGAGACCTATTTAATGATAGAGGGATGATGTCTGTGGTCAAATAGTGTCCGGTAGGGTGTGGTGATAAGCTGACTATACATGGGTGGGTGTTGCATACCATGTGGTAAGAAAATATTGATGCAATGAACTGGAAGAGGGGAAATGGTGATATTAGTTGGATTTAGGGTGTTTGTAGGATCATTAGCACCACCCTATGCTTATGAGGAAGCAACACTTTTCGTCAAGGTGTAGGCTTCGATGGTGTGAAAGGCAAGAGGAGAGGATTTAATGGAGGTGCAAACAAAGGTTCTCATGTTCCTTTTCATGTTTCCCTATAGGCAGGTGCATAGGGCAAGGCTTTAGGCAATGGAAGTTGGCGATGGCTTGCATACCGATTGTAGGTTCATGGTCAAGGAACTTGCAAGTCTTAATGTATCTAGCTAAACGAGTACAAGCTATTATATCGAATAAGGGTTCCTCTAGGGTTTTGAATGGAAGATGAAGATGATTTTATGGATCCATCAATATAATGACAAATGAAGAGGTGAAGGTAATGCCAGACATTAGGGTTCCCAGAAAGGTGTGGCTCAGAGCACATGTAGAGTTGTCATTTTCTGGTAAGGAGTCCTCCCAATGATTTCACTCTAGAGTTTGGAGTGTTTTTGGGGATATCTAATGTAGGGAGGAGATTACCAACGAGGTATTTGAGTTTTTTATACTTCAAGAGGTGGAAAAGAAGGATATGTGAAGGTTGTCGTAACTTTGTAACCATTGGAGATGGTGTTACCTGAGAAGGTGACGATTCCATGACTCAAGTTCAAAATGGATATCAGTGACAAAGTAATTATACAATCACTATAACACCAACCACATATTGTTGGTTGATGTTTTTCATGAACTTTCCTATTACTTGGGTAGTAATTGTGTCTTACTAGATACCAATCATTTTTTGTGATGTCATAAATTAGTTATGGACATTCACTATCAATGTAACTTCAAACCTACAAGGTCACACAGATAGGATACACTAGGAATATGAGTTTATTCATGAATGTGGTTTAAAATTGATTAATAAAGAGTTAGGTATTTAATTTAAACAACATTGGTTAAATGTTGACTAACTAGACTATGAACTGAGCGGTTCAAGTGTTGATCTTATTGATTCAAGTGTTAGGTCAATTGAACCAAAATTGGCAATTTGGTCCATGAGGTGACCGATTCAGGAAGTGAATGGAACAGCTCAGGACCATGAAGTAATTGGTTTAGGTTGTGAACTAATCATTTGGTTGATCAATTCAATAGGATCAACGATTAGTGTTGATGTCATGTTATGCATTAGTCGGATATTAATTGTCAATTGTGATTGGGAAACGTGTTGAAGTGATCAGTTCAAGGGTTGAACTAATCGGTTCACATGCCAACTGATTGGTTCACCTCTGAACTGACTTTTCACTTCTTATAAGGTGTAAAAATTTGTGAAATTCCATTCCCTTCTACTCTCGCTCGGACTGGGAACCCTGACCCTCCTATAAATAGAGGGGTATCGGGGGCTTCTCAGACACAACATCAATCACTCTAACAATTGTTATCTTCTCTGGTTGTGGTAATCGAGAGAACCTGAGCAAGCCCTTCCCATCAAAGAGAGGGATAGCAAGGGAGAGACAATTGTGGGAGAGAAAGTTGGTGATAGCACACCAACTAGAAGGGATAAATCCTTCTTGTTTGTTCATGTAGAATGGCAGGAGTTGTCGGTGGTTTGTGTGGATTGTAATAGAGGTGAAGAGGTTTTAACCTGTCGTTAGGTGGATGAGGTCAACTATTGTCTGTGGTGATCAACCAGGAAGCTGCTATGGATGTTGTATGGGTGCAACTTGAAGAAAGGTTCACGCTAATGCAAGGGGATTTTTTTTGGACTTCCTCTAGGTCCAGGTATAACCTCACAAATCATCTTCCTATTATGTAGTTGTTGATGCGATGAACTATTCAAAGGAAAATATAGAAGTTAAAATTTTGTTTTCACTGCATGTTCTGTAGTCATATTTCCATGTAGTGGTATCATAGATACATCAATTTACTATAGTTTGGGATTTAGTTGATATGATCAGATTTTGATTTTCATCTTTTATATATTTCATACAATGTGAATACTTAAAAATGATTAATGTGCATATCCAATTAAATACTAGATACGATTCCAAGTAATATATATGTGATATGATATATTTGCAATTTACATGTGTCATCCTACAAGTTATTTTTGATGGTGTATGTGTAGAATGGTTATGGTTAATAACCTTAGTTGTATGTTATTGGTTGATTGTGTATGTTTATTATGATTTACATCTCGGTTTGCATATTGAGCCTCATATTTTCTTCCACATGTACAATTATTGTTCTCTCCTTCTGATTCTTTCCTTGAATGTAACTCAAGGTTTCCTTTTACCATGTAATATGTTAAATAGATTATCATAGTTTAGTTCTTGTTACAATGAACAAGACATTCAACACATGAAGAATTGCCCATCTCATAAGATGAGTTGATCAGCTGGAGGACCGAGGAGGAAAAATGTCAGGATGAGATGAACTAATCGGTTGGTGGACCATTTGAGTATGTGGAGGTGTCCATACATTGTTTGGATTAGAGGCCATTCGATCGATCAGACAAGACCAACCAATTGACCAAGAGGTGAGATGATTGGTCCAAGGGTTGAATCGATCGACCCAGAATGGTTCAAGTATAGATCTTCAACAACAATAGGTTTTTTTATGTGAAATAGGCCTTAGGTGGTGGTAATTCTTTGTGGATCCAAGGAATTACAATACAATGGCCATAACCATCTCTTATGTTTTTAATTACATGTTTTCATTTGTGGGATATAGCATGTATATGATAGGTACCATAGTATGTGGTGATTGGATATGTATATATATAAATATTAATAAAAAATCTATCAATCGAATATACTAAGTCTTAGATTTTTTCCATAAGAATAAACACATGAAAAGCTTAATCGACTAAGTGTGGGCACGCCAAACATGGTGCCCTATCCATCTCATTGAAGTGTGATCACAGTTATGTGGCCCTGCCAAGCAGGGTGCATGACTATCGTGTTGGCTTTTGGGTCATACTTAACTGAGAAATTTCAATGAGATTGAGCACTTAGAATCATGCAAATTTCACATACCATCTATCCATGAATTTCATAAGATGTAATTGGAAAATGTTGCCTACCTTAATTATTGATTATGGACGTTGGCATTGGTTGGGTAATAACTCAATTGTTTTGGGTCTTGGCTCACTAGAAGGTTGTACATTGCAATATTACAAATTGATATGTCAGGGATATCAATTTGAACAAAATAGTGAGAGCAATAATTAATTAAATTCCTAAATTAAACATGGTCAAAAATTTATTTCAATCAAATCAAATAAAAAATGTTTTGAAAAATTACACATTTCTTTTGTAGAATCAAATGGAGACAAATAACACATTCTCATTGTCATCTATCCTTGAGAAGGACAAGTTAAATGGGAATATTTTCCATAACTAGCTCAAGATGCGGAGAATTGTTCTCACATAGGAGCACGAGCTCTATGTTCAGGAGACATTAGTGCTAGGTGAACCTTCTTTGACTGCACCTAAGGTTGTCAGGGATGCTTATAAGAAGCATATTTACAATGTCATTGATGTCAAATTCCTAATGCTATGATCCATGAACTATGAGATGTAGAGACAACATGAGACCATGGATGTCATTCAAATGGTAACAAATCTTAAGGATATGTTCCAAGATAAGTCAAGATAGGAGAGATATGATGTCTCCAAGGCATTGTTAAAATGTAACATGGCAGAAGGAGATCCAATAGGTCTTATGTGCTCAAGTTTATTCGATATGTTGAGAACCTTTCTAGACTGGCATTTCTCTTGGGTCAAGAGTTGGCCACTGATGTGATTCTACAGTCACTTCCAGAGTCATACATTCAGTTTCTCATGGACTACAACATGAAATATTTGACAAGTCGTTGATAGAGTTACTTGGCATGTTGAGAACAAATGAGGCACAAATGAAGAAAGACAAGCCCAAGTCAGTGATGATGATCAATAGATCAAAGGGAAAATCTAAAGGCAAAGGCAAAGCTAAAAAGTATTTTAAAGCTGGCTAGAAGCCCAAGTTTTTAGTACTAAAAAAAGGGAGGGGTGAATAAGGGAGGAAATTGTCACCATCCTAAACACTGAAAGAGAAATTTCCCTCTCTACCTGGAGTAAATAAAGAAGACGAAGGAGGGAATAGAGATCTCTACTTTAGGTATATATGTTATGAGATAAATTTAATTACTTCTTCATGTTGGCTATATGATATTGGATTAATATCTCACATATGTTTGAATATGCATGATCTAAAAAGAACCAATCCTTCACGAAAGGGTGATGTTGGACTATGCGTCCCAAATGGATCAAGATTTGTTGTTAATGCATCCAGAATGTCTAATTTATCTCTACCCATAGGACATGTAAAAGAGTTAATGAACTATTATTTCAGATCTACCAATAATAGAAACATTTTACATTTTGCATCTTATACGGGCAAGCATGAATATGGAAATCATGTAAAGTATAATCGATGCTCTATTTCAAAAGGATGAGATCCTTTATGGAAATGCCCCAAATATCTTTTGGCCTTTGTTTTCTAGATCCAAATATAAATGTTTATAATGTCAATACCAAAAGATAAAAACTTGATAACTCAAACAATGAGTACCTATAGCATTGTCATCTAGAGCACATAAATGAGAAATGTATTTATAGAATCCATGATGATGCTTGTATATACTATTTTGGTTATTGAACCATTAGAGACATGCAAGCCTTATTTATCGTGCCACATGACAAAAACACCTTTCACTAGATGTAGTGGGAGAGAGAGTATTCCATTAGGCCTTGTACATGTTGATGTATATAGAACTTTTGTAATAAATGCTAAAGGTATCTACCCTCATTTGTATCTAGTGAAATACACACATGAATTTATTAAAATGTCCAAGAGAATCATAATTGAAGTATGTAACAACCTTAGTATCAGTATTGTGACACTTTGATATGATTGATGTTGAAATATTTTACACTAAGGGTTTGAGGAGGTTCTAAAGAGATAGTGATAGTGTATCACAATGAACTCCACCTAAAACATAATGATGTATCAGAAAGAAGGAATCACACGTAGATGAGTCATGGTGCAATTATCAATATATCTAGCCAATTTCCAAATTCCTTTTGGTCACATGCTTTACACTAAAATAATGTACTATCTATAATGGTTCAAATGACACCATATGAGATATGGCATGGGAGGTGTCCTGATATGTATTTATAAGGATTAGGATTGAAAGCTTGTATAAGAAAATAGTTTCTTGAAAAGATATATCTGCAAATCATATAAATGTTAGTTTGTTGAGCACTACTTTTCTCTCAATCAAATAACAACAGTGTTTGTTACTTGGATAGCTGAATTCCTTAAGAGGAATTTAGATTCAAAGGAATCAGTGGGAGTAAATTCGAACCCAAAAAGTTTGAGATCAACAAGAAAACATTGAACCTAAAGAGGTCCAGTAGGAACAATGAGAATCCCAAATTGTTGTGGAATCTCAAGTTCCTTATGCAACACAAAAACTCATAAATCTAGTAGGATGTGCCTTGTTCTTCAAATATTATGATATAATATAACTCTATAAGTAGTAATTAGGTCATAACATGATGAGACAACAACCTATATAGAAGTTATTAAGGTGCCAGAATCTGAGAATTGGCTTGAGGTAGTTGTATCCCAAATGGAATCCATGTACACCAACAAGGCATGACCTTGGTAGTACCACCTAAAGGGGTAAAACCCATAGGGTTAAATGGGTTTTCAAGAAGAAGACCAACATTGATAACCTATAAGAGCATATTGGTTGCAAAAGGTTTTGAACAAGTTCAAAATGTTGACGTGTTCAAATCTCTTTACTAATTTTCATGGTTAAGTCCATTAGGATCATGCTTGCCATTGCAACTTATTGAGACTATGAGATTTGGAATATGGATATTAAAACCACATTCCTTAATAGGAATAATTAAGAGGATGTGTATGCGACACAACCTGAAGGTTTATAACTGCATTAATGCTAATAAAGTCTATAAACTATGAAGGTCAATCAATGAGATTGAAGCAAGTATTTCAAAACTAAAACCTTCAATTTGACAAGATAGTCAAGATCTCAACTTTTGTCAAAATGAAGATGAAATATGTGATTACAAAAGATTTCGTGGGAGCATATTTAAATTCTACATATTTTTGGGGAATAACATCCCAATACTACAAGTATAGAAACCTGACAAGGAAAGCACCTTCTCTATGAAGGTCTTATGTCAAGCATCCTATGCGTTAGGAATTGAGATTTATAGAGATATTTTGGAAAGTTTCTTGACCTAAGCAATAAAACACATATATGTAAAATGTTGAAAGGGTTCAACATGAAGGATTCAATGAGAGAAATTATGTCCATGTTGCACAAGATTAGTCTCTCAAAAGCCTTACATTTCAATTCTTGTGAAGAATGAGGAAAAATTAGTAAGATCTCATATACATTTGCATTTGGATCTATAGGTATCTAAAATAATGTAATCAACCCATTATCTTGTATCTATTGGACAAGATGAGATAATATCAGTTGGATTCCAATGAAGGTCATTGGAATGCCATAAAGAACATCATTATGTACTTGAGAACACTAAGAGGATTGGTTCCTATATTGTGGTAATAAGGAAGAGTTAGGTGTAAAATGTTACACAGATGCAAGATTCCAGAATGACAAAGAAAAATGAATGATAGAAATCTAAAATTTGTGTTTGACCTTGAAACAATAACTATTGGATAGAAAAGTTCCGAGCAAGAGATAATTATTTAATTCTACAATAGAAGTTGAGTATCCTGTTGTTATGAATACAACAAAGGATATTGCATGGATCAAGAGGTTCATATAGATGAATTAAGGGGATGTTTCAACCATTGATGACACAGTAGAAATACTATGATAACAATAGATCTAGTGGTTAGACAAGGAATATCAGATAGCATACTATCACAATTTAATCTCATACGAAAGGTCATACAATGAAGAGATGTGAAACATACAATACATTGACGAAAGCCAAATGTTGCTAACCCATTGATCACCACTTGCATAGAAAAAACATGTTGTACATGTTTAAGATCACTTAGAATAATATTAATGGGTGATTGGATCTAATTACATGTGGGAGTCTATTGGTATGTATGCCCAAAGAGACAATCATATAATGATTGTGAAGGCATATCTTGTAAAAGATTTGATTGACACTAAAGGAAACCTTCTGATTTATTTTGTTTTTTTCCAGTTATGAGATAATAATGAAACATAATGAATGTATAAATAATGATCTTACTCAATGATTCATGTCTTTGGTTTGAGGACCTGAATAATAACATCATACATATGTTAAGAGTATGTACATTCTTGTTATGTCTCTAGTCAAATGTTATTGTGGAAGGTTGATAGATAACAATGACACATAAGACTAGAGTGTGTGTTGGTTGATGACATAATCTCATTAG
The DNA here is from genome assembly GCA_963693085.1 of Alisma plantago-aquatica. Classification (NCBI taxonomy): domain Eukaryota; kingdom Viridiplantae; phylum Streptophyta; class Magnoliopsida; order Alismatales; family Alismataceae; genus Alisma; species Alisma plantago-aquatica. The sequence continues at coordinate 1,423,599,001 of OY856409.1, forward strand.
TCATGATATATGGTATCAAACCAAACACATAGATACTTGTCAGAGAACAATGTATCAGACAGGCCCACCTTGAGAGTGACACATGGAAACCATAATTAGTAGAAAGAATAATCTCTCATAGTGATGGTGGTGATTGTGGTTATTAGACCTGAAATGATTACAATAATCACGTCATTCAATGTACTTAGACATCATCTACTGTTACCTTGAATAAGGGTTACCGTAAAGGCAGTGTTTGGGTGCACTTTGACACATATGATTGACTGCGAGTGATGTAAATGGGATTTGTCCCTTCTAGAAGAGTTTGATATTTGGGATACTTGGTAAGTGAGATTGAGAAAAGCATGCACACACACATGTGGATCAATTTATGATATTGAGTTCACATATATCTCAGAAAGTCTACTCTAGTTCAAGAAACGTGGATTGAATGTTGATAGGATGATGATTCCATGCCTCAAGTTCAATCTAGATATTAGAGACAAAGGAATTATACGATCACTGTAACACCAATCACATATTGTAGGTTGAAGTTGTTCTCCAACCTTTTGATTACTTGGGTGGAAATGATGTCTTGCTAGATACAAATCATTGTTTGTGGTGGCATAAATTAGTTATGAACATTCACTACCAATGTAACTTGGAACCTATAGGGTCACACACATAGTGTACACATGGAATAGGAGTTTATCATGAATGCGGTTTAATCTTGATTACTAAGAAGTTAGGTATTTAATTTAAACAACAATGCCTAAATGTTGACTGACTGGATTGTGATCTAACCGGTTCAAGTGTTGAAACTATCAATTCAAGTGTCAGGTAAATTGAACCAAAATTGGCAATCTACTCCATAAGACTACCGGTTCAGGAAGTGAACCGTTCAACTCAGATCCATGAATCGACCGATTTTGGTTGTGAACTGACTGTTTGGTTGATCGATTCAATTGGATCAAGGACTAATATTGAATTGATGTTATGCATTAATCAGACATTAACTACCAATATAGTTGCGATTGGGAAAAATGTTGAAATGAGAAGTTCAAGGGCTGAACAGATCGGCACAAATGCCAACCATTAGTTCACCTATGCACTAATTATTTTGCTATCAAAGGGTGTGAAAATTTGTGAAATTCTGCCCCGTTTGACTCTCACTCAGATTGGGAACCCTGACCCTCTTATTAATAGAGGGGTACCGGGAGATTCTCAGACACAACACCAATCTCTCTGACAATTGTTGTCTACTTTTCTTGTGGTAATGAAGAGAGCCTGAGAAAGTCCTACACATCAAAGGGAGGGATAGTAAGGAAGAGATAGTTGTTGGAGAGTAAGTTGGTCCTAGCACACTGACTATAAGGGACAACTCCTTATTGTCCACTCATCTAGAATGACAAGAGTTACCAGCAGTCCATGTGGAGTACTATAGAGGCAAGGAGGTTTTTGCCTACTCCTAGGAGAACGAGTTCAACTATTGTCCATGATGATCAACCAATAACTTATGTTGACGTTGCCCGGGTGCAACTTGAAAGAAATGTGCATGCTACTATAAGGGGATTGTCGATGGACTTTCTCAAGGACCAAGTATAACCTCACAAACCATCCTTCACATTACACATTTGTTGACACGATCAACTGTTCAAAGGGGAATATAGTAGTTAAAATTTTGTTTCTACTTCCTATTGAGTAGCCACTTCCTCTCCATATGTTTCACATATTATCCTTAAATAAAGGTTCCTCTTATGAAAAAGTTGGGGATAAACATCCAAAGGGAGAAAGAACTTACATGTAGTAGGGTAAAAAATGTCACAAAATCAAACATTCTTGGGACAACAACCCTCTCAAACTCTAGTAATGAATAGTACAAAAAGATAAACCTGAAAGTTGTCATTGTCCATCTCTCCAAACTACATGTCATGCGAAACCAACCCTCACACCTTAAATGTGTTGATTAGTATATATCAACCAATGTAGGGCACATGACTTCCATAAGAGACTTTTACAATAAAGACCTAATTCATTATTGTGTTCTCAGAAACCCTCCTAAGGGTTAGTAGTACTCAAGTTTTATGCCACATACCATGATAAAAGATATGTTACATTCTGATTTATTTTTAGTTTCTTTCATAGAAAATTTCTTACAAGAATTAAAAAATAAAAAGTAACTATTCTTATAAAAGACTTATATAAAGCACATGAAGCATGGACATCATGCATCGCTACTGAGCTCCCCATCAAAGATGAAATTTTCCTATACTTAAGATGATGAAGTTATCCATGTCAAGTAATCATGACTGCAGTCATTATTGATAAGAAATACCTCTAAGTGATCTTATTATGTTCCAACTACATTCATGTCATTATATTTGAAACCTAGTAAGAATCATCACGGTGATTTTATTACAAGGACAAAAGTTCCTCAATGGCATCTAGACTATAAACGGTTGAATTGTTTGAGCAAAGACTCAAATAATAAGAAACACACCAATAAAGCCCCATGAGAATGGTCATCCACTAAATTTCTAATGTGGTTATCACACAACTGGATGTTTCAATATTGAACCTCATCTAGCCCACTTGCACATTATCATGCATTAAATGAGAGATCTACCATACTAGCTCACAATAAAAACTAAAGAGGGACATCAGACCTTATATGCTTCAAAGGATACTCATGCATAAGGAAATGATGAAGATTAACTATCTGGGGATTAAAAAAATATTAACTATTTCTTGGATCTCATTTGGACCAATACACATCTATAAAGACCTAGAAAAGTCCTCAAAATTGCCTTATATTTTGGAATAATCCAAGTAATGGTGTATTTTCCTCAAAATCAAGGGCACACTATTCTCACCATGTCGTGCACTTGACAAGAAGACTACAAATAATGCTGACACCTAACACCTATATCTTCAAAGAACAACTCTACAAAAATGCTCGAGGTCTGAACATCTCCACCTCCTCCACCCCAGCCTATCCATGATCAAGTGTTGTATCAATGAAAAATTCATTACAGATTTTCTCATAAGGGGAAATTCTTTCATCCTTCATACTTCCATGACAATAGAAGTTCAAACTCTATAATAGAAAAGACATGTGAAACAATTAAACAACCAGGTTGTATATATATCTATCTAGTTGAACATAAGACATACATAGACTTCTGACAATGCAAATCATATTATTGGTCCAATTGTCCTATGGAAATCTAGATTTTTCAATTAGATTGGTGTCGCAAAACATGCATCTCATGATCCTTTGTGTGGGATATGAGCCTAATATCTAGACATATTTGGAATGTTTTCTAGCACCTCATTTTTAATATGAAAAAGGATCTTTACATCCTCAAATTGAGATTTTTCCTATCCGATTCAATTTCTTTAAGAGGATTATTATATTGCCAATGTTGAGAGTTATTCTAATATGTGATTTTTAGAGGTGGCATGTAGGTTCCAAACTCTATCTTGAGGATATTTCATGATGTTTTTGATCGATGCAAGTCATGGATCTTAACATGCATGGAGGACTCACTGCATGGCACAACAAGAAAACATATGTGAGGAGAATCTCTAGTTGTCTTGACTATGGATTGGTGAATGATAAATGGTTAGATTTTATTTCCGGATACCTCAATCTATTTGGATTCCGATCCCAATAGTGGTGTGAATGGATGGAGATTGGTTTATCAACAAAGTAAGATCCCAAAGGAACCTTTTGTTTCCCAAATCACTAGCTATCTTGGCCTAGCTTTTTTGTTACGGCTAAAGAAGCATTGGGTGTATATTGAGGGGCAACCCTCTATTTATGGCAATGGAGAAATTTAGGACTGATAATTCTTGTGATGCTCATTGGGGTGTCTAGAAGGGACATTGATCAAGTAGGCAGAGCTCTAAGGACTAATCTGGATTCTACTTGGCTATTGATAGTAGAGGAAATGGTGGATGTGCATGTGGTGTAGCTAGATAGGTAGAAGAACTCTAAGATTGGCAACGTAGTAGATTGAAGTGGTTGGGAGATGGGGATAGAAATTCTAAAGTTTACCATCCTTTGGTAAAGATGAACAATATGAAGGATCACATTCATAAGCTTCTTGACACAGATGGTACACTAGTTGATAAATAAAATGGGTGAGTTGGTTGTCAAGTTCATCTCTGGCATGTACAATAAAGAATATTATAATTTCACTTCCACTATCCTTACCTAAAGGATAGTGACATACAATATGAATATAAAACTACCTAGAATTATTACCAATGTGAAATCAAACATAGTTTTGTTTTCCATTGGTTCCTCTAAGATCCCAGGACCTGACATGCTTAATGCCAAATTATTTAAAATTTTCTATATAGTGGTGGGTGATGATGTCTTCACTAGTTTTGGTAGGTGGTAGAATGGTCGAATGGGCTAATCATGTCTTTATCAAGTTAATATTGAAGAACAGTTTTGTGACTTCAAGCACTAACTTCAGACAAATCACATGTTGTTTCATGATCTATAAGGTCAAATCCAAAGTTTTCACTAGCAGACTCAAAACTATAGCCCCTAGGGTAGTGTCTACTAACCAATTGGCCTTTGAGCAAAGAAAATGTGACAAACTCAATTTTCAAGGTTTTATAATCCAATACATGTCTCTGAGTTTTTCTGCTCTTATAGGATTTAAGCCCTGAATGATGAACAAGTAAAGGTATTCCAACAATAATACATATATCTGGATCAATGTAAGATGAAGAAATTTGTGATGATGTACTCTATGTGTGATTGAGATCCAATCTTATATCTTTTTATGATATTGATATGTTTGTACACATAAATGACTCAAAATTTATCCATGAAGCTTACAATCATGAACTAGAGCTATAGTAAATATTTGAGAATTTTCTAAAATTGTTTAAATAATGGTAAAATTCATATGGGCCAAAATGATAATTTTCAAATATATTTTAGTTGGATGTCAAACGAATTTTATTTATAAATAAAGCTTGGTGGAAGAGTTGTATGGTCTTGTTAAAGTATGATATAAAATTTCAGACCAATTCGAGCTTGTTTGATGATGAAAGAATTATGAGAAAAACTATAGTCAAACTAGATTTAATGGTTCAAATCATTTACATTATTTTGATGAAACAGTAAAATGTTAGTATCTCAGTATTTCCTTACTAGAATGAGGTGATGATATAACTTGAGTAATTTGAATACAATATATATTGATAAAGTTTGGAGAAATTAAGGATAAATTGTTTTCAAGATATGGTTTATAAGTAGTGTTTGAGATCATATTTAATTGATGGATTGATATATATACATGTATATATATGCATATATATATATATATATATAGAGAGAGAGAGAGAGATACATGGTGTGGTTTCAAATAACTTTAGGAATGTCATGAGAAAACAAAGTCTTATGAATCATTATTTTATTTTATCTAAGGATAATTGAGAATATGATAGACAATGATGTGTTTTGGAGATTTATTATAATTACACAAAGACATTTTATTGTTTGGTCAATCTTAATGATAATTATGCCTTATAGCATATGTTTTGTTAGGAGAATTATGTAGACCTCCAAATATTTCTATTTTATTCTTATTTATGATAAAAAGGGAGAGTTAAAGGTTTTACATAATAAGGAAGACCCAGTTTTGTTTTCATATCATTGGAAGTTATAGTTTTTAAGGTTACAATCTTTTGAAAAGGAAACAAATAAGGTGCATATCGATTGTTTTAAAAGAGTCAATTTAATTTGATAGTAAGTTGGTATATATATCATGTACAAAGATGATATGGAAAATTCATATATTAATGACCCCATAGAAAGTATTTGCTGAGATGGAGATATTTTGTTATATTAAAAACATTTTCAATGAAAGGATTAACTACATTGTGGAATATATACCTTGACCATAAAGTTGTTTGAATGGTCAAACAAAGCAATTATGAGTTTATTGTTACACAATATGAAACTAAACTATAAAGGAATTTTGACCACCATTCATCCACTTCTCTCCCCCACCTATATATATACACACTATTGACTTTGTCCATGTACACAACTAACCACTCAAATTGGTCCCTCGACCCCTCTCTTGCTTTCTTGCCCCAAGATTGTGTTGCCAACACACTTCTGCAGTGCGACAACCTCTTTCTCTCACGTTTTCCCAATACTCATGACCTTCAAATAGATATGGCACAACTATAGTAGCATGCGTCTTCTCCATCTTCTTTGTAGGTCATCCTCTCTCTCACTAGATCTTGCATTATTCACAACTCTGAACTCCTATGACTGGAAAGTATGATCCAGTAATCAATTTTGATCAGAAAAATCCAGTGCACCACTTGAAAATGGTCTAAACCCATAATTTGACATACTTTTCCAATTATATCTATAATACTTAATGTTTTGAAAATCTCAAATTTTCTAATGACTCAAATTCTTGTGTTTAATCCCTAATAAATCCAATCTTCAACTCTAATGATGATATTTTGAGACTCTAAACCATATTAACTTGACTCTAATAATGATGTTTCTAAACCTTAACTTTATTGACTATTTCACTTCTAATGTCAAGAATATGGTTTAAGTGCCCAAAGATGATGATGGATCTTGATGGTGGGATTTCACCCCAAAATTGTAACTTTTTGTATATGACGATACTAAATCATACAAACCCAATAGATAGTGTTGAAAGACATGGCTTGATAAATCTCTTCAAAGTTAGGGGTAGCATGGTGAAGACTCATTTGATTTTCACTAACATCATGCTTTTCTTCATTGTAGGCCATGCCATTTATTTAAAAAAAGTGATAAATTTTTGTTGACCTTTGGTGAGCTCACTAATATATATATTTGTGACATTAAATCACGTGTGTTCTTGTCAAAGTCTTATGGTAGTAGGAGGGCTTATATTATTTCTGTTGGGATATCAAAAGGTGCCTTTCCTACAAGATACTTGGGTATTCCCTTCACGGGTGATATTGGAAGAGAAACTGATTCCATAGAATGTGTGGACAATCTGTGAACTGTGATGGAAGGATAGAATATTATCTATGTGTAAACAATGGGAAGAGTTGTGCTAATCCTCTCTATGTTGAACTCCAAAATTCAGTTTTGGTGTTGACAAGTAGAACTATCCAACTTTATCTTGCAGAAATTTAAAGTTTTGATAGTAGGTTTCATATGAGGAGGTGGAGGCCATGCCATTTATTGGGATATAATGGCACAACCTTACCATGGAGCTGGGTTGGCGTTTACATGCCCACTTGACGTTGCTTGGAACACCACAACTAGAAGGGTGGACCACTTCCCCACTACCCCTGAGTCCCCTTGGACCCACTGGATGAGGTAGTGATATGGTAATAAATTAGGAGTAATTTATATGTTGGCATGTACAAAGCATTGAGAGCGGTGGGGAAGATATGGCTTGTGCTTAATTGTTCTTAACATCAAACAGATCAGGGTTGGCATGCCCAGCAAGAAGGAAATTGGGTGATTAATAGGAATTTATTGTAGGTTCATTGGAATATTATCTTTTGGAACAAGCCACATTGTCCCAAATGGAGCTTCTTCTCGTATAGATATATTATGGGATGGCAACGTACTAGTGAAGATGATAAAATGGGGTTTTAATTGTGACTAATTGTGCATCCTATGTAACAAAGAGCCAGAAACACATCTTCATCTATTTGTTGAATGTGAATTCACTATAGACCTTTAAAAGAGAGTCAGATTGAAGTGGGTATGGGGTACCTCCGCATGAATCTAATGACGTGATGTAGTAGACATTTGAAAAAAAAATAGATGCAACCAAAAGATGAGAGCCTTGGGAGGTTTGCTCCTAACTTCCCTTATATACCAAATTTGAGAAGAGAGGAATAGTAGAGTACATGGAGAAAGGGTTGTTGACACCCTTAGATTTTTTTGATGTAATTGAAACATTGTTTCTTGGTTTTCCAAAGCTAATACGGGTGTACTTAAAGGCATTGAGCTTGTACTCAGGATGTGGGGTCTTGTTTAGACCGCTTATGTAGTATATAAATATTTTGTATCATCCAATATATGAATTATTCTAGATACTAATATCATACCTTATCCAAAAATGACAAGAACACTTTATAGAAATAAGAGAATAAAATTTAGAGTTTTAGAAGCTGGGGAGGTGACAGAGGTGGAGGTTTAGGATTTGGTCACCAGAGACGATAGGATGGAGATTCAAATGAAATCAAGAAATTACAAGGCAGATAGGGAGAAGGAAACCCCCAAAACCATGAAGAAATTACTCTGATGCTAACATAATGTAAACATAATCACCGATCATAGAGATAAGAAACTATAGAAAAGGAACAACCAAACAAGTGGAGGTCCTTAGAAGAATGGACATAGATCTAAACTACAATACTAGCCTGAAAGGAACAGTTTTAGTTTAGGAAGTTTTCCATGATGCCAACATGGACATGGAAGGAAGCAATATAGGAGAAAAAACTTCCCAAGGATGACAAGCAACTCAAAGTCAGTCAATACAACACAATAACCATATGAAGACCCTAGACATCTGATATATTATAGATATGTTGTTAGTGGTTATGCCAATTTCTCTTCCAAATCCATCCTTGGACTTGAAGACATGGACTTTGAACTATCAAAAGACAATTTCAATACACATGATAAAGATATAACACCACTATTTGTCATTGAAGAAGGAAAATTGTGTTGACCTAACGAAACCATGGTATTACTCCATCATCATCCAGGTATTTGCAAGAAAAGTAGGGTTCTTAAACTGAAGAATCATATAAAAACAATGTGGAACCCTATTAATTATCTTTAGTTGATAGATCTAGATAAAAATTATTATGTTGTCCAACTATTGAAAGAGGATGACTATGTAATAGATTTAACACAATGATGGGGTCCTACTTAAGCGTAAAACTATGGGATTCAACATTCATTCCCTCAAATGAAAATCCAAGATTCATTGTCACATGGATATGTATTCCTGAACTGCCAATATTCTTGAATCAACCACAAATTCTAGAAGAAATAAATGACTACATCAAGACAAAGATGAAAGTATATACTAACACAAATGTAAAATGAATGGGGAAATTTTCTAGAGTGACAATTGAACTTGAAACTATTACACCATTAACACTGACTATCATCATATAAGGAAAAATATATACTCTTGGATATGAGAATATACCTTCTATCTATATGCACTATTGTCAGATTGGACATAAGGACATTGACTACAATATACAGAAAGAAACTGAGATTGCACAACAATCAGTAGATGAATAACAATAGACATCAACAAATCTGGTCACACCACGAGGAGAATTCTCAGAGCCAATGCATCTCTATCCTTTTTAATGATTACAGAAAAGACCAACACGTAATGAAACCAATGCCCAATAAATTTAAACAACAAGTTTGGATACCTACAAATAGAAGATGAAGAAGTAGAAGAAATAAATACAGAACACAAAATAGATTGTATCACTATCATTAACTTGTGAAAAGAAAGGAAAACTTGTGGAAGAAAAAGAATACAAAAATACCAACAAATGACAGAGAAATAACCTCAACTGAACAATGAGGAAAGATGTCTACAAATGAACAACGAGCATATACGTCAAGGAAATAACTAGAGCAGTCAAATCAAACAAAAACTAGAAAAAACATTAGTCATGAGACTAGTGTGATAGAGGAAGAAGATATAATTTTTGTCACCTGAGATAAGGAACAACAAAGCCCTATAGTAACATTTTATTTTGGCAAAGCTTCTTCTTCAACCATATTTCAAGGATATGGACCTCCCTTCCAACCACTTGGAGGAGGTAGTGTAGGTATCCATATGTGAAATTATAAGGTCTATATCTCGGCTAACCTAGAAAACACATGGTTGAGGAAGAGCGGAAGTAACACTCAACTTCTCACTGAAGTTCCATAAAAAGGAACCACTTAAGTCAAATAACAAGAGTCACCGTGCCAAAATTAGACTAATAAAAGAATAAATTAATGTAGCTTGGAACATTTAGGACATCTGCTCAAAGATTCTCAAAATACTATCAAGGATCATACTATTAGATATAGAAATAAATATCATAGCTATTATAGAACCATGGGCAAGTATTTGAAGTGTTGATAGTATAGTTCAATGTCTTATCTTTGATGCATCACATTGCATTAAAACTCAAGGTTCCTCAAGTGGTATATGGGTTATGTGGAAGAACCACATTGGGAAAGTCTATATATTGGACATCCACAAACAATTTATACACTTCCAAATAAATAACAAACATCTAGTCACCTTTGTATATGCAAGCACTAGACAATCCAAACATCATTTACTTTGGAGTCACCTAAATTGATTTGAGTCAATGACACCAAAACATTGGATAGTTATAGGATATTTTAATGTAGTGTTACATGGTAATGAAAAAAATAGGTTGTGAAACTTTATGTGTCAGCATGTGTCGAGAATTTGCAAAAACTTTGCAAGGTGTGGACCTTGAATATATAGGTGCATCAGGTCCAAAGATGACATTAAAAATGAGGGATACATGAAGTGAGACAAAATAGAGTGGTCACTAATCAACCATGGATAGATCAGTTTCCATATACATGTTGGTATGTATGCCCTGAGAGATAATCATGGGATGATTGGTGGGATACATTAAGATTGATTTGATATACATCAAAGGCAAGCTTCCAATTCTTTCTGGTTCAATCATATTAGATAGTGATAGAACAGGTTGAACGTCTAGAGAATGACATTACTCAATGACGTATGCCTTCAGGTTCAGGACCTGAACGATGAGATCATACGGATGCTAAGAGTTTGTACATTCTTGTTATGTCCCTGGTCGGATGTCATTATGGAAGGTAGATAGACAACAATGACACACAAGGCTAGATTGTGGTGTTGGTTGATGACAGAATCTCATTAGTCATGATATAGAGATATCAAACCAAACACATAGGTACTTGTTAGAGAACAAGTGTACTGGACAGACCCACCATGAGTTTGACACATGGAACCATGGCATGGTAGTCACAGTCAATACTCACAGTGATGGTGGTGAGTGTGATTCTTTGACCTGAAATCACTACACTCAACACATGTCATTGGGCACACTTTGACATCATCAAACACATTCCTGAAACATGGGTTGTTATAAAGGTGATGATTGGGTGGCTTTGACACATGGGGCTTTTGAGGGGTGAGTGATAGATATGGGATTTTTCCCTCCTAAGGAAGCTTGATATCCATGGCCACTAGATGAGTAGGATTGAGAAAGGCGTGCACGCATGTGTGAATCATTATGCGATATTGATGTCATATATATCTCTTCCAATCTACTCTGAGATCAAGAAAGTGAATGAACGTTGACAGGATGACTGTTCCATGCCTCAAGTTCATTTAGGATATCAGTGACAAAGGAATTATACATTCACTATAACACCATTCACAGATTGTAGGATTGAAAGTTGTTCTCCAACTTTCTATTTCACTTGGGTAGCACTGATGTGTGACTAGGAACCGCTCTTTGCTTGTGAAGTCATAAGTGTTATGGACTTTCACTGCCAACGTGAAAAGGAACTGCAGGGTCACACACATAGGATTTAACCTGGAAGAGGAGTTTTTTCCACAAACAATGTTTAGATTGATTGCTAAAGGAGTTTAGTAGTTCAATTAAACACTCAATTAATTGATATCTCAATGTCATAATGTTCAATGTGTTGGACACATTGATTGGAGTATTGGATTGATTGAAACTGCAATTGATTGTTTCTGCACAATCTGCACTCCCAACCGATCGACTCATGTGATGAACCGATCGGCTGAGCTTGGTGAACCGATCAACTCAGGTGGTGAGTCGATCGGCTCATGGACAGGGTGAAATGATCGGTTCAAGTGTTGAAACGATCGCTTCAACTGGTCCAACCGAGCAAGTTAGGAAAGTAGGATTGGTGAAAAATTTCTTTTTGTTTCACTTGCCCAATTTGATTGGAACAAGGATTGGTATTTGGTACCAATTCGAAACAAAAGAGGAAAAGTCAATCGGGAACTGACCAGGACCACGAACCGACCAGTTCAGAAGTGAACCGACTGTTTCATGGGTCCCAACCGATCGGTTGATATGTCAACTGACCGGCGCAGGTCCCCAACCGATCGTTTCAGTAATGAAATGATCGGTTCAGGTTACGCAGTTGGTTGTTTTTGTGGAAAATCTCGAACCCTTCTACTCCTACTTTAGTCCTGCATTGCCCGGGATAGAGAACCCTGCCCCATGACCCTCCTATATATAGGGGTATTGGGGGCTTCTCAAAGAACAACTAAGTGCAACCAGTTGCTTTGTAAAGTTGTCGTTCTCTCTGGTTTTCGTAACCGAGAGAGCCCGAGAAAGTGCTACCTGATAAGGGAGGCACAACAAGGGAAAGACAACTGCAAAAAGTGACTGGTGGTAGGAGAGTGTGTCAGTGACTAGTACGCTGACAGGAGGGTGCGACTCCTTCTAATTCCTTGTGTGACAAGGAGATTGGAGTTCCAGGTGGTCTGTCTAGACTACTTCAGAGGCGGGAGATTTCTGCTGCTCGGAGGATAGCTGTCAATCCCGACAGTCCCGGTGAGACCAAGAGTCATCCGTTCCAGTGCGACCAGGAGCTGCACAGACACCGTCTAAGACCGGAGGTGAAGACCGTGCAAGACGCAAGGTATTGTCGTCGAGCAAGCCTCAGGACAAGGTATGATTCCACAAACCATCCTTTCCTATTGTATAGACGTTGACGCGTTTCCTTGTTCTGGGTTTGGGAGGAGAAATTTTTTTTTGTTTCCGCTGCCTTCTCTGCCTTCCCTAAAACCCAACAATACATATATTGAGGTGCTATCAAAAATCTCATCAAATCACAACCCTATCATTGCATGACTGTTGCATACATCTCACATTTTTTGTTATCATTTGAAAACTAGCATTAGGTGGACAACCAAGTCATCATATCATGATTTAATAACCTTGGGATACAACCATTGATTACAACATGGAGATAGCAATGTTCATATAATCAATTGATCATGTGGAGAGTCATGAAAGAAGAAGTGAAAGGAAATGAAAAGACTTGATATAAAAAATGATTGGAAGGAAACAAGAAGCACTAAGAGTAGTTTACTCATCAGCTATTGATAATGAAATTTCACAATAACAGCCTAAATATCTAGAAATACTACATAGAGAGGAGGAGGAATGGAAACAAACATCCAAATGTGACTGGAAAAGGCTGACAGACATCAATACCAAATACTTTCAGGCTCTAGTGAAATCTAAGCAAAGAAGGAATTTTATTACTAAAATGAAGGGTGAATAAAGTCAATGAGTTGAAGATGACAATACTCTAAAAGAACTTATACAAGACCATTATAGATGTCTATTCATTGAGCCTAACATAACAAATCAAAACAATCATGTGAGCCTCTATCCCGATCATTTTCCCATTTAGAACAATGAAAATAGCAAAATTCTTGCACTAATGCCAACCACATATGAAATTTTAACCATCCTTTTAAAGATGAATCCCATCAAGGCCCCTTGGTTGGGTGGTGTTGATGGAGGTTTTCTATGAAAAAACTATAATCATATTGGAAGATATTTATCATGAATAATTGCTCAATGCTTTGTAGGTATATCAATATCAAGTAAATTGTCTAGCTTGACTATGGTTCTTATACCAAAAAACAATACATTGGATTACCGCAACCTATTGTTATCAATAATGCTATTGTTATACTTCTCTATAAAGTAATAATTGAACATATCAAACAATTCCTCTCATATAGTATTTCACCATACCATAGTATCTTTGTACCCATAAGGAGGATAACAGACAACACAACTATGACATAGGAAATTATTCACTAATTGAGAAGAAGATTGGAAAAAATTGATGCCACTAAAATTGGATTTGACAATAGCATATGATAAAAGAAGTGGTACTTCATCCTTGAGACACTTAGAAGAACTACAATACTACCCAACCTTATCACTAACATCATGAACACCATACAATCATGAGATATTTCTATAGCCCAAAAAGGAGATAAAATGACACCTTTAAAACTAGCAACAAGACTGGGTCAGGCCATCACAAAACTTGAAAGTGAAGGAAAATGGTAACCTCTAAGTATTAAAGGGAAAGTGCCTACAATCACTCATATATGTTATGAAGATAATTTCCATATTATTTGGTAAAGAAGTTTCTACTCAAAAGTGAATTATCATCATTTGTTTGAAGGGATTTCTTAAAGCTTTAGGGTTGACTATATCTAAGAACAAGTCATTTGTTTACTTTTCTAAGAGTATTGACACAATTATCAGAAGATACATCAATGGAATGATTATTATTAGTGAAACACATAATATAGGGAGGCACTTAGGCATTCCAATCCTTCACCCCAAATCTAACAAAGCAATGTACCTGTCTATCCTTAATGAAACTATCACATCTCATTATGGACACACCAAACTCTATAATTTGCAGGCCATGTCAGCCAAGTAAAATGTATACATAACTCAATTCCAACAAATCTTATGTAAACTAGTGTATTGTCTTTAGTTATTTGTAATAAGCATGATCAAAGATGAGTAATTCCATCAGCGAGAACGGAATGGATAAAAAAATCACTATTGCATAGAAATAATTTGTAGCTTCTAAGAAAGAAGGACGACTCAAAATTAAAATTGAATAAATCTTTACTCTCACACAATGTTTGGGATCATATTATGCAGAGGAAGATCCACTAGAATCAGGCTATGGAATCTAAGTACTTACACCTAAAAGAAAAATGAAAGAAAACATATCCACATCTTTGAAAACTCAATGTAAATCATTCGCAAGAAATGAACGCTAACATTGATGGCATTGTACTCAAAATAAGTACCATCTCATCATGTAAACAAAATTTGGGTAGAAAAAAAACAAATACCTATTTTAAGACAAAATATGATCATTATTAATGAGATTCAAGATCTGAAAGTCGGGTCCATGACAAATAATGGTCAATGGGGTGTTGACTTTATCAATCATTGATTTGAAGAATAAATTTTGAAGATGGTACTCAATATGATACCTCCTAGTGAAAATAAATATGAAAATGACTTTTTATTCCTAGGAGATACCTAAGAATTCTTTAAAGAAAGGTATTTGCTTAAAATAGATTCAAGATATTGCATCTATGACTAGGTAAGTAGTCTACAATTTGGAAACTGGATATACTACAAAGATCAAGAGTGCAGCTATGGGAAACTCTACGTAATGGAATCATCATGACCTCAAATGAAAAGGGGTTTAACTAATGAACAAATTTGTGTGAGATAAGAAGAACTAAAAACAATATCTATTAAGTTCCTACAAAAATATGAGTTTTCTAAATATGTCGTGAACACTATCAAACAACTTATGTCAACGACATCCTCGATTCCCCTACTCTTAAATAATGACTCTTTTACAATACAAAAAATAAGGACATGAATAAAGAGAAGCAAGTTTGGCTCTATTACTTCATAGAACAACTATGGAAGTGGAGGAATGGTTAAGTTCCCAACAACAACATCATTTTACCATATGTTGTATTTCAAACACAGAGAAAATACGTCAAGACAAATATTTATGCTGATAACATCCAAATTAAACCATAGGATAAAATAATAGTTCTTGTTCAATGGTGTACTCAAACATGGGATCCACCACATGAATGCACCTTGAATCTAAATGTTGATAGAGCATTTGTTAAAAGAATGGATGTAGCAACAACTATTATGTGTTGTGTGACATCACAAGTCACTAGTAGATGAAAGAAGTAAATTAGACTACAAGTTGTGTAACAATCTCATTCTTCGAAAACCCCCAATTAAGGAAGGCCTTAAAGTTGAGAGTCATTACCTAAAATTTTCCAAATATCCATATTTAGAAAATAAAAAATAATTTTCATTAATCAAAATTGTGTTTATAAGACACTCCTCTAAGGGGTTACATGAAATTATATCAATCAGAATTGTACATACGAGAATTACGTAAGAGGAAGTATATATCTAATCCTCCTTATAAGTTAACTTTAATGTCTTCAAGTGATTTCATGTGTCCATCATATCTTTATATCATATTATCTATCATGTACCTCAAACATTGTGAAACAAAAACACATATCAGCATATCGAAATATATTATGTACATGGGGTGCATGCAAAAGTTTGCAAGTAAACTAACAACATATATTCCATCAAATACTTGAAAATAAGAACTATCATTTTCTTCACATAATCTCTCTTTATGTGATACTAATAGTGGCATTATAATTGAACAAAATGTAAACAAACATCCAATAATTTAGTTATTCAATCATCAAGAAACCCATGACAGACACTAGCAAACTAATGTGGGTCATCATAAGAGTAACCATGTACTTCATTGGTGAGCCATGTAGATTATGCAATTATACTTCAAGCATATTCAATTAATCCATTCAATATATCTAAGAAACCAACATATTAACATGCATGTGTGTAAATCCTAAAGTCTCACTATCACATTAATCACATTAAATATGTTAAACCCTACTCGGGTCCTAATCTAGGCTTTAGGTTTCCTTGGTATCGAGTTAACATTATAGTTATAATTCAAAAACTAAATTCCCATGATTATTGATTTAGTGACCCAAAGAACCTAATTCATGGTAAGGGTAGTCATGATCATCAAATCTACCACGTCCTTTTGTTATAAGACTTAGATTAGATTAGTTTCATTATCAACCTAGCAAGTTAGAATCTTTACACCTAATTCTTCGTATGCATGGCCATTCACATTAGAAAACCCAAATTCTACACCATTATTACCATGATCATCTCGGCTTCCCATTATGTTTGACAATATCTATAAATATGGAAAAGTAAATGTTTTTAGCCCCTTCAACATCTTAATGTACAACTCTAGGGTTTTCAAGTATTAATCATCACTTTAATGTATATTAGCACTACCTTTAGAATTGGGATCACATTTAGGCGTCATTGATATATTATTTGTATTCATCTATTTTTTTATTATTTTGGTATAAAATTTCACTATTTCAAGAGTTACCAATAATTAGTTACAATATATACAAGATTATTAGATTTCAGCCAATCATGCAAAGCCACCTCAACATTATCCATTTAATTCTATTTTACACACGGGCTCGGTTCACCTAGTAGGTTTTCACCACATTGCTGCTTACTCAGTGCGGCCGACTATTTTGGAAGAATAAAGATTACACTTTGGCCTATTATAATGTGACTAGGTTTATCATGTGGGTTGAGACAATGAAGTAAAATCTCTAGGGGGATTGCTCGACCCCTTCCTTCTTCATGGGCCATGTCTGGCTATGGTGACACATAGGTGCACCACACCATTGACTCCAGCTCCCATAGTTGAGAAACCACCACCAATGGTAGTATCATCTCCATC
Source organism: Alisma plantago-aquatica (assembly GCA_963693085.1). Lineage (NCBI taxonomy): Eukaryota > Viridiplantae > Streptophyta > Magnoliopsida > Alismatales > Alismataceae > Alisma > Alisma plantago-aquatica. The sequence goes on from OY856409.1 coordinate 1,423,616,498, forward strand.
ATCCCCAATCAGATACAAAGAGCATATCATGGATTCACGAGATGGTCAAACTAGGTGGGTGAGATTGTGTTGACCTAGAGGTTATACATTATCCATATTTTGAAAATGACTCAACCATTCCATTCATATGTATCTAATATGTGTATTCAAGATTGATCTCACGTATTAGGTACATGAAAAGAATCAATTTACACAAGCCCTAACTTGTCAAAGTTCAAGTCAAAAGCAATGCAAGTTTGCTAATTAGGAAATCCATTCAAATGACCTTAGAATTTGTAATCACTTGTATTGATGATATGACTTGTAACTAATATGAGAAAAATACGTGGGACACTTAGTACCAAGTTTTAATCACTATTTAATTACTTTAGAAAATTGATCACATACTACTGATCAGTTGAGTTACAATCTCGACTGGTCCCTTGGATCAAGTTTCTAGAGAGTGCATCGACTGAGTTGTGCATTCATAGAACTCAAGTGATCGGGTTACGGAACAAATGTGATTTTAACTTATCGGTCAAGTTTTCCAGGACTAACTCGACTGATAGTTTGAAAATTGGGTTTGTATTTTAGTCGATCGGTTGAGTTACCTTTATTGAATCTTGACCGAATGTACTGTACAGTAAACACAGAAAAAGTGATTCTAACCATTGGTGACGTTTTTAGATGAAAATAGATATGTTGCCTTGTGAAAAAGGCTTTAATTTGACCCCAAGTGTTCCCCAACTCAAGGGAACACCCTCATCTATAAATAGGACCACTTGGAGTTCATTCCAAGGGTGCTCATTCACTACACACAAGGTCCTTGCTATAGGTAAGTGTGCTACCACCCCTTGAGCCCCTTTATATCTCTCTAGTTTACACTTCATTGTGTGATTTGTGACTGAGTTAGGATTATTTTAAGAGAGTTCCACCTTTATGCATGTAAAGCTCTCAAATATTCCACTACTTCCCTACCCCCTTCTTTGATGAAGAAAATCTGAAGCAAGCTCCATCGAGTGAAGGAGGTGTAGTGGGCCCTCTTCAAGGTTGATGAATAGGTGGTGATCTTGTGACGTCCCCGGATTTTCTAAAACTTAATCTGATGTGTGACGTCCAAATTGAAACCCTCACCTCAGTGAGAATCCCAATTTGAGAATCCCACACAAGGCTAAGAAGAAGAAAATTGAGGGAGTCAGAAGGAAACAACAGTAGCACATGTACATGAACAATAATAAAACCATACACACATGTTCACCATTCAACATATAAATACAACATGAATTGTTACAACATTTGATATTACATATTGAACAGCAAACTATAACATATACATGTACTACATCTAAAACTACAGGATCTTAAGACAACAGGTCCACCTGTACATCAGCTCGCTACACAACTCTCTCTATCCTGGATCTTCAAAAGCATAACCATAACCTATACAAAAGATTACATGCGGTACACGTCAGCACAATATTTCATGAATATTGTACTGAGTACGCCTACGTGTCTTTTATTTACCTCTCATCATATCTTGGCAATAAGGTAAAACTAATATACTTGGCAGTAACAAAAGAATATAAGAAAAGCGTATACTTGCACAAAGATATTCATTAACAAAAGAGAACACATATTTTAAGCACATTTCCATTATATATCCATGCATTTGCCACCTGAGGGAATAATGCATCATCTCTGCTACCAACGAGAATGAGATGTAAGGCCTTATGATCTACTACCAAAGAGTTAGATCATTGTACAATGTGATCTGCTACCAAAGAGAATGATCACTTTCAAGCACTATGCTACCAAAGAGAATTAGTGCTTTCATATAATGGAACAACTATATTATGTTTGATGTGTTCATAGCCATAAGTATGGAAAGTCATGCAACATATCATACAAGAACAATCATTTCAATCAATACCATATGCCAAGTATTTTACTACTCATATAACACAAGCATATTGTATAATAAGCCAAGTAAGAGGTAATGGCGTACCTTAGATCAAGAACAAACCTAATCATCAGATATACTCCTGATGTCATCTATATCCTTGTTTAAACCTGATTAAGACAAGATCATATACTATCATCAGATTCTCATCATCGTACTTCTCATCTTAACCCTAATTATGTCCATTAGGGTTTCTCTTAGTTCATTAGGATATTCTCATAATTACTTGTATTATCTTCATCCTTATGTGAGATTTATGTTACTGATGTTATATTCCAGATTAGGATACATAATCTGAATATTATCTTCCATATCATTTTTGTACACATTAATTAACCCTAGGTTATATGCATTAATCATATTATTATTTATATCACATTAAGAGAAACATTATCATATAATATGGATTATGTGTATCCTCCTGATCTCATACTTAAAACTGAGGTTCCATATGTTGATATGAGCTTACTCTGTAAATTTCACCACTTATTGAGCATGTATGCATTTAATACATTTAATTTGGGATTATATATCACATGAAGAGTCATTATCATGTTTCTATGAATTCCATATATAACTGATCTCAGAGTTACATATTGCCTTCTAATTACTGATATGAAGGTATTCTGTAATTACCATGATTTATTGAGCATGCATCTATTTATTGCATTTTATTTAGGGTTATAGGTCCTAATTAGACATATTAAGCAAATTACATGATTTCATACATCATCATGATCATTCCTGGCATCAGGTGCACTATAAGCATTATTATAGTCCTATTGGCATTTTTCCACAATTTTAGAACATCATTTGATATTTATTATCCATTAAACAAGTATTACACAAATTACATGATATCACTGATATTAGTTCTTCAAAAGTCTGATATTATGCTTCCATTGTATTCTACTCATTTTTCTGAGAATTTCGATACCTTATTTGTATTTTTCTGACATTCGTACTATTTTCTATGCATTATACAAGATCTAATAATTTTCTGAAGAAAAATACCTTGATCGGCCAATCGCGGGCCGCCACGTGTCCACGTGAGGGCGCGATTGTTCCAGGCTTGGTCCGGTCGGTCCTCCCTGGCTCGGGTCAGTTCTACCCGGGTTTGGCATTGAGTCGGCCGGTCCTCCTTGGTTTGGACCCGGTTCATCCCCTCTTTTTCTTTCTCGCGAGAACGCGCGTGTGCGTTCCTCTGTTTCTCCAGGGCACCGCCGCACGGTCCACCTCCGGCGAGCGATCGAGTGGTGCAGAGGGCTCCTCGTCGGCGCTTCATGCCGCCATAATGATCAGCATCCATCCACCTCCCTCCGCGGCCACTTGGTAGCGCCCCACGGCTTCTCGTTCTCCAACGAGATGGGAGCGCCGCCGCCTTCCTTGGCTACGGCGGAGCAAAGGGGCAAAATGCCTCTGCTCCTCCTTGTGTCATTCTGAAGCTTCGGAAAGCTTCCCAAGGCTACTACAAACTCGTCCACGACCTTGATCCGCGGCGGTCTGCACTCCATAGGTGTCGCCGACTTCATCTTCTTCCTTGGTGTGGGTGAGCTCGGCGCCTGGTACAGCTATCACCGAGGTCCTCTTTCCATGAGGAAACTTCTCCTCAGACCTTCGTCCTTCATTTCCACCTTCTTATCCTCTTTCGGACACCCCTCTAGCTCCCCTTCTTCCTTCTTCGACAACCTACTCTCCAACCTGTAGGTTGCGATGGAGAGGTACAGAGATGGGGAGGGTGGAACTCCCTCGTCTGAGCTCTATCAAGCCCAAATAAGGGGTCGCCCGACCCCTCTCCTCACGCTGAAGCCAACTACCTTGTTGGACTCCCCCACACATACCCACGATCAGCGAGTACTTCGACATTGCGGTCAAGCCTGCGGTCAAGGGGGTAACCGCAAGGTTAGGGACGACTCTGGGACCCTTGATCTTCAATCCAACGGTCTGGGTGAGTCCCTCGCTTGAGCCCATCCGCGACCCATTCAAACTAATGGTCCCAGACGCTGGATCAGCTGTGGACGGCCTTGATTTGCCCACGCAGACGCAGCCCAAAACAAGGGTGCGTGACATTGATATTTAATCAAAGACTTAGGCTAATCAACACAAGAAATGCACATTATTTCCCAATTTCAAACCTTCATAACTCCTTCTAGGGTACTCCAAATGCCACCAAATTTTAACCATAGCTCCCCTACCTCTCGAGCTACCTTCTATTCAAATTTGGTGACAAAACTCATATGTTAGGTCATCCAATAAAATTCCTCAAGAAGGCATATAAAGAGAGTTATTAATCATTATATAAATCTCATTTAACATCTCCACTTTACTAAAATACTTGAAACTCTTAATATAACTCAAGATATGGATTCTAATATGTTATTGGAGATTTATGGATTTCCAAAACCCACTCCATCACATCCTACACACCTTAAAAGATATTTCGTCCTCGAAATTAAGCTCAAGAATTCCACTTTGTCACATCATATACATCTTAAAAGAACTTTCGTCCTCGAAAGTCAACCATACTCATATTCCAAGGAAAACTACCAGGTCTTCATCAACATGTAGGCACTATTCTAGGTGTAACATATCCACAAAGGTTACCTAGAACCATGTATCCAAAGCACTATTAGGAGGTTTTACAACCCTCTTGGTGCACAAACACTCTACTCAGGGTTGAACTCAAGGTTTAGAAACTTAGGTTATGTCATGACCTATCTCATATATTAGGGTTGCTTCCTTATCTTTACCCATGCATTAGGGTTCCCACATCATGTTACCATGTTCTAAAGGAGTTAAGAAAGGTTAACCCATTATATCAAGGTGTCATCAACATTTTATTGAACCAATTGTCAGAATATGTTCAACATTAACATATACCTTTTAGGAGGGAGTTAACTAAAGTTAACCCACTTTATCCATCTGGATCATATTAAGGTGTCATCATCATTATGTTGTGTTAAGTGTCAAACTATATTTTCATCTTTATTAAGCACTAAGATTAACACTTCTTATAACATGTATCATTCATACGATCTTATTTCATTGCTCATAATAAATATAAGATTTACTAGTGATTTCATCACAAGATTAACCAACAATTTCACATTATCATCATTATTCATGTACATGGTTAACCATTTATGCATCGATATTTATTAAACCATCTCTAGGTTTCCATCATATCATATCCACTATCATATCTCAAGATTGGATCACATCCTTATATATATAATATCATGGTTGTGCTAACCAACTTATACAAGTGGCTTATCAAACATGCATCAAAACTTCATCTAGTCCAATTGAGGTTCCCATGACCCATATCATGAGGGCATCACCATGCTCAGTCTATCTGAGTTAACTCAACTCTATGAGTATCTCGTATGCACATGCTTTATCTTCCCTCTCTTAGTCTAGGGTTCTCAGATTACCTCATTGGCACTAGTGATAGCCTTACAAGATCTAGCCACATAAGCACAAACCAAACGTGCTACAACATACTATTCATAGGTCTTCTACCCATGAAACATGCTTATCCAAAGCTCTCTTATATATACACCACTAGATTCCTATGCGGGAAACCACCAACCCGAGCATGAGGCTTCACAAAAACTAACATAGCTACCTCCTCCAGGGTCTTGGGCTCTCTCCCTCACCCAGATGGAAGGTTCTCATATTCATGTTCACATATAACGAGCCTCTCTCTATCTCTAGGGTTTGGTCTTCCCAAGGACATCTAGGGTTCAAGAAGACTATAGGAATCATGCATAAAGCAACTCATCTCAATCACTCAGGAGTAGTCTAGTTTAGGACATATCACATATCTCAGAATTCTCATATCTTGGAGTTTAGGTTCTCTAACCTTCTCCCAATGGGTCTCACTCTCCCTGGAGTTAACCCCGAAACTGTCCTAACACTAGAGGTCCTCCTTCGTAAAAGAGCTTGAGGCTCAGGCTGATCCACATCTTATCTTAACTTAACATTTCTTATCTCATAAAAGAACTCATACTTGCATCATCAAAACTTATCTCAAAACCTCAAATCTGAACTCATATCCTCAAAGACACACATAGATCATCATAACCATCTTATAACACCTATATAAGACTTACATCAAAGCTTATTTCATCTATTCCATCTAATATATATTCCAAACAAGGCTCTAGACATCTAATCTAGAACTACTCTCTCTTCTAGACTGATGTCATTCACTTTCACTTAGGTTTCATGACCACCTCCTACTCGTACATGTGTGGGGACACATTTTTGTAATACATATACATAATAAAATATTGTATAGTTTTTCTCCGATAAAACAAGCGTCAGAGAAAACTATCGAGTTTCGATTCGTTTGGAATCAAAAACCAAAACCAGAAACGAGTGTCCCACACATAGTAGAGAGTCCAGTGTCATGAAAACTAGTGAAAAGGGTGAGAACAAGGGGTAGACTAGTGTAGCTACTCTAGACAACGTGCGCAATATGTCTAGGGTTTCTCTTCCATTGATGCACATCATTTCCAAATAGTGCAACGTCCCATACCACTGCACTACAAGGAAAGAATGACATCTAAGGACTTGCTACTCAACAAGCACCAGTCTAGACCTAGTTCTCCGACATCTAGGTGCTAACCTAGAGGCTAGGTCAGATCTAGTCTCTAAAAGACGACTAATCTAACCCTAAAAGATTATTAAGGTTCAAGGTTCTTTAGTTTTGAGTTGCATAATGAGCAAATGTCAGGTTTTGCTATTGTTCATGCTCTGATACCACCTGTGACGTCCCCGGATTTTCTAAAACTTAATCTGATGTGTGACGTCCAAATTGAAACCCTCACCTCAGTGAGAATCCCAATTTGAGCATCCCACACAAGGCTAAGAAGAAGAAAATTGAGGGAGTCAGAAGGAAACAACAGTAGCACATGTACATGAACAATAATAAAACCATACACACATGTTCACCATTCAACATATAAATACAACATGAATTGTTACAACATTTGATATTACATATTGAACAACAAACTATAACATATACATGTACTACATCTAAAACTATAGGATCTTAAGACAACAGGTCCACCTGTACATCAGCTCGCTACACAACTCTCTCTATCCTGGATCTTCAAAAGCATAACCATAACCTATACAAAAGATTACATGCGGTACACGTCAGCACAATATTTCATGAATATTGTACTGAGTACGCCTACGTGTCTTTTATTTACCTCTCATCATATCTTGGCAATAAGGTAAAACTAATATACTTGGCAGTAACAAAAGAATATAAGAAAAGCGTATACTTGCACAAAGATATTCATTAACAAAAGAGAACACATATTTTAAGCACATTTCCATTATATATCCATGCATTTGCCACCTGAGGGAATAATGCATCATCTCTGCTACCAACGAGAATGAGATGTAAGGCCTTATGATCTACTACCAAAGAGTTAGATCATTGTACAATGTGATCTGCTACCAAAGAGAATGATCACTTTCAAGCACTATGCTACCAAAGAGAATTAGTGCTTTCATATAATGGAACAACTATATTATGTTTGATGTGTTCATAGCCATAAGTATGGAAAGTCATGCAACATATCATACAAGAACAATCATTTCAATCAATACCATATGCCAAGTATTTTACTACTCATATAACACAAGCATATTGTATAATAAGCCAAGTAAGAGGTAATGGCGTACCTTAGATCAAGAACAAACCTAATCATCAGATATACTCCTGATGTCATCTATATCCTTGTTTAAACCTGATTAAGACAAGATCATATACTATCATCAGATTCTCATCATCGTACTTCTCATCTTAACCCTAATTATGTCCATTAGGGTTTCTCTTAGTTCATTAGGATATTCTCATAATTACTTGTATTATCTTCATCCTTATGTGAGATTTATGTTACTGATGTTATATTCCAGATTAGGATACATAATCTGAATATTATCTTCCATATCATTTTTGTACACATTAATTAACCCTAGGTTATATGCATTAATCATATTATTATTTATATCACATTAAGAGAAACATTATCATATAATATGGATTATGTGTATCCTCCTGATCTCATACTTAAAACTGAGGTTCCATATGTTGATATGAGCTTACTCTGTAAATTTCACCACTTATTGAGCATGTATGCATTTAATACATTTAATTTGGGATTATATATCACATGAAGAGTCATTATCATGTTTCTATGAATTCCATATATAACTGATCTCAGAGTTACATATTGCCTTCTAATTACTGATATGAAGGTATTCTGTAATTACCATGATTTATTGAGCATGCATCTATTTATTGCATTTTATTTAGGGTTATAGGTCCTAATTAGACATATTAAGCAAATTACATGATTTCATACATCATCATGATCATTCCTGGCATCAGGTGCACTATAAGCATTATTATAGTCCTATTGGCATTTTTCCACAATTTTAGAACATCATTTGATATTTATTATCCATTAAACAAGTATTACACAAATTACATGATATCACTGATATTAGTTCTTCAAAAGTCTGATATTATGCTTCCATTGTATTCTACTCATTTTTCTGAGAATTTCGATACCTTATTTGTATTTTTCTGACATTCGTACTATTTTCTATGCATTATACAAGATCTAATAATTTTCTGAAGAAAAAATACCTTGATCGGCCAATCGCGGGCCGCCACGTGTCCACGTGAGGGCGCGATTGTTCCAGGCTTGGTCCGGTCGGTCCTCCCTGGCTCGGGTCAGTTCTACCCGGGTTTGGCATTGAGTCGGCCGGTCCTCCTTGGTTTGGACCCGGTTCATCCCCTCTTTTTCTTTCTCGCGAGAACGCGCGTGTGCGTTCCTCTGTTTCTCCAGGGCACCGCCGCACGGTCCACCTCCGGCGAGCGATCGAGTGGTGCAGAGGGCTCCTCGTCGGCGCTTCATGCCGCCATAACGATCAGCATCCATCCACCTCCCTCTGCGGCCACTTGGTAGCGCCCCACGGCTTCTCGTTCTCCGACGAGATGGGAGCGCCGCCGCCTTCCTTGGCTACGGCGGAGCAAAGGGGCAAAATGCCTCTGCTCCTCCTTGTGTCATTCTGAAGCTTCGGAAAGCTTCCCAAGGCTACTACGAACTCGTCCACGACCTTGATCCACGGCGGTCTGCACTCCATAGGCGTCGCCGACTTCATCTTCTTCCTTGGTGTGGGTGAGCTTGGCGCCTGGTACAGCTATCACCGAGGTCCTCTTTCCATGAGGAAACTTCTCCTCAGACCTTCGTCCTTCATTTCCACCTTCTTATCCTCTTTCGGACACCCCTCTAGCTCCCCTTCTTCCTTCTTCGACAACCTACTCTCCAACCTGTAGGTTGCGATGGAGAGGTACAGAGATGGGGAGGGTGGAACTCCCTCGTCTGAGCTCTATCAAGCCCAAATAAGGGGTCGCCCGACCCCTCTCCTCACGCTGAAGCCAACTACCTTGTTGGACTCCCCCACACATACCCACGATCAGCGAGTACTTCGACATTGCGGTCAAGCCTGCGGTCAAGGGGGTAACCGCAAGGTTAGGGATGACTCTGGGACCCTTGATCTTCAATCCAACGGTCTGGGTGAGTCCCTCGCTTGAGCCCATCCGCGACCCATTCAAACTAATGGTCCCAGACGCTGGATCAGCTGTGGACGGCCTTGATTTTCCCACGCAGACGCAGCCCAAAACAAGGGTGCGTGACATTGATATTTAATCAAAGACTTAGGCTAATCAACACAAGAAATGCACATTATTTCCCAATTTCAAACCTTCATAACTCCTTCTAGGGTACTCCAAATGCCACCAAATTTTAACCATAGCTCCCCTACCTCTCGAGATACCTTCTATTCAAATTTGGTGACAAAACTCATATGTTAGGTCATCCAATAAAATTCCTCAAGAAGGCATATAAAGAGAGTTATTAATCATTATATAAATCTCATTTAACATCTCCACTTTACTAAAATACTTGAAACTCTTAATATAACTCAAGATATGGATTCTAATATGTTATTGGAGATTTATGGATTTCCAAAACCCACTCCATCACATCCTACACACCTTAAAAGATATTTCGTCCTCGAAATTAAGCTCAAGAATTCCACTTTGTCACAGATCTTCTCTAGGTGAAGGAGAACGCAAAGGTGGAAGATACAAGAGGAGAAGAAAACTCATGTAAGGCTGAAGACTTGAGCTTGAATGGGTAAGAACTAGGTGAATGCTGAAGATTCAAGCTAAGTGGGTAAGTTCCTTGTTAAGGTGGAGATCTCCTTGTGGTTGGATGGGTAAGTCCTTTGGTGGTCTATTGTTGTAATCTTTGTGGTGAATAATAGAGAAAAGTGCTTGCAAAGTCCTAGAGGTTGACCTCTCTAGGTAGTGGATTGACTCACTTCTCATTTGAAGTGTGGAACCACTCTACATCCCTTTGTCAAGTGATTTCTATCAATCTCTCTCATCCTTTCTATGCTTGTTAGATAGGACTTAAAATTTCCATTAAGTTGTTGCTTCTAATTGATATAATTTGAAGGTTGAATCTGTTTTGTGAGAAATTTTGTAGCTCTATTCACCCCCCTCTAGAGCTCTTAGATCCAACAAGTGGTATCAGAGCTAAGGATCTTCTCCAACAATATCCCATGAGATGAGAAGATGGGCAACAACCTACTTGGTTCACTCAACCTAGAGGGAGGCTTCTCCATGCATCCTCTGGTCTTTGATGGCACCAACTTCCTCTATTGGAAGAGAAGGATATAGTTCTACATTCAAGCGATGAACTTTAAAATGTGGAAGGTGATGGTTAAACCTTACAAAAATCTAGCCAGAGCTATTGCAACATGGAGTGAAGCTACTCTCAAGGAAGCTCAACTCAATGCAAAGGCCATTAGCATCCTCTACGTAGCCCTCACTCCCACAGAGTTCAACTGGATCTCATCATGGGACACCACCTATGATATTTGGGACAAGTTGTGCATCGCATATGAAGGCTCAAAGCAAGTCAAGGAGGAAAAGATCTACATGTTGGTAAGCCTCCTAGAGAACTTCAAGATGGGAAAGAAAGAAGGCATTGCAGAGATGTACTCAAGGTTGAATGTCATCGTCAATGGGTTGGCTGCTTTGGGCACTGCTTTGGAAAGAGGCGTCATCAACTCAAAGATCTTGAGAACTATTCTAAAGAGATGGGAGTCAAAGGTCACCTACATTGAAGAAGTGAGGAGCCTTGGTGACATCCCAACTGAAGAACTCATTGGCAATCTTCAAGCCCATGAGCCTAGACTTGACAAGAAAGAAGAAGAAGCTAAGCAAGAAGAAAAGGAAGCCAAGAAGATTAAAGATAGTGCTTTCAAAGAACAAGTGGAGGTTGTCATCCTTCAACAACAAATGGCGTTCTGAACTTCTTATCCCTCCTCTAGTGAAGATGAAGGCCCTAGTGAGCATGAAGCCAACACATCAAGGGCAAGCACTTCTAGGGGAAGCAAGCCTCCTCCTCCTCTACTCTGAGATGTTGCAAGTGTGGTCAAAAGGGGCACTGCAAGAGTAAAGTCAAGAAAGTCCTACCACAAGAGTAGCTCAAGGAAATATGAGGATCACAAGAAGGAGAGCAAGCACAAGAGGAAGCACAAGAAGGAAAAGAGACACAAGAATGCAGCCAATGCAGCTTGGGAAGCTTCATCTTCAAGTAGCTCTAGATCCAAAGAAGATGGAGAGTTCCACCTTTCCCTCATGGCCTATACAAGTGAAGACATTGGTGAGGTAAGTGAGGTAATCTTGCATGAACTTCCGAAAGAAGATATTATTGACATGCTTGTTACTACCTGTTCTTCTTTTGCTAAATGTAAATCTAAAAGAAAATGGTTAGGAAAAATCATTGAGTATCTTTATGCTAAGCTTGAAATTTTGGAATTGAATGAGAAAACCAATCTTGAGAGTATTGAGAAATTGCTAATACCTTGATCTTGAGCTCCAATACAATGGGGTTGAAGTTGAGAATGATGTCTACCTTAAGAACATTGAAAATCATAAGGAAGAGAACCAAAATTGCCTAAAAGAACTTGAATTTCTTAAAACTAAAAATGCTGAATTTAAGTTTCTTATTGATGCTTGTATAGAAGAGAGAGATGTTTACATCAAAGAGATTCAAATGCTAAAATCTGAAAATGCTAGGTTGCTTAGCCAAGTAAATGATTTATCTTCTAGACCTTTGTTGCCTAGTGTTAATGTAGCTGTCATCTCTCTTGAAAAGGATTCATATCTTACTAAAAATTTATGTCTTGAGGCTGACCTTGTACATTCTAGGGATGATATATCTAGTTTATCTTCTACTAATATTTCTTTAAATGATGATAACCATATATTAAGAGCATCCCTACAGAAATTCCACAAAGGTAATAACTCCCTAAATGAAATCCTTGATCATTCTACCCAACAAAGGGGTACTAGTGGTTTTAAATATGAAGGGGGAGCCTCAAAGGGCAAGAGTAAGGTCAAAGGTAAGAAAAAGAGCAAGGAGAACTATTTCTTTGTAGGATAATCTTCAGACACTAAGAATCGTATGGTTTGTTCTTATTGTAAATGTGATTACCATTATTCTATTTATTGTCCTTACAAGCCTAAGGGACCAACCCAAAGATGAAATGGGTCCCCAAGCTAACTCTGGATCCCAAAGTTTGAGTTGGGAACCAACATTCTCCTTTCTTGTAGGGAAAAGATAGATGGATTGTTGATAGTGGATGCACAAAGCACATGACGAGTGATGTAAGCCATTTCAACAATTTCACAAAGAAGAAAGGAGGATCCATCACCTTTGGGGATAGCAAGAAAGGTAAAGTCAAAGGTGAGGGTGATGTAGGTGAATCCTTATGCATTAAGAATGTTCTTTTTGTGGATGGCCTACATCACAATTTAATAAGTGTTAGTCAACTTTGTGATAATGGTTACCTTCTTCTATTTACTTCTTTTGAATGTTTGATTCTAGATTCCCTTGCCCACCAAGTTATATATAAGGGAACTAGAAGTGGTAATATTTATATTATTGTTCTTAACTCTATTAAGCATGTGATTGGTAGATTCCTTGTAGCCATTTCGAATGATATTTCTCTTTGTCACTTTCGGCTTGGTCATGTAAATATGCATCAATTAAAGAAGTTGAGCAAAAAGGAATTAGTCAAGGGACTTCCTAAATTAGATTTTGAAAAGGATGAGGAATGTAAACCTTGTACACAAGAAAAGCAAACCAAGTCCTCCTTCAAATCTAAAGGAGTCCTTAGCACTAAGAGATCTCTTGAGCTTCTTCATATTGATCTATTTGGACCAATGAGAACGCAATCGCTTCGTGGTTCCAAGTATTGCCTTGTTATTGTCGATCATTTCTCTAGATATACTTGGACCTTCTTTCTCATTTTAAAGAGTGATACGCTTGATGTTTTCTCTAGTTTTTTAAAATGAGTTGAGAATGAAGCTTCTTGCCGGATTGTTTCCATCTGTAGTGACCATGTGGGAGAATTTGAAATTGAGCTTTTTGAGCATTTTTGTCAAGAAACGGGTTATGCACACAACTTTTCTTCACCTCATAAATCTCAACCAAATGAGGTTGTAGAGAGGAAGAATAAGTCTCTATAGGAGATGGCTAGGACGATGCTTCTTCAATTTGGTACTCCTAAGAAGTTTTGGGCTGAAGTTGTTAGTACCTCTTGTTATGTGCAAAACTATGTCTTCATGTATCCATCGCTTAAGAAAACCCCCTATGAACTATGGCATGGTAGGAAGCCTTCTATCGAGTATTTCCATGTCTTCAAATGTCCTTGTTTTGTTTTGAATACGAAAGATTCTCTTGACAAGTTTGATCTAAAATCATATAAGGCTTTCTTTCTTGGCTATAGTACTACTAGCAAGGCATATAGAGTTTATAATATTGATCTTGCTAAGGTAGAAGAATCTATTAATGTTAAGTTTATTAAGACTAACCCCTCTATTCCCAAAGATATTGTTTCAAATGATGATGTTGCAGATGAAGTAATTCCTATTCTTAAAGAACTCAACATCACCCTAAACGAAAAGGAGGTGGTTGCTCAATAAGAAGAAAAAGATGATGAAAAGAAGGATCCAACTCCCTCGTTTGCAAAGAATCATCCTAAGGAGCTGATTTTAGGTGATACATTTGAAAGAGTGAAGACACGGGCTGCATTCAACAAAGAACAAACCAACAATGCCTTCATCTCACAACTAGAGCCTAAAGATGTCAAGGAAGCTCTTGGGGATGAAGAATGGATCCTAGTTATGCAAGAGGAGTTGGAACAATTTGAGAAGAACAAAGTTTGGACCCTTGTGCCAAGACCAAGTGATAGAAACATCATTGGCACCAAATGGGTCTACCGCAACAAGCTAAATGAAAGAAGAAAAGTTGTAAGAATCAAAGAAAGGTTAGTGGCTCAAGGCCACAATCAATAGGAAGGTATCGACTTGATGAAACTTATGCACCTGTAGCTAGACTTGAGTCCATTCATATGTTGCTTGCTTTTTCTAGTCATAAAAACTTTCTTTTGTATCAAATGGATGTTAAAAATGCATTTTTGAATGGTACAATTGAGGAGGAAGTGTATGTTGCACAACCTCCAAGCTTTGAACATGATAATCTACCTAACCATGTTTATTTGTTGCAAAAAGCTCTCTATGGACTCAAACAAACACCAAGGGCTTGGTATGAGAAATTAAAGAACTTTTTGTTAGATTATGGTTATATCATGGGCAAAGTGGATTCTACCTTGTTACTAAAGCACAATTCTAACAATTTTCTTATCATTCAAATATATGTTGATGATATCATTTTTGGTAGAACTAACCTTGATCTTTGCAGAAAATTTAGTGATCTTATACAGAGTGAATTCGAGATGAGTATGATGGGTGAGCTCACATTCTTCCTCAACGTTCAAATCAAGCAAACAAAAGATGGGAACTTCATCATACCGCCAAACTTGATAAAGATTATGAAGGTGAGAAGGTAGATGAGAAGCTCTATAGAGGTATGATTGGAAGTTTACGTTATTTAACTACCTCCAGACTTGACATAATGTTTAGTGTTGGCTTGTGTGCTAGATTTCAATCAAATCCTAAGAAATCTCATCTTATAGCTGTTAAGAGGATTCTAAGGTACCTATACAAAACTCAAACCTTTGGACTATGGTATCCCAAGTCAAGGGACTTTACTCTTAATTCCTATAGTGATGTCGATTATGCAGGCTGCTTGATTGATAGAAAGTGCATAAGTGGCACTTGTTTCATCCTAGGACCATGCTTGGTGTCTTGGTTCTTCAAGAAATTGAGCACCATGGCATTATCAACCACTGAGGCTGAGTACATTGTAGCCGGGAGTTGTTGTGCCCAGGTCCTATGCATGAATCAAATGCTCCAAGACTTTAACATTCATTTTGATGCTTCTCTTATCTTTTGTGATAATACTAGTGCAACTAACTTGTCTTACAATCCTATATTGCATAGTAGAGCTAAGCATATAGAGATTCTCTGTCATTTTCTTCGTGATCACATTGCCAAGAAGGTTTTTATATCACACATGTGGACACGGAAAATCAGTTGGCGGATATTTTCACTAAACTTCTAGCTAGAGAGTAATTTAATTTTATTAGATCAAAATTGCTTATAATTGCTTTGGATGAATATGATATGCCTTCTAGCTAGTAGTCATTTATCCTATATATTTTGCATCTATCTTATCATCTTTGAATGCTAATATGCTTAAAATTTCTTTTTCATGTTCATTTTGCTTTAATTTTCTCTTGTTTTTGGGTATTTTTCATAAACACTTGTTTTATCGCATAATAGTACCCAATGATGAGTGATATCTACCTAAGTATGTTTAATATACATAATGGACTTGAAACATAAATTTAATTAGCATTCAAATGGCTAGAAATTAAGTTTGATGGTTTTAGGTCAGGTTGACCATCGGTCGAGTTTCCCCCAGGACAAACTCGACCGATCCCTAGCCGAGAGATTTTTAAAAAATGACCAATCGGTTGAGTTTCAGACTCACAAAACTCGACCGATCAGTGGGTTGTTGCCAACTTAAGTTGGATTCAGCCGACTATTCTCCCTCTCAACTAGAGAATAGACGATTGATTCCCCCTCTTCTAGCCCTAAGCTCTCAACCCCAGACCTTACCTTCCCTATCCTAGCCCTAATCCAACCTAGATAGATCCTCCTAGACCTTCCCCCTTGCTCTACCTTGGTGTGTGAATGCTTTTGGTGGGTTTTTTTGTGTGCCTACTCTCTTGTTATCCTTCTTTGTGCCTCCATGGCTTCTCATAGAAGAAAGAAACCCGCCCCTAGCAATGCACCATCCTCTTCTTCATCCTCTCACTTGATTTCATTTGATGAGACCCTCTTTGTCTCAATAGAGGATGTAAATAGGTATAACGACCTTCTTCCTAGGAGTTCTTTCCCTTTTCAAGCCTTGTTTGAAACTAGCCCTACACATCAAGCTGTCATCGATCAAGTGGTGAGGTTGCTATTCGTTCATCACTTATCCACCTTGGGTGTTGAGCGTGATTTCTTTCATAATTCGATGTCTAGCACGAAATTAGTTCATGAATTCTATGCAAATTTGCATTGGAATTACAACTCCCTTGTACCCCCTCCAAATACTCAAGTAATCCTTACTTCCATGATCGTCGGGAAGAAATTCCAAATCTCTGAGGATATCCTGAATGTTTTCTTTCCAAGATTCGATGAGAATGACACTTGGCGTAAGGACTATGGTGAGTATTTTGACCGTTTGAACCCTGAGGGTTTCTACAAGCAGAATAAGATCACTCTTCCTGATATCCATCGCTATCTAAAGAAACTCGATGTTCCCTATAAGAAGAAGAGTACCCTATCCTCCTCCTCCCTAGATCCCAAGAAGCATATATTATTCCTAGTGGTCAACTACAACATCCATCCAAAGAACAATCAAACGGATATTGTAGAGAACACTGAGGTGATCATGTACTACATGTTAGAGAATGTCGGAGTCAAATGGTCTAGATATATCCTCCACCATATGAATTTCTTTGACTCTAGAAAGAACACATGTAGGACCCATCCTCCTTATCCTACCCTAATTTGTGGTCTTTTCTAGTTCTCCACTGAGAAATCACTCTTCTTTACTTCCACTACAGACCTCCCAGGAAGGGAGTGTGCCTCAGTGAGACAAAAATTCAAAAATTCGTGCTTATCTTTTCCTCCTCCACACCCCGTGCTTCACCCTCTGCCTCTGCCTCAGCTACCCCTACCTCTATCACTACCCAAGCTCCACCTCCTCAGCCACCTCAACCTAGTCGTGCCTCATTTTGTGTATCCAATGAAGCCCTCATGGGTTACATGATGCACCAACAGGCATACAACCTCCAGATCTAGGAGCATCTGCACCAAGATTTATGTTCAATCATGTCAAACATGAACTTATCATCTGCACACCCATACCCCACCTACCAGCCTTACCCAGGTAGTGATTATGCATCTTATGCATACCATCACTACTACCCTATCCCCTGAGCCTTCCACTGCTGCTCCCACACCCTCTACTGCTGGTGGACCTGCTCTTGTCTTCCAGTCATTGCCTACTGGCCACCCTGCTTTCCATTCTGGGTGATTATGCTCCCTCTTTCCCACAGGCCAATGAGCTTAATGCTCTTGGTATGACTTGGGATGAGAAAAACGCTCGTTGGCCTAGTCATGGCTTCGATCCTTCTATGGATGAGGAGATGGCTGACCAGGCTGATGCAGAGACAAATGTTTCTGATGAGGATGATAGTGATGGTGAGGATGCATCTGATGACGATGGAAATGGCTCTGGTGGTGACTCTGGTGATGAAGGCACTACTGATGCACCATCAGATGGAAACAACGACTATGAGCCTGATGCCGAGGATGATGATGATGTTGTGGACATAGATACCTTAGATGTCTACTTGTTTCTTAGTTTTTAGTCTAGTTTTCTGATCATATATATCTTTTTAGGCTATTTTGTATTAGTAACATCTGGGCACATTATCTGAGATGTACTATTTTATTTTTAGCTTTCATCGATTCTCACTTGTAGTTGTTTTTATGAGAACATGCTTCATGAGTTGTAATATATCTTTTGTGCACTATTACTCTTTGTCCAGTTATATCTTATGAGTTGGTTCCATATTTCACCATATTTTGATTATGACCTAGATTGTGTGTTTCTCTCATCTTTGTTTGATAAATGTTATGTGATTGCATGCTAAAAATCCGCTTGGTTGTGTTTGGAGAAGACTGTTTGTATGCTCTTCTACCCCTTTCCTATTTGATAATGTCAAAAGGGGGAGAGAAAATTCAATGTATTGAAGCTCAGTCATATTTCTATTATTGTTGAAGTGATCCTTTTCTTGTTCCTTATATGCTGTATCATGTGATTTGCTAAAAGGATCATGTAGTACATGCATATTATATTGCGTTGTGTATAAAGACTAACTATGCTAGTTAAACTAAGCATAGATTGAGGGGGAGCAATTCACATTGTTCAAATCTTGAATCCCCCTATTTCATAAGGCAAAGGTATACTTTCAATATTCGTTTCAATATGTTTGAGGAATGATTTGTCATTGTCCAAAAGGGGGAGAATGTTGACCTAGAGGTTATACATTGTCCAAATTTTGATAATGACTCAACCATTCCATTCGTATGTATCTAATATGTGTATCAAGATTGATCTTAGGTGTAAGGTACATGAAAAGAATCAATTTACACAAGCCCTACCCTGTCAAAGTTCAAGTCAAAAGCAATGCAAGTGTGCTAATTAGGAAATCCATTCAAATGACCTTAGAAGAATTTTTTAATCACTTGTATTGATGATATGACTTGTAACTAAGATGAGAAAAATATGTGAAACACTTAGTACCAAGTTTCAAACACTTTTTAATGAATTTAGAAAATTGATCACAGACTGATGATCGGTCGAGTTGCAATCTTGACCGATCCCTTGGATAAATTTACTGGAGAGTGCATCAGTTGAGTTCTGCATTCACAAAACTCGATCGATCATTTTACTAACCAATTGTGATTTTAACTAATCGGTCGAGTTTTCTAGAACAAACTCGACCGATAGTTTGAAAATTGGGTTTATCTTTTAGCCGATTGGTCAAGTTACCTTTATTGAATCTCAACTGAATGTATTGTATAGAAAACACAGAAAAAGTGATTATAACCGTTAGTGACTTGTTTGGATGAAAATAGATATGTTTCCTTGTGCAAAAATGGCTATAATTTGACCCTAAGTGTTCCCCAACTCAAGGGAGTACCCCCAGCTATAAAGAGGACAACTTGGAGTTCATTCCAATGTTGCTCATTCACTACACACAAGGTCCTTTCTATAGTTGAGTTTGCTACCACCCCTTGAGTCCCTTTCTCTCTATCTATTTTATACTTCATTTCTTGATTAGTAAGTGAGTTAGGATTATTATAAGAGAGTTCCACCTTTGTGTAGGTAAAGCTCTCAAATATTCCACTACTTCCCTATCCCCCTTCTTTGATGAAGAAAATATAAAGGAAGCTCCATCGAGTGAAGGAGTTGTAGTTAGCCCTCTTCAAGGTTGATGAAGAGGTGGTGATCTTTTCCAGGTGAAGGAGAAGGCAAAGGTGGAAGATCCAAGAGGACAAGAAAATTCCTTCAAGGCTGAAGACTTAACCTTGAATGGGTAAGACCTAGGTGAAGGTTGAAGATTCAAGCTAAGTGGGTAAGTTCCTTGTTAAGGTGGAGATCTCCTTGTGGTTGGATGGGTAAGTCCTTTAATGGTTTATTGTTGTAATAT
Organism: Alisma plantago-aquatica; assembly: GCA_963693085.1. Classification (NCBI taxonomy): domain Eukaryota; kingdom Viridiplantae; phylum Streptophyta; class Magnoliopsida; order Alismatales; family Alismataceae; genus Alisma; species Alisma plantago-aquatica. Next base: position 1,423,636,290 of record OY856409.1, read on the forward strand.
CTGTGGTGATGTAATAGAGAAAAGCACTTGAAAAGTCCTAGAGGTTGACCTCTCTAGGTAGTGGACTGACTCACTTCTAGTTTGAAGTATGGAACCACTCTACATCCCTTTGTCAAGTGCCTGCTATAAATCTCTCTCATCCTTGCTATGCTTGTTAGATAGGAATTCAAATTACCATTAAGCTATTGCTCCTAATTGATATAATTTGAAGGTCTAATCTATTTTGTGAGAAATTTTGTAGCTCTATTCACGCCCTCTAGAGCCCTTAGATCCAACAGATTGGATATTGTTGATATGAACGAAGATGGATGGGGGATCATACCTAGAAGATTAGTGAGTATCAAGGTTGCCAAAGGGTACAATGATGTTTCAAGAAGCTCTTCAGCCACCCACAAAGCACTGTGTCACCCTGGGCATGTCCTTTGATGATCATATTCAAGGGATGACCGCCAATTTGTGGGTAAGCCAAGGTAAACTCCTTAATCCAAGAATAGGGTCTTGATGCCCTCATGGTTATCTAACGTTACTCTAGAACCCATGAATTGGTCGTAGACACCTTGAGTGGATGGGGCTACAAAGGAGATAATTGGATTTCATGGTGGGAAACATAGGGTAGCACATAGGGTTTTGGGCACAATCAAGAGGAGAGGATTGGTTTTGGGGCCTTGCCCAATAGTTGATGCCTTAAATAGGCATGGGAGATAGTCTAAAGGGGTTACTTTTTTAACCCTAGAGTCTCAAAACGGATGGGATTTGGGTATTCCCTAGAATCAAAGAGATAGGATCTATGTAATGGCTCTCCATAAATGTCTCATTCTCTCAGTTTCATGGGATAAAGAACCAGAGGGGAAGGTGGGGATTTGAGAGATAAAGTGTCAAATAAAAATTACAACAATCTTTCTCTTGTTTCATGTTTCTGTCCTGGGTAGGTGACAAAAAATAAGTCATTGATCAATGATCTGATGGTCTCAAATATGTGTGACACTAAAAAGGGCCACCTCAGTATTTCCTAATTGGATATAAATGTGACATATAATAATCAATAAATTAATGTTTTCACTTCATAGAAAACCAATTAATTTATTTCTCTCTCTCCTTTTATCCAAATAACTATCAATTAATGCTTTCACTTTATTGAAAACTAATTAATCCATTTCTCTCTCTCCTTTTATCCAAATAACTCCAAATTTGAAAGGAAAGTCTTAAATACTTAAATCTTAGTATGGGTAAGATTTGAGGCCAATACACAAAATTTAAATACCTTTTTATTTCCTCTTAAGTAACGGCTATATTTGATTCATTTAAGGAATCAATTTAGTTCTTTTTCCATACAAACTTGGAAAACTATCCCATATTGATGTATTTTCTCATTGGATACAATATTGAACCGAATCCAATTCATGATTTGCCCTCAACATATATTTTCTACAAAATTCCACGCCATCCCTTATTTATTTACCAATTGTCCTTTATTTTTGGTAAATCATTTATGATTAGCTTTTCCCCTCTTTCTTTATCCAATATCTATTAATGGATTATTGAAACCAGTAAAATACATGAGATCTATTCCATATGGAGTATTTTCACTTTGAAACCACAATTTTCCAAACAAACACATAAAGAACCATTTTTTTAATGTGTCCTTAATATTACATTATTTGCAAACAAATATTATAAAATGGGAAAAGCCAGGTTATAACATCCATTCCCTCTGATAGAATTTTTTTTCTCAAAATTTGACTAGTTATCTAGGAAGATGGTATGAGATAATTTCCTCATATATTAGTTATTCAATACCTCATAAATACATTATCTTTTAATTCTATGCTAATTCCTTTTTATTTCTTTAATTTGTGCCATAAGGACCCAATTACAAAGAAAATAGTCTTATCGGCCTTACGTGGTCATGGGTCAATCCCATGCCACAAAGTGCTTTAATGTTATTATTCCATAATATAATTAGGGAAATATTTATCAATTCATGCCTTGTATTTAATAAATTAAATTTCACAAAATTGAGGATGTTACACTCACCCCTCTTTAAAAGAAATTTTGTCCCCAAAATTCAGACCCAGTAAAGTTAAGGTGAATGATAATCCATCTTAATTTCACAACTTAGGGTTAGCAACCCTACTTAGATATCTTTAACAACTTTTGTTGATATGCAAATTTCACACATTATGACCAATATTGGTACTTGAATTTAACTCAAGACACATCCATATTCTTAGGATTTCCATGATACCATCTTTTGGTGATTACAATTCCATTTATTATTTCAATTTCACTTGGTGATTACCTTTTCTCCAAGGTTTCCAACCTATTGTTCACTTTCACATAAGGGTGAGGTAACACCTCAAACCCTAGCTCTTGACATTAAAACTTAACTTAAGGTATTCATTCTCATATGTTAATTTTAAGCACAACATGTGTCTACCACAATCTCTCTAATTCATAATGAGATGAAATAAGTGTTTGACTGCAGTTCAAAAAAATCCATCCCATTCCAAGAGAAGAGATGGTATATCCATACATTATCTCAAAATTTCACATTTTAGGTTCAATCATTTTCAATGTGACTCTAAACCATAATTACTTTTTTATTCCACAATATTCATGAAGTCAAATGCCTTTGTCACTCTTGAGTTTGTGCAAAACTCCTCTTAAGATTTCATTATTTCTTGCATTCTTTTTAACTTTTACATTTATACCTCAGCTATAATGAGCCTTAGCCACTTCCTCAAGGTCTCTCGAGGTACACGTACTTTTGGAGTGATCTCATCCTTATGCATCTAGGAAGTGCTACTCACATTCACCCCTTGGGCCACATGAACATCATGAAGGTGGCCAATCTCCTCAGTAATGGGCCTTGGGAAAACATAGTTGTTACCTCCCGACCCCATGGTCTTATGCATTAAGGGAACAATCATCTCCTAATATGATCGGTCTTATGTATAATTAATACTCACTACTTGACCTTTAGATTGACTTAGGGAACTACCCTTCCCAAGTGATTATCAAGGTTAGATTATTTTCATATGTAATTCCTTAACTTGAATTTTCTCTATCTATTATGGTTCTCATTATTCACTTTATGTCCCTTCATTGGGCTCATAGCGACCTTTCCTTTTGATCCTAGTCTCATATTGTTATCCACTTCCATAAATGACTTTTCCTCATATTGCTTAGAGATGGCATACATGGGTTCAAAGACTTATACTCAACATATGTGCTCTCATATTTTGTATAGTTATTCTTTATAGTTTAGGTGATGTTTAAGGTTACCTCAATCTATAAAGTGATTTATCATCTCACCCGTCTAGGGAAGGTCCTAACCTACGGTGCCTTCTTGCCTCATAGGAGGAACTAGTAGGCTTTCTGGCCACAACCTGACCCCAAGTTCTAACATTTTGCCTCCACCATAAGTCCTTTTCCAACTATCAGGTTGACCCACCCCAGGTTGGGGTACCAGCCCTAAAAGTAGAATTTTCATTTTTATGTAACCATAATACGTTGAACATACATTAAATATTATAACTTCTCAACTTGTACTTGCTCAATCTCTATGGTATACCCTCTCCGTAGGAGGTATTCATCCTCACTTGATGGGAGTACTTCAATGATCTACCCACTCAGTGGGGGTAAACTCCAATCATACCGATTCGTTGGGGGTGTCCATAATATCAGACTCACTCACTGGGAGTATTTTAATCACATACCCACTCACTAGGGATAGCATACCCACTCTTGGGGGGTTTACATCAATAGCATACCCACTTGTTGGGGGTATCATGCTCATTCTCTGGAGGTAATTTTAATCACATACCCACTCACTGGGGGTAGTTTCAATTGCATACCCACTTGTTGGGGGTACATCCAATAACATAGTTATTTTTTGGGAGTAGTCTCACTATCTTATCCACTCACTGGGGTAGCATACCCACTCATTGGGGGTATTCTTTATCCATCCATTCCTCTAGAGATAGCATTAGGATGATAACCAAGTTATATTTATATTTTCACTTTCATGTATAACTATTGGTTACTAATGTTTCTCATGTATATTTAAGTCCTTTCACATATATCATACATGAATTTCTCCATGCACATGCATGGGAGACTGGGTCACCTAAACACATTTGCATTTCCTCTTTCCTCTTACCCTAATTATGGTTCATATAGGTACATTCCCATTTCTAGGGATTAGGGTTTTGGGTTAGGCTTAGGGACAACACAACCTAGACCCTGCATCACAGGGTTTCTATGTCCCTTGACCCACTACAGTTTTCCCAAACCAACCCTATTTCCATATAGGGTTACCATCACAAGGAAAAATCCACAAAACATTTTCCTTTTCTTTATAATAATTTCTACATTACATGTACATTATTATTTTGACATTACATATACATTATTATTTCCACATTACATGTACATTAATTAGTAGAGGATGCCTTCATCCTGCTCCTAAAGAAATATGAACTTCAGAAGAGGAGGGAAGTATCGTTTTAGGGTTTACTAAGAAATAGTATGAGATTTCTATGAATCAAGATGAAAAGAAAACCTAAAGGTATTTTACTTCGGGAAAACTCTTCCGAATTTGGCTAGACAAGATTCATGGGTTCGGGTGTCCTCGTAAGTTGACTAGTTGTGCAAAGGAAACCTTTTCCAGCCCCTGAGTAGTGGTCCCTTCTAGACACCATTGTCTTTAGAAAATGCCCTAATAATTCCCTCATATTTGTATAAGATTGCTTGAAATTATTAAATATTATGTATTATTTGAAAAAATGTGTGCATTGATACCAAATGTAAAGACCTCATTTTTTGACAGCCTCCAATTAATGAAGGCCTAAAAGTTGAGAGTCGTTTCCTAAAATTATCCAAAAGATCCAAATTTACCAAATAACAAATAATAGAGAATAATTTTTGTTAATTCAAATTTTGTTCACAAGATGCTCCTCTAAGGAGTTACATGAAATTCTATCATTATAATTGTACATATGAGAATTACATGAGAAGAAGTATCTATCTAATACTCCTTACAATTTGAATTTAATGTCTTTTAATGACTTCATATGTCCATGATATCTTGATATCATCGTATCTGGCATGTACCTAAAATGTTGTGAAGTAAAAGTAGGGAACAATATATCAGAATATATTGTGTACATGGGGTGCTTGCAAAAGTATCGAAGTAAACTAACACATAAATTCAATCAAATACTTGCAAATAAGAATTGTCATTTTATTTTCTTTATGTGATACTCATAGTGGCATTATAATTGAATAGAATGTAAATAAATATCCAAAAATTTAGTTGTTCAATCATCGAGAAACCCTCAATAGGAACCAGAAAACTAATGTTGGTAGTCATAAGTGTCACCACATACTTCATTAGTGATCCATGTAGATTATGAAATTAAACTTAATTCATATTCAAATAATCCAATTAATAGATCCAAGAAACCAACATATTAACTTTCATGTATGAAAATCCTAAAGTGTCACTATAACATTAATCATATTAAATAGATTAAACTCTACTTGGGTCCTAATCTAGGATTTGGGTTTCCTTGGTATCAAGTTATCATTAGAGTTATACTTTGAAACCCTAATTCTCGTTATTATTTATTTAGTGACTCAAGGAACCTAGTTGATGTTAAGTGTATTCATGACCATCAAATCTACCATGTCCTTTTATTATAACACATAGATCAAATTAACTTCATTATCAACCTAGAAAGTTGGGATCTTTACACCTAATTCTTCATATGAATGGCTATTGACATTAGAAAACCCTAATTCAACACAATCATTATCTTTATCATCCTTGATTCCCATTATGTTTGACAATATTCGTAAATATGGCAAAGTAGACATTTTTATCCCATTCAACAATTTAATGTACAACTCTAGGGTTTTCAGGTATTAATTATCACTTTAGTATATATTAGCACTACCTCTAGAATTGGTATCACATTTAGGTGTCATTAGTATTTTATTTGTATTTCTTTCATTTTTCTAATCATTTTGGTATTTAAATTCACTATTTTCTGAGTTACTAATAATTAGTTATGATTTACACAAGATTATTGGATTTCAGCCAATCAGGAAACACCACCTCAGCATTAACCTATTTTATTCTATTTTACATGCGGGTCTTGTTCAACCAATAGGCTTTCACCACGTTGTTTCTTACTCAACATATCCAGCTATTTTGGAAGAATAAATATTACACTTTTGCCCCTTACGCTGTGATCAAGTTTGATCACATGGGTTGGGGCAATGAAGTAAAATCTCCTAGCGGATTGCTTGACCTCATCCTTCTTTGCAAGCCACGTCAGGCTATGGCAACACATAGGTCTACCGCAGTGCAGACATTGAGTCCCAAAGTTGAGGAAACTACCATCAATGGTAGGATCATCTTCACCATCCCCAACCAGATACAAAGAGCCTAGCATGGATTCATGAGATGGTCAAACTAGGTGGGATGATACTGGATTATGCTGATATGATCAGAGATGGATGAGGGGATCATACATGGAAGATCAACAAGTCTCAAGGTCACCAAAGGCTACTATGATGTTCCATTAAGCTCTTCCACCTGCAAAGCACCATGGCACCCTGGGCATGTCCTTTGATGATCATATTTGAGGGATGACTGCCAACTTTTGGGGATGCCAAGGTGAACTTCCTTAAGGCGGGGAGAGGGTCACAATCCCCTCATGGTTGTTTGAGGTTGCTCAAGGAACCCTGAATTGGTCATAGACACCCTGAGTCGATGGGGATATGGAGGATATTGTCAGAGTTCATGGTGAAAAGTAGAGGGTGGTAGACATGATTTTAGGAGCAATCAAGAGGACAAGAGTGGTTTGGGGGCCTTGCCCAAACTCACTAATTCCTTGAATAGGCATGTGAGATAGTCCTAAGGGGTTCCATATTTAACCCTAGAGTCCCAAAAAGGTTGGGATTTGCGTATTCCCTAGATCCAGTGGTCTAGGATCTATGTAATGGATCTCCAAAAATGTTTCATTCTCCTAGTCTCATAGGATGAAGAACTAGAGGGAAAGGTGGATATTTGAGAGAGAAAGTGTCAAAGAAAGACCACAACAATCTTTCTCTTATTTCCCATTTTAGACCTGAGGTAGGTAACGAAGAATAAGTCATCGATCAATGATTAGATGGTCATGAATCCACATGACACTAAAAAGGGCCGCCTCTATATTTCCTTATTGGAAAGAAATGTGACATATAGTAATCAATTAGTTAATGTTTTCACTTTATGAAAAACTAATTAATTAATTTCGCTCTCTCCTTTTATCCAAATAACTCCAAATTTTAAAGGAAAGTCTTTAATACTTAAATATTAGTGTGGGAAAGATTTGAGGCCAATATAAAAAATTTAAATACCTTTTTCTTTCCCCATAAGAAAAGGGTATATTTGATTCATATAAGGCATCAACTAATTTCTTTTTGCATCCAAACTTGGCAAACTATGCTATATTGATGTATTTTCTCATTAGGTATAATATTCAAATGAATTCAATAAATAATTTTCCCTCAACATCTCTTTTCTAGAGAATGCCACACTATTCCTAATTTAACTACCAATTGTACATTATTTTTAGTAATTCCTTTATCATTAGCTTTTTCGCTCTTTCTTTATCCAATATTTATTAGTGGATTATTGAAACCAATAAAGTACATGAGATCTATTCCATATGGGGTATTTTCACTTTCAAACCACAATTTCCAAACAATACACATAAAGAACCATCTTTATAATGTGACCTTAATATTACATTATTTGCAAACAAATATGTAAAAACATGGGAAAACTAGGTTATAACATCCTTTCCCTCTAATAGAACTTTATCTTCAAAATTTGACTAGTCATCCATGGAGATGGTATAAGACAAATTCCTCATGTATTAGTTATCCAATATCTCATAAAGCCATTATCTTTTATTTATGTGCTAATTCCTTTTATTTAATTAATGTGTGCCACAAGGACCTCTTTGCAAAGCAAATAGTCTTAGGGAGCTTACTTGGGTCATGGGTCAAACACATGCCACAAAGTGCTTTACTACTGTTATTCCATAATATCAATAGGGAAAATATTTATTGATTCATGCCTTATATTTAATAAATTCAATTTGACAAAATTGAGGATATTACAAGTCAAGACATCATTGAAGTTGAGATGCATGCCAGCCTGGGAGGAATCAAGGAAATGCTCAACTACCAACCCATTATTCTTATTGAATTAGGTTATCACAATGTAGTCAAAATTCCTTATCCAAGATGAGAATTTCCCTACAAATTATTGTTGGAGTTCTAAAAGAAAGTCTCAACTCGTCAATCACCCACAAGTGTAACGGGTCAATTATAGTCGAGTGTCGAATACAAACAGCTAGGTTAGCTAGGTGAAAAATTGTTAACTTTCATTAATCTAAGTCAAGTTACAAAGGTTGAGTTTCATTGCAAAGCTAAAAGATGAGTAAACAACTATAGAGCTTAAATCAAAGGTTGAATTCAGAATTTAGAGATTCTTGGACATTATATTTCACAACCACACCATCATGTTATATGTAGCTACAAAATTAAAGCATGCCATTAATCTGCAAGGAGGTTGTCATCATCATACACCTCCCGGTGACATGAAATGGTTCTGAACTTCACATAACACTCTCATGTCTATGCTTAGTTTCGAACACAACCTTAAACCCTCAACATTCTCCAGCCACTCCTATTATCAAGATCACATTGCCATGGATCCTACTCCCTACTCCCTCATACATTCTCTCGAAGCATATAGAAACATAAAACATGTATAGAAGGTGGCCAACCAAGAATACATAGGCATCCAAGGAGAAGCAAATTAACTAGAATTCAATATAAATTTCAAGTTCACATGAGAAATGGCATGGGAGTTACTCTCCCATTACCAAAATGAAAGGTTCTACTCACACATAATGGAGAAACACAAGCACATAGAAGAATTTTCAGAGTCTTGCATGGATAAAGAGAAGCAAAAACTAAAGGAACCAAAGGTGTAGTCAAGGGGAAGTAGAAATCCATCTAGAGAATGAAATTAAACCCTCATAAATGGTTCAACTTGGACATCCTCCCTCCTGAAAAGCTTGAGTGAGAAGAAAAGCTTTGCTGCACTTTTTGGATAAGAAATGGTGAAGAATGGAGGTCCTTTCTCAAGAAACCTCTTCTTCCATCCCAAAATCGCCCTTCTCTTGCCCTGGAATTTCTCTTGGATGAAAAGTGTTTCAAATTTCTAATCATAACTGCCCCAAGTTCCTGGACTCGCTTTTAAAACAGGGGGTGGTTGTTGTTGAAATCTGTAGAAAATTGATGCAGACATGAAGTGTCTTTATGAAGACACATCATGTGTCGTCAAGTAATCGGCAATTGCATTGCATCCTCAAGATAAGTGCACAGCATGTCTTCACTAGAGACACACTATGTAGCTGCTACTAGAGTCGATCTGGGAATATAACACATGCCATGTGCAATTAAGACACGGTCGTATGCGTTGGCAGCAAGCTGAAGTCGGTCTTTGGATTGTTAGTACATGTCGTGTCTTAATATGGACATGACATGTCTTCTGCTCTATATTTTGGGAACCAAGGTTGCTAGAAACTTATATGCTTGTGTGTCAAATAGCACATGGCGTGTCCTTTGCTACATGAGCTCTTTCTAAAAAGTTACTCGTCATGTCTTAATAAAGACACATCGTGTTTGGTGCTATTTCTTCAGGATGAACTTTGAATCTACTGCAAGTCAAACGGAGGTCCAACTAAGGTTGGATTTAGGTTGGACTATCTTCAATTTGTCATTTGAAACATGTTCATGTGATCCACATCATGCAACAAGTAAAATAACTAAAAGATGGCAAGTTAAATATGATTAGAGGCTAAATGGGGTGGAAAATGAATTGAATTTGTGTGCGACAATGTGCAAAAAGTAGATATGAAATGTGCACATCGAATCCTCCTAAGCTTGAACTATTTCTTATCCTCAAGAAAAAAGAGCATAGAAACACAAATGAAGGAATTGCTAAGCACATGCTAAATCAATTGAAATGAAAGGTGTGAACTGGGCCCAACCAACCACATCAGGTTCATATTCATTGCCATGATTTCAACTTAGACATATGAGAAAGAGAAATTAAGTTCAGCAAGGGTGGTAAGACATTAAATGAAATAGTCAACTAGGAAACACTAAATGGAAGTTGGATGACCTAACCAAACAATTAGTGAATCTACAACAAAGATTTTCAGCCATTAAGGATGCAAAAGATTGAATCTTAGTTAATGTTAGCAATTTTAGCTCTCTCTCCTTGTTTTTACGAAAAGGTATGATTTTGGATTAGGGGTTCTGGCACGCGGCTGCTAATGTAGGCTTAAGCACACAAGGAGTGTCGGTTGGGGTATTTTACCCTCTTTTAGGACATATCACCTAATCGACGTGGTCAGATCAGACTTACACTGGGTTAGTATGACATGTGGGTAGTTATAGTCATCTTTTATGGGGTAATTAAGGTGAAGTGAACCAAAAGGGATTTGAATTGGTCATGTTTTTCACTTATTTTCCCCAGAACAAAGAGAGTTCACTAAATTGTAACATTAGCTAGATTCCATACATTTGATTTGAAAATTTTTCACTGAGAAGGATGGTTATAAAATCACTAAAGGTTTGGGAAAAGAATCTTGTGTTCTAAGTAGTGTTGCAAAGTTGACATATTCACAAAATGCATTACCAATTACATGTATTATGCAATCTAGGATGAAAAGGATGAAAATTTAGGCTACAAACATTAATCCAAAATTAAACACACGTTGATGGACAAAAAGTTTCATTTGATACATGCATGCTCTTTTCAATTTATTCAAATGATAATTCTTATGAGGGAGGACAAGATAGTTTAACTAGGAAGAAAAATAGTTCATTATGCAGGATAGGACTATATCATACTAAACTTGCCATGAAGAAAGAAATAGAAACTAGAGACAATAACTAGAGAAAAGATAATGATAACAACTAAACAACTACAACTACATTACTGACCGGTTGTGCCCCCCCCAGCTTGAAATTTCCAGTGTCCTCAATACATCAATGAAACCTATGGAAGAAGCAACCAATTACCTATCATGGAAGATATCAGCAAGTAGGGCCAGTGTCCCTGTGACCAGTAAGGAAAATTGGTTGACCACATTATCGTCATCATGAATGTCGATCGGCATGGGTTGTGGAGTAGGCTCTGGATGTTTATGGTAAGGTTGGTCAGGTTGTGGAATCAAATAGTGGTTTTGCGAAATATGCCGCATATCCATGTGTTGGACCATGTCATGCATTACCGAGTACTATCAGCCCATCGTATCAAGATGGCCATCTAGATGGTCAAAGCATTGTTGAACATATATGTAAAGATGCCTAACATCAGACATATCCTAAGTGTACTTAGTCTGAATGTTCATGGAGGGTGGAGGTGTAGTGCATGGTTGCGCAGTAGGTGCATTTGGAGTAGTGTGGTCTTTAGGGACATCTTCATCATCATCATCACCACTAAGGTCTACCTTCTAATTGTCCTTATTTGCTAAAGTGATGTTCTCCAAGTTAGGCATGTCAATGTACTGATCATTATCAAAATATTTCCTAAACTTGGCATCATCATTGTGGACCCTGGTGATCAAACCTGAAGAAATTAGATATTAAATGTCCACTAGGCTTCTTCCTTATGCATCCTCTAAACTGGTTAGATCTACCTCAAGATTTATGGCAAGCAGAGTGATCAATCCTGCACACATGATGTCCCCAGATTCTCTCTTCTTCATCTTCTTAATGTTAAGGATCCATGTGAGGATGAGATAACCTACATTGATTTAAAAATAAAAAACCATAGCCCATAGAAAAAATAAATCTTGCTTCCCACATACACCTTGAGTTTCCTTCTTGGTGAAGACCCCTATGCTGAAAAGCCAGTGGACATATCTGAAGATGGGGTTATGGATGGCAGATGTCCTTACTTTCTTAGCATCATGTCTCTATTTATCATTTATCTCATTCCAGAAGACATCACGATCAAAAGCTGGAAGGAAGCTGAGACCACCCTCATAGTATCACTCTAAGAGCTCACATAATTGCTTGCATGTGATTCTGTAGCTTTTGCCCAGTAGATGAAAATGAATAAAAACATATGGTTTCATCATATTCCTTGGGCCCTCCACGACTTCAAAGTATTATGAAAATCATACATGAGGTGAGGGTAAGTGTTGCTTACTGTGCAGCAGATGAACTTGAGACACTTCTTGTTGAGGTGTAGTTTGACTTCATCTTTGAACCTTAAGGATCCCATTGTCTTTTCATAGGCAAAATGTGTAGGAAGAACCCTATAGGATATGAGGAATTGGTATGTGGGATCTTCTTCTGCGGTGACCCTGAATTGGGTCGTGGAGATGTAGGTCAGGGCCGAAGATGAGCTTGCTCCATGCTTGTGGTTTGATGTCTGCTTGATTGGGGCCATTGCTACCTGAAAAGTTGCTCAAATGACCTGGAACACGATGTATCTTATGGGGGACACGTCGTGTCTCTTGAAAGAAAGATTCGTGAACTATGATTTGAACACGACATGTCTTTAGGGGACACGACATATACCTAGAGCATGATAGCGTCAGGAGGTTGGGGATGAGGGAAGTTTCTTCACATGACGTGACTTGAGATGCTCACAGTGTGTTCCTAGAGTCGGTGGAGAAATATATCCTAAGGGTGGAGGCAGAAATGGAGTTGCTTTCTCTTGGAGGGGAAGAAGAGGCTTGGTGCGGAATCATGACGGTGACTTCATGGCGGAGCTTGAGCTTGATCGAGCAGAGAGATGGTGGAACAATAGACCTTTAGAGCAGCGAGGGGCGGTAGTGAAGTTTTTGGAGGTCGCTTGAAGGTGATGGAGCAACGTGGTCATCAATGGAAGGGTAGAATCACCACACACAGCTGAAAGGCGATTGCACATGGCTGGTAGAGAGTATAAATGAAGGAGGCAGCTGGAGATTAGGGTTAAAAACTCCACTTCTCATCTGTAGACACACCGTGTGTTTTTAAAAGATACGACATGTTCCCTTGAACAGTTCACCTACTGCTTTTGAAACTAGCTTTGACTAAAGTGGACATGACATGTTCAATTTAGAACATGTCATGTCAGTTTCAAGCTACCGAGATAGTAGTCACCAAACTCATATTGACATAATGTGTATTTCTCCAGAAAAATAGATAAGCATTGTGACATGCCGTGTTCGATTATAAACACACTGTGTAACTATCCAAATGAAAACTTATAACTCTCAACCTGATACGACACAACATGTTCAAATAAAGACATGATGTGTGTTTTTCCAGAAAAAATGCAAAGCATTTGAATGATCTAGAGGACACGTCATGTTTGATTAAAAAAACACATGTTCAATTCCAGTGGGTGTCATCTGTGACCGTGCATGATGTGTCAAAAATTGAACATGTCGTATGTGGTTGAGCATTCTGTATGATTGTCCATATGTGAGAGCTGACACGATCTGTGCAAATAAATACACATCGTGTCTTCTTGAGTGTCTGCAAAAATTGTCTTCTTTTGATCAACACCTACAGAGATGATGATATGTACTATGAGGGTCTACATTATTACATCCATCCATGCCAAGTTTAATTTTGGAATTGAAAAATGTCTTGATTGAAACTAATTAATGAAATCTATCCTGATGTGGGGTCAACCCCCACAAGTTCCTCCTTTTGAAGTTTGGAGTGAGACTCTTCATCTCCTTGATCATGCGTCTTGGAGGGAGCAAGAGGCTCCCTTGTCAATCTCATCCCTTGTAGTGTAAAACTTGCATCTTTGTCCATTAACCTTGAATGTTGATTGCTTCCCTTATAGCTCCATTTTCCCATATGGATAGACTTTTAGGACTGAGAATGGTCCAGACCACTTAGATCTAAATTTCCCTGGAAAGAACTTGAGTTAGTAATTGAACAGTAGAACTTGGTTTGCTTTCTTGAATTCTTTGACCCTGATTCTTTTGTCATGCCACCTCTTTGTCTTTTCTTTATATATATTTGCATTTTCATAAGCATCCATTCTAAGTTATTCAAGCTCCCAGAGTTGTAGCAATATTTTCTCCACTTCTTTCTTCATATCATAGTTAAGGAATTTAATCGCCCACAATGCCTTATGCTCCAATTCTGCTAGTAAGTGACAAGATTTTCTATAGACTAGTTTGAATGGAGTTGTCCCAATTGGAGTCTTGAAAGTTATCTTATACGCCCATTGTACATTATCTAGCTTCAATGCCCAATCCTTTCTTGAGCTAGAGATGGTCTTTTCTATAATAGCTTTTAGTTGCCTATTAGAGATCTTCACCTGGCATGTCGTTTGAGGATGATAAGGTGTAGTCACTTTATGCGTCACTCCATACTTGCTAAGCATGTTGTTGAAGTTTCTTTCATTGAAGTGGTTGTCACCATCATATATTATTGCTCTTGGAACTCCAAACCTTGGAAAAATAGTCTTCTTGAATAGCTTTATCACATACTTGGCATCTGGTGATTGAGTGGAGATTACCTCCATCCATTTGGAGACATAGTCACATGCTACTAGGATGAGCTTGTAGTTGCATGAGGATGGAAAAGGGCCCATATAATCTATGACCCACACATCGAATACTTCTATCTCCAAGACTAAATTCAATTACATTTCATCCTTCTTTGAAATCCCTCCAGCTCTTTGACACGTGTCACAAGGTTTGACAAATGTGTATGCATCACAAAATAGACTGGTCCAATAGAAACCTACTTGAAGAATCTTGGTTGCAGTCTTATCTACTCCAAAGTGTCCACCATATGGGGAAGAATGACAATTTGAGATCACACTTACAATCTCCTCATTGGGAATGCATCTCCTAATAAGCCTGTCTGCACATTGCTTAAACAATATGGGATCGTCCCAATAATATAACTTGACATCATGGAGGAACTTTTTCTTATGTTGGTATCTAAAATTACGAGAAAGGCATCTACTGGCTAGATAATTTTCCAAATTAGCAAACCATGGCATAGAAAGAGAGTTCACTACATAAAGCTTCTCAATAGGCAAATTGTCATCAATTGGAACCTTGTCTTCCACACTGGTAGATAGACTTGAAAGGTGATCAACTACATTGTTGTATGTCCCTTTATTATCTTTGATTTCCATGTCAAACTCATGTAATGACAATATCCAGTGGATGAGGTGAGGTTTGGCATCTTTCTTACTCATATGGTACCTTATTGTGGCATGATTTGTGTATACAATGACCTTGGAACCCACTATGTCCTGTCTGAACTTATTAAAGGCATAGACTATGGAAAGCATCTCCTTCTTAGTAGTGGCATAGTTGATTTATGAATTGTCTAGAGTCTTACTTGCATAGTGTATGGCATATAGCTTGTTGTCCTTCCTCTTCCCCAAAATTGCTCCTATAGCGTAGTCACTTGCATCACACATTATTTCAAAACAAGTACTCCAATCTGGTGGTTGGATGATGGGAGCTGAAACTAAAGCATCTTTTAATCTCTGGAAAGCTATTTGGAAATCATAATGAAATGCATACTAAGATTCTTTGGCTAGCATGGAGCATAAAGGCTTTGCAATCTTTGAAAAGTATTTTATGAATCTTTTATAGAAACCTACATGTCCCAAGAAGCTGTAAATTTCTTTCACATTAAATGGAGTTGACATCTTTTCAATAGCCTCCACTTTATCTTTATCCACTTCAATTCCCCTGCTTGAAATAACATGGCCTAGTACAAACCTAGTATGCACCATAAAGGGGCACTTCTCCCAATTAAGCATGAGGCTGAGTTGTTGGCATCTCTACAAAACCTTAGTAAGATTCAGTATATAATCATCAAAAGAATTTCCATAAACACTAAAGTCATCCATGAATATTTCTATAATCTTTTCAATGAAATCAGAGAATATAGTCATCATACTCATTTGAAATGTAGTGAGAGAATTACAAAGTCCTAAGGGCATCCTCCTATAAGCATAAGTTCCATAGGTATATGTAAAAGTGGTCTTTTCTTGATTGGGTGGGTATATGGGAATCTGAAAGAACCTACAATACCCGTTAAGATAGCAAAAATAAGAGTGATTGGCAAGCCTTTCTAACATCAAGTCAATAAAAGGTAAGGTAAAATGATCTTTCTTGTGGCTTTATTCAATTTCCTATCATCAATGCACATTTTCCACCTAGTGACAGTTCTTGTTTGTATTATTTCATCATTTTCCCTTTTAATTACAGCTGTTCCTCCTTTCTTGGGCACAACATGTATAGGACTCACCCAGGGACTGTCACTTATTAGATATATAATTCTGGCTTCTTTAAGTTTGAAATTTTCCTTTTTCACAACTTCCATCATATTTTGGTTTAGTCTCCTTGGAGGGTCTATCCAAGGTTTGTCATTTTCTTCCAAATCTATTATGTGCATACTGATAGATGGGTTAATTCCTTTAAGATCATCAATTGAGTACCCTATCACATATGTATAGCTTATAAGTTCATTTAAGAGTTTTTCTTCTTTCTCTTCATTCAATTCAACATTTATAATAAATGAAGAGGTGGAGTTTGGGCCTAAGAAAAGTGTACCTCAACCCCGATGGGAGTGGTTTTAATTCTACCTATTTATTTGGAGCAGTGGTGTTTCTTTCCTCATTCTTCTCTGATTCTTCCTCACTTGTTCAAATCTTCAAGGCTAAAATTTCCTCATCTTCTTCTTCAAGATCATCAAGAATAGTCTCAACATAATTCTTTTTATCCTCAAGTAGTGTATTAATAGTATCTATTAGAAAAAGGTACTCCTTAGAGTTGGGTGCATTTGTGGCATCATACATAGAGAATACAAGTTATTCATCTCCAACTTTGATTGTGAGTTTTCCTTCTCTAACATCAACAAGACAGCCTGTAGTACGTAGGAAAGATCTTCCAAAGACGATCAGATTGGTTGGGTCCTCATGCATGTCCAAGACCACAAAGTCACAAGGAATGAAATCTTCCCTATATATATGGGGATGTCTTCAATCACTCCTATAGGATGTTTGATCAATAGATTAACCAACTTAATCGTCTTTAATGTTGGTTTCAAGTCTCCCAAGTCCAACCTTTCCCAAAAAGAAACAAGAATCAAGCTAAAGCTAGCTCCAAGATCAACAAGGCCTTTATCAAAAGTAGAATATCCAATCTTACAACGGAGAGTGAAAGAACCTTGATCATCTAGTTTTTAGACATGTAGTTCTAGATGATAGATCTTAGCCTTTTAGATAACATAATAGTTTTAGCTTGACCAGATCTCCTTTTCTTTGTTAAGGATGTCTTTCAAGAACTTAGCATAAGAGGGCATTTTATCAATGACTTCAACTAGAGGTATATTCACATACAACTTGTTCAAAATGTCCATAAACTTATTGAACTTAATATCATCTTTGGTATTAGAAAACCTTTGAGGGAAAGGAGCATTAGGCTTGCTAGAAGAATCACCTTGATGTAGATTTCCAGCAGATTTCTTTCTTTGATTTTGAACAGTCTCCTCAACAATGGTGTCAACAAATTCTTCAGATTTCCTCTTGGAAGGAAGTGTAGACCCTCCTATGACTATCCCACTCCTTAGAGTCACATATTTTCTAGTCTCCTTGGGATTCATAACTGGTTGATTGGGCAAAGAACATGAAGGTGCTCCTTGGTTGTAAAATATTGTTGAGTATCTGGTTCTCCAACATCTTGGTGTGGGTGATGATCCCATCAACTTTAGAAGACATTTGTGTGATGGCATCCTTCAAGAGACTTACATGTGCCCAGAACTCATCATTCTGCTAGATCTATGTAGTCACAAAAGTCTCAAGGAGACTTTCCAAGATGGACTTTTGTGGAGATTGAGTCATTTGTTGAAATTGGTTGAAGTTCATGTTGTTGTTTTTGATATATCCCGGCGGTTGTTGATGGTTGGTGTTCATTGGCTGGAGATTGCTCATAGGTTGTTGGCCTTGAGCTTGCCCTTGTTGTTTTTGGTTCTGTGAGTTATTGTTCCTGTAAGAAGAGTTTGGATGGTACCTCCATCTTGGATTGTAGGTCTCTAAGAAAGGATTGTAGGCTTGTCTATTGTTGAAGTTGCCTATAACATTGACCTGCTTTGGCATCTCAGTGACATTCATATGTGGTGCAAAACAAGAAGAAAATTTGTGGCCAAATGTTCCACATGCCTCACAGACTTTCTTAACTACTTGAACAAAGTGGGTGGTCATCTTTTCAAACTTTTGAGTCAAGGCAACAATTTTGGCTACAATGAGATCTAATGCATCTATATTGTTCTTCCCACTAGATTTCTCACTTGAGCTGCTAGAGGAGAAGGGATGATTGGTCCTTTCAAAGCTCCACTAACTGTGATTGAGTTCCATATCTTTAATAATGGCATATGCTTCACTGTAGGACTTTTTCATTAGGGCTCCATTTGTAGAGGCATGAATGAACATACGGGTGTTGTAGAATAACCTGTTATATAAAGTTTTAAGTAGAAAACAGTTGGTCAAACCATGATGAGGACAAAGGAGTTGTAGATCATTAAATCTCTCCCATGTTTCATAGAGTGTCTCACCTTCTTGTTGCTAAAAGTTGGTGGTTTGGTTCCTCAACTGGGTTGTCTTACTAGGAGGGAAATACTTAGTAACAAAAGCATTTAACAACTCATCCTGGCTCTTGATGGAACACTTGGGCAATGAAGAGAGCCACACCTTGGCTCGGTCTCATAGGGTGAACAGAAATAGGAGTAGGCGTACTCCTTCAGCTGGAACACCATTGATTTTCAAGGTGTCCTTATACTGTAAAAACTCCTCTATGTGAATTTTTGGATCTTCCATAGGATTTCCTCCAAAGCAGTTCTATTGGATCATCCGCATGTCTGTAGAGCTGATGGAGAAGTTATTGGCTTCCATGATAGGACGCTATATGTCCCCACAAATGTTGATGTCATCTGGCACAACAAAATCTTATAAAGGACGGTTTTCCTCCATCTCTAATTCTTGAAGAGGGTCGGGTGAAGGCGGTGAAGAAGGTTGTGATCCCTCTAAATTTGAAGAGTTATCACTCCTCCTTGCTCTCCTATAGCTACTAAAGGTTTTCTCTATTTCTGGGTCTAGGAAGATTGATGTCTATAGACCCCTTTTAGAATGACGCATGCAACTTGAAAAGCAAAATTTGAGTGAGAATCACAAAAGCAAAGAGGTACCATGATATGGGATTTGTAAATGATGACTTAGTCTCAAGTACTTGTTAACTCTTTTAATATAACTAAAATTAATGTAGCTACCCGGTAAAAGTGCCAAAAACTTGTTGGAGTTTATAAAGAAAGTCTCAACTCGTCAATCACCCACAAGTGTATGGGGTTAATTGTAGTCGAGTGTCATATACAAGGAGCTAGGTTATCTAGGAACAAAATTGTTAACTTTCATTAAATTTAAGAAGAGTTACAAAGGTTGAGTTTGATTGCAAATCTAAAAGAGAAGTAAACAACTACAAATCTTAAATTAAAGGTTGAATTTAGAATTTTGGAGAGTCTTGGATAATAGATTTCGCAACCACACCATCACGTCATATGTAGCTACGAAATTTAAGTATGTTGGTAATCTGCAAGGAGGTTGTCATCATCATGCAACTCCCGGTCACATGAGATGGTTCTCAATTTCACATAAAAATCACATGTCTATGCTTAGTTTTGAACACAACCTTAAACCCTCAATATTCTCCAGCCACTCCTATGCTCAAGAGCACATTGCCATGAATCCTACTCCCTACTCCCTCATACATTTTCTTAAAGCACAAAGAAGCATAAAACTTGAATAGAAGGTGGCCATCCAAGCATACAAGCTAATAAACATTGTAGGCATCCAAGGAGAAGAAAATTAACTAGCATTCAATATAAATTTTGAGTTCCATGAGCAATGGCATGGGAGTTACTCTCCCATTCCCAAGAAGAAGGTTCTACTCACACATAATGGAGAAACACAAGCACATAGCAGAATTTTCAGAGTTTTGCATGGCTAAAGAGAAGAAAAAACTAAAGAAACCAAAGGTGTAGTAAAGGGGGAGTGGCAATCTATCTAGAGGATAAAATTCCACCCTTAGAGCTACTTCAACTCAGACAATCCTCCCTCTCAAGAATTTTGAGTGAGAAGAACGTCTTTGTTGCACCGTTTGGAGAAGAAATGGTGAAGAATGGATGTTCTTTCTTAGAATCCTCTTCTTCCACCCCAAAATCACCCTCATCTTGCTCTGGTACTTCTCTTAGATGAAAAGTGTTTCAAATGGCCATACATAACCGTCCCAAGTGGCTGGACTCACTTTTAAAATGTGGGGTGGTTGCTGATGGATACACGACATGTCTTTGTGGAGACATGTCGTGTGTTGTCATGTAACAGGCAGCTGAACAACATCCTCGTGATAAGTACATAGCGTGTCTCCATAGGGACATGCCATGTTGATTCTATTGGAGTTGATCTAAGAAGATAGCACACATCCTGTGTTATTAACACATGGCTGTGTGGGCTGGCAGCAAGCTGAAGTCGGCCTTTGAATCGTGAGTACACGTCATATCTTAATAAGGGCACAGCGTGTCTTCTGCTCTGTAGTTCGGGCACCGAGTTTTCTAGAAACTTACATGCATGAGCTCTTTCTAGAAAGTTACACGTCGTATCTTGGTAAAGACATGTTGTGTTTGATGTTGTTTCTTCAGGTTGAACTCTAAATTTGCTGCATATCAAAGGGGAGTCCAACTGAGGTCAGATTTGGGTTGGACTATCTTTAGTTTGTCATTTTCAACATGTGCATGTGATCAACATCATGCAACAAGTAAAATAAGTAAAAGATGGCAAGTTAAATATGATTAGAGGCTAAATAGGAGGCTAAATGAACAGAATTTGTGAGTGAAAGTGTGCAAAAGGTAGATATGAAATGTGCACATCAAGTATCACCCATATATATAGGATTCCATATGTCTATCCCTTACCGAAAAAACAACTTTCTAATTACTCCATAAAGGCAGACTCACAAATATGTTTGTAAATTCCCCATCTAAATGGAAATCCAAAAACAAATATGGACTATGTAACTAGATTGTATGTCTTGAACCTACTACTATATTCTATAGATATGAGGTTAGGGACAATGTGGACTTTCTCCTTCCAATTTTCCTTTACCGTAGATTAAGTAATCTCACCAGGTTTCTAAGAAGTGTGTACGGTCGATGAAACTACTTCTTTAGTTTAGTTTATAGCCATATAGTCAAATTCTTAGAAAGTGGAAAATGATCAAAAGAGGACCCTAAAAAGTGACTTTCTAATCACCTCTAGATGTATTTCACTACTCGAACACCAATGAATAGGTGATGGTTCACTAACTTGCTTCTTTGTGCCAAAAAAGTGTCCCTTTAATAGGATGGTGTTGCAACAATAGTCACAGAAGATGGCTCCATGGTGAACCCATAACCCTATGGGTCTACAACAAAGATTGGATCCTCTATAGAGAGGTCACCTTTAATCACTCTATAATTATTGTTGTCCCTCAGCTTCAACATACTACTGACTCTTCTCATATCCAACTTTTATGCTCATATGAAGAAATCTCCTAATATACTCATTCAAAAGCAAGCATACATGTTGGACAAAGTTCACCTAAAGTAACCCTTACTTTAGAACAAGAGATAGTGGGTTCTAGTATCATGGAAGTGACTCAAAGGTTGAACACCTTGAGCCACCTCCCTAATTGTCTTAGGAGGTGGAGGAGTAGGATTCATCTGATGTTATTCTCCTAAACAAGGATAAGGTGTTACAAGACCTTGATCTACAACTTAATTACACTCAACTAGCTGCAAAGGAAAAAAATAACGTTAAATAAAGTTCATTTATATTATATATCCTTACAAATAAATTCTCTAAAAATAATACTTATAGATGCAGGATTGATGATTATTTCGGTCTTCTTATTTTGTCTTATTGCTCATTATTCACATCAAGATATTTCATAATGCATGTGTTTCCCAATAAAAGGTTTTTTATATGGAATGCACTCAAGGTTTTTGCATGATTTTTAGTTAACTTGGAAACTAATTGATGGAAGGAGGAGAGACAGATGATACTAAGGGTTTCAACATGCATGGAGGAGTCCAATTAACCATCAAAGTTAACTCTAGTAACCCCAAGTGTCCAACTGTCCAAGTTGAACAAAGAGCACCATGGATGGACAACTTCAAGATCAAAGTGATACAAAAAACCCTAAAATGGTTGTGATATCCATCCATGAATGTGGTACCAAAGCCAAAATTACACATTAAAGTCAGTTTAGAAGCAATTCAAAGTAGATCAACCACCACATCTATGGTCATAAAAAAATGTATGACCCTTTTCCACCACATCTAGGGAATAGGGTGTATAAAGGGGAACTAGGGAATAGGTTCTAAAGGAGGTAATAGGTACTAGTTCCCCTTTGTACACCCTATTCCACCTATGGCTAGCTATTAAAATATGACCCTCTATCCTCATTGCCTATAATTTTTTATTTGATAGCATGCATCTAGGAAGTGATTTCTTATATGTGACACATAATATGGTTGATAGTTGCATACCCCTATATGACCCCACTACCCCAAATTGTTTGTAGAAACCCTGATTTCTCACTCATTAACTAGCATCAATCTCGTTAGTTTCCTTTCTTTCATGTTTAGTATAGCTTTCATAATTGATGGTTAATTTCCATTGACAGATCACATATCCTTAATTGTGAACTGTTAGGTTTTTCTAGCCAATTATTTTCTTTAGCCTTGGTTTGCCTTATTAGTGTAATTGTTTGACTAATGTATGTAGTTGTTCTTTATCTTACCTTGTATGGTTAGTTGTTTTGCTTAGTTCCTAATTAGGATTTATCTTGTTAGTATAGTATCAATTGATTGCCTTTAGTTTTTTTTTTAAGTTTGGTTTACATCCTTGCTTCCTTTGGTAGCCTATGTGACAGTTTAATCTTGGTTTAATTATTGCCTCTCCTTCTTGCAAGATCATCTTTGTTTAAACTGATGAAACCCTACACTCTGCATTAGCAACCAAGTATAAAAAAACCTATATATCGTGCCCCCATATCTCCATGTTGATCGACCTCATATTACAAAATTTTCTCTACTATATTTTAATCATGCGCATCGGGATCTATTATCAACAGTATGTCTAAATTGGAAAATTATAAACATTGATAGATCAGTGTGTCGTGAGGTGCATCAAGGATGCACCAGACTTTAATGAGATCTCTAAGAGAAAAATAGTTACACACTAAATAGGTAGAACCACTTCAAATACACCACATGGATCATGTGACTTCCCCTTGGTCTTGTTGATGATTGATCAATCCTACCATAACACTATATACATATAATTCAAAGATTGATTAGATGTGACAACATCCCACACACTACCAAACAATATTCTTTCCCATGTATAGTACACTCAACAACAATGAATGAAACTTAATCATCAGAGCATCCATGCCCAAGGATTGGTAGAAGGAAGCATAAGTCGTACTTGTTGAACCAGGGTTGTTGATGCCCAAATAAAAATCACAGTGAGCCACAACTCTAATAGACTACAAATTTTGGAATGATGATCACCTTGAGTAGTTAGAGATTATAAAAGATAAGGATTTAATCCCACATTCTACATCAATGCCATCATTTTGAGGAAGATGGGCATTGAGAAAATGGTTTGCAACACACTCGTGAAGAGTGGAATTTTCATTCATTGAGAAAACAATATTGACATAGGAGTTTTTAGATCCATTCATAATACTATTTATAAGGGGAATGGGAGATCAATTTCCAAACTTTCAAGGAAGAAAGTATGATAAGGGATACACTCAATAACATATTTTCCAGTCATGTTGATGGTGAGTATCAGTATGGAACTTACTATGCTAGGACTCCATCAATGAAAAATGATTACCACGAGAAATTTGGGATGATATGTTTGACGATCTAGGAAAGACCTTGCTAAACTATGTTGATTGTAGTTCAATTCAGAACCTAAATATGCTACATCCATTGCTTCCTCACAATGTGAGTCTTCACATGTGGTCACACCCAAGACATGTGTAGTGCTAATGATTTTCATAAATATTGAAGTTGGAGGAAGATTGTCAAGACAATTGTGGCATGGTCATGCTAAAAAATATATATTGAATTTTAGTATAAATACTACCAAATATTCCTTAAAAGACTCAATGCCTACAACTCAATCTACCTAGAATTTATGATAGATCATCAATATGAGGCTCTAGCACCTAAAATTGACATTGATTATCTCATCATACGCCACATGTTGATCATGGGAATGAAGCGTAAGCTATCTATATGCTCTAAAGACTTTTTTATTACCCTATAAGATTTTAAATATGCTTCATTTCTATAATCATGTTTATGACCTCAATTTTCTCTCTCTCTCTCTCTCTCTCTCTCTCTCTCTCTCTCTCTATATATATATATATATATATATATATATATATATATATATATATATATATATGTGTGTGTGTGTGTGGGGGGGGGAGGGGGTGTAAAATATGCATATAACGTACTCCCCTAGTGTAAGAATCCAAAACATTTCCTATAGACCTAGTCAAATTGAAATTAACAAAATCGACATTGCAGAATTTAGAAGCTAAATTATTAGACACTTCTTCGGGAGGAAGGATATATTTCCAATTGTTGTTTTTTGAATTCTCTCACTAAATCATTAAAAACATGATTCTAGTTTCGTTTAGATTGGTACTCTCAACCAGATATATACATAAGTATGTGTATATATGTTTATATATAAATAGAAAGAGCTCGTATTATTCAAGAAAATGTATGGATTTATCCCACAACTTTGGATATTCAAAATGAGATGAAATTAAACCTTATATATTGACGAGTTGAAGCCTTCGCATGCTTACCTAACAAGGACAAAGCATTCCACTTACCTAGATCTTGTAAAATAAGCTCATATGTTCAAGATTTAGCAACAATATTGCAACAACATGTTCTGCTCAAGACAAAGAAATATCCTTAGGGCCACCATCATGCTCAAGATCATCCTCTTATAGCTAGACCTATCTTAAAAAACTAAGGAAAGAGAATAGAGGAGGAATAAGATCTCAAGAACCCCAAGATATAGTTAGGAATAGCTTGAAAATGGTTCCAAAGAGGAAAACTAGGAAAAAGAATAAAAGATAAGGGAAGAACCAAACTCAAAGGTTGTTCCTCCACCACGATATACCCACAAATAACTATATCCAAGGCAAGGGATGCTCGATCTTCCAATGATGCCTATATTGTCACACCTCTAACACTTTGAACATGGTGGAAATGAATATTGACTGTGACTAAAGAGAGGAAAGAAGCTTTGATGCCTAGAAACATGAAAAACCCACCACACTAACTAAAAAATAGAGACATAGGGATCTAAACCAATTTTGGGGGAACTCAACCAAGTTGTAGGGGAACTTGGTCTAATTTCCAAGCATTGCGGGATCACATAGAGACATAGTGTAAGGACTGAGACCTAAGAGGGATCCACTCCCTACTTCATTTATAGAATGAATCCATCTATACCAAACACACATAGAAGGTATGATGGAATTGAGGAATTTTTTCATTTATCAAATAATGATATACAAATTAGCCAAAGTACAACAACAAAACAATATTTCATGACTATATTCAATTTTATAGAAGTACATTATCATACCCCATAAAGAATTTACATGAAACTTACAACATAAGGATCTAAGTAGAGGGATATCCAACTATCTCAACTCTATGTCCCCAAGAGCTCCACCTAGTAGGTCCATGTCACTATGTCTAGTCTTCCAAGTCCTGCACCTGGGGTTGGAAGCATACCCTAGAAGAGAAGACAAAAATGGAAATTATTAGCAAAAATGTCAACATGTGCATATTAAATCAAGAACTGAGAAATATTACGAAATGAGGACATAAAATATAATAAGAGTTACCATAGAAGAGGAAAGTACCTCCAAAGTGGGTATCAAAGAATAAGGATTTCCAAGAAGATGAAAAACAATAATAAGAGATTTCTTCTATTGAAACAATGTCACAAGAATAATATCACAAAATATAGAAACTTGCATGGTGAGTAGTAAGCATACTAGCATATAGTAAAAAGTAGGACATGAACCCATATGTATTCCATAGCAAAGGATATGAGGACTAAAACCTTAGTGCCAAACAAATATAGTATCTTGCAAGGGCCATTGTCTAATATAATATGTGATAGGGTAATAAAACCCATTTCCTGGTAGGGGAATAAGACCCAGAGTCCAAATATAAAATGTGGTAGGGGAATAAAATCTAGTTCCTATATGGTATCACTACTTCTAGGTATGACTAGTTAATCACACATGTAAGTAGGACATGAAAGATAAAATATAGTCATGCTCAACAAAGAGATGAGATCAACTGATGCATATCATGTGGCGTCAAAGGACACATAAACAAGTATTCAATCATCTACACATGTAAAATATATTAAGATCGTAAAAGTACCAACTTGAGAAATTAGGTTTCAACATAGGATAAGATGAACCAGATATAAATATGCATCCAAAAAGAATATCCAAAAAAGAAAGATGATCATGTGATCAGAATCAGCATAGAATCCTTCACATGAAATAAATTCATAGAAGAGATCGAAATTGTGTAGGCAAAATTGTCCATAGGATTAAGAGAGAGAGATTGAAATTAGGTTAATTTCTAAATATGGAGAATAGGGATGAATCATCCTTTAGATATAGTCTACATGTGTCAAAGGTTAAAACCCTAATTCCATTTCAGTCCTCAAGCAACCTATCAAAGGCATATATGAGATTAGGGTTAGGTTTACATTAATTGTGTAAACCCTAAAAATTGCCTTTTTATTATTAATGAATTAAGTTATCAAAACCATTCCCTACTGTAGACTATTTCTGATCTCATAACATATTTTACTTTATTTTTTTGAGTTATTTATTATTAATTATGGATTTTAAAATTATTAAGAAGTTAGGAAAATCCTTAGAAATTTGCATATATATCATATTTGATTTAGGTGATAAAACTGATACCATTGTGTAGAGAAAAATCTCATGATCCTAAACCATATTTTATTTTATTTTATTTTTCCGCTCTATAGATAATTTACTAGGAATTTTAGAAAAATTGGCCAATAAAAGATCATAAAAAAAGTTTTATATATTCATATTCTTTTAGAGAGGAGGTTCTTGGATGAGTTGGACCTATAGATACTGACCACATGGTCTAGGTCCTCCCAAGGGGAAAGTGTGATACAAGAACTTAGAAACAACAAAAGTATAGAAATACCGCTATGGGAAAAACAAATAGGAAAAGAAAGGAGAGAGGTTAACATGAGAAACTCACGGAGGACAATATTCTTTATCGCCTTAGAATATGAGAAAGAGATCATTGAGATCCTTGCACCATTGATCACAATTTAGGTGAAACTAGGTTCATTTGATTGCGGAACCTTGTTCCTGAGGTGTCGACGGTCACAACGACCCTTGGTGTAGGCATTGTAATAAATCAAAACCTAGCAGAGCCCTTCCTCCATGAAAAGAAATAGGGAGAAGGATGCAAGGTCCTTAGATGATACACCTTGCCATACAAACCTCGACAGAATCACACCACTAATTTCCCGTGCAATTATCAAGGCCAATGCCAATGTGAAACTCAGTGATGCTCGTTGAAATGCCTTGTGGGATCAAATAACATAGAAAAGAGGGGAATTTAGGGAAACATGATTATCTATTTAGAAGGTATGATTAGAGGATGAGTTACCATCTTTGGGTGCTATGAAGGGTTCTAGATTATCTTCAGATACTCCCAGGCTAGAAGAACACCACCAAACTCGGGGAGGTGAAATGACTCACACGGAGTAGAGGAGCTGTACTCACAGTCCGACGAGGCCAAATCTTAGTGGGGAAAACAAGGGGTCTCCATGGAGGTTAGAAGAGAGATCCCCAGATGCCTGATTGCCTCCAAGTGAGGAGAAGAGAAGGATGTAGGGAATAGGGAGAACGGGCGATTGGTCACCATCAAGGCATAGATGTCACAAACCCTAGCTATATATGGTCTTCAGATTCAGAAGGAAGAACAGCAGGCAATGGGGAAGGAATCAAAGAAGAATATAGAGAGTTGAGGGAGAGAGAATGGAGTGGAGATCAGGCTTAGAGTGAACATTGGCACATGTGTCCTATTCTAAGTGGAGGAAATAGATGATTAAGCCATCGTTGGATCAGGCCAACGAACCAAGAAAAGAAACTAGTCGTTTGATTATTGACATAAATCAAGAACTCTACAAAATGAACATCTAACCGTCATTATATCCAAACTTTATGAAAAAATAAATGCATCGATTAAATTTATTTAATATTAATTATTTAAAAGATATTTTTCTTTCCTTATTTATTTGGTGTTCAAAAAATATTGAATTAGTACCAAATTTGGATCCTAGACTAAATATGGTATGAGGATTTTGAATTTAAGCTTGTTTCCACTTTTGAAGATGTTTAATATATTATTTAATAAAATTCTAAGTTTAACTTATATTCTCTTTCATAAATTGAATTAAGATATCTAGGATTGTTCATATAATGTGAAACTTGGCAATCAAGCTAATTGAGACCCAAGAAACATGATTTTGTCACTATATATCACTTTTAAGATTTTTCTATGAATTATTAAACCATTAGGATATTTGACTTATTTCCATTTTATTTATTAAAATTATTATATTTTTATTATCATCATTCATTTAATTAAATGTTAATATCATGACATTGTTGCCAAAAAAGTTATCTTACACTATTATGTAGGAAATTACATATTCTACTCATTTAACATATTGAGTCCATTAATTCATCTTTTACTTAGATGATTGTACATGAAAATTCTAATTGTTATTCTAATATATGTTTTGAACTGATTTTTTTAATTTTTTTTTCATTTCCTCCAATTTAACTATAATATGTACCTTCTTTTTTCCTTCACAATTGCCACCATGCATTCTCTATGAATGCTTGTTAAATTTGTACATGCCCCATTCATCAATGCAACAAATGTTAAAAAAGAAAAAGAGATGGAGTCTAATGCTTCACATGTTGTCAACTCTGAGTCATTTTCTTATTCAATCACCAACTTCAACATAGGTACAATCAATCAGGAGATCGAGGATCCTGATCATCATCTAAAGGTTCACCAAGGCACAATGAGACCAACACTTTCTCACTATCAAAGTGAAGGAATATTTCTTCTTACTTTTTTCAGTAAGGGGTGAATGAAGTCGACAAAATCACACCACCAACTTCCCATGGAATCATCAATGTCAATGCCAGTCTGAAACTCGACCATGCTCACTGAAATGCCTCATGGGATCGAATAACATAGAAAAAGAGGAGAAATTAGGAAAACGTAATTAACTATTTAGAAGGTGGGTGTGGGCTCCGATCTCCAAACCATGATATAAACACGATTTAAACTCAACGGAAGCATTCGATTAACAGTGGAAGACAAAAATCACGGGAAATTAAAACTTTTTGAGATAAGATCTTGAAACCATAAAACTCCTTTCATAGAAAAGGAAATAAACTGTTTACATCTCTGATAATTACTTCTCGAGTAAGTATACACATCATGATACAAAATCTCAACAGTCGAACCAAAATCTCAGACCAAAAACTCCTAGGACCTGAGAGTACAGAGACGGCATAGGACTATCTAACAACATGACTCAGCAGTCAGTATCTCCACCTGAGATTCACTGCTGCTCCTTGTGTTGCTACTGCTGTTGGGATTGGTCACCTGTAGGCCGGTTCCTCCGTCCTCGACGACCACCTAAAAAGTTGAAGTCTACGGGGTGAGACAATTTTAAATAATTGTCCCAGCGAGAGTTATAACTCTCCACTAGAAGCTTTATAAAGCAATTCAAAGAACAACATAAGCAATAAAAGCCTTTAAAGTAT
Organism: Alisma plantago-aquatica; assembly: GCA_963693085.1. Classification (NCBI taxonomy): domain Eukaryota; kingdom Viridiplantae; phylum Streptophyta; class Magnoliopsida; order Alismatales; family Alismataceae; genus Alisma; species Alisma plantago-aquatica. The sequence continues at coordinate 1,423,666,421 of OY856409.1, forward strand.
TCAGCAACAGATTGGTATTAAGTAGAAGTTCAACATTTAAGAAATATGAAGAACATACGTACTATACAGTGTGACATCAATCAAGTATTTCGTAGTTCATCCTAAACAGATTTACTACACTGTTGATTATGTTTTACAAACATTATTATGCCCTGCGGAGATGAGGTATACCGCTCATACTCCAACCGATCACTGTTAAGTCACATCGGTATCATACCTAGGTCATTAAAAGAGCCGGATTCTTATGACCTCATCTTCCTCAGTCAGAGTGAGGATAACTTGCAGGACATCTTGTGTCTCTGCTACTATAGCTCACCAGGGTAATCTGATACTTCTCTATTTTTAGAGTTACAGTGGCATTCTGTTCTCTCTTCGTCATCGAGAGATTTCTTGTTTATCTCTGATCGATGCGATATTTGTGTTTCCACGAGTGTTACAACATGTAGTGAAGGGTTGATGGATTAAGATACATCTACATCAATTCCTACACTAGGATGTAAGGATTTACACATCCATATTCCCCCACATACTCAAAAGTATGTGATCCAGGAGTTCCCTTAGGAAAACATGTTTCACCATCATATTGCTTTCTGACAATGATGGATCTATGATCAGGGCTTTGCATGGTATGATTATACTTGATTAGTTAGGTACATTTAAGTATTCTTTTCACATCATACATGTTCTCAAACATTAATCATTAGCATAGAAGTTATGGAAATAGAATACTAAATGTAACAGGTCTAATCTCACATCATATAACATTTCTCAGTCATGTCATCACAAGTCATCTGTTAAGCATGACCTTGATGATCCTCATGACTCTCACAGCCCATCAATCTCATAAGATGCCATTAACAAGGCATCAGGTTATTTCACTATTAATAAAGCTAAAGCATGCTTTCAATGAATATAGTATCATCATCCATACCTGGATATGATCATCCTCATATAGGAACCTGCATGGTTAATTCAACTAATAACAGTAAACAATTCATTCTAGAAGTTATACTTTCAAACTCTTAGAAGATTCAAGTTCCCCAATTTTCACCAATTAGGGTTTACTATTCACATTACATGTCATCACCCTAGAATTAGGGTTTACTATTCACCTCATGGTGAATTGAACTCATAACATCATCATGTATGAGAAACATCATCATTAAGCCCTCAGATAAGATTAAGATTCATCAATTATCATAATTAGGGTTTCCATGATCTCACCTAGGTGGATCATACCCTAATCATGCACATTCATGTGTATTGAAGGTACTTTACTTGAGTTTCCACCATAAATGGTACTTTCTCTCTCCTATGATACTTTCTCTCTCCTCTTACTAGTAGATGGTGATTACACCACTCTAGATTAGGTTGGGTCAAGTCCTCTTTGAATATCATAAGCCAAAACATCACCATCATGTGATTAGGGTTTGATTAAAACAAGGTATCCTTCCTTTGAACCCCTCAAGGGTATTTTGGTAAACTACCCCATTGATCATCATTATGGGTCAATTCATTAATCACTTAGCCCCTTAATGTCCTAAGTTACCATTAGGGTTTAGATTAGATTGTTGGATAAATTGGATATTATGATAAATCCCTTTGTTTCGATGATGACAAACATTTCATTCTTATTAATCTAACGAGCTACTTAAGTGTGCAGGAACAAGGTGATGACAAAGTTCTAGGGAATCCTTACGCTTGAATGTTTATAAATGTCATACAATGTAATCATTTGTAAACTTGTACAAATATATAATGTACAAGTACTTAGACTTCATGTAAATCAAGCGTTAGATCTCCCTAGCTAAACACCACACTTAGTTAGGTCATCTCCTTCTAATTGATCACATAATGCACACTCATGCACATACTTAGTATCTTAATTAAAAGATTGAAAACAGAGTCAATCTCGGTCGACCACACTCCTCGACCGAGACACTCTCGGTCGACAAACTTCTCGACCGAGATTGACCAAAAGTAGCCGTTAGACACAGCAGTTGACAGTTGCAAATCAACGTTAATCCAGAGAGCCTGTCGGTCGACAAATCCTCGACCGACTGGGCATCTCGGTCGACAAGTCCTCGACCGAGATGGTCTCTGACAGCAACTGCAGAATTAATTAACTAGCCGTTGCTAATGCGCCTAACTTATTCCTAACGGCTAGTTAAGCACTAGGAACCCCCTAGAAGTTGTCTAGAACGTCCTTAAGCATACTTAGGCCATTCCTATAAATAGGACAAGCCATAGGACACTAGAACACACTTGTTACACTTGAGAATACACTTGAGCATACTTGAGCAATCTTTTGCAAGCAAAATTTGAGCACTGTGATCATTGGCCTACATTCTCCTTAGCTCAATCTCGTGTCCTATAGGCTAGATTCTCCTACCTACAGCAATCACAAGTTCACATACTTGGCTAGGAGATCTTACGCTTGATCTAGGCATATCAAGCCTTGGGCTTAAAGGATAAGTTGTAATTTCTGTTTTCCTTTCTTGTTCCTGTTTATCTTGTGTACTCTCCTTGCTACTCCTAGGGTTGGAGGCTGCGGATTGGAGAGGGTTGACTTCTCAGGTGGAGAAGGGGACTTCAAGCTACTTCAAGAAGGCTATCGCAGGGGAAGCTACTTCAGAAGGCTGGTGCAACGGGAGTTGGTGCATCTACTTCAAGGGAAGGCTGCTTCAAGGTTGGCGATTACTTCTAGGTGAAGGCTGCTTGAAGGGTTTAGGAAAAGAGATTGTATTTTATGTAAATTCCTTGAAGAGGTAATAAAATAAATTTCTTTTCAAATCCCGGTTGGGTAAGCAACCGGGTAGTGGACTGACGGCTATAGTATTTGCTATAGTTGGAACCACTCTAAACCTTGTGTCTCCTTGTCCAATATTTTCTTTGTGATTGTTGAAGTGCAATAATTGTTAAATTATCTATAAAACTCTATTCACCCCCCCTCTAGAGGTTTTCAATTGGTATCAGAGCAGGCTTCAAGGAGCCCTAACAAGGTCTTGAAGAGATAAAGGGAGGAGGTGACTACAACCACAAGAAAAGGAGCATGGACCAAAGTTCGACAAGTTGCAATTGGTGCTTAGGAACAAAGCACTCTACGTCTAAATGTCCATGGAGGTCAAAGAAAGGAGATGCACATAAAGAGTGTTTCGTTGCTACAATAAGTGAGGAAGAAGAAGAAGAGGTAAGCTTGCTTGATTTACCCAAGGAGGAGTTAGTTGCTATTATTGAAGAAACACATAATAAATATGTTGAATGCAAAAAGAAGTTAAAGAAATCCAGTAAAGAAAATGATGATCTAAATGCTAGACTTCTTGCTCTTACATCCGAAAATGACGATTTATATGCTAAATTGAATACTCTTGGTTTTGAAAAAGACAGCATTATGTCTGATAATCGTACCTTGAAATCATCTCTAAGTAACAGTGAAGTAAAGATCTTTACTCTAGAAACAAACTATGATCTTCTATGTCAAGAAAAAGTTGAATTGCTTACAAAATTAAATGATTTTCAAAAACAACCTATATTGTGCACCCATGTAGATTATGACAATATAGTGAAAGAAAGAAATATGTTATCATCCAATCTAGACCAAGCAAAATTAGATATCAAAAAAAGAATGGATGAGATCGTTAAGATGCAACAAGAAGTTAGTAAGTTAAGCAACAATGGAATCCTTGATAGAATATTAGAAAATTCCTATCATCAAATAGGGAGAAGAGGACTAGGTTATAAGCCTAATGAGAAATCCCATCAACAACCTAGAAGAACACAAGCGAGTCAATCTGCTTATATACCTAGAGGCACAAAAATGTATATACCCAAGAATAACCTAGATCAAAACCATAGAAAAAGGCTTGAGGTTGATTCAATTTGTTGTCATTATTGCTCACGCCTTGGACATTATTCTTTTTCATGCCCATATAAGAAAAAGCATGTCGAGATGGTATGGGTTCCAAAAACCCCAAATTAAATAGGTTCGACTAAGTTGAGATATGACCAAAGACCTTAATTTGTATATCCTTATGTCTATCTCAACTTAACATTTAGGGATAACAAAATCAAAAATTAAAAGATTTAATAGCACCTTGATACACATATGTTTATCTCAAACTGATCTTTGAAATAATTGAATAAGATACAGCCTATATTGCACTTGAAACATATTTCTGAAACAGTTTCCAGAAACTTGATCGGTCGAGAAGTTGTCGACAGAATAATCCTCGGTCGAGCAACTGTCGACCGAGCATATCACTGTTCTCAGACTGCTGTAAATCTTTACATTGTATGTGAAAATTATTCTTGAAAGATTATATGGAATAAATATTAACTGATCATGCTTACATTTCTATTTAATCATTCTTTTATTGCACATTTCTTTTTCAGAAATACTTGCAATGAATAAAATGTTTCAAATAAATTTTTGTGTGCTTTTATATTAAGCATCACTTATTTTAGTCTATCCAAAGTAATCTTAAATTCATGAATGGATATTATTCTTGAATATGCTTCATCATATTTGATGTCCTTATTAAGCTCTCATAATTAGTACACTTTAATGAGTCTCAAATTGATATTTGCAAGCTATCTGCAGAACTCATACTTCGCATATGAATGATTCATGCTGGAAACCTGCAGAATATGCCTCTTGGTTAAAATAAAATTTGACCAAGGGGTGCCATGGTCGTAATCAAGGGCGACCTAAAATAAACTTTGATAAAAAAAAAGGGGAGATTATCAAAACTTTGACTATTTGATTAAAGAAGCTTACAAAAATATTATGTGTAGCTGAAAATTTTCAAGAAATTTATGAATTTATTGAAAATGGTATCTTGTATTTACAGGAATTCTCTACCCAAAATAGGGGTTTTAGATGGAGACATTTTTATGTAATCTAAGCTTAGAGGATTCTCATTTAATCTAGGGCTTAACATCCTTTGATTCATGAGAAATCAATATACATTCATCATATGCTTAAAGGAATCTCATATCATTTCAAGGCTTAACATCCTTTGCGAATGATTAAGAAACAAATTGTGGATAAATTAGATAAAAATCCATGTTCCTAATAGGATATCTAATTAAGGGGGAGCATTATATTAAGGGGGAAAAGAAAAATAAAACATTCAACTTGGATATCTTTTTGAAATGACAAAGGGGGAGAAAGAATATAAAAGAGTTTCATCACATCTTGGCCAGCACTCACTTGAAAAACATAAATAGCTACAAAAGGTAAATTTTCAGGTATGAAACTCACATGCTTTATATTTCCTTATTTCATATTTAGGAAATGTTTGTCATCTTCAAAAAGGGGGAGATTGTTGGATAAATTGGATATTATGATAAATCCCTTTGTTTCGATGATGACAAACATTTCATTCTTATTAATCTAACGAGCTACTTAAGTGTGCAGGAACAAGGTGATGACAAAGTTCTAGGGAATCCTTACGCTTGAATGTTTATAAATGTCATACAATGTAATCATTTGTAAACTTGTACAAATATATAATGTACAAGTACTTAGACTTCATGTAAATCAAGCGTTAGATCTCCCTAGCTAAACACCACACTTAGTTAGGTCATCTCCTTCTAATAGATCACATAATGCACACTCATGCACATACTTAGTATCTTAATTAAAAGATTGAAAACAGAGTCAATCTCGGTCGACCACACTCCTCGACCGAGACACTCTCGGTCGACAAACTTCTCGACCGAGATTGACCAAAAGTAGCCGTTAGACACAGCAGTTGACAATTGCAAATCAACGTTAATCCAGAGAGCCTGTCGGTCGACAAATCCTCGACCGACTGGGCATCTCGGTCGACAAGTCCTCGACCGAGATGGTCTCTGACAGCAACTGCAGAATTAATTAACTAGCCGTTGCTAATGCGCCTAACTTATTCCTAACGGCTAGTTAAGCACTAGGAACCCCCTAGAAGTTGTCTAGAACGTCCTTAAGCATACTTAGGCCATTCCTATAAATAGGACAAGCCATAGGACACTAGAACACACTTGTTACACTTGAGAATACACTTGAGCATACTTGAGCAATCTTTTGCAAGCAAAATTTGAGCACTGTGATCATTGGCCTACATTCTCCTTAGCTCAATCTCGTGTCCTATAGGCTAGATTCTCCTACCTACAGCAATCACAAGTTCACATACTTGGCTAGGAGATCTTACGCTTGATCTAGGCATATCAAGCCTTGGGCTTAAAGGATAAGTTGTAATTTCTGTTTTCCTTTCTTGTTCCTGTTTATCTTGTGTACTCTCCTTGCTACTCCTAGGGTTGGAGGCTGCGGATTGGAGAGGGTTGACTTCTCAGGTGGAGAAGGGGACTTCAAGCTACTTCAAGAAGGCTATCGCAGGGGAAGCTACTTCAGAAGGCTGGTGCAACGGGAGTTGGTGCATCTACTTCAAGGGAAGGCTGCTTCAAGGTTGGCGATTACTTCTAGGTGAAGGCTGCTTGAAGGGTTTAGGAAAAGAGATTGTATTTTATGTAAATTCCTTGAAGAGGTAATAAAATAAATTTCTTTTCAAATCCCGGTTGGGTAAGCAACCGGGTAGTGGACTGACGGCTATAGTATTTGCTATAGTTGGAACCACTCTAAACCTTGTGTCTCCTTGTCCAATATTTTCTTTGTGATTGTTGAAGTGCAATAATTGTTAAATTATCTATAAAACTCTATTCACCCCCCCCTCTAGAGGTTTTCAATTGGTATCAGAGCAGGCTTCAAGGAGCCCTAACAAGGTCTTGAAGAGATAAAGGGAGGAGGTGACTACAACCACAAGAAAAGGAGCATGGACCAAAGTTCAACAAGTTGCAATTGGTGCTTAGGAACAAAGCACTCTACGTCTAAATGTCCATGGAGGTCAAAGAAAGGAGATGCACATAAAGAGTGTTTCGTTGCTACAATAAGTGAGGAAGAAGAAGAAGAGGTAAGCTTGCTTGATTTACCCAAGGAGGAGTTAGTTGCTATTATTGAAGAAACACATAATAAATATGTTGAATGCAAAAAGAAGTTAAAGAAATCCAGTAAAGAAAATGATGATCTAAATGCTAGACTTCTTGCTCTTACATCCGAAAATGACGATTTATATGCTAAATTGAATACTCTTGGTTTTGAAAAAGACAGCATTATGTCTGATAATCGTACCTTGAAATCATCTCTAAGTAACAGTGAAGTAAAGATCTTTACTCTAGAAACAAACTATGATCTTCTATGTCAAGAAAAAGTTGAATTGCTTACAAAATTAAATGATTTTCAAAAACAACCTATATTGTGCACCCATGTAGATTATGACAATATAGTGAAAGAAAGAAATATGTTATCATCCAATCTAGACCAAGCAAAATTAGATATCAAAAAAAGAATGGATGAGATCGTTAAGATGCAACAAGAAGTTAGTAAGTTAAGCAACAATGGAATCCTTGATAGAATATTAGAAAATTCCTATCATCAAATAGGGAGAAGAGGACTAGGTTATAAGCCTAATGAGAAATCCCATCAACAACCTAGAAGAACACAAGCGAGTCAATCTGCTTATATACCTAGAGGCACAAAAATGTATATACCCAAGAATAACCTAGATCAAAACCATAGAAAAAGGCTTGAGGTTGATTCAATTTGTTGTCATTATTGCTCACGCCTTGGACATTATTCTTTTTCATGCCCATACAAGAAAAAGCATGTCGAGATGGTATGGGTTCCAAAAACCCCAAATTAAATAGGTTCGACTAAGTTGAGATATGACCAAAGACCTTAATTTGTATATCCTTATGTCTATCTCAACTTAACATTTAGGGATAACAAAATCAAAAATTAAAAGATTTAATAGCACCTTGATACACATATGTTTATCTCAAACTGATCTTTGAAATAATTGAATAAGATACAGCCTATATTGCACTTGAAACATATTTCTGAAACAGTTTCCAGAAACTTGATCGGTCGAGAAGTTGTCGACAGAATAATCCTCGGTCGAGCAACTGTCGACCGAGCATATCACTGTTCTCAGACTGCTGTAAATCTTTACATTGTATGTGAAAATTATTCTTGAAAGATTATATGGAATAAATATTAACTGATCATGCTTACATTTCTATTTAATCATTCTTTTATTGCACATTTCTTTTTCAGAAATACTTGCAATGAATAAAATGTTTCAAATAAATTTTTGTGTGCTTTTATATTAAGCATCACTTATTTTAGTCTATCCAAAGTAATCTTAAATTCATGAATGGATATTATTCTTGAATATGCTTCATCATATTTGATGTCCTTATTAAGCTCTCATAATTAGTACACTTTAATGAGTCTCAAATTGATATTTGCAAGCTATCTGCAGAACTCATACTTCGCATATGAATGATTCATGCTGGAAACCTACAGAATATGCCTCTTGGTTAAAATAAAATTTGACCAAGGGGTGCCATGGTCGTAATCAAGGGCGACCTAAAATAAACTTTGATAAAAAAAAGGGGAGATTATCAAAACTTTGACTATTTGATTAAAGAAGCTTACAAAAATATTATGTGTAGCTGAAAATTTTCAAGAAATTTATGAATTTATTGAAAATGGTATCTTGTATTTACAGGAATTCTCTACCCAAAATAGGGGTTTTAGATGGAGACATTTTTATGTAATCTAAGCTTAGAGGATTCTCATTTAATCTAGGGCTTAACATCCTTTGATTCATGAGAAATCAATATACATTCATCATATGCTTAAAGGAATCTCATATCATTTCAAGGCTTAACATCCTTTGCGAATGATTAAGAAACAAATTGTGGATAAATTAGATAAAAATCCATGTTCCTAATAGGATATCTAATTAAGGGGGAGCATTATATTAAGGGGGAAAAGAAAAATAAAACATTCAACTTGGATATCTTTTTGAAATGACAAAGGGGGAGAAAGAATATAAAAGAGTTTCATCACATCTTGGCCAGCACTCACTTGAAAAACATAAATAGCTACAAAAGGTAAATTTTCAGGTATGAAACTCACATGCTTTATATTTCCTTATTTCATATTTAGGAAATGTTTGTCATCTTCAAAAAGGGGGAGATTGTTGGATAAATTGGATATTATGATAAATCCCTTTGTTTCGATGATGACAAACATTTCATTCTTATTAATCTAACGAGCTACTTAAGTGTGCAGGAACAAGGTGATGACAAAGTTCTAGGGAATCCTTACGCTTGAATGTTTATAAATGTCATACAATGTAATCATTTGTAAACTTGTACAAATATATAATGTACAAGTACTTAGACTTCATGTAAATCAAGCGTTAGATCTCCCTAGCTAAACACCACACTTAGTTAGGTCATCTCCTTATAATAGATCACATAATGCACACTCATGCACATACTTAGTATCTTAATTAAAAGATTGAAAACAGAGTCAATCTCGGTCGACCACACTCCTCGACCGAGACACTCTCGGTCGACAAACTTCTCGACCGAGATTGACCAAAAGTAGCCGTTAGACACAGCAGTTGACAGTTGCAAATCAACGTTAATCCAGAGAGCCTGTCGGTCGACAAATCCTCGACCGACTGGGCATCTCGGTCGACAAGTCCTCGACCGAGATGGTCTCTGACAGCAACTGCAGAATTAATTAACTAGCCGTTGCTAATGCGCCTAACTTATTCCTAACGGCTAGTTAAGCACTAGGAACCCCCTAGAAGTTGTCTAGAACGTCCTTAAGCATACTTAGGCCATTCCTATAAATAGGACAAGCCATAGGACACTAGAACACACTTGTTACACTTGAGAATACACTTGAGCATACTTGAGCAATCTTTTGCAAGCAAAATTTGAGCACTGTGATCATTGGCCTACATTCTCCTTAGCTCAATCTCGTGTCCTATAGGCTAGATTCTCCTACCTACAGCAATCACAAGTTCACATACTTGGCTAGGAGATCTTACGCTTGATCTAGGCATATCAAGCCTTGGGCTTAAAGGATAAGTTGTAATTTCTGTTTTCCTTTCTTGTTCCTGTTTATCTTGTGTACTCTCCTTGCTACTCCTAGGGTTGGAGGTTGCGGATTGGAGAGGGTTGACTTCTCAGGTGGAGAAGGGGACTTCAAGCTACTTCAAGAAGGCTATCGCAGGGGAAGCTACTTCAGAAGGCTGGTGCAACGGGAGTTGGTGCATCTACTTCAAGGGAAGGCTGCTTCAAGGTTGGCGATTACTTCTAGGTGAAGGCTGCTTGAAGGGTTTAGGAAAAGAGATTGTATTTTATGTAAATTCCTTGAAGAGGTAATAAAATAAATTTCTTTTCAAATCCCGGTTGGGTAAGCAACCGGGTAGTGGACTGACGGCTATAGTATTTGCTATAGTTGGAACCACTCTAAACCTTGTGTCTCCTTGTCCAATATTTTCTTTGTGATTGTTGAAGTGCAATAATTGTTAAATTATCTATAAAACTCTATTCACCCCCCCTCTAGAGGTTTTCATAGATCACCATTGAACCAATTACAACCATCAAAGTACTAATCAATTACAACCCTAAAGTCTCCAATCGGTTGCACACCTTCAACCTCCAAACGGTTTGAAACCGTTTGGATGTGTTGACAGTTTGGTATGTTTGACTCCAAGACCGCATGACCTCAAGGTCGTTTGCCCTCAAACGGTCCTAAGACCGTTTGGGTGCGTTGACCGTTTGGGAAGGTTGACTTCCAAACCGTTTGGGCTTATGCGGTTTGAAACCGTTTGATCAAAAGACTTGAGATCGATTGGTCCAAACGACCTTGAGATCGTTTGAACCCAAACGGTCTTGAGACCGTTTGGTCCAAATGGGCTCAAACCGTTTGGACATCAAAAGTAGTTCAAAAGTTATAATCGATTATGGTTATATATATTGAAGCCCTCAATTATCCAAATCCATGTTAACCACTTACAAATTGAGTTAATTAGGATGATCCTTAATCAATTTTGACACCAAATTGACCCTCAATTGAAAATCAATTAGGGATTAAGTCCATCTCAATTAGGGTTTCAACCAAATAGTTATCAATGTTCAACAATGTGAATGAAGTTGAGGTTGAACCCATCAATTGACCTCCAATTGGGCCCAAACTTGGCCCAAACGGTCTTGAGGTCGTTTGTATGACCTCCAAACGGTCTTGAGACCGTTTGCCCAAAGTTTGACAAAAAACGAAGTCGGTTGGGTAAGGGTTGAACCATAAATGGGTCTAAAATCAGCACTTTTATCAATTCATCAATCTATTGTAATTGGACCCTCAATCCATCAAATTAGCTCAACCCTAGACCTTCAAACAGTCTTGGGTTGTCACCAAATGGTCTTAAGACCGTTTGGAAGAACCCCCAAATGGTCTTGAGACTGTTTGGGTCCTTCAACCCAAAACTCAACAAGATCTATACATGAAATCAGCAATTTCAACCCGATTAGGGTTAGGATGTTGAAGTGTCTTCAACTCTCAATTGGTTAAGAATTGGATTATGATTCTTTGTAGGAATGAAACTTAATATGTTATCAACAGACCCTCAAACGGTCGTCCCTTGGTCAACTCTATCAAATGGTCTTGAGACCGTTTCAATCCAAACGGTCTTGCAAGATCGTTTGAGATCAAACGGTTTGAGACCGTTTGATTTCAAACGGTCTACAACCGTTTGGACCAAAAGGGTCCAAGGTCGGTTGATAAAGCTACCTAGGAATTCACTCCCATAATCTTCAACCCCTGTTCAGGTCGGTTACTCCACCGTTTTGCTTGCAAAAGTGCAAGGAAGAAGGGAGGTAGAAGGAGAACTAAAACTTAAAATTGCAAGAACAAAGATATGCATATAAAGCAAAGAGTTTAGAGTTATAAAACCCGCCTCAAACATTGTTCCTAGAGCTCCAAGCTTCCAAGCTTCCAAGCTTCAAGCCTCTAATGGCGTATTAAGCTTCACAACTCGGCCAGAGGTGATTCTCCAAGGAAAAGATGGGGATGGTCGGCTAGAACAAAGAACCTAAGTAAGTTAACCATAGAACCAACCTTATATGATGAATTCATCCAAGAATCTGAGCTAGAAGATGGTTCTTTCTTACCTTAGAACTACTTGGTCTTCTCCCTGAAGTCCATAGCTCTACCTTGGCCGTTTGAGAAAGATGAGAAATGAAAAGGATAAGTGATACGTTCACTTGGTTTGCAAGGGTGAAGGCTTATATACTTTAGGCTATTTTCCACCATAAGGACCTCTAAAACATGGATTTCTCATCTAAGTCCCTCCTTGTTCAAAGGCACGTCCAAGCCATCCAAACTTAAGCAAAATTTATCTAAACTCAAGATCTAAGGGCAAAGGAAACCAACTTTCAACTAGGGTACATATATGAAAGGTCTCCATTCTCATACTTAGTGAATTTTATGCACTAAGATCATTTTTTTCTTATCTGATTACTCATTTATGTGTCCCTTTCATCATTTCTACTCTAAATGATGTCAAGAGTCATAAAAGATGTTCTAGATGGTGTATTTTATGAATTGCACCCAACAATTTGGATAAATTGCACTTTACTCCAAATTAGGATTTTTAAGTACAAGGATCATTCCTCAAGCTGCATCTTGATGACCAAGCTTGGAAAATCCATCATCCCTTATCATATTCACTTATATGATGCCTCATCATCAAAAGAACATCTTAACCTGTGATCATTGCAAGTTAAACCCCTTAACTGGGTAATTTGCACATAGGTCCCTGCATTACAAAACAATACTACAACTTTGTTTAAAAAGGACAAAAATTGAAAGTATATGTTCTTGAGGAACTTAATTACATGCCAGGGAGTAATCACAAGTATTTAATTACATATTTAGGCAAAACACCTAGGGTTAGTTTATAACCCAGGTCAGGGATGTTACAAATTATCCACCCCTTACAAGGATTTCGTCCCCGAAATCGATAAACACATTAGGAGAAAAGAGTAGGGTATTTCCTTCTCATCTCATCCTTTAGTTCCCAAGTGGCTTCTTCGACACCACGATGGTTCCAGAGTACTTTCACAAGACTTATATCTTTCTTCTTTAGCTTTTTAATTCTGTTATCAAGGATTGACACTGGTCCTTCCTCATAAGTTATATCTTCATTCAATTCTACTTCCATTGGTTGTAGAATTGACTCAGTATCAGGGTGACATTTCCTCAACATAGAAATGTGAAACACAGAGTGTAACTTCTGCAACTCTGGAGGTAACTCTAGTCTATAGGCTACCTTTCCAACTCGTTCAACGATTGGATAAGGCCCCATAAATCTAGGAGCTAACTTCCCTTTCCTTCCAAAATGAAGGACTCCTTTCCAAGGTGAGACCTTGAGGTACACTCTGTCTCCAACCTGGAACTCTAAGGGTCTATGACGTCTGTCAGCATAAGATTTCTGCCTATCCTGTGCAGTCTTGAGTTGTTGTTGTATAACTTTGATCTTTTCTGTAGTCTGCTGCACAAGATCAGGACCTAACAACTGATGTTCACCAGTCTCATACCAACACAAGGGTGATCTACAACGTCTTCCATACAAGGCTTCATAAGGTGCCATATCAATACTATGTTGATAGCTATTGTTATAGGCAAACTCTATCAAGCTAAGGTGTAGATCCCAACTTCTGGTAAACTGGAGAACACATGCTCTCAACAAGTCTTCCAAGGTCTGTATAGTCCTTTCTGACTGTCCATCAGTCTGTGGATGAAAGGTTGTACTAAACCTTAACTTGGTGCCTAAAGCTCTGTGTAACTACTCCCAAAAATGACTTGTAAACTGGGGACCTCTGTCAGAGACTATAGTGACAGGAACTCCGTGCAAACGCACTATCTCTTGGACATACAACTGTGATAACCTTTCAGCAGTATAGGTTGTTTTGACAGGTAAGAAATGTGTTGTCTTTGTCAACCTATCAACAATTACCCAGATGGAATCATGTCCTTTGTTTGTCCTGGGTAGGCCAACAACAAAGTCCATAGTCACATGATCCCACTTTCACTGTGGTATGGGTAAAGGTTGTATTATTCCTGCAGGCTTTTGGTGTTCAGCTTTAACTTGCTGACACACAGGACACCTCAAAACAAACTCAGCCACATCCTTCTTCATCCCAGGCCACCAATACATATCCTTTAAGTTTCGATACATCTTGGTGCTTCCTGGATGCATAGCATACATCGAAGAATGAGCTTCCTCCAGGACTAACTTCCTCAGGTTATCCACATCCGGTACTATCATCCTCCCATGATAGCATGCTACTTGATCATCTGAATCGTGGAAACCAGCTCGCTTTTCATCACCAAACTCAGATCTAATCTGCTGAACTGCAGCATCAACTTGTTGTGCCTCCTTTATCTGCTCTCTTAGGGTAGGTTTAATATGCATCTCAGCTAACAAACCGGTTAACAATGACACCTTTAACCGCACATTATCTTGCCTTAAAGAGATAAGCATATCTCTCCTAGAGCATACTAAGGAGTTTAGTTGTGCCCTATCCATGGTTGATGTTGCTGATTTCCTACTCAAGGCATCTGCAACCACATTGGCCTTTCCTGGATGGTAATCAATTGTACAATCATAGTCCTTGATTAACTCCATCCAACGACGTTGCCTCATGTTAAGTTCATGTTGAGAGAAGATATACTTAAGATTTTTATGGTCTGTGAAAATCTGGAATGTCTCTCTGTAGAGATAATGTCTCCAGATCTTTAAGGCATGAACCACGGCAGCTAACTCCAGATCGTGTGTCGGATAATTCTCTTCATGTTTCTTAAGCTGTCGGGAAGCGAAAGAAATCACTTGCTTATCCTGCATCAACACACATCCGAGTCCATTCTTGGAGGCGTCACAGAAAACTATATATCCTTTACCCTGTTCAGGTAGTACAAGCACAGGTGCACTTGTCAACCTCTCCTTCAACAACTGAAAGGACTGCTGACACTTGTCACTCCAGGCAAAAGGAACATCTTTCCAGGTTAACTTGGTTAAGGGTAAGGCTATAGAATTGAAATTCTTAATGAACCTTCGGTAGTAGCCAGCTAACCCTAAGAAACTTCAAATCTCCGTCGGTGTCCTCGGTTGTTCCCACTGTAGAATAGATTCTACCTTTTTAAGGTCAACTCGAATACCCGAGGCAGATACCACATGTTCAAGAAAAGATACTTCTGATAACCAAAACTCACACTTGCTAAACTTAGCGTATAGCTTATGTTCTCTTAGCAAGGTTAGAGCCTGTCGGAGATGCTGTTCATGCTGCTGAGCATCCTTACTATAGATCAGAATGTCATCTATGAAGACGACAACATATTGATCAAGGAAAGGTCAGAAGACTCTATTCATGAGTTCCATGAATGCAGCTGGTGCATTAGTTAGTCCAAACGACATAACTGTGAACTCATAGTGACCATATCTTGTCCTAAAGGCAGACTTGGATATGTCACTGTCCTTAATACGGAGTTGATGATATCCAAACCTCAAGTCTATCTTTGAGAAGACTGTTGCACCACGCATTTGGTCAAAAAGATCATCAATCCTCGACAAAGGGTACTTATTCTTTATTGTTACTTTATTGAGTTGTCTATAATCAATGCACAACCGCATTGACCCATCTTTCTTTTTAACAAACAAAACCGGAGCACCCCAAGGTGAAGCACTCAGTCGGATGAAGCCTTTCTCAAGTAACTCTTGAAGCTGTTTCTTGAGTTCTGCCATTTTGGCAGGCACCATTCTATACGGTGTCTGGGCTATGGGTTGTGTATCTGGGACTAAATTGATTTTGAAATCAATTTCCCGAGGCGGTGGTATACCGGGAAGTTCTTCAGGAAACACGTCCTCGAATTCCCTGACTATAGGAACTTCAGCAGGGTTGGGACTCTCCTTGGTAGTATCTACCACATGGGCCAAGAATGCATAACATCCTTGCCTCATCAGCTTATCAACAACCATAGCTGACACAAGATAGGTGGGTAGAATATTCCTTTCTCCTTGAAAGATCCATGTGTTGTTTTCATCAACAAACATAGCCAACTTGGATTCACAATCCAAGATAACTCGATACCTTTCTAAGGTATCCATCCTGAGGATTATATCAAACCCTTGCATATCAAGTGGTATAAGGTCCACTTGAATGTGATAATCAGAAAAGAAGAGGATGCAGGAAGAGCATATCTCCTGCAAAACAGCAGACCCTCTCAACGGAGTCTCCAGCAACAAGCTATCTGCCCTATGACTGACTATCATATTGTAGTTGCGAATCACTCTTCGAGTGATAAAAGAGTGTGTAGCACCCGGATCAATCAGAATAGATACAACATAGGATTTAGACATATCAGAATATAAAAGTTCCATCTGACCTGCCACAACCCGTGGATTGACCACCGTATCTGGTGGGTTCATAGCATAGAACCTCGTTGTCGCCTGCGGTTGAGTTGGTGCTGACGATCCAGCTTGAGATGCTTGTCCACGTCTCCTAGCTGCTCCTTGAGACTGCCTTCTCTGTGACCCCTGTTGATTCTGTCTCGGAGGCTGTGTCACACTGACAGGTCTAGACCGGCAGTCCTTCATCAAATGTCCCACCTTCCCACAGTTGTAGCAGCTTCTCTCCAGTTGTTGTGGTCTTGGTGGTCCAGCAACCGACATTGATGCAGAACTCTAAGTCTCTTGTAGTGGTAAACTTCGTCCTCTACCTCTACTTGGGGACCACTGAGTCTGAGAGCTAGATCTAGGTGGTGGAGGTGTAGGTGCAGAGAATCTAGGCTTCTTAAAGTCTCTAGATGAAGAACCCTGGAATTGCATATATCTCTTTTGGGTTTGCCTTTTCTCGACTACGGATCTCTCTATCCTTCATACTGACTCAACGAAGGTGGTGAACCTCTCCCGGTTTTCTAGGGCAGACACGGGAGTAGTCATGTCGGAATTCAAACCCTTCTCAAACCTTCTGATCCTCTCTTCTTCTGTGGCGGCCATGTGCGGACAGAACCGCAACAACTCCATGAACTTAGCTTTGCACTCGCTAACGTTCATCATGCCCTGCCTTAATCTCTCGAATTGAGAGATCTTCTCGTCCACGAAGGTCTTTGGAAAATATCTGAGGACAAATTCCCGACGAAAGTCTTCCCACGAGATCTCTATTCCAGGTCTCTTCTTCTCATCCATGGTCCACCAGTGACCAGCACTTCCTTTGAGAAGATAGATAGCGTGTCTGACCTTCTCAACTTCAGGGATGTTCAAGATTCTGAAAACTTTCTCCAACTCAGTTAACCACAGATCGACATCTGCATGGTCAGCTGTCCCAAAGTATTCGGTAGCTCCGACACGACGAAGTCGCTCGAACGTCTTACTGATACCTTATCCTTCAGACTGGACAGGTGCCCTAGGTACAGGCATAGGCATTCTGTCGGTGATGTGTGTCATGGAAGTCATAAACTGCCCGAACATAGTCTGAACAACTGGATTTCCCATGTCAGTTGGGTCAAACTGAGGTGGCTCAGGTACAGGTTTCTCTATTTATGGGTTCCTTACACCTTCCTGAGGTGCAGCAACACTACTCTCCGCCATGTACTCCTCATGTGGCTCAGACATCCTTGTATATCTTCTTCTCCTGAGGAGCAGAAGATTCTATTAGATAAGGAAGAAACACTAAAGATAGACTCGACATCCTAAGTCCTATGTCTCTGTAGACTTAGCGAACCTAGAGCTCTGATACCACTTAATTGTGGGCTCCGATCTCCAAACCATGATATAAACACGATTTAAACTCAGCGGAAGCATTCGATTAACAGCGGAAGACAAAAATCACGGGAAACTAAAACTTTTTGAGATAAGATCTTGAAACCATAAAACTCCTTTCATAGAAAAGGAAATAAATTGTTTACATCTCTGATAATTACTTCTCGAGTAATTATACACATCATGATACAAAATCTCAAGAGTCAAACCAAAATCTCAGACCAAAAACTCCTAGGACCTGAGAGTACAGAGACGGCATAGGACTATCTAACAACATGACTCAGCAGTCAATATCTCCACCTGAGATTCACTACTGCTCCTGGTGCTGCTGCTGCTGGGATTGGTCACCTGTAGGCCGGTTCCTCCGTCCTCAACAACCACCTAAAAAGTTGAAGTCTACGGGGTGAGACAATTTTAAATAATTGTCCTAGCGAGAGTTATAACTCACTACTAGAAGCTTTATAAAGCAATTCAAAGAACAATATAAGCAATAAAAGCCTTTAAAGTATTCAACAACAGATTGGTATTAAGTAGAAGTTCAACATTTATGAAATATGAAGAACATACGTACTATACAGTGTGACATCAATCAAGTATTTCGTAGTTCATCCTAAATAGATATACTATACGGTTGATTATGTTTTACAAACATTATTATGCCCTGCGGAGATGAGGTATACCGCTCATACTCCAACCGATCATTGTTAAGTCGCATCGGTATCATACCTAGGTCATCAAAAGAGCCAGATTCTTATGACCTCATCTTCCTCAGTCAGAGTGAGGATAACTTGCAGGACATCTTGTGTCTCTGCTACTATAGCTAACCAGGGTAATCTGGTACTTCGCTATTTTTAGAGTTACCGTGGCATTCTGTTCTCTCTTCGTCATCGAGAGATTTCTTGTTTATCTCTGATCGATGTGGTATTTGTGTTTCCTCGAGTGTTACAACATGTAGTGAAGGGTTGATTGATTAAGATACATCTACATCAATTCCTACATTAGGATGTAAGGATTTACACATCCATATTCCCCCACATACTCAAAAGTATGTGATCCAGGAGTTCCCTTAGGAAAACCTGTTTCACCATCATATTGCTTTCTGACAATGATGGATCTATGATCAGGGCTTTGCATGGTATGATTATACTTGATTAGTTAGGTACATTTCAGTATTCTTTTAACATCATACATGTTCTCAAACATTAATCATTAGCATAGCAGCTATGGAAATAGAATACTAAATGTAACATGTCTAATCTCACATCATATGACATTTCTCAATCATGTCATCACAAGTCATCTGTTAAGCATGACCTTGATGATCCTCATGGCTCTCACAGCCCATCAATCTCATAAGATGCCATTAACAAGGCATTAGGTTATTTCACTATTCATAAAGCTAAAGCATGCTTTCAATGAATATAGTATCATCATCCATACCTGGATATGATCATCCTCATATAGGAACCTGCATGGTTAATTCAACTAATAATAGTAAACAATTCATTCTAGAAGTTATACTTTCAAACTCTTAGAAGAGTCAAGTTCCCCAATTTTCACCAATTAGGGTTTACTATTCACATTACATGTCATCACCCTAGAATTAGGGTTTACTATTCCCTCATGGTGAATTGAACTCATAACATCATCATGTATGAGAAACATCATCATTAAGCCCTCAGATAAGATTAAGATTCATCAATTATCATAATTAGGGTTTCCATGATCTCACCTAGGTGGATCATACCCTAATCATGCACATTCATGTGTATTGAAGGTACTTTACTTGAGTTTCCACCATAAATGGTACTTTCTCTCTCCTATGATACTTTCTCTCTCCTCTTACTAGTAGATGGTGATTACACCACTCTAGATTAGGTTGGGTCAAGTCCTCTTCGATTATCATAAGCCAAAACATCACCATCATGTGATTAGGGTTTGATTAAAACAAGGTATCCTTCCTTTGAACCCCTCAAGGGTATTTTGGTAAACTACCCCATTGATCATCATTATGGGTCAATTCATTAATCACTTAGCCCCTTAATGTCCTAAGTTACCATTAGGGTTTAGATTAGATCACCATTGAACCAATTACAACCATCAAAGTACTAATCAATTACAACCCTAAAGTCTCCAATCGGTTGCACACCTTCAACCTCCAAACGGTTTGAAACCGTTTGGATGTGTTGACCGTTTGGTATGTTTGACTCCAAGACCGCATGACCTCAAGGTCGTTTGCCCTCAAATGGTCCTAAGACCGTTTGGGTGCGTTGACCGTTTGGGAAGGTTGACTTCCAAACCGTTTGGGCTTATGCGGTTTGAAACCGTTAGATCAAAAGACTTGAGATCGATTGGTCCGAACGACCTTGAGATCGTTTGAGCCCAAACGGTCTTGATACCGTTTGACCCCAAACGGTCTTGAGATCGTTTGGATCCAAACGGTCTTGAGACCGTTTGGTCCAAATGGGCTCAAACCGTTTGGACATCAAAAGTAGTTCAAAAGTTACAATCGATTATGGTTATATATATTGAAGCCCTCAATCATCCAAATCCATGTTAACCACTTACAAATTGAGTCAATTAGGATGATCCTTAATCAATTGGACACCAAATTGACCCTCAATTGAAAATCAATTAGGGATTAAGTCCATCTCAATTAGGGTTTCAACCAAATAGTTATCAATGTTCAACAATGTGAATGAAGTTGAGGTTGAACCCATCAATTGACATCCAATTGGGCCCAAACTTGACCCAAACAGTCTTGAGGTCGTTTGGATGACCTCCAAACGGTCTTGAGACCGTTTGCCCAAAGTTTGACCAAAAACGAAGTCGGTTGGGTAAGGGTTGAACCCTAAATGGGTCTAAAATCAGCACTTTTATCAATTCATCAATCTATTATAATTGGACCCTCAATCCATCAAATTAGCTCAACCCTAGACCATCAAACGGTCTTGAGTTTTCACCAAACGGTCTTAAGACCATTTGGATGAACCCCCAAATGGTCTTGAGACCGTTTGGGTCCTTCAACCCAAAACTCAACAAGATCTATACATGAAATCAGCAATTTCAACCCGATTAGGTATAGGATGTTGAAGTGTCTTCAACTCTCAATTGGTTAAGAATTGGATTATGATTCTTTGTAGGAATGAAATTTAATATGTTACCAACAGACCCTCAAACGGTCGTCCCTTGGTCAACTCTATCAAACGGTCTTGAGACCGTTTCAATCCAAACGGTCTTGCAAGATCGTTTGAGATCAAACGGTTTGAGACTGTTTGATTTCAAACGGTTTGAGACGGTTTGATTTCAAACGGTCTGCAACCGTTTGGACCAAAAGGGTCCAAGGTCGGTTGATAAAGCTACCTAGGAATTCACGCCCATCATCTTCAACCCCTGTTCAGGTCGGTTACTCCACCGTTTTGCTTGCAAAAGTGCAAGGAAGAAGGGAGGTAGAAGGAGAACTAAAACTTAAAATTGCAAGAACAAAGATATGCATATAAAGCAAAGAGTTTAGAGTTATAAAACCCGCCTCAAACGTTGTTCCTAGAGCTCCAAGCTTCCAAGCTTCAAGACTCTAATGGCGTCTTAAGCTTCACAACTCGGCCAGAGGTGATTCTCCAAGGAAAAGATGGGGATGGTCGGCTAGAACAAAGAACCTAAGTAAGTTAACCATAGAACCAACCTTATATGATGAATTCATCCAAGAATCCGAGCTAGAAGATGGTTCTTTCTTACCTTAGAACTACTTGGTCATCTCCCTGAAGTCCAGAGCTCTGCCTTGCCCGTTTGAGAAAGATGAGAAATGAAAAGGATAAGTGATACGTTCACTTAGTTTGCAAGGGTGAAGGCTTATATACTTTAGGCTATTTTCCACCATAAGGACCTCTAAAACATGGATTTCTCATCTAAGTCCCTCCTTGTTCAAAGGCACGTCCAAGCCATCTAAACTTAAGCAAAATTTATCTAAACTCAAGATCTAAGGGCAAAGGAAACCAACTTTCAACTAGGGTACATATATGAAAGGTCTCCATTCTCATACTTAGTGAATTTTATGCACTAAGATCATTTTTTTCTTATCTGATTACTCATTTATGTGTCCCTTTCATCATTTCTACTCTAAATGATGTCAAGAGTCATAAAAGATGTTCTAGATGGTGTATTTTATAAATTGCACCCCACAATTTGGATAAATTGCACTTTACTTCAAATTAGGATTTTTAAGTACAAGGATCATTCCTCAAGATGCATCTTGATGCCCAAGCTTGGAAAATCCATCATCCCTTATCATATTCACTTATATGATGTCTCATCATCAAAAGAACATCTTAACATGTGATCATTGCAAGTTAAACCCCTTAACTGGGTAATTTGCACATAGGTCCCTACATTACAAAACAATACTACAACTTTGTTTAAAAAGGACAAAAATTGAAAGTATATGTTCTTGAGAAACTTAATTACATGCCAGGGAGTAATCAAAAGTATTTAATTACATATTTAGGCAAAACACCTAGGGTTAGTTTATAACCCAGGTCAGGGATGTTATAGTGGGATTAGAGGATGAGTTATCATCTTCGAGGTGCTATGAAGCGTTTGGGGTGATCTTCAAACGCTCCCCATGCCAAAAGCATACCACTGAACTCAGCGAGGTGCGACGACACATACGCAGTTGGGAAGCTGTACTCGGGGTCTAATGAGGCCAAATCGTTGTGGGAAAACAAAACTAGGGGTTTCTGTGGAGGCTAGGGAGAGATCCACAGAGGCCTGGTTGCCTGTAGAGGAGAAGAGAAGGAGGTAGAAACAAGGGTAGAACATAGGAGAAAGGGTGGTTGGTCACGTTCGATGTATAGATGTTCGAAATCCTAGTTATATATGGTCTTCGGATTCAAAAGAAAGAATTGAAGGCAATGGGGAAGGAATAAGAGAAAAATATAGAGAGACAAGGGAGAGAAAAAGGAGGCGACATCAGGCTTAGAGTAAACAAAGGAACACAATCCTTATTCCAAGCGGAGGAAAGAGGTGATTAAGGCACCGTCAGATCATGTCGAGGAACTAGAAAAAGAAACCAATCATTTGATCAGTGACATAAATTAAGAACTCCACAAAATGAACGCATGACAGTCATTTAATCCAAACTTTGGGAAAAACTAAATGTATCGATTAAATCCATTGAAAATTAAGTATTTAAAAGTTATTTCTTTGTTCTTTATTCATTTGGAGTTCAAACAATATTCAATTTGTACCAGATTTGACTCTTAGACTAAACATGATATGAGGATTCTGAGTTTAAGGCTTGTTTCTACTTTTGAAGACATTAATATATTATTTAACAATTATGAGTTTAACTTATACTCTCTTTTCTAAATTGAATTAAGATTTTTAAGATAAATCAAATGATGTGAAACTTGACACTAAGCTAATTGGGACCTAAAGGAACACATATTTATCATTGTATTTCATTTTTGAGATTTCTTTTTATGAGCTATGACACCATTAGGATATTTGACTTATTCCTATTTTATATATCAAAATGTTATATCTTTATTATTATCATTCGTTAAATTAAATTTTATTATCCTGACATTGTTGCCAAAAGAGTTATCTTATACTATTATGTACAAAATTACATATTGTACTCATTTAACATATTTATCTATTAATTCATCTTCTACTTAGATAATTGCACATAAAAACTCCAATTTTATTTTAATACATGTTTTGACCTGATTTCATTTATTTATTACATTTCGTCCAATTCAACTGTAATATGTACCTTCTACTTTTTTCCTTCACAATGTCCACCGAGCATTCCCTACGCAGGCTTGCTTAATCTGTATCCGCCTCTTTCATCAATGCAACGACTGTTTAAAAATAAAAAGAGATGGTCTTATGCTTCACATGTTGTCAACTCCGAGTGGTTTTCTTATTCAGTCACCAACTTCAACTTAAGTACAATCAATTAGGAGATTGGGGATCCTGATCATCATCTAAAGGTTCACCAAGGCACAACGAGACCAACACTTGCTCACTGTCATAGTGAAGGAATATATCTCCTTGCTTTTTTCAGCAGGGGGTGAATGAAGTCGCTTTCTCGCCCATTTGATTGGATTGACGAGGACATTTTATGTGACTTGTATAAAGGCACTTTTCCTTGCACGAACCGTAGGGAATTTTCCTCTCTAGGCATCGGCAAGTAATGGAGCTACGTTAAACCACACGTTTATGTGCTGAAGTATATACATTTTTCCTAGTGAAATAATTGAGGGTCTCAGCGTGAGTCTGGGTTCTAATCTAAATGTCTCAACTACGACTTTGTCCGAAGCAATCATGTGCCTGTTGACTATGTTTCTCGAGCTCTACTTGTTAGTAGGTGTTATCGGAATTTGAAATGACGTCGCATCGTACACCAAGATCTCTATAATGGACAGACACTTCATCATTGTGGCGATTTTTGCAATCCAGACAGCGTGCAAATATGAATTTGCTTGATATTGACAAAAACTGCCATGAATAAAGTCTAGCTCATAATTAAGGCTCGATGACACAACAAGAGGAAGGTGAATTATATGAGAGGCTGTAGCTGAAAGGAGGACGATTCTTCCGTCAGTGTTGTGTCTACTGAGATGTAGGAGCTCACGTCATTTTATGCGGGCATCCCGAGAAGCTACCTGAAGTAGAAAATCAGGTGATATGTCAAGTCAGGTTTCTTTACCAATAAAGAAATGGAATTACTTTCCCGTACGTGAAGAGTCTTACCACCAATACTAATAACTGATAATCACAGTCTATCTACTAGTTGATTATCCTGGTAACCTTTCAGACGTGATTTTCAAGCCAACTAGCAAAATCAATTGCCGTGTTTGCAGGCAATTAATGCATATCACAGAATTGCTTTTTCTGTGCATAATTTCTTAGTAAACTACACAGAGAACAAGTACTCTTCATGTGCGCAGATCCTTTCTTGGCTTGTCAGTGCATATATGGAGAATGAAACCGATCCGGGTGGTGGAAGAATCCAATAATGTATATATTGGATGCTCGCACAAGCTAGCGAAGCCATCCATCGCCATCAGCATTCAACATGGTGGCTAACGGACGAAAAGCAAATGGTGTGGAAAGGGAAGAGACCTTTCGACTTGGCTTGGCATCGTTGAAGACCAAATTTCTGCATCCACAACCACAAAGACAAACAGACTGACATTAACAGGTGGGAAGACATAGACAGGAGAGATAGGAAAGCTGAGGAAAAAGAAAGATGATGGAGATGGGAGGGTGTGGAGGGAGAGAAAGAGACAGAGAGATAGATAGAGAGATAGTGAAACATCGGTGGAGGGAGCAGTGCAGCAAATAGTAGTCGAAGAAGGAGTCAGGCAGTGAGCCAGCCCACAAGTAGGGGAATCAAAGGAGAGGAGAGGAGAGGAGATGAGTTGAAGGAGAAGCGTGTATGCGTGGGTGGGGGAGGCAGCGGAGGTGTTGCACCCGGTCATCGTGCTTCCCGCTAGCTGGATGAATGGCCCAATCCAATGGCTTGGCTTTAGAGCCCCAGTTATGGGGGCTTGTGCAGACTTTTGGCTGCCGTTTGAGCTTCACAAGGTGACAAACATATCACCAACTTGTATAGAATGGATGGATCGATGAGTAATTGCACAAGCATTGGGTAGAGAGAGAGAGAGAGGGAGAGAGAGAGAGAGCAACAGGCAAGAGAAAGCGATAGATAGACGAAGACAGTAGTAGCCTGTCCAGTTGGTAGAGGTGGTGAATATGGGCAGGCAGTCCATGCATGCACGCTACTCTTGGCCCTGCAGTAGCCAAGTATAGGTAGAAAGAGGAAGGAAGGCAACTACATTTGTAATTTGGTTCCACTGAAAAGAGACAGAAGGAGGGGAGATAGAGTCCTGAATACCTGCCATTATTCTTGATAGAGATGTGTAGCATGTATGGAACTTCACTGCACACTCAGCGCTGCTATTCGGCCGTTCTTCCTACTAAAACCTAAAACAAAGCAGCAGCATGGCATTTTATGGCACGGCGTGGTGTGGTTGCAGTAATCAAGAGAGAGGAGGATGTAGAGTGACGGAGGCAGAAGTGGTGGTGGTGGTCACGAGTCAGGTCAGACTGATACTGCTCCCGGTCAGACAGCACGTGTTGTGTTGTACAAAGTTAAAGTTTCCAATGTACAATTTCCAGACTTGTAAACAGACAAGAGTTCTGATAAGATGAGCTGAGGCATGAGGGACCCTTTGACATTTATTGATTGTATACAGTATCTGAATTATATTCATCACCCATTCTCTTAAATTAATGCATCAAGTCTTCAGACCAGTAGTAGGGACATTAATCACTTGATGTTCAGTTATGATGTGAAAGCAGATGTTAGGATATAAGCACGCGCTAATAAACTACATAATCCGGTGTTTTTGAAACAATTAACATCTAATATCCTGTTTACAGTATGGAATGCCCTATTCTGAACCCCTCAAGTTGGTTCACAAATCCCTATTTTACTTGATTGAATACATCTCAGAGCATGCAACTCATGTCCCATCCCCAAATGCAATCTACATGATAATTGCAGCATTTGACAGTTTCCTAGAACGAGATTGCAGAGGGAGCACTACTGGGCCGGGTCAGATCTCGTGGATTGACAGATCACTGACCGTCTTATGATTTGATGCCCCAGAAGTGACGTTTGACTAGTCATTGATGGTCTGGAGTATCACTCTTTTTTTTAGTGCTATCTTCTCCTTCCTCCTTGGACTCCATTCCCTTGCCTTTCTCGATCGGCCGCACATCCTGTTTCGATCTTTCCCTCTCTTCCGTTCCTTCTTCCACCCCACACCATCATATAATATCATGCTCTGCGTCATTGACCACGCTCCTACAACTATCTACGATGATTGCTTTTTCCCCTATCTCTCTCTCTATGTGTGTGTGTGACTCTACAACCCCCACCCTACCCCAAATCTGCAACCACCAACAGTTGCGTGCTCCCCTTGCATCATCTCCGCCTCTTCTACAGTTGCAGTCAGGTAGCAAATCTAGCGAACTCTGCAACTGCACTGCCCACATTTACACAGCCATTTGTACTTTATTTCAGTCCGAAATTGTGAGCTAATAAGTCTTAGGCTCCTTTTTTTCTATATGATGAGGAGAGAGTTGCAAAGAGAGTGGTGGAAAAGAAGGATTTTGGCTTTGAATGGTTTCGGCTGTGCAGTAAGGCACAAGACCGTAGGTACTCATTTAGCTAGCAAACGTTTATAAGCAGTAGCTGAACTTCTGAAAAAGATAAAACACTAGCTAGCTAACGTTCTTTCATTGTGCTTTGGAACCAAAAATCACAATGTTCAGGACAGATAAAACACTAGCTAGCTAGCTAACGTTCTCTTTCTTATAAGAAATAGTTGAACTTCTCAAAATGATAAAACACTAGCTAGCTAACGTTCTTTCCTTGCCACAAGAACGGCTACAGTCGGCTTTGGAACCAAAAATCACACTGTTTAGGACAGATAGAAGCAGCAGCGTCGTTGAGAGGAAATAACTGTGATGAGCCAAACAGAAAAGAAAGACAATCCAAGAGGAATTAACTGTGACAAGCCAAACAGATAAGGGACTGGTCAATCAAGAGTCAATGCACAAGCCAGGAGGATAGTTTGGTTGGTTAGCAGCGGCGGTAGATGCTTGCCATGATGTCCCTCCGTTAGCCTTTTCTTGGGAAAAAGAAAGACCATCAACAGCGAGTAACTAATGATGCGTATATGCACATTGAACGACCACATGGCCACACGTCTATGCATAATGTATGGTCCAGAATTGTGACCAGGTTTTATACTGACCAGCCCATAGGCTCATATACACTAGTACATCAGTTGGCTGGCCACAAAGGCTCGGCCCAAAACATTCTGCAATAGCTGCATAGCACTACGGCTGCTCACGAGGTCCTAACCCTTGTACAAAACTATGAATCTTTAAGATTGCTTTTGGTCTTTTTTTATTGTTAGTAACTTCAATTCATTTTTATTATTTATCGGTAGCGATATACCTTGGTGGCAATGAACGTGTTTTGAATGTTCTTGTAAGGTAGGGCAGTGGCGGAGCCAGCCAAGTCTAGGAGGGGGGGCACAACAATTCAGTAAAAGATAATATTGATGAAAACCAACAACTATACAATTCATGAGAATTCTATTTATAAAATTCAAACTACAATGTCAAGATATAGTATTTGAAAATAAAAAAAGTTATACATTCTAAAATTTCCTTTGCCTCTTCATTGTGAGGAAACGATTCACTATAACTTCATTGGGGATAGTGTCAAATATTTCCTTCTCAATGTAAAAAACCATAGAATCATTCAACCACTTGTCATGCATCCGGTTCCTCCTCTGACTTTTTATTATATTCATGATAGAGAATAATCTTTCAACTGTGGCTGTTGCAACAAGTAATATCAATGCTAATTTTATCAACTTATATACATCTGCATGAACTAGATGTTTTCCATATAAAACCATCTTTTCTGCAAGTTCACCTGTCTCTTTGATCTCAGAAAATCAAAAATCAGATTGCATATCCAAAATAAATGTCTCAAGTTGATTTTCAAGATAAGCCATTTGTATAGAAGAAAAATCTTTAGGATAAAATTGGGCCATTTCCATCAACTTTTCTTTACTAAATGCTTTGAAATTGTCTCTTGGATTTAGACATGCCACACAAAGCAACAAATTTGTGTTTACTTCAGTGAATCTATTATTTAATTCTTGAAGTTGCATATCTATCACAGAATAGAATAAATCAACTTGAAAATAGTGTAAACATGTCAAACCATCTGTTTTACGACGTGGTCTACCTTTAACAACCCACAAACCCTTCATGTCTGGAATATTTATTTGGTTTCTATTGCAGAACAATGAGACATGTGCAAAGAGTGAATCCCATCCGTTATCACGCATTTTCTGCAATCGTTGCTTAGAAATATCAACTAAGTTCATGGCATTAATAATATCTTGATCTTTTTGTTGCAAAGCTTGTGAAAGTTCATTAGTAACTCCAAGAATATCTCTTATCAAATGAATTGTGAATATGAAATCAAAAGTTTGTATAGAATCCATTAATGATAAAGCTTCCGCCCTCTGTTCTGAAGAAGAACCATATTCTGATATAATTTCCAAAACATCAACCACAACTAAAAACATGACAATTATGCTTACAAGAGTTTTATAGTGAGAGCTCCACCGGGTATCACCAGCACGCCTTAGGCATGTTTCCTGATGTAATCCTCTCCCACTAGCAATTTCTCCTTCTTCAAGTGCATTCTTGACTGTGATTATTTGTAATTCACGAAGTTGATCATGACGCTTACATGGTGAATTAACTGAGTTTACCACATAGCTGACTGTTAGAAAGAGTGATGCAACATGTGGATGATTTTTTGCTACAACAACCAATGACAACTGGAGTTGATGTGCAAAACAATGAATATAATAAGCAGAATTATTTTCTCTCATTATAAGGGTCTTAAGTCCACCTAGTTCTCCTCTCATGTTGCTTGCACCATCATAACCTTGACCTCTTAGTTGAGATATGCTTAAATTATGCATAGAGAAAAACCCATCAATCGCCTTCTTCAATGATAAAGATGTAGTATCTGTTACATGAATAAGCCCTAAAAATCTCTCAACAACATGACCTTTTCTATTGATGAATCTCAGAACAATTGCCATTTGTTCTTTGTTGGAAACATCTCAAGCTTCATCAACTAGGATGCTAAAATTTTCATCTGCTAACTCTTGCATGATTTGTTTAGTTGTTTCAGTTGCAAAAGCATTTACTATATCAGTTTGTATATCATATGCTGTCAACTTTAAGTTCTCAGGTGCATTATCTAAAACAACATCTTTTACTTCATCATTGTGGTCGGCTAGAAATTGCAACAGTTGTAAGAAATTTCCTTTATTTTTGATTCAATAGACTCATCATGCCCTCTGAATGCTAAACATTGTCATAGCAAAAATCTAACACAATCAATTGATGCATTCAACCGTATGTCATATGCTTTTTTTTGCAGATTCAGTTTGTCTTTGAAGGACACATTGTATACTTTGATTTTTCTTCATGAGATCCTCACATTTTTTCAGAGCTTGATTATGAGAACTGTTGGGTCCTCCTATATGACTTTGAAGAGATTCTTTCTTTTTCCAATTTATGAACCCTTTAGATATAAAAGCATCACTTCCTCCTTGCCCATCTCCCTCAGGTCTAAAAAGATAACAACACAAGCAATAGGCTGCATCTTTAGAAACATTGTATTCTAACCAAGTTGGAAATTCATGAAACCATGCCTTGTTAAACCTGCGCAACTTAGTACCCATCATTTTTTGAGAAAATTCATGATTTTCTGGTTGAGTTGGCCCATTTTGTAGATATGATCGCCAAATTTCTTCTCTTTTATTTACTGGGTAATCATATATCTTCGGCCGCAACCCATGATCTGATTCAATTTCTTCTAAGTTATGTTCAACTCTACTTATTTTTTATGACAAGTCTATAGCCTTAGTATCACAAGTGTTAACATGCATATTTTGTTGTTCAACATTATGGACAGAGGTTTATGGTAAAGAAATAGATGTAGACTCTTGTCTTGTTACCGTATGAAAATATCTCTTCATATCTGATAGAAAACAAAATATGTATATAACGTTATAATATTATGTGAAACTATAAAATACTTATGATAAATGAGATGTTGGGAAGGATTGGGCGAAGAAGATTTTCTTTGTCCCCTAACCACAATATTAATAACAAAGAACACAACTTTCAAAAAAATATTGTATATGAAATTCTCGATTGCTTTACATTAAATATAATATTGTTCTTAGTTCAAGGAAGGATGTATACATGTACCGACAATATATATATATATATATATATATATATATATATAGAGAGAGAGAGAGAGAGAGTTTTCTAGATATAGTAAAAAATAACCCGATTGAAGTTTGTCTGTGAAGAGATGAGCACAATAGCAACAACGAACACAACTGTTGTGGTGACAGATTGTGCTACGACCACGATGACGAGAAAGGAATCGATATCTCCATCAAAGAAAACTAAAACTGCAATCACGAAATGAGTGAATGCTAGTGCCACACTGATGAACAAAG
The DNA here is from genome assembly GCA_963693085.1 of Alisma plantago-aquatica. Taxonomy (NCBI): domain Eukaryota; kingdom Viridiplantae; phylum Streptophyta; class Magnoliopsida; order Alismatales; family Alismataceae; genus Alisma; species Alisma plantago-aquatica. The sequence goes on from OY856409.1 coordinate 1,423,697,298, forward strand.
CCAGAGGAGGAACTGTTTCTCTATCAAAACTGGAAAGATGATGAATAATATTTGCAACAGCAGACCAAACAAAGGCAGAAACAAAGGCAGCAACACGAGCAATTTAAATATGAAACTTATATTCTCAGAATCTCAAATGAATTGCCCTTGTGAGCAGTCCGTGGTGTCTCTCGACCACAGCCAGAGATTGTGTTTATATTGGCAGCGGAATCTGCAGATTTTTTCGCCGGGGAGAAAATGAAGAGTCAGGCCATTAAATATTTTTTTGCCGCCGTGCGGTTTCCTGTTACAGACTGCTGATTTTGGGTTTGCGAAGAGTCTCCTGTCAGACTAATTAATTAGTATGTATTATAATTAATTGATTTTTAGAAATGGGATGATGGGAACGGAGAAGGTGCAACATAGGAGGCGGTAAGTTTGCTCAAACGGGGTAGAAAATTGAGGGGAGCATAGAATGGGAACAGAGAGACGACTGTATATGGGACCTGCTAGACTAATTAATTACAATGTATTATAACTAATTGGTTTTTAGAAATTTGAGGGGGGGCACTTGCCCCGGCTTGCCCCCCCTTCCTGCCGCCACTGAGGTAGGGCATTATACTAACAATGAGGGAGGTCAGTTGTTGAGGAAGCCCAAAAAATTTTCCAAGAACACAACATAGTTAATGTTTCGTTCATTAACATAGAAAGAATACCAGATGTTTTGTGAAAGCATATAGAGTAAAGAACGAGTCTTTTCCTAGACTGCAATAGGGTTGGATATAAAAGTAGAATTTTGATAATAAAGTTTATTTCTATATCAAGAATCATAACACAAACGTTATTTGTTATGGAGAGGTTGATAGTAATTCAATACAACATCAATATAAACCACTCAAGTGGAAAATATCAAATCAAGGCATTTATTCATTACTCTAGTAGGTAGACACTCCTCATCCAAAGTGCACCAATAGGATCAATGTCAATGAAACAATTGGTCTAATATGAAAAAATGGCAAAGGCCAACTAGAAAGAAAAATTCCCCCTGTAGAATTGCATGGGTAAGATTAAGCCTTGTTCTTGTGTATAGAAGCAAAATCAATATTAATTAAGATATTCATAAAATTCCCCACTTCATATGGTGAATAATGTCAGAGTAACATAGTTTATGTTTTACAAGCAAATGATGTGATAGTTAGTTCAAGAGATACACTTTAGATATGTGAAGGGGTTTAGAGAGAATGGTTCAACTATTTGTTCGAATGTCCTTATCAAAATATTAAAGGTTGAGGCTACAATATTTTTATAACTTAGTTTTTCATATAGTTTTACACATGTTTGATACGAATTAGTAAAACAATAAGTGATTTTTATGCCTTGTTTGTAAAAGTATGGGTTTTATTTGCAAAATCATCAATGCAAGAATTTTTGTGGTTAGACTATCTTCCAACAATTTGATGATCACTATGGGGGAGAGAAATAAAATTCAATAATAAATATATTTCCAAGAATAATGGATACTTGTTGTTTTACATGTGGAATCATGTGCAATTTTCTGGAAACATGGTGTTGAAGGACACTAATGGTTTGGTTTCATTTTCACATGGTTCCTATGAGAAAAGTAATCAAAATAAAATCTATGAAAAATATATACAAAGAGAAAAAGATTAATTTAGTGCCTTAATTAGATAATAAGATAAAGAGGGAGACCTGAAGATTAAGAAAAGTATCTTTAAGTTGGATATTTTAATCTCCAATCTCGCCCATACTTAGACAAAGTCATTAAAAACTTCCCTTTAAAATCTGAGATTAAAAAGATGAAAGGTGTGAGAGATACAAAATTTTCTAAAAGTCCTAAAGTGATTGGATTAATGTGAATATACATTAAATGTCACAAATCCTATTCACACTTGAACTATACCTAGACCCTTTTGATTTGTTGTGTGTATTTCTAGCCCTAAGATCAAAATTTGAGGATCAAGAGATCATATCATACCCCTGACTGGTTTTGGAAACCAATAACAGTGAACCGATAGATCCTCTCACCTCTCTCTTTCTCTTCAATGCATGAACAAATGCAGAAACTAGTCCATTAAATGTGTGAGAGCTTTCTGCATCTGCCAACCCTAGATTTCACCACCTTTGAAAAGGTATTAAGGATTCATCCAATTCCCAATGCAATAGGAATAAACCCATTGATCCTAGAACAATATAAGGGGCCATGACCCTCTACAAACCCACAACCATCTCCACAAGGCTCTGTCTGAATCCCAGATTGCTCCTCTGCCTTCACTTTTCCATGTTGACACTCTCCTCTTTCCCTTGTTTTCGATTCAAGCATCACAAGGAATATTTTTTTCCATCATCCAGGTCCAGACCTTCTTCAAGCAATCCAACATCTCCTTCGAGTCTGGTGAAGTGCGATGAAGGTGGTGGTGCCTTCGATTGTCATGGGAGATCTTGAGATTCAAAGTCAACCCTTTAGTTGATCATTGATTCGTTATTAGAATTGAGCAAAGGTAGAAGATGACAACTTGTGAAAAGTTTGGTTTAGCCTCATCTCCTCTTTAGAATAGGATATGACATCTTGGTCCTTTCCCCCTCCTTTAGATCTAGGTAGTGTGGATCCACACGAGCATGCAAAACTTAGGTGTCATGAGCTCATTGGTTGGCCTAGTCTAGTTGGCAAGGCTAGGATAAGGGCACACTGCCTAGGTGGCAGCCAACGTTTGGTTAAAGTCATTTAATCTTATAAAAATCACAGTAATTAATAGCAATGGATGATGAATATAAATTAGATATGAGAGTTGATCAGAAAAATGCAAGATAAGAAATAAAAATAGTTCCAAGACCTAACTCTGCTTCTAATTCTAAAAGTTCCTAAAGTTCTATATTTAATGTATTAAATGTGTAAAAATCCTACTTTCTAGGTTTTGATGATTTTAATATGTTTAATTGATCATATTGTTCAAAGACTGGTCTTTTTGGATAAAAGGGTATCTTGGATATAATTTGATATTAATAATTCATAAATTGACATATTAGATTTTTTGAGTTAAAAATGCATATGATGATAAAATTAGGGTTTGTAAACCAAAAAGGCATTAAAAGTGATAATTAGGGTTTCACAAGACAAAACCCTATTAAAATCTTAATTGGATCCCAAAACCCTAACCTAGACCACAAGTCAGTATTAATGAGAGTTTGTGAACAAAATACTAATACATGGGTATTATGCTTTATTTTCAAGACAATTGCTTGACTGGTTGCTTTTGTTACCTTTTACTTGGACATCAAGTTACTTCTAAAAAAGGTATGTTGTTATGCCTATGACTACTCGACTTAAATGACTTCCTGGTTTTCTTAAGGCTTTTTCAAATGTATTGCAAATTAACTATCTACTTGTTTATTTACTTCCTCAAGCTATAAATCCCATATGAGTATTACAATATATAGAAATAACTTGCTCAAGTCCATAATATTATCTCTAATTAAATGCATGCATGGTAATTATAGAAATAACCCCTAGTGAGTGAGTTGGCTAATAAATACTCACATAGAGTGGGTATGATATCATGAATACCCCCAATGAGTGGGTATGGATAGAAATTACCACAAGTGAGTGGATATATCAAAGTAATACTCCCAAAGAGTGAGTATGGTAAAATTGGGTCCCCCCAATGGTGGGTGTGCCATAGAGATTAAGGGTTGAGAAGTTAAGAAATCAAAACATGTTCTGATTATTTGTTAATTGCAAATATGGATAGTTATTTTATCAGTCATACATGTGCATATTTTGTTACCACCACATGCTAGTATAGAAATATATTGATTGTTGGTTGTTTCACAACGTTTAGGTTAAAATGTTGTTAACTTGAAAGACAAACTTGTAAGAAGATGGTATCAAGAATAAATGATACTTCAAATCATAAATGGAGGATTATAGTTAGTTAGAATTTCTTTCTATTAAAAACATTAGATTTACATTCCATGTATACTCCCTTGAAAAGAGGTTATCTTGTTATCATCCCTTTTCCATATAATGAAATTTATTGATTATTATTGGTTACTTGGTATCCTAGATCCAAAAATTATGATTACGTCTCTTTCCCTCTCAATCCTCCTTTTTAGGGGATAACAAGGGGAGGGAGTTGTAACATTTGGTATTAGAGCCCAGGATTACCATTTAACCTTTAATAGTTAACTAATTTCATAAAACTTTGTCGAGCACAAGGAAATTATTAAGAGTACTTTCTAGAGACGACGGTGTCTAGAAGGGACCACGATCTAGGGGTTGGGAAAACTTTCCTCCACACTGCTAGATGGCTTATAAGGACTCCCGAACCCGTGCATCCTGCCTGGCCAAAGTGAGAGTGTTTTACTTGAAATAAAATACCATTAGGCTTTCTTCTCATCTAGTTTCATCTCTTATCTACCCCCTTCACTCACAAAACCCTAGGAACCTAGAAACTACTTCCCCTACCTCTTTTTGAGAAATTAGGGTTATGTTTATTAGGGTTAAGACATCATCTGCTAAATCATAAAATTCATGTAAGCGAGATGTCATGAACATAATTTATAATGCTTAAATGCCCTAAAGTTTAGACTGAAGCTAATTATCAATTTATGTGAACCATCATGACCCATACCAAGACCACCACCATCCCGTTTGACACTCCCAAGATGACCTAGAGTGTAGGACCTCTCACAAGAAGAGAAAATCCTTAGAGAAAAAAAGGAAGGCTATGTAGGAAGAGTCCTCCAAGAAGCAGAAGAGTTATGAAGAGGCCTCTGAGGAGAAATGTCTTGAGCCTAAGAATGTCCCCTTCGATATCTCGAACCTTGAGGAAGAACAAAAAAGAGAACCTATGTCAGAAGACGAGGCCAAGCCCAAGGAGGACACTGCTACTGGTCCTAGACTTACAGTTGGGCAAGTGGTGGTGCACACCCCTGATGCAGTCTAGATGGAGCAACAAAAGAATCTCACTGAAGCCATTAGTGGCTTGGCCCTCAAGGATATCCCTAGAGACAAAAATGGTGAACCTCTACTCGTCCTCCCTTATCTTGGAGCCAACATTATGGATTTAGTCAATCTAAACATAGAATAGTTATGGGGTGAAGAGAAGACCGAGGCGGTTGATAAAGAGGATGCCTCACTCTTGGAAGTAGAGAATGGCTTCTGTATTCTAGAGGTGCATCTGATCAAAATGGTTCTCTTTGCCACTCACCTTCTTGAAGGAGAAGCAAAGATATGGTGGGTGAATAATATCATGGGATGAGATCTGAATGAGGAATCAATGGCCTACACAAACTTCTATATGATCTTCTTTAAAATATTGATACCCATCTCCACCAAGAAAGAGAAGGGAAATGAATTCATGTTCCTTTACCAAGGTAACATGTCAATTATAGATTTTTCTCAAAAGTTTTACCCCCTGAACATTTCAGTTACATGATGACCGAAGAGCACCAAGTGGAACATTTTGTGGAGTGCCTACACCGTCTGATCAAGCCTCATGTGATGGCAAGTATACCTACAAGTTTTACCAAGGCCCTTAACCTCTCCCTAGACATGGTGAAGGTGATCATACCTGCACAAAACCCACCCTAAGGATACCTAGGGTTCAGTAAAGGTGTCTCTGTCCCAAGGAATGATCACAAAAAAGGCAAGGATGCAACAATGGTAAAGGAAGGAATGGAGGAAAGGGAATGCCCTATCAAGAGAACCATCATCCTAAGTGTCGTACCTACAAGAAGAGGCACCCAGGAAAGTGTCTCTATGAAAAGAGAGTGTGCTTTTGTTGACATTTGGAGGGACACTTTGTGGCCAACTATCCCTCCCTCCTCGACCAGGTCAAAAACTAGTGGCAACACAACTAATAGTAGTAGCACAACCAGCAGTTGTTGCTCCACCATGAATGGTTCCAGCCACGGGAGAGTGTCGGCAAGCATGAGTCTTCACCATTGATAATGAAGAAGTTTAGGGGAATGCCAAACGTATGATAGAGGGTAACCAACCTTGGAGCTCTTTTCCTATCCTTTAATATGAAATCCACATTATTTTGACTATCATGAATCTAATGAAGGCATGCTTCATATCATGGGACAAAATGTAATACTTTGTATGACTTTGATTCTACCAATAATTTTATTTTGAGAAATTTCACAACTATGATTTGTCTAGACTTCAAGTATTTAGGATATGTTTTAGAAGTCACTAATACTAGTGGTCGTATCTTTTTGTCTCTCTTGAGGACATTGGTCATACCAGTTAAATATATGAATAAGGAACTTCCTACATAATTTATCCTCCTTGGTATGAATGAGTTTGATGTAATAATTGGCCTTGATTCACTTTATACTTATAATGCAAAAGTAGACTATAGGGGAAAGAAAATACGGATAGAGACCATATCACCCACCCTTTACCATTAGAGGTAGGAAGAATGCTACCACTAGAGTGTATGTGTCATACATAAAGGTAGAGAAGATGATATCTAAAGGTTGTCAGGCATTCCTAGTAGTAGTTACTGAGTCAAAGCCTAAGGTGAAACCTTTAGAGGAAATAAAGGCATTCAGGGACTATCCAAATATGTTCTCAGATGATTTTCCTAGCATACCTCTAGAGTGAGAAGTGGACTTCTCAATATGATTTACTTTTGGGAAGAATCCCATTTCCAGGGCACCTTACAGGATGGCCCCCACTTGGTTACTTGAGCTAAAAAAGCAACTGCAGGAATTGCTTGATAAAGGCTTCATCCAACCTAGTACTTCTCCATGGGGATCACTGGTCCTCTTTGTGAAGATGGACGGATCTCTTTGTATGCGCATAGACTATAGACTGCTAAATTAGGCAACCATTAAGACATTTATCCTCTATCTCATATAGATGACCTCTTTGACCATCTCAAAACATCATGTATCTTCTCGAATATTAATCTAAGATCAAGATATCACCAGTTGTGAGTTAATAAGGAAGATATATAAAAAAAAAACCTTTCGAACCTGTTATGACCATTATGAGTTTTTTGTTCATGTCTTTTGGGTTGTCCAATGCCCCGAGTGTGTTTATGAACCTCATGAACAGTGTGTTCCAACCCTTCCTTGACTCCTTTGTCATAGTGTTCATGGATGACATCCTATTTAACTCTGATTACCTAGAACAACACTATGACCATCTTTCTAGGGTCCCTAATATCTTGAGAAAGTAGAAGTTCTATGGGAAATTATCAAAATGTGAAGTTTGGATAGATCGTGCCATGTTACTTGGATGCATTATATCTGAAGTGACCATACTAGTGGATCCTATCAAGGTGTCGATTGTACATGATTGGCCAGTGCCAAAGAACCTTTTCGAGATTGGGATCTTCCTGGGATTGACCGAGTACTACCAACGATTCATCAAGGATTTCTCAAAGATTGCTTTTCCGCTCACCAAGCTCACCTGAAAGTGTTGGTGAGCATCGGGTTGGGCCGACCCAATCCAATCTGCTACCCAACCCGCATAACCCGAACTAAAATTATAATATGGGTGGGCCAGGCCTAAAATTTAAACCCATATTTTATTTGGGCCAGGTACAGGAGGAGGTGAACCCATTCCCGAAAGCCCAAATACCCAGATTAGATTTTATGTACATGTATATATCTATCTTTGTCCTAAACGAAAAACATACATATTTATAGATGCAATATGTAGTATGTATCCAACCAATGGTAACATGGATAATCTGTAATCAATCAACATGATTAGTGAATTGATACTAGTAACATAACCATCATTGACATGGAGAGACATACTTGATTTCTTTGTTTTGATCTCACTCTGTCCACATGTAGGGGAAAAATGATCTTTTGCTCAATGCATAGTAGATTATGTTCATTTTTTTGCTCATATGCCCACATGTAGGAGACAAATGATCTTTTACCCTTCCAAAACCCATTTCATAGTATATACATATAGGATGAAAAGTAAAATGCCACAACATTGTAGATTCCACTGATTTTTTAAGTATCATACATTCACATGTATGAGAAAATGATTTGTTCCTCTTTCAATATCCATTCATTGTTGTACGAAGATTAAACAACTAAGGTATCGATATTTCGGCTACATTTTTCACAATATATATATATATATATATATATATATTCCTTTGAAGGTTGATCACAAAATATACATCATACTATTTTAGTTTTCATTTTATCAAGTTAGATCAAGCAAAATTTGGTATGCTCATTCGATGTTATATGGGAAAACCCAAATCTGGCCTGAAACCCAACATCCTTAAATGGGACGGGTACGGGCTAACATTTTTCAATTTTATCCGGGCCCGAACCCATCCCGTGGCCCACTTTAAAATCTAGGTTTGGGTTTGGGACAGACAAAACCCGGTATAACCTGGCCCAATTCTCATCCCTACCTAAAAGGGCTAGAAGTTCATGTTGCCTGACCTGTGTAAAGCACAACTCAAGGAGTTGAAGGGGAAGCTGAACTTAGCTCCCGTGTTGACCCTACCTTTAGGAAATGAAGGATTCATAATCTTCACTGACACATCAAAGATGGGACTTGGATGTGTGCTATAGAAAAATAAACAAGTTGCCGCCTATGCCTCAAGACATCTCAAGCCAAATGAAGAGCACTACCCAACACATATTTAGAGTTAGTAGCAATTATTCATGCCCTAAAGATCTGGAAACATTATTTATTTGGATAACCTTTGAAATCCTCACTGACCGTAAAAGCTTGAAGTACCTCCTAGCTCAAAAGGACCTAAACTTAAGACGAGGACGATGGATAGAGTACATGAGAGACTACAATTTCACCAACTCCTACCACCCAAGAAAAGATAATGTGTTCGTCGATGCCCTTAGTCAAAAACATCTCAGATGTGCAACTATACTATCTACCTAGTGGAGAGAGTTGGAGGAGCTTTCTAGATAGACTCCACATCCATTAGAAGACCAAATTCATTTGGCTAACATTCAAATTAAACCTGACTTATTGATCAAGTTGTTAGCTGCCTAGATAGCCATCCTAAATCTAGAAAAGATGTAAAGTTTGATGGAAAAACCTCAAATACACATCTCAATAGGTGTTGATGGTTTTGGTACAAAAGTCGAATTTGGGTTCCTAAGGATTTACCTTTATAGATTCACATCTTGCAAGAGGCACATGGATCGAAGTACACAATGCACCCTAGTACAACCAAGATGTTTAAAGACCTGCAATGATACTTTTGGTGGACCAAAATGAAGAGAGACATAGAAGCGTATAAGGCTAGTTGTTTTACATGTCAGATGGTTAAGGGTGAGCACCAACGGCCCAGTTGATTACTACAATATATTGAGATACTTGAGTGGAAATGGTATTAGATCACTATGGATTTTGTATTGGATATTCCTAAGATGAGAAAAGGACACGATGCTATATGGGTTGTGGTAGATCATCAAACCAACTCAACACACTTCCTATCCCTAAAGGTTATTACCAAGGTGTCAGAGCTAGTTGAGTTGTATATCAAAGAAATAGTCTATTTATATTGTGTTACAAGTTCAATTATCTTTGATCGTGACCCTAAATTCTCTTCAAAGTTGTGGAAACAAGTTCAAGAGGAACTCAGTATGAGACTAAAGTTTAGTACAACTTATCACCCATTGATGGTCAGTCGAAAAAGATGATCTAGACCTTAGAAAATTTGTTGAGAGCATGTGTGCTTGATTGGGATGGGTCAGGGGAACAATACCTTCCCTTAGCTGAGTTTGCTTATAATAATAGCTACCATTCCAGTATCAGGATGCCTCTGTATGAAGCTCTTTATGTCAGGGTTGTGTCTATCACCACTTCACTGGGAAGATGTCAGTGAGAGGAGCTTGCTTATGTCAAAAGAAGTACAATTATTTGTTGATAAAGTTGCTTTGATCAAGCAAAGGCTTAAGAGAGCCCAGGATCGACAAGTCCTATGCTGATGCAAAGCAGACTGATTTTCACTTTACTATAGGTGAACATGTATTTCCGAAAATCCAAACTTTCCAAGCTCTAGATATGAACAGAGGAAAAAATTGAGTCCCTGATATGTGGGTCAATTGGAGATTTTAGAACAAATTGACGAACTCTCTTATCAGCTAGCCTTACCACCACAATATAGTATGATGCATGATGTGTTCCATGTGTCCAGTCTAAAGCGCTATGTGAAGGATCCTACCCACATGTTGAATATTGAACCTATATAACTCTAAGGGAGACTGACATATCCTGAGTTACCTATGAAGGTACTGGAGCAAGGTGAAAGAACTCTGAAATAAAAAGATTGAGATGGTAAAGGTTCTCTAGAAGAACCATGGAGAGGTTGAAGACACATGGGAGCTAAAGATGGACTTGGAAAAGTATCATCCCAAACTCTTTGTATGATAAGTTGAATTTGGAGGAAAAAACTCCTATAAGAGGAAGAGGATGTTATAACTTGGTTTTTCATATAGTTTTACACATGTTTGATTTTAAATAGTAAAACAACAAGTGATTTTTATGCTTTGTTTATAAAAGTATGGGTTTGATTTGTAAAATCACCAATGCAAGGATTTTTGTGGTTTTGCTATCTTCCAACAATCCAATGATAACTATGGGAAAATAAATCAAGAAAGAAAATCCAACAATAAATATTTTTCTAAGAATATTGGATAATTGTTTTTTTACATGTGAAATTATGTGGAATTTTCTAGAAAAGTGGTGTTGAAGGCCACTAATGCTCTGGTTTCATTTTCATATGGTTCCTAATGAGAAAAGTAATCAAAATAAATGATATGGAAAAGATAGAAAAAGAATTTTATTAATGTGATGCCTTAAATAGTGAGATAAAAAGGGATACTTGGACACTAAGAAAAGTATCTTTAAGTTGGGTATTTTGGTCTCCAATCTCACGCACTCTTAGATAAAGTCATTGAAAACTTCCCTTCAAATTTTGAGATAAAAAAGATGAAAAGAGTGAGAGATATAGTATTTTCTAGAAATTTAAAAGTGATTGGATTAATGTGAATATACATTAAATGTCACAAATCCTATTCACATTTGAACTATACCCAAACCCTTTGATTTGTCGCACATATTTCTATCCCTAGAATCAAAATCTAAGGATCAAGAGATCATCTCCTACCCCGATTGGTTTTGGAAACCAATAATAGTGAACCAATAGATGCTCTCACCTCTCTCCCACTCTTTAATGCATGAACAAATCTAGAAACTAGTCCATTAGATGTGTGAGAGCTTTCTACATGTACCTACCATAGATTTCACCACATTTGAAAAGGTATTAAGGATTCCCCCAATTTCCCAATGTAGAAGGAATAGACCCCTTGATCCCAAGACTATATAAGGTGCCATAGACCCTCTACAAACCCACAACCATCTCCACAATGCTCTGCCTGAATCCCAAATTGCTCCCCCACCTTTAATTTCCTCGCTAACACTCTACTCTCTCACTTTCTTCTGATCCAAGTTGCACATGGAATTTCTCTTTCCAAGTTCCTAGTCTAGACCATCTTCGAACAACATAAGATCGCGTTCGAGTCCGATGAAGTGCGACAAAGGTGGCAATGTCTTAGATTGTCACTGGGAGAGCTCGAGATTTGAAGTCAGCCCTCCAATTGACTAATGATTTGTGAGGAACAACTGAGTAGAGGTAGAAGATGAAAACTTGTGAAAAGTTTGGTTTACCCTTGTCTCCTCTTCAGAACAAGTAAGGACATCTTGGTCCTTTTCCCCTCTTTTTGTTCTGGATAGTGTGGATCCATGCGAGCATGCCAAACTTAGGTGGTGTGAGCCCATTGGTCAGCCCAACCTAGTTGGCAAGGCCGACACTCCATCATACTACCTAGGTGGCAACTTGTGATTGGTCTAAATCATTTAATCTTATAAAAATCATAGTAATTAATAGGAATATGCAATGAAGATAAACTATGTATGAAAGTTAATCATAAAAGTGCACAGATGCAATAAAAATAGTTCCAAGAGCTAATTTTGTCTCTAATTCTAAAAGTGCCTAAAGTTGCTATATTTAATGTCTTAAATGTGTAAAAACCTTAAATTCTAGGTTTTGATGATTTTAATATGTTTAATTGATTTTAATGTCTAAAGAATTGATTTTTTTGAAACAAGGGTATCTTTGTATAATTTGAGATTAATAATTCATAAGTTGAGTTATGGTTTTTTTGAGTTAAGAATGCATATGATGATAAAATTAGGGTTTGTAAACCAAAAAGGCACTAAAAGTGATAAAGATAAAACCCTATTGAAACCCTAATTGGACCTAAAAATCCTAACTTAGACCCCAAGTCAGTGTTAATACATGGGTATTATGCTTTATTTTCAGGATAGTTTCTTGATTAGGTGCTTTTGTTACCTTTTACTTGGACATAAGTTAATTCTGAAAAAGGTATGTGGTTATTCCTATGACTCCTCAACTTAACCGACTTCTTGGTTTTCTTAAGGCTTTTCTGAAAGGATCACAAATTAATTGCTTGCTTGTTTATTTACTTCCTCAATCTATAAAGCCCATATGAGTATTATAATATATAGAAATAACTTTCTCCAGTCCATAATATTATCTCTGATTAAATGCATGCATGATAATTATAGAAAACACCCCTAGTCATTGGGTTGGCTAATAAATACTCCCAGAGAGTGACTATGATATCATGAATACCCACAGTGAGTGAGTATGGATATAAATCACCCCGAGTGAGTGGGTAGATCAAAGTAATAAACTCAGAGAGTGAGTATGGTAAAATTGGGTGCCCCTAGTGAGTGGGTATGACACAAACATTAAGGGTTTAGAAGTTAAGAAATCAAAATGTGTTCTGATTATTTGTTAATTGCAAATATTTTTGATTATGTTGTTACTCATAAATATGCATATTGTGTTCCTCCTACATTCCTATATAGAAATATATTGATCGTTGTTTTGTTTCACAACATTTTAGGTTAAATTGTTGTTAACTTGAAATATGGACTTGCAAGAAGATGGCATCAAGAAGAATGGAAAATTAAAATCATAACTGGAGGATTATAGTTAGAATTTCTTTCTATTGCAAATATTAGATCTAAATTCCATGTAAACTCCCTTGAGGAGAGGTTATCTTCTTATCAACTCTTTTCCATATAATGAAATTTATTGATTAGTATTGCTTACTAAATAATCTTGGATCCGAGAATTATGATTATGGCCCTTTCCCTCTCAATACTCCTTTTTAGGGGATAACTGGGGGAGGGGGTTGTAATAAATACACTATTCAATTTCTGGTAGGATTTTACCAACGTATCCAAATCTCATATATCATAAACTTACTTAATTACATACATGTCATAAAAATATTCAGATGCATCCCAAAATATACATATTTTATAAATAATATTAAGTAATTGTGTATGCCATCATGATTCACATGAAGTATTTTGCAACCTCTGTTGGTATGTATGCCCTGAGAGCCAATCATGGGATGATTGGTGGGATACATTAAGATTGATTTGATAAACATCAAAGGTAAGCTTCCAATTCTTTCTGGTTCAGTCATATGAGATAGTGATAGAACAGATTGAATGTCTAGAGAATGACAGTACTCAATGACATATGCTTTTAGGTTGAGGACCTGAACGATGAGATCATACAGATGCTAAGAGTTTGTACATTCTTGTTATGTCCCTAGTCGGATGTCATTGTGGAAGGTTGATAGATAGCAATGACACACACAAGACTAGATTGTGGTGTTGGTTGATGACAGAATCTCATTAGTCATGATATAGAGATATCAAACCAAACACATAGGTACTTGTTAGAGAACAAGTGTACCGGACAGACCCACCGTGAGTTTGACACATGGAATCATGACATGGTAGTCACAGTCAGTACTCACAGTGATGGTGGTGAATGTGATTCTTTGACCTGAAATCACTACACTCAACACATGTCGTTGGGCACACTTTGACATCATCAAACGCAGTCCTGAAACATGGGTTGTTATAAAGGTGATGATTGGGTGGCTTTGACACATGGGGCTTTTGAGGGGTGAGTGATAGATATGGGATTTGTCCCTCCTGAGGGAGTTTGATATCCAAGGCCACTTGATGAGTAGGATTGAGATAGGCATGTGCACGCATATGTGAATCAGTATGTGATATTGATGTCATACATATCTCGTTCAATCTGCTCTGAGATCAAGAAAGTGAATGAACGTTGACATGATGAATGTTCCATGCCTCGAGTTCATTCGGGATATCAGTGACAAAGGAATTATACATTCACTGTAACACCATTCACAGATTGTAGGATTGAAAGTTGTTCTCCAACTTTCTACTTTCACTTGGGTAACAATGATGTGTGACTAGGCACCGCTCTTTGCTTGTGAAATCATAAGTGTTATGGACTTTCACTGCCAATGTGAAATGGACCTACAGGGTCACACACAAAGGATTTAACCTGGAAGAGGAGTTTTATCCACAAACAATGTTTCGATTGATTACTAAAGGAGTTTAGTAGTTCAATTAAACACTCAATAAATTTATAGCTCAATATCATAATGTTCAAGGTGTTGGACACATTGATTGGAGTATCAGATTGATTGAAATCACAATTGACTGATTCTACACAACTTGTACTCCCAACCAGTCGGTTTATGTGATGAACCGGTCGGATGATCTTGGTGAACCGGTCGGCTCAAGTGTTGAGCCGATCAACTCAAGATCAGGGTGAACCGATTGCTTTAAGTGTTGAAACGATCGATTCAACTGGTGCAACCGAGCAACTTGGTAAAATAGGATTAGTGAGAATTTTCCTTTCGTTTCAATTGACCAATTTGATTGGGAAATAGGATTGGTATTCGATACCAATTAGAAATAAAAGAAGGAAAGTCAATCGAGAACCGTTCAGGACCACCAACCGACCGGTTCACTTGTGAACCGACCAGTTGAGGTGTCCCAACCGGTCGGTTGAGGTGTCAACCGACCGGTTCAGGTCCCCAACCGACCGTTTCAGTTGTGAAACGATCGGTTCAGGTTGTGAGTTGGTTGTTTTTGGTGGAAAATCTCGAACCCTTCTACTCCTACTTTTAGTCCCGCATTGCCCAGGATGGAGAACCCTGTCCCATGACCCTCATATATATATAGGGGTATTGGGGGCTTCTCAAAGTGCAACTCAGTGCAACCAGTTCCTCTGCAAAGTTGTCATTCTCTCTGATTTTGGTAACCGAGAGAGAGCCTGAGCAAGTGCTGCCCGCAAAGGGAGGCGCAGCAAGGGAAAGACAACTGCAGTTGCAACTGGAGGCAGGAGAGTGTGTTGGTGACTAGTACATCAACAGGAGGATGTGACTCCTTCCAACTCCTTGTGGGACAAGGAGTTTGGAGTTCCAGCTGGTCTATGTGGACTACTTCAGAGGCGAGAGGTTTCTGCCGCTAGGCGGATAGCCTTCAATCCTGTCAGTCTCGGTGCGACCAGGAGCTGCACAAACACTATCCAAGACTGGAGGTGAAGACCGCGCAAGGCGTGAGGTATTGTCGCCGAGTAAGACTCGGGACATGGCATGATTCCACAAACCATCCTTTCCTATTATATAGACGTTGATGTGTTTCCTTGTTCCGGGTTTGGGGGAGAAAATTTTTGTTTCTGCTACCTTCTCTGCCTCCCCTTAAATCTTGTAACATCCCTGACCTGGGTTATGAATTAACCCTAGGTGTTTTGCCTAAATATGTAATTAAATCCTTGTGATTATCTTTTGACATGTAATTAAGTTCTTAAGGAACATACATTTTCATTTCTGACCTTTTTAAAACAATGATTGTAATATTGTTTCGTGATGCAGGGACCTATGTGCAAATTACCCAATTAGAAGGGTTAACTTGCAATATTAACATGATATGATGTTCCTTTGATGATGAGACATTATATGAATTAATATGATGAGGTATGATGGATTCTCCAAGCTTGGGCACCAAGAAGCAGCTTGTGGAGTGGTCCTTGTGCTTAAAAACCCTGATTTTGGTATAAAGTGCAATTTACCCAAAATATGGAGTGCAACCTATAAAATATACCTTCTAGTATATCTTTTATGACTCTTTACATCATTTAGAGAAGAAATGATGAGAGGGGCGCTTCAATTAAATAATTGGATAAGAAGGATGACTTTTGTAGTGAAAACACCTAGTAAGAGTAAGGAGACCCTTCATATATGTACCTTAGTATGCATGTTGGTTTTCTCTACCCTTAGATCTTGAGTTTTGATGAGCTTTGCATAAGATTATCATGCCTGGACGTGCCTTAGAAAGAAGAAGGGACTTAGATGAGAAATCTATGTTTTAGAGGTCCTTATGGTGGAAAACAACCTAAGGTATATAAGCCTAGTTCCTTGTAAAACAACCAAACGTATTCCCTTCACTTCCTCACTTCTCATCTTTCTCAACCGACCAAGGCAAAGCTCTGGAGCTCAGGGAAACGACCAACCTGTTCTAAGGTAAGATAGCACCATCTTCTAGCTTGGATTCATGGAGGAAATCCTTGTATAAGGTTGGTTTCATGGTTAATTCACTTAGGTTTCTTGTTCTAGCCGATCATCTCCATCTTTTCCTTGAAGAAACAACCTTGGATGACATGTGGAGCTCAAGCCACCATTAAAGTTTCGGAGCTTGGAAGCTTGGAGTTCTAGGAACAACGTTTGAGGCGGGTTTTATAACTCTACACCTTGCTTTGTTATGCATACTTTTATTCTTGCAAATAATAGTTAGTTCTTCTTCTTCCCCATCTTTCTTTGCACTCTTGCAAGTTTTTTCGTGAAGAACAGACCTTAGTTTCAAGGTTGAAGATGAAGGGCGTTAATACCTATGTTGGTCCTTATCCAACTTTACTAAACGATCTTGGACCAATAGGTCTAAACAGTTCACACTCGTTTCAACCCAAATGGGTTCACACTCGTTTCAACTCAAATGGGTTCACACTCGTTTCAACCCAAATGGGTTCACACTCGTTTCAACTCAAATGGGTTCACACTCGTTTCAACTCAAATGGGTTCACACTCGTTTCAACTCAAATGGGTTCACACTTGTTTCAACTCAAATGGGTTCACACTCGTTTCAACTCAAATGGGTTCACACTCGTTTCAACTCAAATGGGTTCACACTCGTTTCAACTCAAATGGGTTCACACTCGTTTCAAATCAAATGGGTTCACACTCGTTTCAACTCAAATGGGTTCACACTTGTTTCAACTCAAATGGGTTCACACTCGTTTCAACTCAAATGGGTTCACACTTGTTTCAACTCAAATGGGTTCACACTCGTTTCAACTCAAATGGGTTCACACTCGTTTCAACTCAAATGGGTTCACACTCATTTCAACTCAAATGGGTTCACACTCATTTCAACTCAAATGGGTTCACACTCATTTCAACTCAAATGGGTTCACACTCATTTCAACTCAAATGGGTTCACACTCGTTTCAACTCAAATGGGTTCACACTCGTTTCAACTCAAATGGGTTCACACTCGTTTCAACTCAAATGGGTTCACACTCGTTTCAACTCAAATGGGTTCACACTCGTTTCAACTCAAATGGGTTCACACTCGTTTCAACTCAAATGGGTTCACACTCGTTTCAACCCAAATGGGTTCACACTCGTTTCAACTCAAATGGGTTCACACTCGTTTCAACCCAAATGGGTTCACACTCATTTCAACTCAAATGGGTTCACACTCGTTTCAACTCAAATGGGTTCACACTCGTTTAAACTGAAATGGGTTCACACTCGTTTCAACCCAAATGGGTTCACACTCGTTTCAACTCAAATGGGTTCACACTCATTTCAACCCAAATGGGTTCACACTCGTTTCAACTCAAATGGGTTCACACTCGTTTAAGCTCAAATGGGTTCACACTCATTTCAACTTAAATGGGTTCAATTAAAGGATACCTTGTTTTATGTAAACCCTAATGACATGATAGTGGTGATTTGGTTTATGTTAATCAATAATGACTTAAACCAACCCTATCTAGAGTGATGTAATCACCATCCATTAGTAAAGAGAGAGAGAAAGTATCATTTATGGTTACAACTCAAATAAAGTACCTTCAATGTATATGAATATGCAGGATTAGGGTATGATCCACTTATGAGAGAATCATGAAAACTCTAATTAAGATAATTGATGAGTCTTAACCTAATTTGAAAGCATCAATGATGATGATGTTTCTCATTCATGATGATGCTATGAGATCTTTTCACTATGAAGTAATGTGAATAGTAAACCCTAATTCTAGGGTAATCATGAGTAATGTGAATAGTAAACCCTAATTCTAGGGTAATCATGAGTAATGTGAATAGTAAACCCTAATTCTAGGGTAATCATGAGTAATGTGAATAGTAAACCCTAATTCTAGGGTAATCATGAGTAATGTGAATAGTGAACCCTAATTCTAGGGTAATCATGAGTAATGTGAATAGTAAACCCTAATTCTAGGGTAATCATGAGTAATGTGAATAGTAAACCCTAATTCTAGGGTAACCATGAGTAATGTGAATAGTAAACCCTAATTCTAGGGTAATCATAAGTAATGTGAATAGTAAACCCTAATTCTAGGGTAATCATGAAGTAATGTGAATAGTAAACCCTAGTTCATGGTAATATGTAGAAATGAACAATAAACCCTAAACTCATGTTATTCCTTTAAGCATGAATTGTATTATCAAAATATGAGACGAGGAATCATTATTCCTAATCATAATGAAAGGGTTGAATGACCCTAAATGATGTAAACAAGGGAATCTTACCCTTTGTAAGGACATAAAAGTATAACCTTTGAATTGAAGGATTAATTCTGCCTTATTGACTGCTGATTTGACTATGAATTGTTGATTATTATCAATTGATTTAATCATGCAGGTTCTTATAAGAAAATAATCATATCCAGGTAAGGATCATGACATCATATTCATTGAAAGCATGTCAATAGCTTATGAACAGAAATAATTATGTTGCCTAGATGCAAGTGGTATCATATGAAACTGATATGCCTTAAGGACCATGGATGACATCAAGGTCATGCTAATAGATGACTTGATGCTGACATGTCACTTGATAGCAAGTGTTATGATGAAATAAGGGTGTGAACACCCATGTTCCTGAATTATAGTGATAAGATGATTAAGAATTGATATCCATCTGATAACTGATATGAGTAATACCTGTTACATTTAGTATTCTTCTGTTATTGCCATGTTTAGTACTTGAATGTTTGGAAACATGTATGATGCTAAAAGAATACTGAAATGTACCTAATAACCAAGTTTAATCATATCATGTAGAGCCCTGATCATAGATCCATCATTGTCAGAGTTTAAATGATGGTGAAACAGGTTTTCCTAAGGGAACTCCTAGATCACATACTTTAGAGTATGTGGGGGAATATGGATGTGTATATCCTTACATCCTAGTGTAGGAGTTGATGTGGATGTATCTTAATCCATCAACCCTTCACTATATGTTTATACCGGGATGATGTAACACTATTCTCCCAAGGAAATCTTTTATACCGCATCGATGAGAGATAAAAATGAAATCTTTCGATAGCGAAGAGAGTGCAGAATGCCACTGTGACTCTAATAGCGAAGTACCAGAATACCCTGGTGAGCTATATTAGCAGAGACACTAGATGTCCTGCGTATTTATCCTCATTCTGACTGAGGTAGTTGAAGGTCATGCGAATCCGGCTCTTTCGATGACCTAGTATGATACCGATGCGACTTACTAGTGATCGGTTGGAGCATGAGCGGTATACCTCATCTCCGCAGGGCATAATGATGTTTATAAAACATAATCAACCACGTAGCATAACTCCTTAGGTTGAACTACGAGGAGCATTGATTGATATTACATTGCTTGCTTTTAAATATCCTGTTCAAGTATTAGTATACATGTTCTTCATATTCCTTAATAAAGATGAGTATTTGTTATCAAGCCTACTGTGAGTAACCTAAGTTACCTGCTCATGATATTCCTTTGATTGCTTTTAACAAAGTTGCTGGCGGAGAGTTATAACTCTCGCTGGGACAATTATTTGAAATTGTCTCACCCCGTTGATTTCTATCTTTAGGTGGACGTCGAGGTCGAAGGAACCGATCTGCAGGTGGACAGCAACAACAACAGCAAATCCAGGAGCAGCAGTGATTTCAGGTGGAAACACTGTGCTGTCTAGTCATGTAGTCAGAATAATCTTATGTCGTCTCTGTACACTGAGGTCCTACGAGTTTGTTGATCTGAGAATTTTGAAGTCTTGAGATTTTGTATCATGACATATATAATCACTCGAGAAGTGATTTATCAAAGATGTATACAGTTCATCTTACTTTTATAAAAGGAGTTTCAGGTTTTTTGAGATCTCATTTTTGAAAGTTTTTATTTCTCGTGATTTTTCATATTCCGATGTTAATCGAATCGCTTCCGCTATGTTTATCTTGTATTTTGGAGATCAGAGCCCACAAATCCCAACAGTGGTATCAAAGCCACATCAACTGCTCTATATTTTAGGAATATTGATATGATCGATTTTGGTTTGTCGCCTTTATTTATTGCATACGATGTGAATAATATTGGCTTTATGCATGTCCAATCCTAAATCCAAAAATCCCAATTTACATATATGATATGTATTATTAATGCACTCGATACACGTCGCCCTTAAATGAGTTTTGTGGTGGATGTATAGCGTGGTTATGGCCAATAAACCCTATCTGTGTATGGTTGTATGTGGTTGCTTGCATCTCGGTCTGCGCACCGATCTTCCTTCTCCTATTCCTGATGTAACTCGAAATAATTCGAGATTTCTTTCCTACCTTTGCTCCCCCCGAATGTAACTCGGGGTTTCCCTTTTAAGCAATGTAAAATTAGGATAGATTTTATTTCCTGTTATGTCAAAGAACGACGGACATCTAGATGACATCTTAGACGATTGGTTCAAGGCGTGAACCGATCGGTTGACGTTCCATACGATTGGTTCAAGGAGTGAACCGATCAGTTGATGACCAGTTCGAGGAGCGAGACGAGTGGGTGGCAGCCATGATGAGATGCATGACGACCAAGCGAACCGATCAGTTGGAGGAGCCAACTGATCGGCTGGTGGCACCCAGACGACCGGGCCAGAACGAGCAAGTCATTCATGGGATGAGTTGATCTGCTCGAAAGGCAAAGCACAAAGTTCATCTTGTACATGTTGCATATGATGTAGACCTATATGACCGTGATTCCTCTTAGCTCGAGGAATCACATTAGGATGGCCATAATCATCGTTTTTTTTATCGTTTTGCATGTTTTCTGTGGGATATAACATGTATATGATACGTACTATGTATTGTGGTGATTGGATATGTATATGTATATAAAAACCAAATCCCTCATTAAATATTAAGTTTTAGATGCCTTCTAAATGCGACACGTGTGAAAAGCTTGATCGACCAAGTGTGGGCATGCCCTAGCGTGGTGAACCATCTATCTCGTGGAAGCGTGAAGGATGAATGTGTGGGTCTTCCCTAGCAGGGTGCATATTCATCGTGTTTGCTTTGGGTCGGACTTAACAAGGTGATCTAGATGGGATCTAGTACCTTGAGGCATGGAGATTCTCATGGCAAGGAGTTGCATATGACATCTTATTAAGAGTTGAATATGATGCAATTGGCAAGAGTTGCCTACCTGAGAGATCTATGTTGTGGGTGACAACCCTAGCTGGTCCATGACTTAGAGGATTTCAGGATCTTGCCCACTAGAAGGTTGTACACTGCAATCTTCCGAATTGATGGTGAGGGCTATCAATTTGAACTAAAAATAGTGGGAGCGATAATTAATTAAAGGCCTAATTATATCGTCAAATTTTCAAATCAATCAAATAAGTCAAAAATGAGTTTTTGAACTAAAATTGCATATTTCCTTTTGTAGTTCAAATGGAAACAAACAACAATCACTTTTCTTTGTGATCGGTCCTTGAAAAGGACAAGCTAAATGGGACAAACTTCCATGACTGGTATCAGAGATTGAGAATTGTTCTCACTCAAGAGCGTAAGCTCTATGTCCTAGATACTCCAATTCCAGAGGAACCCACTCCTAATGCACCAAAGACAGAAAGGGATGCTTACAAGAAGCATTCTGATGATGCCATTGATGCAAAGTGCTTGATGTTATGTTCTATGAACCATGAGTTGCAAAGACAACATGAGAACATGTGTGTCATTGAGATGATTCAGCATCTCAGGAACATATATGAAGATCAGGCACGGCAAGAGAGATACACTGTCTCAAGGGCACTGTTCAAGTGCGTCATGATAGAAGGAGATCCAGTTGGTCCTCACACACTCAAGATGATTGGGTATGTGGAGAACCTGCAGAGACTGGGATTTCCACTGAGCCAAGATTTGGCTACTGATGTGATACTGCAATCATTGCCATAATCCTACAGTCAGTTCGTGATGAACTACAAAATGAACAACTTTGATAGGCCACTGTCAGAGTTATTGGGCATGTTGAGGACAGCTGAGATACAGATGAAGAAGGACAAGCCCAAGACTGTGATGGTGATCACAAGCAAGATGGGAAAGTCCAAGCGCAAGGGCAAGGGAAAAGCTAAGAAAGGTTCTGATGCTAGCCAGGAGCCCAAGTCGACTTCAACTCTCAAGGCCAAGGGAGGCGTGACCAAGAAAGGAAATTGCCACCATTGTCAAAAGCCTGGACATTGGAAAAGGAATTGTCCTTTCTATCTAGAAGAACAAAAGAAGAAGGAGACAACTGAAGTCTCCACTTGAAGGTGTCATGAAAATAAACTTGTAACACTTTTGAGGTATATGATACCAAGATGTAAAGTGTAAAGCACTCATAATTGGGGCAAGTGTTTCCGCCATAGATAGGAGTACTTTAGTTTATTTTCAGCCTATAACGCATGTAATACAATTATGAACTGCTATTTCATATTTGTAAATAGATAGAAACACTTTATTTTTGCATATTGTATGACAATGATAGTAATGAATAAAGAGATGTTTCAATTTCTAAAGATATGATCTTTGTGGCAATGCCTTGTTTATCTTGTGGTATTTGATACACATAAGATAAAATGATACCTAAAGTTATTGATAACTCAAACAATCACATTAGCATCAATCATGAGAAATTCATTTCTAGTTTTCATGTGATGGATAAATCTAGACTCTTTTGGTTAGAGAACCAGTAAGAGACATGAATCTCTTGGACATGATTAATCAATCTTCACTAAAAGTAGTGGGAGAATGATTATCCTATTAGGTATAATATATGTGATGTATTTACATACCTATTGGAACAAATGCTAATACTTCAATTGGTGTTTAGAGAAATACCAACATGAATATCTTGAAGTGTTCAAGATTATCATAGATGAAGTACAAATTTAGTAAGGTGTTAATTCTTGATGAGATCAATGAATGAAATACTTGGACCAAATGTTTGAGATCCTTATGAGTGATTATGATAATGTATCATAGTGAACTCATGATTAAGGCATGGTGATGTCTATATCAAGAAGGAATCATACTCTAAGGAGTTAGAGAATGATTATCAAATAACTGAATTCTTCTTAATAAAAGAATACCCACACTAATAAAAGAAATTAAGAATCACAAGGGTTGTGAATTCTTATATCCTTGACAGATATACCTCAATTATCTATGTGATGAGTTGTTCATGTGATGAGTCAACTATCTAGATGAATATGAGGAACCGAATTTTGAGTTATGTTTTATGACCATTACAGCCTAAATGACATCCATGTGAACCATAAGGTATGACCTTGATGGTAGCACCCATTGGATGAAATCCATAAGTGAAAATCTACTATTCTACCAATCTAAACGACAACACTCGTCTCCGTCCTTCCCATTACTGATAAGACACGGACTCTCAATTCCAAACAGCCCGCATACACTTCGTTCTTCACATTACCAGTAAAATAAGAACTCTTATCTGTATCCAATGTGTTCGCATCGGTCTTTCCCAAATCTTTAGATAATGAGGATTCTCCAATCATCCGGTTAAACATATAAAACAGTTAAGTTTTCTTTATAAACACCACGCGGTCCTCCTAGCTCGTCTTTCAATCATCTTCTGAAATACCTTAAATAATTAGGTTTTTTTACTGATTTAGGAAGACCACAGTGGCCGCCGGGCTCGTCTGTTTTTTCTGGCTACTTTTTCTGTTTGTTGGCCAATCTATCTATATATGAATGAAGAGCACGCTCTGGAAGCCGCCAAGGTCAATTCCTCTCCCGATTCTCTTTTCCGTGTAGTGGCCCCTCCGTCTATCTTACTAACATAATTTTTAGTCAGTTTTTTCCTTCTTCCTGATAAACCAGTTGTGTGGGTTACCTGGTTACCTGGTTTCCAACGTCTTTTGCAGAAGCCACCGGAGTTCTTGGGCCGACAATTGCTAAATTGTTGTGCGGGTTGTTCAGCGTTCCATACCAAACAAGTGAAGGAGTCATGTACTGTCGGTACCAATGTTGCTATCTTGTTATCAAGACCTAAGTATTCCAACCAAAGACCTCAATGGGTACACCATCTCAGAATCTATAGCTTCCGCCTTTTTTCTAATATTGCCAATCATAGAAGAGCTATCTAAAAGAGTTGCGGCATCAAAAATCATTGCAGAGTAGTTGCTCTTCTGTATGCTCATCTCTGAGTCTGGGACTTCTTTACACTCACGTTTCTAGCAATCTTCCTAGCATCACCAAATTCCAGGAACATATATAGAGGGATTCATAATGGATTTTTAAATTGAGTACAAGCATCGTCTTGGTCATACATATGTATATCCATTCCCTTCTCTTCTCTCTATCTCCTCTCAGACGACCCTTGTAGGTGAGACCAACTAATCTTGGAGGAATATTGTCAGCTGACCGACTTGTGTGCTGATTTCTTCAGTCTTATCATATTCCTACCTCTTGTGTCAATATTTTAGACGTTGATGGCATGAATATTGTTCAACAACCATGACATTGCTTCATCACCAATATGCATACAGATTATGTTTTACACAGAAAGATGGTCCTTAGTGACAGGTGCTTAATTTTAGGATGAAAGAACTGACTTAAGTCGAACATTGAAGGCATGAGCCAGTCATAGAATCAACCAGCTTCCTTCTTACCTAACCTATTTTCTACTTTGTACTCAGTGCTATACATAGAAGCACATTCCACTATTATATCTTTTAGCATATATGTCAAAAACTAATAAACATGATTGCAGTCTTTTCTTCCTTGCATGAAGCGATGACCTAGAACCTCAAGTCCTGCACATTTGTGAAATGATATTCAGTCCAACAATGCAATGGAACAACAACACAATAAGAGGTGCGTTCAAGATTGCACTGGGTAGTTGTCTAAGACGTGTCCTTAATTTTTGTCTTACACACACCCCATTATTTAGGGCACCTGAATTGAATCTCTAGAATGATTTTTGTTTCAGACTAACAAGGACTGGTATGTAATTAAATAGTATGAATGCCCACATTACTTTCTCTTCTTTTATGATGTATGTAGAGTGTCGTGGAATGTTGAGGTGTCGTGAAAGGAGTATAAGCAACCAGATGGTATGACAGAGCTAATGAAGACGTGCAACACAATCTAGCTAAGACTAAAAAGTAGAAAGGTACCAAAAGTGCATATTATATCTTGAGAGAATGCATGTGTTTATAACTATGGTTCCCTTGGTTGTGCGTATTGTATGTGTCGCTATAGATGAAGATTAAAAAAAAAATATATATATATATATATATGTGTATGATTCATTCTATAAAATAATGTGTATTTTAAGAATTGAAACCTTATCTTGCAATGTGGTTTGCATTAAAGTACAAATTTCTAGCATATCTAACTCCCATTTATGATACTCTATTGTCCGTGTTTGAAAAATAGAAACTTTGTACCCAGCAAAATTGATAGATACTAGATTGACTATTTCCAGTAAAGATGTTTAAAAACCCTATATGAATAACTTTCTCTTGGTTCACTTAATGTACAAAAATATTTTTTTCTCACGTCAGAAATTGAAGAAGGAATATACTTAAATTATTCATATTCTTTTAATATTTTGAGGACATGTTCTGGTTAACATTATTGGTATTGTAATTGACTTTCTTAGGATACATTGAGAATGAAAGTTATCGGGATCTACGATGATTGAAGGATCTGCTAATGGCGGTTTTACGATGAGTATTACATTATTAATTAACCGATCTATTAAGGTTTTCTATAATAGTAATGTGTTAATCAATATACTAAAAGTTTAAAACGAGTACAATATTGATTTGGAGCTTGTGTTTGTTACATTAAAAAATACTCACATATATATTGTGTTAGACTTGATTTTTCTATCTATCTTCAACTATATTTCACTGACTAAATAATCACAATATGTTTATTCATGATGTAAGGCACCCAATAGTCAAATGTCAGAACTGTAATCAAATAAGAAATACATTCAAGTATCATTATAATTGAACAGAGTAATAGTGTATATGGAAAAAAATATTACAACCTATACAATTTGAAATTGTATTTTATTGAATGTATTATATATTTTATATGTTTAGTACTTATAAAAAGTACCATTATTGTCAAAATATTTTTTTTTAAAGTTTAATGATGTTTAAGCATGTTTCACAAATATTTTAGTTCATTTTAATTTTTTGTATATAATATAAACCTTATATATAAAGTATCAATCTAGACTTTATCAATTATCACCTATGAAGAGTTCTAATATATAAAAAGTTTAAAACAATTTATAATACAAATTTTAGAAAATTTCAAAAAAAATACAAATATTTTGCAATAAGTAAAAGGTAATTCCTATAACTTTTAAGGAAATCCAATCTGTGCGGTAAACATGGTTGATAAGTTTTTTTGGAATGTAATTGATACATATGTATGTCTCTTTTGAGTTATTATTAGGAAAATACATAATTATAATGGATATAAAATATTAAATGTCTCTTGCACAAACTCATTTTTACCATGTTATAAAGAGTAGGTTTTGAAAATGGAATTATCAAACAATATAAGTGTAGTTTACCTTGTATTGTTTTGATGAAGTGATTTCCATTGTAACATAAAACTATTTAATGGATATTCAATAATTTGGAAACAAATCATATAGTCAATAAATGAAAAACAAATGCAATGCAACCTCAAAATTTACAATAACCTCAATATTAGTAAAAAATAATTTTATAATCACAGAGAATGACTAATTATAGTTTTAAGATTAATAAATATTAGAAACTATATAATTCTTTGGAAATTTATCTTTCATAAACTGACATGCAAGATGATAGAGATCTCCAATTTGGCATGTTGTATATGTTGGAATGTGTGAAGATAACAAATCTTTATAATAGTTCACCTTAAATTATACAAAATGATTGCACAATGTAAGATATATGATAATTTCCATGTTTACAATTATCAAATTCATTTCTGCATATATATGTTACAATAATTCATTATGATGATAACAAATAAATTTTGAAATACTAAATGACAATTTAATAGATACATGTTATGTTATTTTGATGAAGTCACTACAAAAGATTTTAGGAAAATTCGTATTATGATATAAGATGCTACTACACAAATGATCTAGATTACTTTGTTTTTATTTGAGAAAATAAGACTTTTGTAATTTGTTTGTTAGAAGAGTTGTATTTTGTATATCATCTACACAATAGTAATGGATTTTTAAGTTTGATAGGAAATCAAAATGTATAACCTTCATAAACCTTTTGGTTTGTATAAATAATTTAGTAGTTTTTTAGATTTGATATTTATTTACATTTATATGAATGTTTTGAATTTGTGATATCCTCCATGTTTATGATTTTCTTGGACAACATATATATTGATGATGTACTTTCATAACATGATTTGATTGTGTGATTAAACATAATTTTTATAATATTTTAGTATATCGAAATGTATAAATTAAGTTTAGAGTCTAGAATATTGAAATCATAAATATGAAATACCATTTGAACCCTTTTTCCCTATAATCTGTAGCACACATGATTTAGTGGAATCCAAGAACATTGAAGTTTCCAATGTCACTATGTAATGAGTTGCACTTCTATTATTATTGTTAGTATATATTGAATACAAGCTATCCAAAAACTAACAAGCTATTCTAGGAAAAACATACAAATAACACAATCAGTTATTGACCCAATAATTTATGATTGTACATTATAAAACAAAATAGACCTTAGATCTATACAAGATGCTTTTTTTGTGATTCATCATATTTTTGTAAATGATATAAGAAATACAGTTCTATTTTATACTAGAAATAGTATATGAATGCTTATAATAATTTTTAAGTTATGGATATCAATGAATTTCTATTCCACCTTTTTTCTTAAAATAAGATTTATTTTTTCAATTTCATAAATGATTCTAAATGTTAAATCTAAAAGATAAAAAACATTCAGAAGTTGGATGGTAGTCATATCTATCCTCAAGTAATAATATTAAAATCATATGACCTTTTTTGAATTACATTAATACACCATTGTAGAAAGTACCACTGTATTATAGTAATAGATGTGAACAATAATATTTACTAAGTAGTATTAGTAATATGCATTTTTACATTTCATAATTCGTATTTGAAGGTATATACTAAAAGATTTGAATAAATTGTATTATAATTAAAAAAATAACTATATATTTATTTTTCCTTCCATCTTAGATAACTATATACAATTCATCGATAAAATTTATGTATTTATGCATTAGTTATGTTTATCCTAAAATTGTTTTCTTGTTTGATATTCATTAGGATGTTCATATGATACAAGAAATCCCAATTTAAAAAAAACAAAAGTCTGTTACGAATTAGTTTTAGTTGATTATATTATCAGAGTTTATTCATACATAATTGAATCTATTAAGACAATAAATCACTATGAGGATGAAAAAATAAACGTAACAAACTCATATATTGGTTTTATGTGAAATAAAGAGAAGACATGCAAAGCACGTGCACAAACTAGTAAGTCTTAAGTGTTAAGACACATGGATAACATTTAGAGAAGGATGATGCTTGTTGATTGCAACTTAATGACTAAGACATTTGGCATATGGATACTAAAAATGCATTCCTATGAGGAATAAAACAAGGATGTGTACATGACACAACCTATAAGGTTTATGAATCCACTAATGCAAATGAAGTCTATAAGTTACAATGGACTAATCAATGTGATTGATTGAGTACAAGCAACTCAAAATTAGATCTTTACTTTGATGATATAGTCAAAGGGTTTGACTGATATGTCAAAGATAAAGAAGGGATCTGTGATTTAGTGGGAGCGTATTCACATTCCACATGTCGATGTGAAATGGAAATGTTCTAGAATGGAAATCCAAAGTGGAAATTAGCTTTAAGGAAGATAGAGATATTTCCTATGTGATAGGAATAGAGATCTATAAAGATAGTTCTTGAAAACCTCTTGACCTGAAAAGAGAAAGCATACATTGGCAATCTGTACTGAAGAGTTCAGTGTGCACAGATTCAGTGGGAGAAAACTTGTCCATGTTACATGGAGTTAGTATCCTAAGGCCAAGTGTCCAATTCTTATGAAGAATGGGAACACTAAGAATAGATATGGATCTATCATGTATGTAATCATCCCATTATCTTGCATGTATCGACATGGCAAGAATAAAATGCATTCATCATCGTGTATGTAGGACATGACAATATGATGTGCTCATCCTGATAACTCGTATGTGGGACATGACGAGTGGATGTCTGTCTACTTCCAGTAAGGGTTACTGGAATACCATGAGAACCTGATAAGTACTTGGGAAGTACTAGTTCTATGGAGATAAGGAAGAGTTCAATGTAAAGAGTTACATTGATGCGAACTTTCGAAAAAGGACAGAAAATTAATCGCAATATATATATATATATATATATAGGATATATAAAAGTGAGAGTTTGTTGTTAATTGGAAGTGTTCCAATAAAGCCGTTTAAAAGGAAATGCCGAGTATCTATGTGTTAGAGAACAACAGTGGATACTATATGGATCTGGGAGTTCATGAGATGAACTTATAGATATTCTGCTCATTGATGACAAGTATGGAATCCTTGATCATGCAATGTGGCTAAAAGTTAGCCAAGGAATACTAGATCACATATTACGACAACTCCATCTCATACGTGTGACATACATCGAAGAGATGTGAGACATGCAATTTATACTGACTTTGGCAAGGTGTTGCCATAACTCACTATGTTGGCACAAGAGCACAGTAACATGTGGGACATGTTTGAAGATCACTATGCATATGATTCAAGAGTGATTGACTCGCAGTGCAAGTGGGAGTCTGTTGGTATGTATGCCCTGAGAGCCAATCATGGGATAATTGGTGGGATAAATTAAGATTGATTTGATAAACATCAAAGGCAAGCTTCCAATTCTTTCTGGTTCAGTCATATGAGATAGTGATAGAACATATTGAATGTCTAGAGAATGACAATACTCAATGAAGTATGCTTTTAGGTTGAGGACTTGAACGATGAGATCATACAGATGCAAAGAGTTTGTACATTCTTGATATGTCCCTAGTCGGATGTCATTGTGGAAGGTTGATAGACAGCAATGACACACACAAGACTAGATTGTGGTGTTGGTTGATGATAGAATCTCATTAGTCATGATATAGAGATATCAAACCAAACACATAGGTACTTGTTAGAGAACAAGTGTACCGGACAGACCCACCGTGAGTTTGACACATGGAATCATGACATGGTAGTCAAAGTAAGTACTCACAGTGATGGTGGTGAATGTGATTCTTTGACCTGAAATCACTACACTCAACACATGTCGTTGGGCACACTTTGACATCATCAAACGCAGTCCTGAAACATGGGTTGTTATAAAGGTGATGATTGGGTGGCTTTGACACATGGGGATTTTGAGGGGTGAGTGATAGATATGGGATTTGTCCCTCCTGAGGGAGTTTGATATCCAAGGCCACTTGATGAGTAGGATTGAGATAGGCATGCGTACGCATGTGTGAATCATTATGTGATATTGATGTCATACATATCTCGTTCAATCTGCTCTGAGATTGAGAAAGTGAATGAACGTTGACATGATGATTGTTTCATGCCTCGAGTTCATTCGGGATATCAGTGACAAAGGAATTATACATTCGTTGTAACACCATTCACGGATTGTAGGATTGAAAGTTGTTCTCCAACTTTCTACTTTCACTTGGGTAGCAATGATGTGTGACTAGGCACCGCTCTTTGCTTGTGAAGTCATAAGTGTTATGGACTTTCACTGCCAACGTGAAATGGACCTGTAGGGTCACACACAAAGGATTTAACCTGGAAGAGGAGTTTTATCCACAAACAACGTTTAGATTGATTACTAAAGGAGTTTAGTAGTTCAATTAAACACTCAATCAATTGATAGCTCAATATTATAATGTTCAAGGTGTTGGACACATTGATTGGAGTATCGGATTGATTGAAATCGCAATTGACTGATTTTGCACAACTTGTACTCCCAACCGGTCCGTTCATGTGATGAACCGGTCGGCTGAGCTTGGTGAACCAGTCGGCTCAAGTGTTGAGCCTATCTGCTCAAGATCAGGGTGAACCGATTGCTTCAAGTGTTGAAACGATCGATTCAACTAGTGCAACCGAGCAACTTGGGAAAATAGGATTAGTGAGAATTTCCTTTCGTTTCAATTTCCCAATTTGATTGGGAAATAGGATTGGTATTCGATACCAATTAGAAATAAAAGAAGAAAAGTCAATCGGGAACCGTTCAGGACCACCAACCGACTGGTTCACTTGTGAACCGACCGGTTGAGGTGTTCCAAAAGATCGGTTGAGGTGTCAACCGACCGGTTCAGGTCCCCAACCGACCGTTTTAGTTGTGAAACGATCGGTTCAGGTTGCGAGTTGGTTGTTTTAGATGGAAAATCTTGAACCCTTCTACTCCTGCTTTTAGTCCCGCATTGCCCGGGATGGTGAACCCCGTCCCATGACCCTCCTATATATAGGGGTATTGGGGGATTCTCAAAGTACAACTCAGTGCAACCAGTTGCTCTGCAAAGTTGTCTTTCTCTCTGGTTTTGGTAACCGAGAGAGAGCCTGAGCAAGTGCTACCCACAAAGGGAGGCGCAACAAGGGAAAGACAACTGCAGTTGCAACTGGAGGCAGGAGAGTGTGTTGGTGACTAGTACGTCAATAGGAGGGTGTGACTCCTTCCAACTCCTTGTGGGACAAGGAGTGTGGAGTTCTAGGTGGTCTGTGTGAACTACTTCAGAGGCGAGAGGTTTCTGCCGCAAGGAGGACAACCTTCAATCCTGTCAGTCCCGATGCGACCAGGAGCTGCACAGACACCGTCCAAGACCGGAGGTGAAGACCGTGCAAGGTGCGAGGTATTACGCCGAGCAAGGCTCGGGACAAGGTATGATTCCACAAACCATCCTTTCCTATTATATAGACGTTGACGTGTTTCCTTGTTCCGGTTTTGGGGGAGAAAATTTTTGTTTCCTCTGTCTTCTCTGCCTCCCCTTAAATCCCAACAACCTCAACAATGAACAACAAACTTCATATAAAATTTCACTTTGTGTAACATGATATCCTAGGTATGGGTTGGATGTTGAATTTATAGATCCATCATAGATTAATGAAATCATATCATATGAGATCAAGTGGTAAAAAGAAATTTGTCCTAGAGTAAAAATCCCAACCCCATGAACCAAATGAATATCAAAGACAACATGTGGAAGCTTGAAAATTCTTGATATACATGAATAATTAATAAGATGAAACACCAACATATTCTCAACAATCACAACTATATCAAAAAACTTCATTTGTTACAAGATCCAATTACATATTCAAGGGTACATTATACAAGTCTGATCTAGTACACTACCTATGATCTTACAAGAAGTACACCTAAACACTTTCTCACCAACTATCAACACTCAAGTTATCTGTGAACCTAAAATATACTAAAAACAAGCAGGTAACACCAAAAGTGTTGAGTAATGAGAAAAAATATACATATATTTAAGATTTGCATAATTTGAAAGATTTATAGAAGTAACGAACAAGAACAAATGAGTTAAGTACTTAACTAACAAGAGCCCTTATTTTATATCATTTTACTGCAATTATGCCATAATATCAAGTATCATTAGGCCTTTTACTAGATTCCCATTGGAAGGGTCCACGAGGGTGCTTGAGGCTCAATGTTATGACCTAACTCTATTTTTTGACATGGTCCTTTCTATCTTGACAAATCAAGTAGGACCATCCTTATGTCCTTACCATGAGATAAAGGTAGGTTTCTAAGGTTTTCATAATGAAGTTCTACAATATGTATTCAAGTTATAAAAATAGCGAGACAAAACATCGAGTATAATACTACAATACTACATGGTAAGTATAAGAGCATACATACATATCATGTTAAAAGCACAAAAATCATAATTATATAATTATTAAAGCTCATATTCGAGTTCAAATATTTCAAACATATCATTGACCATCTAGATTACAGGTAACCACCCGGATAGGAACAAGATTCCATGTGTGTATTAGATCCTCATTATTAACCTATCGACAACAATGTTTTAGCATTTCACAAAGTTATGTTCAAAGTTTCTTATTAGTGCATTTTATTATCTTTTACTAATTTAGAGGTTGCCAGTAAGGTGTGGTTCAATGTCCATGACATTTCTAGGCTTCATCTATTTTATGTTATTATTAAAACATTAACGTTGCTTATGCACATTTAAGGGTCAAAAGAATGATAATAGATAAAACAAGGCTAAGGATCTTGAAAACAAGGGGTCCAAACATAAATAGTTATTTATCTCATCAAGGTTAGGACATTAGAAGAACATATCAAGATTAGGTGGATATCTATAGAAATCAGGCCTCATGCCAACATATTCAACATGCTTTCCAAAAATAACTTATATGGCTTACATTAAAGGGTCCAACATAAGACCTAAGTAGGACATTGACATAAAAGTAATCAAAATGTATGGAGTATTTCCTTATATGAGAGGAATGGACATAAAATTAAGGGTTTGATAATAATTAAGGCACAAGAACCACAATTCAAGTCATATAGGCCACATTAGGTCAACATTGGTGGATATAGGGGCACCACATCCTTGAGGTATAAGCGGGTGATAACACCCACTTTATGGTCCTAGAACTTATATTTTATTGTCAAAATAGCCTCCAAACTTAACTTCCTCTTCGTTTTATTCTATTTATTATGAAGAATCATGCCCACTATGCCCCTGACAATATTTCCCATCTTTTGCAGGGCTTTTCCTATTTTTCCATAAGAAAAGGAGCACCAATTGGCCCATCAGCCCCATCAACAATGAAGTCCACGTTCTATCCCAGTAGCTCGCCAACATTCAAGATCGACACACCCCTCTTACCCATCATGGTTGCTACCCGCTACGATAGCAACCTAATGTGGGCGTGTCGTGCAGGAGTCTCAACCTACCGCGACCCTTTACCTGATATGGTTCCTAACTCATCTCAGATCAAAAACCGACCAGGTCGTTACCAGACATGGCCACTCCTCAGTGTCACAACTCGATAAGACGCCAACCCACCATAGTTGTACATGATATGCTAGCTGCCCGACACTCATCTAGCCTGACACGTTTAACGAGTGACAACCATATCGGCCCATCACAAGCCTCGAGAATAAAGCCCCTGATGAAAGACACATAGACCAATAAAAGATATAACTCCCATCAACTCACTGCCTATAAATAGAAGCTACAAGCCTACGATGGGCCAGACCCTACAAGAGCTAGTCCCTAGAGTAAAGGAGCTAGTGTGTCGAGTCCCTAGAATTCTGTTGGGCGATAGCTAGGTGAGCACACTCCCATCCCGAGAGGGATGGGAGGAGTTCACTTACATCCCATTTTGGTAGCAGCAAATAGCATGATGTGATCCTCAAGGCCACTTCAAGCATGTCAGATTCCTATCTGGGCTTCAACCCGAGACAACTTGCCCACCTATACCCGACACAAAGAACCTGAGAGCCTTAAGATAGTGTTAACCCAATATGTACCCAACTCGATACAATCTCCACCCATCATGGTTGCAGCCCGACACGACCAACAACCTGACATGACTGTATCGTGTGGAGGTCCTGTCCCGATACGACCTTTACCCGTCACAATCCATGACCTGACACGTTTAGTGACCCGACATGGTCATATCCTGATATGGCCTCTACCTAGTACCGGGTCAACATCATTTTAGGCGTCGGTTGTTGTATACTTCAATTTCCTAAATTAGGGAGATCGATACTTATCTGCCCTTTACATCATTTTCTTCCATTTAATTACATCATTGTAACTAAATCATTATGCTTATTTATGATTATTGGAACCTATGGAGTTTATCTCATGTCATTCTATGTATAGTTTTATTTTGTTGGATGATTTCTTTCTGGCATCTGAGTTCTAGTTTCTTCTTTCTGATTCACGCTTTTGACTAGCTATCGAATCGTGTTTCCTATTTTGAATCCTTTGAGAGAAGGATGTTGTAAACTTCTAGAGCTTGGTCTGATTCAGGAGTACGAGAGTACCCATAACCAAAGATGCACCCAATTTATCTTTCCACGCGAGCCCACGCCTGGTACTCCTGAGAAGAGGAACCCAGTGCATGGTTTGTTGGCATTTTCTTTGATAGAAGAAGACACTGGATGTAGGCTGCTGCTTCTTATTATGATTAAGTTTCCTTTCTTCATGCTATACACTGATGACAGTTCTGCCTCCTTAGTTTCCTATATGCAAAAACCACCATAAAAACTGCTAAAACCCAAAATACCCAAAACCTTAATCTTTCTGGTAATTCCCCTTGGAGATAGGTTTTAGTTTAATCCTTTGTGATTCTTTTTCGCTACAAAAAACCTTAATCCCTCGACTCTCTGACGTGCTTAGACAAGTAAAACTTGGTTTCCAAAGCGTTATTCTCCTAGTCCCTGTGTTCAACCCCAAACTACTCTGACCCTATGCTAGTTGCAAGAGTCTTAAACATTTAGGTATTATAAATTATTAAAGTCTGATGACCTAGACATGTCTCCATTTTTGGATCCACGTTTAAGGCTTTTCAATTTTTTGGCATCGTTACCAGGGACTTGGCAACGAATACCATTTTACGAACTTGAGTTTTACTTACACTTTGCCAAAAACCTTGTACATATGCATATAATATTACATATACTTATTGCACATAGTTTCTACAACACACTCACACTCATACTTTTACATCTCTTCTTTTCAGGTACTTTTTCATCTCTTCAAAACCTCCAGTTTTCTAACAAGCAATGGCTGAGGAAGCACCCAAAGCCTGGTCTCTTCGTTCTTTTATCCAAGTTAGGGCAAATGAGAAAAGGAACCCAGTGGTGGAGCAACCGCTCAATGTGGCTAACTTTGAACTGAAGCCAACTTTTCTCTAGTTGTTGCAACGTAACTATTTTATAGGAAACACCAGTGAAGAGAATCCTTACAATCATCTCACAACATTCAAGAGGACCTGTAAGACATTCAAGATTAATAGGGTCCCAATATCTTATATCTACACCCAATGCTTCCCTTTCTCCTTAAAGGACAAAGCTCTGGAATGGTACATAAGTCTCCAAGATGGGACCCTCCTTGACTGGGAAATCTGGCCAACACTTTTATTGTTAAATTCTTCCTAATAGAGGGAATGATAAAATGTTAAAACAAGATAACCAGATTCTCACAGAAGGTTTCAGAGAACTTTCTTGAAACCTGGGAAATATTTTAAGGCTATCAATGAGAGTGCACGCACCACCACTTTTCTAAGCCCGAGTTGATCACCACCTTCTACAATGGGTTATGCATTGGAGAAAGGAAAATCTTTTATGTTGTAGCAGGCAGTAATTTCTTGGGGCTCAGTGCCTAAAGAGCCAGGGAGATTATAGATAATATGGCAACAAATCAGCAAGACAATGAGTATGATGGAGAGTCAACAAGTCACTCTACCCCTAGAGAATCAAAGGTGATGGAAGCACTGGCGGCCAAGTTAGACAAAATAATGACTGATGTTCAAACCTTGATGGAGAAGAGCTACAAAAGCAAGGTCTGACAAGAAGTGGTCAAAAGTTGTGTCACGTGCGGAGAGCCAGACCATCTTTCTGACTTTTTCCCACACAGAGATTTGTAGAGCAAGGTTGATGATGAAAGTACAGAGAATGTAAGTTATGTCCAACATCGACATCCCGACCATCTCAGAGTCTTATATGGAAACACCAGCACAGTAGAGAACTCTCATCAGCTAGTAGGCGGAACTTCTTCAGGGGGACAACAACATCAGCAACGCTAGATAGGTTTCCAACAACAAAGAAGCTACATGAATGCCCAGCAAGGTCAGCAACAGTGGCCATCAATGATGATCGAGTTAATGTCCTTTGCCAAGAAACAAAATGATTTGAATGAGAAACTACAAAAGAGTTCCATGGTTAACACAATGTTGCTCAATTTAATGCAATAATAGATAGGAGGTTTCTCGGCTCATATTGGGGATCTCCAACAGCACAACAAGCAAATAGATCAGCAGTTGGCAAGCCTGGCTCAGAGCATCAATGATCAGGTAGGGCTATTCCCATCTAGCACCAATGCAAATCCATGAGAAAATGAAACTGTGAAAATGGCCGTCCTGAGTTCAGGAACGGTGATACACTCAGCTGACAAAAAGAGAGAAGCAGTACCAGTCAACGATGCAACCCCTGAGGAACCAACAGAAGTACCTACAAAGAAAAAGAAATTGATAGAAAAAGGAGGCGACGACACGACTTCCGAAGAGCATCCAGATAGGTACGCACCTCGCATACCTTTCCCGCACAAGCTAGTGAAAGCTCAGCTAAAGAAAAGATGTGAGAAGTTCATGTCTACCGTGAAGAAGATGCACCTCGATATCCCTTTCTTGGATGCCATTGAGGAAATGCCTACCTATACAAAGTTTCTCAAGGACCTAATTTCAAGAAAGAAGAGAGGAGAAGATGTTGAGACTGTGAAGTTAGCCCAAATGTCTAGATATTTCATTAAGGCAAGCATGACTTCCAAGAAGAGAGATCCCAATGCCTTTGTGATTCCCTTCCAAGTCAGAGACAACGTGACTCAAAAAGTTATAGCGGATCTAGGAGCGATTATTAGTCTAATGCTGTTGTTGCTTGCAAAAAGGTTGGGGCTTACTAACATAGTAATTACAAATATGAGGATCCAGCTAGCGAACCACACCTTTACAAGACCTTTTGGAGTAGTAGAAGATGTGCCCATTAGGGTTGGGTGATTCTTTATACCATGCGACATTATTCTGTTTGACACCTTGGAGGATCCTAGCTCCCCAATGATTTTTGGGTGACCCTTCCTAGTATCTGGTAGAGTGCTCATCGACGTGGAGGCAGGGATGATAATGATCAGAGTTGGATGAGAGCATATCGACTTCAACATTTGTTAATGAGGCATTGTCCCCTTTGAAGTATTGTGGTTGCATCTTGATAAAATCAGTCAAGGCGATCTCCTTAGGTTTTCTAGCAGAAGTTGTGGCAGTAAGTACGGTGGAAATCTGAGTCATGATCAGAGTTAGATAAGTAGCAAAATGAAAATAAACTTAGACAATGTAGGTCTGATGATCTTGTTACGAATGGAGAAGGACTAGCAAACCCATCTTGCCGGGTAAATCAGTATTGAGGAAATTTCATGCAATTTGTAGAAATGATAAGAAAAAACAATAATAAATTAAAAACACTTTTTATTGGTGGGAAGGATTTTAGGGTTGGAGAGCGACATTATTCTGATTAACACCTTGGAGGATCCTAGCTACCCAATGATTTTTGGGTGACCCTTCCTAGTATCTGGTAGAGTGCCCATCGACGTGGAGGCAGGGATGATAATGATCAGAGTTGGATGAGAGCATATCGACTTCAACATTTGTGACTACACGAAGGCCCCCTCGTTCTTTGAGTCTTCTTACTTTGTCAAAAGCTACCAGGAACTTTTTGATGAGGTAAGGGAGGAGAAATCTATGGTGGACTCATTGTTGCATGCCTTAGTTGGCAACACATATGTGTTCAATGACCCAGAGGTGAAAGAACTCCTGCAATTTCTAGATGCTGAAGAACTACCTGAAGTAGACGAACCGGTTGAAACCATATTGTATGCTGCACTACAAAGCAATCCCACTGGAGAAAAGAAGACCCCACCTAAACTGAAAGTTTTGGAAAAAGGTTTCGAGTACAAATTCCTGGATGAAGAAGGAATGAATCTAGTTATTATCAATTCAGAGTTAACTGATGATCAGAAGGAACAACTAATAGTTGAGCTGAAACTACAAAGGAAGGCCTTAGGTTACTCAATTGGAGACCTAAGGGGAATCAACCCTTCTGTGTGTATGCACAGAATCCATCTCGAAGAGAATTCCAAACCCTATGCCCAACCACAATGGAAACTGAATGAGAAGTTGCGAGAGGTGGTTAGCAAAGAAGTCATAAAGCTTCGCGATGTAGGAATCATCTATGCTATCAGTGATAGTACGTGGGTGAGTCCTATTCAAGTAGTCACTAAGAAGGGAGGTATCACACTAGTCAAGGGAGACAATGGGTTGAGGTTACAACCAAGATGATTACTGGTTGGCAGATGTGTATAGATTACATAAAATTAAACACTGCCACCCGTAAAGATCACTTTCCTCTCCCATTAATCGATCATATACTTTAGCGTCTGGCCCATAATTCATACTTTTGTTGGTTGGACGGGTACTTGGGGTTTTATCAAATCCCCATTCATCTAGACGATCAAGAAAAGACAACCTTCACCTGCATTTATGGAACCTATGACTTTAGAAGAATGCCCTTTGGGCTCTGCCACACACCTGCAACCTTTCAGCGGTGCATGAATGCTATCTTCGCCAATTTCATAGAAGATAAGATGGAAGTCTTCATGGATGACTTTAGCGTATATGGAGGCTCCTTTGAAGATTTCTTGAACAATCTGTCTTTGGTGATGAAAAGATGCAAAGAACAAAGTCTGACCCTCAACTGGGAAAAGTGCCATTTCATGGTACAATAAGGTATCATTCTTGGACATAAAGTGTCCAACAAAGGCATCGAGGTCGATAAGTCCAAGGTGGAAGCAATTGCAAAACTCCCTCCACCCACGTCTGTGATAGGAATCAGAAGCTGCTTAGGGCATTCCGTCTATAATAGAAGGTTTATCAAGGATTTTTTGAAGATTGCAAAGCTGTTATCAAAAATATTAATGAAGGATGCTAAATTTGATTTCACAGAAGAATGTCTGACAACATTCTCCACCTTAAAGGTTGCTCTAGTCTCTGCACCCATTATCCAATCTCCCGACTAGAACCTTCTGTTCAAGTTGATGTGTGATGCTAGTGACTATGCTATAGGCACAATCCTTGGGCAAAATAAGGACAAAAAGCATCACATGATCGTTTATGCCAACAAAACGTTAGATGAGGCCCAGATAAATTATACCACAACAAAGAAGGAAATGTTATCCATTGTCTACGCATTCAAAAAATTTTGTTCTTATCTTGTGGGCTCCAGGGTGACTGTCCATACAGACCATGGGGCCATCAAATATCTAATGCAGAAGAAAGACGCCAAGCCTAGACTGCTATGTTGGGCATTTCTTTTACAAGAGTTTGATCATGAGATCATCAAAAAGAAGGGTACCGAGAATGTGGTCGCCGACCACCTATCCAGGATCAGAGTGGAGGATGCCCATCCATTGCCGATCAATTAAAGCTATGTCGATGAAGAAATCTATGTTGCCCAAATAGATAATCCAGAAGGGCCCTGGTATGCTGATATCTGCAACTATCTTTCCTGTAAAAAATTGCCCCTAGAAATATCTTATAATCAAAAGAAGAAATTCTTCTCTAATTTGAAGTACTATTACTGGTATGACCCTCTGTTGTTCAGACGTTGCGCTGATAGCCTCTACAGAAGATGCATACTTGAAGATGAAGCCCCAAAGATTTTGTATGAGTGTCACTCCTCTCCCTATGGAGGACATTTGGGAGCTAAAAGAACTGCAACCAAGGTTCTCCAGTCTGGTTTTTGTTAGTCCACTCTATTCAAAGATGTCCATGCCTATGTTAAAGCCTGTAGCGAGTGATGGAAAATCGGAAATATTTCCCATTGGAATGAGATGCATATCTCTGAGTGGATTGAAGTTGAAATCTTTGATGTATGGGGAATTGACTACATGGGACCTTTTCCTTCATCATACAGTTTCCAGTATATTCTAATTGCAGTGGACTATGTCTCCAAATGGGTAGAAACCATACCCAAAACCACTAGTGACACTATATCTGTGAAGGTATGGGGTTTGACATAAGGTTGCTACACCATATCATCCCCAGACGTCTGGCCAGGTTGAAGCCTTGAACAGGAAAATCAAATAGATTTTGGAGAAGACAGTTGGAAAATCCTAGAAGGATTGGTCTACCAAGCCATATGATGCTCTCTGGGCGTAAAGAACATCATATAAGATGTCAATTGGTACCACACCTTACCGTTTGATCTATGGGAAAGCATGTCATCTGCCTTTCAAGCTAGAGCATAAGGCATTATGGGCCATCAAAAATCTAAATATGGATCCATCCCTAGATGAAAAGAAGAGGTTCCTCCAACTTCAAGAGCTTGAAGAACTTAGGCTTCACGCCTATAAGAATGCGAGGATCTATAAGCAAAGGACTAAAGTTTGGCATTACTACCTCTTGAGGAAGAAAGATGTCAAAGAAGGTGATAAGGTTTTTCTTTTTAAATCTTCTATTTGACTTTTTCTAGGGAAAATGTAGACTCGCTAGCCAGGACCGTTCGTGGTATCAAAGATATGCCCGTCGAGAATGATAGAGATGTACGACAATGATGATCCTATAAAGGTCTTCCCAGTCAATGGACATCAGGTGAAAAGATTCTACGAAGATGAAGCTTTCACAAGGCGATCCGAGTTGCCCATAAATGATGCCGAAGCCGCACCCGCTGAGGAAGCCTAAGCAAGATTAAAGATGTCGAGCTAATGATAAAAACCATAGCACTCTTTGGGAGGCAACCCAAGTTTTTACTTCCTTAGAATAGGACTGTTATTTCCTTTTCCTACAAAGAACATTTCAAACACTTTTATTGTAATAAGTCCCGAGTTTGTGCAAGCGCCACACACATAGACTTTCACATTTTTTGGGTCACCGACTTAGTTTTATCGCCTTGATATGTAATACTAGCTAAGGCTGAGGTTCACACTTAGGCCAGTGATGTTTTACAAATCAAGTGCCTTTTACTTGAGTTTTCTCGATTAATAAGTTTGTATGCTTTCTTGAACGCGAGCGTGTCGCACATACGTATTTGACCATCCATATCATGCATGCATGACACGTCGTGTAACCCTATCGACTAGGATGTATCAAGCAATCCCCATCGCCCACCCATATTGCGCAAACCTACCAGTTCAAACCTGCAATAGCCATATCACGTATTGTGTGTCGATTTGCACTCACGTCGCATTGCGTTGATGCATCACACGAACTTGTGTCGCGCAAAATGCGTGCTGGGTCATGCATGCCGGATAACACACCACCTCCTTCTAAGACTCATGATATTACATGATTAGATGGGTTTTACCTTACTTTGGAAGGCAATTCTCTTGCATGTGTGACCCGTGTTACCATTTTACTTCCCTACGCAGATGGTTATATAATCAATACAAGTTTAAATGTGTCGGGTTATCAAAGTTACCAAGCTTTCGCTCTTGTATTGCACAATCTCTCGTATCGCTCAAAGCCATTCTTAACCCCCATGCTGGGTTTCTAGTCTCCCATCC
Source organism: Alisma plantago-aquatica (assembly GCA_963693085.1). Taxonomy (NCBI): domain Eukaryota; kingdom Viridiplantae; phylum Streptophyta; class Magnoliopsida; order Alismatales; family Alismataceae; genus Alisma; species Alisma plantago-aquatica. The sequence continues at coordinate 1,423,740,272 of OY856409.1, forward strand.
TCTCATGTCACGTTCATAACCACCCTTCTTGATAAGGTAATAACTCATGTTATGCAGCCTCTATCGTGCGGGTCTATCGCCCATACGTATCACGTTCCTTCCCATATCGGGAAAAGCTTCAAACGTGTATCAGTTTGACTAAGTACCACTCTGAGTGTGTCGGGTTTCTGTCCGTATTGCGCATCCATATGACATTGAGTAAGTTTGGGGGAGCCTACCGACTCGCACCAAGTTTGCACGATGCCTGTGTCGCGTAGCTATACCACATTTTTGGGCTGTCGGATTTTATAAGTGCATCACTTTATTACAAACCTGATACCAGTTTTCATGGATATCATACAAAAATGTGTCGGGTTCCCTTGGTATCGTGAGCTTTCACATCACGCAGAAGGAATATCAAGTTTTGCTCTAACTCGACACTATGCTTTCTTATGCACCCAATACCGGTTTTTGCAGTATCGTCCAAGCCGTATCGTGCGATCCCTTCTTACTAAGTTTCAACTATGATGCTTTCACATATCAGGAAGAGAAAATTTTGCTAGTATAGCCCATTTTTTCAATTTAAACGTGTTATTTTTCATTTATTAGAAAATGGCACACACAAAGGAAATTGTCATCCAAGTCGACGAGCAAGGCCGAAGGATAAACCCCAAAGCCATAGCAGTAGAAGTTGCAGGGCAGAAATGCCCTAACCCCTCAACAGCTGGGCCCTCTGCGGCTGAAAAGTGGCCCCACACCAAGGCAGGCACAACCCCAGCAACAGTGGCAGAGCTTGAAGCTCTTTCCCACTCTCCGGGACACTTTTTTCTGAGAGACGCGGAGCATCAATGATGCTACACCTAGTTGGTGGTGAAAATCTACCGCCTGACCAAATTCTGCCACCAATCTTCCTTTCGGAAAATTGACATCTTCGAGATACTGGACAATGTCCTCGAGGCCGCTGGACTCCGAAAGCTATGCTTGAGCTTCTCCAACTCGTACACCAAGTTAGCAAAGGAGTTCGTCTCCTCCCTCTGTCGGGTACCAAACACCACGGAGGAAAGCAAGAGGTACGATAGAGGGGACCGGCTACAAGGGCGTCTCTACAACCAGAAGCATGAAATCATGGAAAGGCCGCTCAATTAAATCTTCTCCACCAGTGCAGCTGAGAAAGATTTTCTCAACAATGGATTTCACATCAGTGATAACGATGGCTTTGACCCAGTCAAGCTGTGGAAATAACTGATGGGCGAATCTTCTTTCAAGCCCAGGAGCAAAGAGGCTACGGTCCACTGTTGCATCTGGCATATTATTCACAAGATCGTTGCCAGCCTTCTCTTCAACAAGTACAAAACAAGCAATTTATACATGGAAGAGATACATCTGATATGGTATATCATGGATGGAAAGACAATCAACCTAAGACCCTTCCTACTCAACCACCTTCACCCAATCAAGGACGCCACCAAGGAATATAATATGAGAGGAATCGTAAACCTAATTGCGATCAAGCTTGAGTATCCAAAAGAGCCACTGAGTCTGTCATGGGCTAGGGGTGACGAAAAAATCGACATAAAATTCCTCACCAGGGCCAACATCATAATGAAGGAGGGTCGCCACATCTTCTACAGGTTCGCAAGAACCAATCTCCTGCTACCGCTCCTAGGATGCATCAACTATGATGTAGAAAAGCTAGTATTCATGACGGCAAAGATCAAATCTTTGACCGTCGAGGTAGCCTACGCTACCTAGTCTACCATCTAAGAGAAGATGGCCATGATGAAGGGGCCTACATCTAAGTTGGATCGGCAGGACAAGTGATCGGTGGTCATCTTGATGACTCTCCAGTCACCACCGCCGCCGAGCCAGTAGCTATTACCCCAGCAGCTGCTACCACAACAACAACCGCCACAACTGCAGAAGCGGTGCCAACCTCCATCCCCATAGTCGAGGTTGTCAGCACAACCAGTGAAACCACAACTGTCGCTGCAACAGAGACAGTTTCCACAGCACTGCTATCTTCAACATTCCCAGTAATGATAATAACTGCATCCACACCTTCTATGCGGCTAGACGCCTCTCGCGATAGTGAGGAGTCCTTTATCAAGCTCTTGGATTTCGAGCTCAGGTCTGTTCAGCAAACCCCTACACCGCCAACCACGACAACGACGGTTGTCTTGTAGGATGAGGCTGAGATTCGTGTGGCCTGCTAGCACCCACCTATCCCGCCGCCCTCTTCACGACCTTATGCTGAGGTGGCAGCTACAACAAAAAAGGTGCCTATGCCGTGCACATAGGCCACACCCTCATGCACCATCTTGGTGGACTCAACCCCTACAGATGATGCACATACCACAGGCTGTGCCGCTAAGATGAGGAGCCACACTAAGAGCCGTAGTAGATCTCGCCCCCCCTCTCTTGGACAAACTTTAGGCTACTAGTTTGATAGCTTGTGGGAGGTAACACACAATCACAGTGCTACTTTCTTCTCCCTAACCTGCAAGTTTCAGACTTTCTAAAAATGGTTAGGAGAACAGGAATGCCAGTTGCTGAGTCTAGTTGGTCTCCCCGGCCAACTAGAAGCAATGAATCAAACAATGCAGGCTGCGCTCCAGCGCTTGGATGCCATGAAGAAAAGGCTCGATGAGGGGAACATTCGCGGCCGCTCACGACGATCTCATAGGTGACCATCCCCATCATCATCCTCATCTTAATCATCCTCATCATCACCTTCTTCCTCATCCTCGTCGTTCTCCTCCAACGCTAGCGGGCCCTCCAAACCTTCAACAATGCTTGAGGAGGAGGTGACCAAGAAACCCATCGAAGGGGCTCCTATAGAGTAGGAGAGCACCCGCGACATTGACACATCTACCCCTCTATACCCGCTAGAGATAAATGAAGTAACATAAGACCTTTCTGATAGCCTAGCAGATGACTCATCAGAAGGAGAAGGGGGAGACTTATACAACACGCTAGCAGCACAGCCCCCTAGAGCAAAGAACTCAGGGGCTGATCAATTCTCTACGTCGTCTGAGATACCGGTCTTTGAGATGGCCAATTTCAATAGAGGGGCCATCGGTTATCTGGCGGTCCGTGACCAACTACTTCTGAATATGGTCCTGAGACCGTAGATCGATGAAGAAGTTGTTCTATGGAGAAAAGAATATTTCTCCATACAACGCGAGCGCTCAAGAGGATATTCCGTTCAAAAACCATTGTAGGAAAAATACTCTTTAGAATCCTAGAAAGCACAATGATTGGGAATATCGCTCTCAGGACAGGTCGACAACCAATCTATAATGTCACTCCTACCTCAGCCAGATGTCTACTAGTAGGAGTGGATGAACCACAGCTAGTGGTTGACATGATGAAACATGTAGAAGAGAACAACCCCGACCTGGTACTGGCCCCATACAAGCATAGGAAGCACTGGCTTCTCTGCATGGACGACCTTCACTCCCACAATGTCACGTTATTCAACTACTGTGCTGTAGAGGTCCCCCACCTAGATCAGGACTTCGTTCTTCTTGAAGATAGAGACCTAAAGCTTCTGCCTCTCTGCCTTCACCGGGTCATTAAACAAGGCATCCAATGCCACAACGATGTTTGGAATTTCTATGCAATAAGGGACTTCCCAGTCCAGTAAGACCTAGGAAGCAACAATAGCACTTTCATCATATTACACGCCATGGAGCTTCTGAATATTTTTAAATTTATGTTGCAGATCCAGGACATGAACTTCTATCACCTCAGGAGCATCTATGCACTGCTTCTGATAAAGGATAAGCATTATTTCTACACCCAGAACTCCCTGAAGATCTATTGGACACTGATTCTGATTCTCACTCCTCTCTACCCAACAGTCCTCAAAGAAAAGAGGCCATGGATTCTCCTGATGTCTACAATACCAGGCTAGGCAAGAAACTAGAGAACCTGCAAGCCCTGTCAGCCAATGAAGGCACTTCTATTTTGCCTGTAGTGTTAGACTTTTTCATCAACAACTTTGACTATTCAACCTGCAACACTCTATCTCAGGAACATGTCAATCAAATACTCATAATCTTACTGATTCTAACACTACATACATTATCTATAAGAAGGATATTGTAGTGGTCCCCATGGATGACCTACGGGACCAGTCAAGGCTGGAGGATGTCTAGCTATGATGCTAGAATTAGCTTACATCCCTATCTTACAAGAGAAGATTGGATAGATCTAAATCGCCCATCTGATGTTGTTCAACGATCTATGCCTAGCTGATGAAACAGGGGCACACCAACTATTTCAGCAATAAATCCAGAAGCATATGTCGTGCATAATTTTCCTTCCTATGCTGCATGACAATCACTGGACATTTATCATGCTATACACCAACACTCGCGTTGGTATCTTCTACAATAGCTCAGACGCCAACAGTGACTAGCCAACGGAGTATGCTATCATTCCAAAAACAACTCTTGAATGACTAGCAAAGAAATACTACACAAAGGTGGTGTCCATGATAAAGCCATATCTTGAAGATCCGATGAAAACCTCACATGATTTCTGTTTCTGCTACCACAGTCCACAGCGGGCCCCTCTATCAAATGACTGCAGAGTATACATGCTCCACTGGATATCCTACATAGAAACAATAAGGAAGGGACCAAAGAAGCTCCATGGCTTGGACTATCACTGTCAACGAGGAAAATACGTCATGGAGCTCCTATCTATTGAAGGTGCACACATCCGCTGAACCCTCAATGATCTATGGCTACTCATTCCTATTCATCTCACCACTCTGGGATAGAGTGTGGGATAAGTTTGGGGGGGGACTTCATAACATTAGTGAGGGAGGTATTACAAATTTTTTCCTCTTTTTCTTTTCCTTTCCTTTCCTTTCCTTTCCTTCATCATACTCCATGTACACATTGTATATAAATGTTTGATAGTAAGCAATATATACACACTATCTATTTTTCAAACTTGTAAAAATTACTCTGTCTTAAATACTTTGTACAACTTCCAATTTGTTCTCTCTGTGCCTAAGGCTGTGTACATTTCTACTACACTCTCTTGAAAAGTAGTCTTAAATGACAAACACTATAACATTTCTACACCAACCTTGAAAAATAATCTCCTTCCAGCTAAGATATGTGCATGAGAAGGGAAAAGCTTCCTAAATAGCAAACTCCCTTTTCCTTACCCACCAAAATCCCAAAAGAGAGAAAAGTCTTATGAGAGTGAATAAAAGCATGAGAGTTGTGCCCAAAAAAAACACTTGTCTTCTCAAAGGTACCCATGTTTAGGCATGGTAGATCCAAGGTAGTGGTACGTAGGATGTGAAATCGCTGCTCTAAAGCCAACTGGCTTGGGCTGTAGGGACCACTTGCCTGTTAATGGACCTATACCTGGATGGACCTATGAGAAGCAAGGAAAACCCAAAACCGTTAAGCCTTCCCGAAAACCCCACTTTTTACCCCCATGATTCAAAAAGTTTGGTGTGAAAGCTAACTTCAAACATCATGCACCAAAGTCTCATAAAAGTTGGGAAGAAATTTTTTTCTAATCAAGGCAAAAAAAAGTCCATTGTTCATAGTCAGACATAATTTTTCCCAAGACGTTCCAAAATCTACTTAACCTTTGTCCGAGGACTACTCCTGGCTTTTAAAAGTAACACAAACAAATGTTCTAAAATCAGTATAGATTGATTGAGGACAATCAAATTTCTATGGTTGGGGGGTTGATAACAATTACTTTATGATTGCTAGAACTTATATTTTACTGTCAAAATAGCCTCTAAACTTAACTTCCTCTTCGTTTTATTCTATTTATTATGAAGAATCATGCCCACTACACACCTGACAATATTTCCCATCTTTTGTAGGACTTTTCCTATTTTTCCAAAAGAAAAGGAGCACCAATGGGCTCATCAGGCCCATCAGCAACAGAGTCCACGTTCCATCCTAGTAGCTCACCAACATCCAAGACTGACACATCCCTCTTACCCTTCATGGTCGCTACCCGCTATGATAGCAACCCGATGCAGGTGTGTCGTATAGGAATCTCAACCCGTTGCGGCCCTTTACCCAATATGGTGCCTAACTTGTCACGGTTCACAAACCGACGAGGTCGTTACCTGACATGGCCACCCCTCGGTGTCGCATCCCGACAAGGCCCCAACCCGCCATAGTTGTACACGATACAGTCGATGCCCGACACTCTTCCAACCCGACACATTTAATGAGCGATAGTCATATCAACCCTTTGAAGCCTTGAGAACAAAGCCACAGATGAAAGACACGTGGACCAATAAAAGATATAACTCCCATAAACTCACTGCCTATAAATAGCAGCTACAAGCCTATGATGGGATGGGTTGGACCCTACAAAAGCTAGTCCCTAGAGTAAAGGAGCTAGTGTGTTGAGTCCCCAGAAGTCTGTCAGGCGATAGCTAGGTGAGCGCACTCCCATCTTGAGAGGGATGGGGGGAGTTCACTTAGAGATCATTTTGGTAGCAGAAAACAATACGATGTGATTGTCAAGGCCACTTCAAGCATGTCTGATTCCTATCTGGGCTTCAACCCGAGAAGGCTTGCCCACCTATACCCGACATGAAGAACCCGAGAGCCTTAAGATAATGTTAATTCAATATGTACCCAACCTGATAAAGTCTCCACCCATCATGGATGCAGCCCAAAATGACTAGCAACCCGACATGACCGTATTGTGCAAAGGTCCTATCCTGATACAACCTTTACCCATCACGGTCCATGACCCGACACGGTCAGTGACCCGACATGGTCATATCCCGATATGGCTTCTACCCGGTACCGGGTTAGCATCATCTTAGGCGTCAGTTGATGTGTACTTCAGTTTCCTAAATCAAGGAGACTGATACTTATCTTCCCTTTACAACATTTTCTTTCATTTAATTATAGCATTGTAACTAAACTTTATGATTCTTTATGGTTATTGGAACCTATGGAGTGTTTCTCATATCATTCTATGTATGGCTTTATTTTGTTGGATGATTTCTTTTTGGCATTTGAGTTCTAGTTTCTTCTTTCTGGTTCATCCTTTTGACTAGCTATCAAATCTTGTTTCCTGTTTTGACTTGTTTCAGGGAAGGATGTCATAAACTTCTAGAGCTTGGTCTGATTTGGGAGTACAAGAGTACCCAGAACCAGAGCTGCACCCAATTTATCTTTCTGCGTAAGCCCACGCCTGGTACCCCTGAGAAGAGGAACCTAGTGCATGATTTGTTGGCATTTTCTTTGAGAGAAGAAGATGCTGGATGTAGGCCACTGCTGCTCGTGACAATTAAGTTTTCTTTCTTCATGCTATACCCTGATGATAGTTCTACCTCCTTGATATCCTATATGCAAAAACCACCATAAAAACTGATAAAACCCAAAATACCCAAAACCTTAATCTTTTGGGTGAATCCCCTTGGAGATAGGTTTTAGTTTAATCCTTTGTGATTCTTTTTCACTACAACAAACCTTAATCCCTCAACTCTCTGACGTGCTTAGACAAGTAAAACTTGGGTTCCAAAGAGCTATTATCCTAGTCCTTGTGTTCGACACATAACTACTCTGACCGTGTGCTAGTTGCAGGAGTCTTAAACATTTGAGTATTATAAATTATTAAAGTTTGATGACCTAGACATGTATCCATTTTTGGACCCATGTTTAAGGCTTATCAGAGGGGTTGGTATAACACAAGAATGTCCTAAAAATTCATAGACTTATTGATTTCATAGAATACTAGAGTTGGTTGCCTCACTTAGGTCCAAGCAAGCAATTGATTAGGGTAACCATGCATAGGCATATAGGAGACATATACATGCATTACAGATCATAAGGACCAAATAAGTGTGTAGACACTCATGTAATGGCTTTGTAAAATAGATGAGGTTCATACTGCTAATTCTCATGATTATGGTGAGGTTAGGTTTCAGTTAGAGGCATGGTTATAATCTTGGTTAAGACTCATCATCCAAAGTCCCAAAAGACATATTTAGGTACATTTAGAATCATGGACCTATAAATAGTGAAAAAGTATGGTAAAAGATGATTATTAGGCTATAATATGGCATAATTTACTAAGTTAGGGTACTACAAGTATTTGATCCATTTCCATCATGTTGTAATATCAAACTTAAAATCTTAATAAGATAATGCATTTTAGGCCATATTTGAGTCAAGGATCATAATGGGGAACTTAAAAGGGGTCAAGGTCAAATCATTAGTAGGAGTTCATAAAAAATATTGATTATAGAAAAAGAGTCTAGTGGGGTCATCATTTGATCATTGTTCAACACAATAGTGCATGAAGTATATTAAGAAAATCAAAAGAGAGCATTTTTGGCATAACAATAAAACTAGGAGCATATTCTGGTCATGAAACCATTCCTAAATTCTAGAGCCCGTCGAGTTAAACAAAATGGTATATTGGTTCGCCTCATTTGGTTAAGGGAGGAGGAATATATGCATTTTAGAAGGTTGTTAAACAAAACTATAGGGAATAATCAATTATTTACCATGTTATGTGAATGTCACAGAGAGTGTTACATCTAAATCCTTGATTAACCAAGATGGTAGGATGCTTTGAGGGTCTATGTTGGGCATTGATCCCATGGTTCCCAACACCCATGCCCACCCATGTGGCGTGGAGATCCTACATCTACATTGATCGGGTCATTGACTCGTGCTCCCTGCTTGTATGCTTGTATGCAAGGCCGATTGCTCATGGTGGTGTATCTTGATGAAGAAGAAGACCAGAGTAGTAGGAGGGTGTTAGACCCCTCAAAACATGACCAACGGGGTGACTACAAGGTTGATGGTAGCCTTAGTCACTGTCGATTACTACCAGAGTGAGGTCTTGGCCTTCATGGGAACCCTGACAAGCTTGCAACTTGAGAGCTTGTAGGTGGAGTGAAATAGAAAGAAAGAGAAGACGAAAATGGGGAAACAAAGTGAAAGGGAAAAGGAAGTTTTTTTTCCCAAAAAACAAAGTTCACCCACAATGGAGTGTAAGTTGTGATTGCCTCTTGCTTCTACATCCATGCTGCAGTGATACATGGACACTGTATGGAGCAAGAAAACAATGCTACAACCATTACATCACAGAGGAGGATCGTGGGAGTCTATCAAAGAGTTGGACTAGTTAGAGAAATAAGAAAAAGATCCAAGTGAAAAATGAGGGAAGAAAGAAGAACAAGTGGTGTGTCTAGGTGACACGCCAGTTGAGCCCAAGTAGTGACAACCCCAAAACCAAAATAAGGGACAGAAAAATGAACCAAAATAAGGAATATTTCAAAATTCATAGCATGAGCTAAAAAGGTCTGATTTAGACGGTCTTTTCACTAGTGATTCACAATTGAATCCTCTACCACATGCTATTCATAATAGAGAAAGAAGATCACATTGGAAAGGTTAAAATAAAACTAAAAAACCATGATACATCGAAAGCTTGGAACTTATCTAATCTGAAAATCAATGTCACATATTGAAGTATAAGATCCATGTGACTACAAATACCTCAAATAATGTAATTGAACTCAAACTAAGTGATTTGAGTCACTAATAGAGAGAGGATGAGTATATAAGAGGAGAGGGAAAAGTTAATTGAACACATTATTCCCTCCTTAAAAAAATTCCTCAAAATTCATCCAGTTGTCAAGGTTGAAATTCACCACATATAGGCAACTACCCCTTGGAGCCAAGTCATCACCCACTATGGAGTGGACAATTGGGTTTTCATCATCAAGGGTGTACCCATGCCAATAAGATACATATTACATAGTGATCCATCATATTGTGACATCATCTTGACATTAGGGTTTTCACAGCCCTTAGGGTTTCATTCACATATTCGTACAAACTCAACATGTGTTATCAAAATGTGTGTTATCATTTCATATATGAAGATGTATATTAACATTACTTTTATATTTATCAATGTTCAGGAAAGCGGTATGCGGTGTACGGGCGGTGAGGGTACTGCATAGAGTATATGCGGTATGCGGGAGTATATGCGGTTTTGGATTTTTTTTAATTTCAATAAACTAAATATATATAAAATAATATATTGAGATGATAAATTAAAATATATAGAGTAGGCATGTATACATATTTACATATAAACAATTTAATATGCATGTTGGTGTATGATATGCTTATATATGTAATTATATGTATATATATGGAATGTGTTTGTAATATATGTACAAATACTAAAATGTATGTAAATCAGTGTACAAATATGTCTAGAGCATGTGTATAAATGTGAACAAATCAAAATGTATATATACATGTACACATATGTGATTATGTATTTAGGTGTATTATATATGTATGTATATATGTTAATATATCAAAAGGTATTCATATAAATGCACAAATATGTGTGGAAATTTTATATATATATAAATAAATGAATATATATTTAAACATAAATATATAATAAAATGTGTGTTTTATGTATGCATGTATGTATGAAATACATGGACATAAGTTCTAGGTTTTAAAAAACGGAGTTTAATCGGCCGCTTAATTGGCCAAGCGGGAGTATATGCGGCTCATGACCGCTTAGTGGACCAATTAGCAATACGCGGTGCGGTAGGATGACTGAATAGGTATGCGTGGGAGTATATGCGGCTGTGCGGACTGATTTCCCGAATAGTGATATTTATAAATTGATTTAAAACTTCATGTATGGTCTATTTTTCCCTAAAGTTCTACCAACTATCCCAAAATAATGTTCATTAATTCTCATCTTGGATCAGAAATTAAGCATTGTATTCATGATTATTCAAGCTAAAATCTCAAGGTATAATCATATCAGGCTCATGATTTTAAACCTATGTCTTTTTATGAAAGGTATAATTTCATATTAGCTCCATCTTATGATTGTTGCTTAATATATGTAGATATCAATTTTTAAATTAAGTGAGATTACATTCACATATCATGCATTATCTCGAGGAGAAACATTATATCACCATAAAGGTTTTGTAATTATCCTTCTTGTAGATTAGTTGAGCTTCTCAATCCTGATCCACTCAAGCTATAACACATCTATGTCAAACAAAAAAGTACTAAACACCAACTTCTACCCGTACAATCTTTACCTAACTTTATAGAATAAGGGCAACCACTAGATCCCTTCACATTGAAACACTAACCCTAGTATGAGGCTTATCATGGAGATCACACATCATATACATCATCTTAGGGTTTTGTGACATCTCACTCACCTATATAGAATACAAGCATATAATCAAATGCCTCTTTCACTAGGGTTAGATCTTTTCATAGGACATCTAAACTTCAACATTATCAAAGGAACCACATACTAGGGGAATGAAATCAAATACTTAGTAGTATTGCTAGGGAATCCTCATCATGTACTTCATCAGACACATAATTCAACATTTCACATATTTTGAAGTTACATATTCTGACCTTCTCTCATGTCATCCTTATCGCATGTACCAAGCTAGATGTTCTTCTTTGTAAAGATATCAAGGCCCATGTTGGTCTCAGAACATATCTCACTAGCCATATCTCAACATATACAAGTCAAGGATCACACAAGCATGCCAACCTACCAGCTATGTTCAACACCTCAAAGAAGCCATACAAACCATATATGGTGCTAGATTATCGAGGGTTGCATGGTCAAAACTCACCTCATATCATCAAAACATTCTTGAATCATCCAACATCAACTTAGATCCTCATGAAACAAGGTCATAACATCGACATCAACATTAACATCAACTTAGTTCATCTGGGCTACTTACTACACCATCCTTTGTCATGGATCTAGATAAAACAAGAGACTACAAATATTATCTAAACACTTTCATCTAGACTGATGTTACATCTCTTTATCTTAGGTTAAATGGACACTCATTTCCTTTCTAAATGTCATAACATTTTCATATGTACATATATATTAACTTGAATAGGTTTTCTATAACATTGAAACATGTGATGGAGACCACCATACTCCATTTGAATAAAACCAAAACCAAAATGAGTTACCACACTCATTATGTAGCCTAGTACCATGACACCTAGAGAACTAACAAGAACATGGTGTAGACTTGTATAAATACCCTAAACGCAAGACATGAACATATGTCTGGGTTTTCAATCATAAGGTCTCCCTTTTATCACTCTCTTGAATCTATAGACCATACTATATGACTAAAGGAGGAGAAAGAAAAGTTTTCAAGAATTACACAAGTCAACACCTAGGTCTTAAACATCTATATTCCAACCTAGAGGCTAAGTCAACTTAGTCTACTAAGCATAACTTATTAAGTTTCTAGGGTTGAGATGTAAGGTTGACTTAATTTGTGTTTCATGTGACAAAATGTTTGTTGTAAATATTGTTCATGCTCTGATACTAACTGTCATAGAGTGGGAATCCCAACCCCATAAATAAAATGAATACCAAAGTCAACATTCAAAAGTGTGTAAGCCTTACCATACACAAATAGTTAATAAGATGCAAACACCAACATATTCTCACCATCCACAAGTATCTTAAACAAATTTATTTATTATAAAATTCCAATTATATACTAAAGTTATACAAGTATAATCATGCATACTAGATAGAATATTACAACAAGTACACCTGAACACTTGCTCACCAACATCAACCTCCAAGTTATGTCTAAAACTGAAACATATGAGAAACAAGTGGGTCAACACACAAGGAGTTACATACATGGAAAAAAGATAAATATATTTTAGATGTGAAAAATTTTGAAAGATTTAAAAAGGTAAACGAATAAGAATAAAATACTTTTATACTTGGTAAAATAGGAGCATATGATTCACATTATTCTACTCAGATTATTCAAAAATATCATGCATCATAAGGCCTTTGACCAACTTCCCATTGGAAGGGTCTATGAGGGCGCTTAAGGCTCAATGCCATTACTTAACCCTATTTATCCCAAGGTCTACCCTATGTTGATAACTCGAGTAGGATGCCCAATCGTGTGTCCTTACCCCAAGAATATAGGTAGGTGCACAAGGCATGTATAAGGAGTTTTATACAATATGTTCAACTTATAAAAACAACAAGGGAGAAAAGGAAGTGTAGGGTATGGCTGTAGGAAGTGGCGGGACCGAGGGCTATGGTCAATGACGACCTCCAAACTAGAAAGGAGGTAGACTCCCTCTAAGAAGAAGGGAACATAACACAAAGTATGTTAGAGTTTCTTTCACGCCGAATGATTAAACAACATTCTTCAAAACTTCTAATGGAGGCATGGGCACCGGGCTACCAAAAATTCAATTCATGTTGGATGACGACACCATCATAATACTACATGTAAATGTTTATGAGAATGCTATGCTATGGAGAAATATAGTTGTTGTATGCATCAATAGATTCAGACCTCATATGCTAACACTCTAAGAGAATCTCCTTTGAATATGGAAGCTGACTAGATTGATGGAGGTGTTGGGTAGAGTAAGTGGGAGTTTCATCATTAAATTCTAAGAGGGATCAGTTATGAAAACATTACTGGAGGGGGAACCATGGTATGTAAAAGGGAAATCTATGATTCTGAAGAAGTGGGAGAAAAGAGAACCATTGGAATAGGAGAAACTCTCCTCGGTTCTAGTATGGACGAAGATAGTACACCAACCACTACAGCTCTGGAGTGATATAATGCTTTCCCTCATAGCTTCCTTCCTTAGTAAGACACCATGTCTTGATAAACAAACCAAATCGAAAAGCTGAATTGTCTACTCTAGAGACAATGTACTCATGGAAGCTTCATCTACCTTACCCAACACAGTGAAGTTGAGAATGAATAAGGGAGCAAATTACACAATTAAGGTGGAGTACGACTGGATACTGAAAAGGTGTCCATATTGTGGGCATTTCGGTCATAATAAATCTCTATGAAAGTCTCCCAATCCACTAGATGGAATAGAAGATAACCAAAAAGAACCACCTAAAGTGGAAAAACATGTAGCAGTTTGACAAAATGCCATGGAGAGGAACAATGATCCAAAGCAGCATACATATCTAGAAAGGAAGAATGGGAAAGAGGTGGATAAATATGGTTTTGAAAACTAAGAAGAACTACTAGTTCATGGAAAAAGAGAGTGACTAGAAGCCAAAATGCTCCCATGTTAGGGGAGAATGTCAAGGAGGTTGCTAATAGATTCAAATCTCTCAAAGATTTGGAACCCAATACTTCTAATGTGGTTCATGGCAAGTCATCCCCCCTAATGGTCGATAAGACAACCATAATATCTTGTAACATCTGAGGCATGTCCAATTGGGATAAGTAGGATTTCATCTGAGCTAAGTTGAGAAGAGCAAAGCCTGATATTACTCTTCTATCAGAATTCAATATTAGAAAAAGCAAAATCAGTAAGTCTAGGACGTGAACCTGACCTAATGCTTGCTGGATCGATAACTCATAATTGTTTAATAATATGATGATCCTTGTTCTTTAGGAGAATAGATACTACATAGTCACTCCTCTAACACAAACACAATAACTAGTCCACTTTGGATTGGTCTTGGGTGATAGAAGAATGGAAATTACTACTATTTTTTAGTTATGGAATAATGATGGTAGAGAGAATTTTTTTTGGAGAACATAAAGTAGATAAGAACTAAATGGACATATCCTTGGATTGTCATAGGAGACTTCAATGCCGTTTGTTTAGTTGAGGAGAGAAAGTGAAGGACAAGTCCATTGACTAAGTTAATGGAGGATTTCAATAATGATTTGCAAGAAAAGTATGTAGTAGAGATAGGTGCTAAAGGAACTTATTTTATGTGGAACAACCAACAACATGGGCATCAATAACATGTTGAAAAAATTGATCAGTCCTTCTACCAAGTGAAACTATTAAATGAGTATCCTAACCCATGGTTGGAGATAATGTCATCTATATACATTGATCACTATGCTCAAGTGCTTCACTTGGAGGGAGAGCAAAGCAAAGCTAACTATCCTACACATTATTTCATTTTCTGGTCTTCTTACATAGTTTTAGTGATATGGTAAGGAATGTCTAGAATATGAGGGTGATGTGGAGCTTGATGTATAAACTATCCCAGAAGATCAAACTTGCAAAGAAATATCTATAAACATCGATTTGAGAACAATCTAGAGTCATCACTGACTCTACTAAGAGCAAGGAGAAAGAAGACCTGAATGCACAAGAAAAGTCTGATAATGACCCAAATGAGGAGCTACTTTGGGAAATTTCTAGAATCAAGAAGGATGATGTTATCATAGCCAAAACTATAAATAAGTCCTTGATTAGCCAAATATCAAGGATATATTGGATGAAGAGTGGTAATTCAAACACTAAATTTTTGAATGCTTCTCTGAAAACTCATAAAATAAGAAACCAAATCAAGCTTCTAGAATATGAAGGCATACAGTTGAGGGAATATGGGGAAATAAGAAATGCTTTCATGCAACATTATAGTAAGGTATTCAATGCAACCAAGAATCAAGCCATATCACATAAATGACATAACATTCGTAAGCTCACAAATCAATAGTTGGAGAGCATGTGTGCTCTAGTCACTCTTGAAGAGATCTATAATGTTGTCAAGAATGCAAATGATGATAAATCCCTAGGTCTAAATGGGATGAATGCCTATTTTACAAATCTACTTGGTATATTGTGGGGAAAGATATATGTAAAATAGTTAAAGAGTTCTTCCTAAAAGGGAACATGTTGAAAGAATTGAACAAGACCTACATTGCTCTCATCCCAAAAGTCAAACAACCTCTAAAAGTTAGAGATTGGAACCCAATATCACTCTGTAATTTTTCCTACAAGGTAATTCAAAATCATTTCTAATAGACTAAGAGATGTACTACCCTCATTAATTAGTACAAACCAAAGTGCCTTCATTAAGGGAAGATGTTTCTTGGGTTCTATCCTCATGATAAATGAACAAATCCATGATTACAAGAAAGAAAAATCAAGCAAAATTGTGCATCAAAGATAATTTGGGTAAGGCTTATGATTATATAGATAGAAACTACATCCTAGATATTATGAAGGAGATTTATTCCATATACATTGGATTCTATGGGTCAATGAATGCATGATAATATCTTATTTTTAGATTCTTTTGAATAGTTCCCCCACAAACCTTATTCAAAAAACTAGAGGAAAATGACAAGGGGACTCTTTGGCTCTCTATCTCTTCATCATAGGGATGTAGGGTTTGACAACTATCCTCAACAAAGAAGTAGAATATGGTGCTATGTCTCCTTTGAAGACTGGAGAAGTGAAGGTCTCTCACCTAATATTTGATGATGATCTCCTCATTTTTTACAATGCCAATGAAAATATGTGGAGGGAGCTAAGAACATTATGACCTTATTCAAACAATTGTGAGTCTAGAGTTAAAATAGGATAAGATCCAACTTTTTTTTGAGTAAAATTTCTCCTAGGAATATTAGTATCTCATTACAAATTAGTGAAATAAAGTTCCCAATCAGGTATCTAGGGTTACCCTTATTCACAGGGAGGCTCACAAAAAGTATGTAATCACCTCTCATAGATCAAATGAAGAGAAATCTGGAGTCATGGAAAACAACATTCCTTTCTATGACAGGGAGACTTGAACTCGTCATATCAACTATTTCAACCTACCACCTTTTTTGGAATAGCATTTTCCCTCTCCCTAAGGCTACTATGGAAGAGATAGAGAAGTTGTGTAGATGTTTCATGTTGGTTGATAGAGATGAGAACAAACATATCCACAAAATCTCCTAATAATATGATTTGTAGACCAAAAAAAGAAGTTGGTCTTTGTATATGAAAGGTAGAAGTGGTTGAAAGTAGGGATGATGAGTGTTCTTTGGGATATTTCTAACAACAAGAACTCATTATGGATTAGATACACAATAAATATATAAAGGATGTCTCTATGTGGAAGTGCACCCCAAAGTACAATGAAAGTTGGATGTGAAGATCCATCCTCAAGTTTTGAGATGAATTCTTCCCAATGGTAGATACAAAATAGAAACATGTAATTCCATTTCCATTTGGAATGATCTATGGGTCCACAGTCAATTTCTCACTAGTTACATTGAATACTTTGATTCACTGAAGATGAGACGCAAACTGAACTCAACAAAGAAACTGGGTGAAATCATCATGAATAACAACTAGAATATCCCATGCATTTGTGGAGTAGAAGATATGAAGTTCGTATGTTCTAATATCCAAGTGGGCTCTTGTAATAATATGTGATACTCTAAGGATTTTATTCAGTTCAGTTCACTTTGAAAGGGGCCTAGCAGATTTGCAGAACAAAACATATCCAAGTGGATTGGGAATGCTGGTTATGGAACATCAAAACTCCTCAAAGGATCTGTGTTAGTTGCTAGAATATTTTTTAGGGTAAACTCACCATTGAAGATGCAAAGGAGATGCTTTTACTTAACCTTGGGATGATGTATCTGTGCAAACAACAATGAATCAAACAAACACATTGTTTGGGAATGTAAATTTGTTGTGGAAATATGAACCAGATCAAGAACATATATACTTTCACTCCAACCTACAAGATTGACTTGCTGAAGATGACAAACAAAGAAGTAGAGTTATGTCCATTCTTTTTCTTTATCACATTTTATTTAGTAGGAACTGGATTATTTTTTGACAATGTTAATCCATGAATAAAGTGCATGGAATAGATGTTTTAGTGATTCCAAGAACCTTGCATAGATAGGTTTTATTTGGATCCTTGCTCCCTCCATTTGCACATATGTTGGATAAAAGGATAGAACAATAGCATGCTTAATGATAAAACAATAACAAGACAAAGCATCAAGTACAATACTACGATACTACATGGCAATATTTGAGCAAGTAAACAAGCATACATACATATCAAGTTGCAAGCAAGAAAATGATAATCATATAATTATTAAATTCCTTATTTGAGTTTAGAGATTCATAACCTATCTTAGACCATATTGATCACAAGATATCACCTAGTTAGAAACAAGATGACATGCATGTATTAGATTCTCATTATTAACCCCTTATTACCTTCATTTTAGGGTTTTGTCCAAGTCAAGGTCAAAGTTTTTTGTTAGTGCATTCTATGGTCTTTTACTAATTTAGAGCACATCATGAAGGTGTAGTTTAGGGTCCATGTCATTTCAAGGCTCCATCTAATTTATATGAATGCACATTTTAGGGTACAAAAACTCACAATAGAGAAATCAAGGACAACCTTCCTTAAAACAAGGGGTCTAAGAATAAAAGATGATTGATAACACCCAAATTCAGGCATTTATGCTAAGCATTTATTTATGTTTTTGTGTCAACAAAGCCTTAATATGCCCAAAATAACCTTAGATTCTTATCTTTTAGTAATTTATATCATTTTTAAAGATAGAGTTGCTCAACTAGCAAATTTTGGGATCTGTAGGCACCAAACTTGAAATGACATCTATTCTCCAAGATTTCTCTCCAGCACATAGTGTTTGCAGTAGCTAGGCTTCCATTTGTATCGACCGTGACACTCAGCACGGCCGGGCCCAGACCAGCACGATCGGGCCGAGAAGGGAAAGTCACGACCGCTACAAAGTCACGACTGCTACATAGTCGTGATCGCTACACTCATCGCAACCATAACACGAAGCAACCACTATCTAACCTCATCTTCTGTGACTAAGATGATCGACACGGCCATGCCGAGCACAGAACGGTCGGGTTGAGGAAAAAAGCCAGCATCTGTCTCGATTGTGACATCCGTATCAACTGTGACACCCAGTGCGACCGTATTGTGTCAGGAACGGTCGGGCCAAGACTGGGGCAGTAACTGAGGCAAGTATCATGACCACTTATTACATACACTCCGCCTTCACCTATAAATACCCACCCTTCTCTACCTAGAGAGGGGTTCCAATTTTTTTTTTGGTTCCACGTTGTGGTACCACATCGTTTTGGTTCCCAGAGACCCATAGGAGAGTTCCAAGGTCTAAAAGGGTTGAAGTGCTCATCCTACATCCATCTCTTTAGTTTGCTTCCATCTACTATCATTTTCCACCACCATTTACCCATTTCCTACCACTCCTAGCCATCTTCCACCTCCATACACCACCAAGCTGATGTTTGTGGCAGAATCGACGAGAAAGGATACCAAAGAGTCCAGAAGTCCAAGGATGATGAGCCAAAGATGACACCAAACCCCATACGGAGGCTAAGGAGCGAGAGCCACCTCTCCTCTATAGGTTAAATCTTTTCTTCTTCTCCTTTCTTCTATTGTTCTCCTTTCTTTCTGTACAAATGATGTTCTTCCATCTTTGTTCGGTGCTAACTATGCTTGTCCATGGCTAGTTGAGCTCCTTCTTGGCTATGTATCCCGTTTTGGGCATGTTTATGTACCTTTACCTTAATAAAGTAGTTTTATTCTAGATCTAGTATGTTTTCTATTCTATCTTCTCTTTCTAATCATGATTACTAGTTTGGTTGATCTCTTTCTTTCTTGAACTTCTATTTTTACCTATATCAAGAGATTCGTTGTAGAAATAGATAAGAGAAGATAGTTTGGATTAAAATCTGAAAAGAGAATGGGGGGCTCTGGCATGCTCTTTGAGGTACGGGGGAGACTAATGTCTCTCCTAACTAAAAAAAACCCAATAATAAGGCTTTTATTAAAGGGTCCAACATATGACATAAGTAAGAGATTCACATTAAAGGAATCACAAGGGATGGAGTATTTCCTTATTTGAGAGGATGGAACATGACATTAAGGTCTCCATAACTATTAAGGCACAAGACCACAATTCAAGTCATATATGTTACATTAGGTCAACATTGGTAGAATTAGGAACTCAAAACCCATCAAGGCACAAGAGGGATTTGTCTAAGGAAAGAAGGTCCTAACACATCACAGAGATACTTATTTCAAAGATCATTGGAGTTGGATGCCTAACATAAGTCTAATCAAGCATTTAGATATCTCATAATCATGTATAGGCTTATAGGGGACATATACATGCATTAGGGGTCACAAGGACCAAAACAAGGGTGTAGAGGCTCATGGAATGACATTGTAATATACATGAGCCTCATACTACTTATTTTCATGAGCACAATGAGGTTAGATTTCATTCAGAGTCATGGTTATAATTTGGTCAAGACTCGTTATCTAAAGTCCCAAAAAGACATATTCAGGGTACATTTTGTGTCATGGAGCCATGAATAGTGCAAAGGTATGGTCAAAGAGGATTATCAACTATAAGATGGCATAAGTTATAGATTTAGATCTACTATAAGGATTTGATCCATTTTCCATCATGTTAGAACATCAATCTTAAAATCTTAACATGAAAGTACATTTTAGGCCATATTTGAGTCAATGATCATAATAGGGAACACAAAAGGGGTCAAGGTCAAACCTACAACAAGAGTTCATAAAAAATTAATGATTAAAGTTTTAAGCATCAAGTGGGGTCATCATTAGATCATTATATAATACAATAATGCATTATATCTATTTAGAAGATCAAAAGAGAGTATTTTTGGAAAAATGGAAGAAGGAGGAGCATATTCATGTCATGAAACCATGCCTATATCATATATCTCATCGAGTTGAAAAAAATGGTATATTGGTTCATCTTATTTGGTAATAGAGGAGGAAGATATGCATTTGAGAAAGTTTTCAAACAAAAGTACACAAAAATATTAATTATTTACCATGATGTGAATGTCACAAGAGGTTACCACATTTCATTCCTTGATTAACATGGAGTCAAATACATTGGGATCCATGATGGGCCTTGATCCCATGATTCTGAGGACATGCACTCACTCACTTGGCATGGGACCCAGTGTACACATTCATTAAGTTGTTGACTCAGATTTGGCCTCCCTGCTCACATGTATGTGTTTGAGGTTGGCCTCTCATGCCAACATCTTCCCCTGAAGAAGATGGTCAGAGGAGGGAGGAGTGTTCTAGACCCAACCAATTGTGTCCAGCTATGCCTGGTCAAGAAAGCAGAGGCTCATGGTAGCCTGGATCTCTAATGATTACTACAATGGTGAGTTTTGAGCTTATTTCAAACTATGGCAAGCATGGATCTCAAGAGCTTGTAGGTAGAGGAAATAGAGTGAAAGAGAAGGGAAAAAGGGTAAAATGAAATGGGAGGTGGTACAAAGATTTTTTACCAAACCATTTTTTTTCAAAGGTGGAGTGTAGGCTTGGATCACCTCTTTCTTCCCCACCCATCTATTGTGCTGCATGGACACTATACGAGTCAAGAAGATGATACTACAAACATTAGATCCAGGAGGGATCCATCAGACTAGGGCTAGCAATTTGGTCAGTCAAACTGAATCATGACTTGTAAAGTGAATTTTGGGTCTAATTCAGATCCTAAATCGGATTTTTACTACAAAGTATATGCAATCTGCAAAATAGTGAAACATATCATCTTAGTAATGTTTATAAGACAAGGCAAAAATGTTATGAAGTATCATATTCTATGAATTTCAATAGAACTCATCAAAAGGAACATTTTGGATCATTTTAGGTTACCCACATGTTTAACGGTTGGGTTCAAGTTATTCAGGTCCCTACAAATTAAATTTTGTACACATGGCTAAATTTTAGTTTGGAATTGAATTCACATTTTCAGGTTTGATTCGGGTCATTTTGGGTCAGATTTTCAACTTAGGTCTTGTTATTCGGGTCAGAATCGAGATTGGAAACCCTACGTGGGACTATATCCAAGGGTTTGTGCTAGTCTCGGATACAAGAGGTTGGGTTGTGTGCCACTTGGTCCCATGGAAGGTTTGGTCCAACAAAAAAACAAAAGACAAAAAAAGGAACCAAAGTAATTCATTTTCAAAACTTTGTAACATGCACTACAAAGGTTAGACTGAGATGATTTTTACCCCATTGTATTCATAATTGAATCCTATACAACTTAATATATGTAATAGAGATAAGGAACTAATTTAAGAGGTTCATCTAAATTGCAAAAGTATGATATATTAAAATATTGAAACTTAGTTTGATTTGTAAATCAATATCACATATTAGAATATAAGAGCTACATGACTACAATAAGCATCACTTCACTCATATCATGTAATTAAACTCAAATTAAGTGAGTTGATTGACTAATTGAGATAAGAAGAGAATAATAAAGGAGAGAGAAAATTCAAGTTTTCTCAAAATGTTCATTCCTTTCATCATGTTTAACGGAATGCTACATTAACTTGAGATAATGTAATTTTAGTCGATCTAGAGTACAAAAAAATAATTCACCAACCAAATTTCAATTCCTCTTAGAAGTAAGTTAGCTTTATATTACCCCAATTAAAGTGTGTGTCGATGGCAAGGTTAAAAAATGTGAGTTTGCATGAAACCAATGCATAGTCATAATATTTTTGAATACATAACGTAAGTAGCAATAAACAAAATAATGGTATACATGTGTCAAGCTTAAGACATGATCTTCCTCATGGTAATGAGTTGTGATTATCATGTACATCAAATAAAATAAAACACTAGGGAAAAACTATGTGATATCAAATATATAGGATACAACATTTGTCAAAAGTTGACTCTATGTTGAAACAAAAATAACAAAATGATTTAGCCATTATTTAATTAATAAAATTAAAGGGAACCAAATGTATAGTTCATGTATGCTTGTGTCTTAAAATTTCATTGTCCATATGAATTTTTTTTTCAAGTTTACTACTCATCTAGAATTTTGGTGTTGGGTTCATGTTAAAAATTAAATGCAAGAGTTTTATGTGTTTTCTTATAAAATGAAATCAATTGAATAAGCCAATTCTTTGAGGAAAAAAATAAAAAAAATATTGATACATATACTTCTAATAAATTCTATTAATAAATTCCAACATATGAATTTACTTTAAACCATTCTAAAATGTGCGACAATCTATAATATTTTGATTGTTTTATACATCTAAGTTGCAATATTCATTAGAAGTTCAAGGAATATCCACATGGAAAAACAATAGTCTTCTAAAGAAAATGTTTGACAAAATCCATCAAACTACATACATAATGGCAATATCATGCAAACATCAATTTCAAAAATTCATTTTATAATCTCATACTAAGTAAAAAAATTAAAACAATCAAATTGTAGCATATTTCACTACTTGTACATATCCAACGTTATAAGACCAAGAAAAGGTACTAAAAAGTATAAAATAATCTCACTATACCTTATGTACTCTAATGGAGTCATAATTGTGGCCTCCTATTGTCATGATTTCTCTCATTTATCTTTTCAATAGCCAACATAATGTGTATTATTTCCTCAAGATATATTAATTTGATGAAAGTGCATTTTTTGATATTATTTAATGCTTTACGTATTATTGACTTGGATAGATGTATGGGTTTGAGTTGTATTTACATCCTTAACTTAGATATGGAGGAGTCTAGAATTAACTCAATTTAACCTTGATGATCCATGAAAATCAAGCCAGACTTAAATATGCAAGGAGTGTTAAAGATTGAAGTTCAATACAACTATGAAGCTCTTCTACTAAAGCCATATTTTTTACCCTCACCACGAACTTGGCGACCTACGGTTTCTCTTCAAAATCCACATTCCAATGAAATGACCAAAATGGTCATATTCCAGACAAAGGATTGCCATACAAAGTACTTACCCTAGTCTAATTACATGCCCAATGCTATGGAAAAATCCAACAAAACTCTAGACATCATAGATGAATTTATTATTTTCTAATTGACTATTTTAAACCAATATGTTCATGGTCCACCTTGGATATAATAGAAGAGGTGAGTCTACAAGACCATCAAATGTGATAGATTTCAACCCCTAAATCACCACCATCTTCACACGACCACATGCATGTACTAATGCAATTTTTCCTTCACCATTGTCATATCACTATCATCATGTCTAGAGAGGATCCTACAACACTTAGTTTTTACCATACTTTCCAAAATGCCTCCCACTTGTTAGGGTTTAGCTACACCCCCTATCTCTATCAAGTGGTGGCCATATTTCATGGATCCCCCTTACCTCTGACTCCCCATTTCCTATCTTGTCCCATTAATTTTTTCATACACTTTTCGTCACCAAACCCCTAACCCCAGTTATAATTCAAAGCATTTCACCTAAGGTGGAAAAGGCATCTCTCTTAATAGGAAGGAGCAAGAAGAAGTATGTGGAGCATTCATCTACAACAAAAGATTCATTTCCTTGTCTTGTTATCTCACTTTATCATCCCTTATATTTATTTTGTATTAGAAATAAGCTAAAATTCTATATTGGAGTGCTTGGGGTTTGTGATGAATGTGTATTCATCATGATTTTTGTTAAATTTTCTAGACAAAAAATTTTCTAAGTTCAGTTAGCTTTTAGTTTTTATATTGCTTAGTTTTTTGTTTGGCTTTTATTCTTAAATATTATTAAATTTTGATAATTTTTCTCACTATTATGCATAGAAATCACTATTTGACTCAAGAGCAATATGAAAGATCTTCCTCGGATTCATGAATCAAGTTTAACAGAAATTGGAAGGAAAAATAGAGCTATTAAGCACAAATCAACTGAGTTGATTGGATGACCAGGATCCCTAATTGACCGATCAACCCAACCACTCAATATGACTCCAAATAAAGAAACATACGACTGGCCTACTTCATTTATTAGTCAATCAGAAATCCATTCTCAAGATCATACACATCAATGATTTTTGGGGACCAAATTGTCGATTGTTAGCCAATCTACTTGTGGTATAACACCCCAAATCGGACCCAGATTGTCTAACATGCTTCATCAGACAGATGACCAGAATACTACCTCCCAAGTCAGTAACCATGTGCATTTTTTAACACACAAATGTTTGCTCGATCCACCCCATGGGTTAACTAAACCACTTATTCTCCAGGGAACTCTTTAGAAAGGTGATAGTCCAAAAATCGCCTTGTTGGTCGGTCGACTAGAGTCCTATTGGACGTGTGACCTAGTGGTTTCTCAAGTGACCAACCTACATGGTCACCTGACCATCATGATAGAAAAGTGCAAAATACACAACTTGTAGCCCAATTTGAGTGGGAAAAGCCATTAGAATAAAAGAGAACAAGACTTAATTTCTAGGAGTATCTACAATCAATTCAAAGCCACTTCTTTGTGTAAGAGGTGGGAAATGACAAGGATGAATGAGAATTTCTACATAGAGATCTTCTGACCTATTACTTCTAGAGGAGAAAGCTATAGATAGATAATTTTGGATGCTCTCTTCTTCTTCTTTAGTGGAATGCCTTCTTCTCTCCTTCCTTTCCTTTGTGCTTTGGCTAAAACTATGAGTTAGTAGACTCTCTCACTGAGGCATGGGGAGTAGCCTCCTCACCACACTTTGTCATATGAGCAAGTAAACTCTCTTGTTGAGTCATGGGGAGTAGCCTCATCACTGCACTTTTGTATTTATTATTGTCAAACTCCATATTACGAATAGTTTGGATTGTGTTCCATTTATTTATTGTTTGATTGTTGGACTTATATTTCAATTAGCATGTTTGATAAAATCCTAAGTGTATAGACCAAGAAACTTAAGATTAGATCCTTGAATGAATGTATAGTATTGCATATACGATATCAAAAGCAATTCTATAAGACAATTAAGTCATGATCCATGGGTAATGAGACCTCGAGCCCACGAGAAATGCATCCCTTGCAAAATGCATGTTCTGAATGGAGGTGAACTCATACGGTCCTTGTCTTGATTATAATGATTACCATGTTATAATTATTAGGATGAGTATGTATGTTCAAATAAACCATTAGCTTAACCCACTATAGTTTGGTTTTAGATATTGTTCTCAATAACTAGTTCATCAACAACTTCATAAATATGTTGTCTCTTGGGTTGGACCCTTTTCTATAATGAGATTGATTCATTCGCTTGTGGGTGACATTTAAAACCTAGGATAATATATCTTGGGGAATTTTTGTGTGCAAAAAAAGTCACATTAAAGTTTGGCATCATTGCCGAGCATAATGGAATAGCCTTCGAACCCTGCTATTTTAAACAATTAAAATTTATATTTCCAAGTGATATTCACTAAAATGCACTTGAATTTTTCTTTCTCAACTTTTAGCTTGCCAATTCCCCTCTTAGGTGATAGAGGTGCTTGTGATACTCCCAAAGCATCAATTCCACACCTTTCAAATTTGACCCAAAGATTGACAAAACTTACCACCGTCTGAACCGAGCATACCAGAACATGATGGAAAAGGAGGAGGTAAACTATAGTGTGAATTTATCTCTTGTATCCTAGAGAGAAGTTCTTGTCTAGGAGAGAAGTTTTTGCCACATAGAACAAAGCTAGAGAGGTCACCACCCTTGAAGAAGAACGAAAATAAACTCAACTTTTTCTGTCCCAAAAGCTATTGATGCACCCTCTCGATTTCACTACTCTATAGTTCAAAATACGCACACACTGGATCACAATTCTACAAAGAAACACTTTTTCCAACAATAGAGTTGATGATTGTATAGACCACTTGCACTAGTTGACAACCTTTATGCTTAGAACAAGCAGATCGATGTATCAGAAGATGCCCTCAAACTTTGCTTGTTCAAGTACTCATTGAAGGACAAGGTGAGGAGTTGGTACAGTGCCATGGAGGGAGACAACATCATGACATGGTAGGGTCAGTAATCCAAGTTTCTAGAGAAGTATTACCCACCTTCCCTTACCTACCAAATCAAGGTCCAAATTACACTCTTCTCCATGGTCCCAGGAGAATCCCTAGATTAGGCCTGGGAAAGACTCATGGAGATTGTTCACCGCTTCTTGCACCGTGTCATATCAAAAGTTCAATTGATAGAGACTTTCTACAAGGGTGTTGATTATGAAACCAAGGAGTTCCTTGATTCCTCTTCTGAAGGAAATTTCATGTTTTAAAACGTTGACAACAAATAGGAGGTTATCAAAAGAGGTTCTAATAAATAGTATTGGTTTGATATATAGAGGGAAAGGTGGCATCCTCAGGGTAGTCAAGGCTGAAGATAGTTTTGAATTTAAATCTACAACAATCTCTCAAGAAGTTAGCCTTGAAGCAAGATATTCTGGAATTATATTTGAATCCATATGAAATAACATGATCACCACAACATTTTCAATAGTAGGTGAAGTCAATAGATATCTTCTGTGAAGCATGCAAGGGACATGACCACTTCACTCTTAGGTGCTAGCTCTATAATGTGATGGTGAACAACACTCATGTACAAGATGAAGAAGGATAGATGGATGATCTGACTTCTATACACAACATTATGGTCTGATGCTACTATAACCAAAACCAAGCTAAAAACCATCATGTTTTCCAATATGGGTATGAACTTGGAGAAGGAAATGTATTACGGCCCAAGTGAACAACCAAGACTGTTGTCCACCCCTAGTTTTAATACAATCAACAACACAACTTTAAGAACCATGGAAACAATAGTGATAATTTGCTAAACCATGGGTACAATCAAGGGAAAAAATTTTAGAATCCAAACAAAATGCCCCAAATATCACAACCAACTTTCCAAGAATGAATGATGACAACCTTCCTGACATTGAAAAGATTATTCAATTCCATAACTCCATGATTGCTAGACAATAAAATATGTGATTTAGTCAGTAAGCTTACTAGAAGTCTATTGACTCTCAGTTGGACTAACTTTTTGCCTCCCTATGCCTCCTTTAGGTACCTTTATTGGGAAATGTAAGAATAATCCCAAGAACCCTGAGGAGTTGAAGGTCATTTCTACATGTTGCATGCCTCCTACTTGAAGGACACTAGATATCATTCCTATTGTCTTCTATGATGATGTTATAATGATGGTTGAGAAGTAATGGGTACAAGACGTAGTTGTTGATGCATGTAAAGCTACTTGTGTGGAGAAACCACATATTTATTTTGTTGATCAAAACATTATGATTTACAATCCAAGGCCTTCATACCAAGAATGTCTTAATAAAATAAAGTTGGATGCTAGATTCTTGAAATTCAAGGAAGATATGGAGAATATTTATGTGTACATCTCTTTTTTGGATGCCCTTATTGAGATTCCAGTGCAGTAAAAATATATTAGGACTTTGTTGACGAGGAAGTATACCATACATGATTATTGACTTCATACATCATTCTCCTCAAAATTCCTAAAAAGCAAAATGATCTTGGATCCTTTGGGATTGGATGTTACCTCGATTCCAAAACTTATAGAAAGGCACTTGCATGTTCTAGAAATTCCATCATTCCATAAAGTTTATGCCAGAGATTGGGATTCAACCAGATGGTCCCCACTAATATGACCATTCAGCCTTCAAATTCCTCCATGATGAAGCCCATGGGTATCATAAAGGATGTTCATGTGAATGTTGGCAAGGACTCTTATGTCCCTTGTGAGTTTTTGATTATGTACATCATGGAGGATCTCTAGTATACTCTCATCTTTTTCCTCTCATTCCTATCTAAAATTGGAGCCTTATACTATTGAGGTGGACACCATTCTTTTGAGGTAGGGAGAGGAACACTTTAGTTCAGGGTGTTTTATAGTTTTAAGGGATCTATCATTCATCATGAAGTATTCATTTTTTATTTTATTATTAACTTTTACTAGATTAGACAAGAAAATGAAGTAATTGAAGACCCATTGTAAATATCCCTCACCATGATAGATGCTTCAGATTTTGATGACTAACATGTAATGTTGGTTCCACTTGGATACCTATGAAGAGGAAACCAATGCTGAATTTGATGAGGTGAATATGACATCATTAGTTGAAGAGAAAGAAGATATACACAAGGCACCATAGATGAAGCCCTACCTAAGGGGTTTAAATATGTTTTTATTTATGAATAGATGGTTTTCCCAATGGGCATAAATTCTTATCCCATCTAAGAACTAGAACACAGGTTGATGATCGATCTGAAGAAAAGAAAGACATAGTTGGGTTACAAAATGATTGATATAGTAGGTATCAATCAAGCTATATAAATTCACAAGATTTGTATGGTGGAGGATTACAAGCCTTCAAGAGACCCTCATGATAGAAATAATCTATCCTATTTTAGATTCTCCTTGTGTCAGTCCAGTGTTGGTTGTTCCCAAGAGGTGTCAAACTAGTGTCATGGAGAATGAAAAGAATGAGATCATACCCACTTGCACAGTCATAGGGTGGAGAATGTGATTGACCATAGTAAGTTGAACAAAACAACAAAGAAAGATCACTTCCTCCTTCCCTTCCTTGATTAGGTCTTAGAGATATTAGTGCATTAAGAATTCTTTTGAAACTTGGATGGATACTCTGGTTTCTATCAATTTCCTATCCATCCCGATGACCAAGAGAAGACCACTTTTGGATGATCTTTTGGCACTTATGCTATTAGAAGGATGCCCTTTTCCTTTTGTAATGCTGCCACAACTTTCTAGCATTGCATGGCAAAAAAAAACTACAAGGTTGATAGGAATGTGTTGTAAATATTCATGGAATACTTTTGTATGTACCGTGATTTGTTTGATTCTTGTTTGCAACATATTTATCTTGTATTAGAAAAATCTAAACAAGCTAATTTGGTTTTGAATTAGGAGAAGAGACACTTCATGGTGAATGAGGGAATTTTCTTTGGCCATAGAGTGAGCAACAAGGGTATTGAAGTAGACGAGGCAAAATTGATTTTATTTCCAAACCCACACCACCGTCTACTGTAAAGGAAGTCCATGATTCCTTGGGTTACATATGATTTTATCATAGTTTCATAAAAGAGTTTCAAAAATCACAAAGCCAATGACCAATCCTATTTTGAAAGTTGTTATTTTTTTCTTTTAATGTTACTTGCACGGAAATCTTCACCAACATGAAAGTTGTCCTCTCTACCACACCCATTATTTGATTACTAGTGTGGTCTCAATCCTTTGATATTATGTGCAACACTAGAAAGTATGCAATGGGAGTAATCTTTGATCATCAGATTGACAAGAGGCATCATGTCATCTACCATGACTCAAAGACACTAGATGAATTACAAAAGAACAATGCCACAACCGAGAAGGAATCAATTGCTATTGTATACCTTCAACAAATTCAGATCATATCATGTCAATTCTAAGATGATTTTCCACACCGACCACACTGCCATGTTCTACTTGATGAAGGAAAAGGATGCCAAACCAGGTTTCATTCGATAGGTCCTTTGGTTGGCAGACTTTGACCTATAAATTGAGATAAGAAAGGAAGAAAAAATGTGATGGTTGATCATCTCATCCATATTCATCTTCCTAACAATGGAAACAACATGATTGATGGTCTCTTCTTGACAATCATCTTATGATATCTCTTCCATCATTCCTTGGATCATATATTTCATGAACTACCTAGCTACAAATATGCTACACCTGAAGTACATGGGCCATTCCAAAAAGAAGTTCATTCATGATGTAAAGAACTGCTATTGGGATAAGAATACCTATTTTTCCTTAGAGGTGATGCTTTGTACTGAAGGTGTATCATAGAGGAAGATGGGAACTCAATCCTTGAGTAGTTTCACTTGTGTCCAACGGGTGGTCACATGAGTGCAAAGAAGACCACCTGGAAGGTTTTGTATGTGGATTCTATTGGCCTGTAATTTTCAAACACACTTATGATAACATCATTTCTTACAACCAGTGCCATAGATTTGGAAACATTTCAAAACATGATGAGATTCCATTTGGGAAGGGAACTACATGGGCCTAAATTGGATTGAGTGGGTTCATTTCCCTCTTGTAACAACTTCTCCTACATTCTAGTTGTACTTGACTATATCTCAAAGTGGTTTGAGGTAATCCTTACTATCTTTAAAGATTCTAAGCATGTTATGAAACTCTTCAAGGATATCACATTTCCTAGGTTAGTTGTAGCACACATGATTATCTTTGATGGCAGAACTCATTTTCAAGAGAAGAAATTTGAACTATTGTAGAAGAAGAAGGTGTTCATCATCGATTAGCCTTGTCATATCATCCTTGAACCAATAGTCATAGTGGGGAGAGGAAAGATTGAGTATTGGAGCTCAATGATGCTCTTTGGGTGTACCAGCCAACATTCAACAAACCGTTGGGTACTACTCCTTTCGATTGATCTACATCAAATCTTCCCATTTCCCTGTTGATATTGAGCATAAGTTTAGCTGGGAAATTTGCTTTTTGAATTTATATTTCCGTAGTGGAGAGAAAAGATTTCTACAATTATAAGATCTAGAATAATAATGCATTCCCACCTATAAGAATGCACACATATATAAGGAGTGGACCAAAATGTGGCACGAATGCCACCTAAAGAGAAATGATATTTATGTGGGAGACCAAGCTTTATTCTACAACTCACTCTTGACGTTGTTTCCCAGGAAAGCACAATCTTGTAGGAATGGATTGTACCTTGTGAAGAAGATCTACCCACATGGTGCAATTGTTTTTTGGGACAAGATCAAGGTAAAATTTGTTGCAAATGGTTACCAACTAAAATTATACATCACTTCTGAAGATTTTGTAGCAACGGAAGTGACACTAGTTCCCCTTACTATTATGGCAAAACCCAGGCATAGAGTGAAATTAAAGGATGACTCCTTTTCTTGAGATAAAATATTGATAAATTAAGTCCATTTTCACAACTCGATACATCATCATTCAAGTCTTTTAATGAATTGCA
The DNA here is from genome assembly GCA_963693085.1 of Alisma plantago-aquatica. Taxonomy (NCBI): domain Eukaryota; kingdom Viridiplantae; phylum Streptophyta; class Magnoliopsida; order Alismatales; family Alismataceae; genus Alisma; species Alisma plantago-aquatica. The sequence goes on from OY856409.1 coordinate 1,423,771,982, forward strand.
ACATTACAAAAAATTTATGTTAGGAAGTTCTTTCTTTTTATATCATAGTGTAGCATGCTTATTTACCATTATCTCAACAAAAGAGTGAAAAGATCATGGTATAGGCAAAGGAATAGCATGATGAATCCATTCAACAATCATTTCAAATCCCCATATGATAATAGATTCTATTTCTTTTAACAAAATTATCGCAGTTATTCTATAAATAAAAACTTAAATTACATAACAAGCGACAAAAATAACATGCTTACACTAAATGGAAAAAACAAAAAAAACAAGATGGTAAAGTTTAAACCTGATGTAAACTAGAAAAATGAGAAAATATGCTTCATGTACATGAACATAGAATTCTAATAGGCCTGATAATAGAAGAAAAGATACAACAATCAACTGAATAGAAATTTCTACTAACACCCATCCCAAGATTATTGAAAAGAGTGTCCACATTGTAAGAATAAGCTTGGGTAGGGCAAAAATAATGCACATTGTAGGGCATTAGGGTCATAGTACCCTACCTACTATTTGGGTCAATGGGGCCAAAATTTGGTTGTCTTGTGATCATGGCTTGGTGGAGGAGCATATTGGTTGAGGTACTGGTACAAGATGATGTTCCAAGCATTAATCTGACTAAGAATCAAGGACATATCTTGTTATAAATTATAGAGCTTGGACATCTACATCGTGGTGGTCACCCAACCTCACCTACCACTTTTGGAAGGAGAATGACATGAAACTATATATCTACTTCTAGTTGGGGTTGAACTAGGTATACTCTCTCTGGGTCACATGCAGGGTGATTGTAGTAGATCTAGTGGTGGTGAAGAAGGGCCAACACCATCTACTCCCTACTACTATTTGGGCTGCCACTTGAGGTTTTGTTATGTTAGACAAGGTGAGCTAGTTTGGACAAGGTAGGGAAAAAGAGGCATGGGTATGACCATGTATATCAACAAAGGCATGTGGTTTGCTGTATTACACCACACAATAGTGGGATCCACTAGAAGGTGTGTATCAATAAAGTCATTTCCCTTAAGGAAAAGTGATTTAAGAACCACCCCAAAATTTTCATCTAGTTGGTGATCAAGCCCCCAATGATGACATATCCATCTGACCCCTTACATGAACCCACCCTCATATTCACTTCCAAAAAGAATTCACTGCATTATTTTTGTTCTTTTAGAGCATGCACCATAGATAATATTCACAATAAAATACACCCTATATCCTTTTCTCCCAAAAATGGTGTTTTATAAAACACAATTAAGGATATGAAGAAATACACTTTGGTTATGGATTTCCCTAGTTCTCATAGGATTATAGGAGATGTGAATAGATATTTTAGCCCTAAAGGCTTGGTATTTAAAGTATGCATGATCCAGAGTGGACCCAAGCTCATTGAAACCCAAAGATTTAGGCAAAATTTTCTTATCCATGGTAAATTTCTCATCATTTATTCAAAACTCAATCAAAGTAGTCCCTATCGATTCTATCTAGTTTGGAGAGTGATAAGGAGTTCTAAAGTAAGGACTTCATGTTATCCTTAAAGACTTACTTTAGGACAAATATCTTATTTGGCATAGGCCTAACCTCATTGGTCATGTAGAAATTCTCTAATGTCTCCTCACATAAGAAATGATTGTCCTAGATATAGAAAGCCACAAGATTCTTGAAGTGCCCAGGCTTGTCCTCTGATAGAATGGTGAAAGGAACTATTACATTTGAGCCTTTATCCTATTCTTCACTTCCTTCCTTCTCCTCTAGATCAAGTTGGGTATCAGGCTCTGAGGTGTGAAATGGCTCTCCTTGTGGCCTTTTTCCTCCTCCTAACCATGGTGGACTTGTGAACTTGGTATAAGTCTTGAGGTGGTACATCGTGTGCACCTAAAATTGCATTGTGTGCACAAACCAAGTAATGTTGCCATTTTTTGAACCATACACATTGAGATCGCATGTCATGCATCATGGCATCCAGGTCACCAAAAGTGACTTTCAATACTCATTGGAGATGGGGAAATGTGGTGTAGGGCCACAATGACACTGAGAAGGTTGGATGGGGCTTATGTATCTTCATTTGTAGGGTGGAAACATGTAGGTGAAGGCCATTTGTGAGCAATCTCCTTTAATCTTAAAACTAGTAGTAGTGGCAATTAAGGAGGGGAGATTCCCCATCTTCCTTGATCACACAAACTTAATAACAGTCAATGACACTTGTAGGAGGTCTAGTTTAGAAAATGGTGTCTAGTTTTAGGATTCTTAGACACCAATGGTGGTGACTTTTCTTAGAGAAGGGTAGTCATTGATCTATCTGGTCGACATTTTTCCCCTTTTATATTTTTAACTCATACCTTGATGTATACCATGCTAAACTAGGTACACAACATTCATTGATCCAGACTTTCCCCCAATATGGAAACTTCATGCCATGATGGGTGTCTTATGTGTATGTTGTGCATGAAGTCCATAGATTTGATTTTCAATCCAACAATTTTCATGATGTGCTACTGGTTGAGCATACCGTGTGACTCCTAAGTAGAAGATATATTGATGATGTAGGAGTATGTTGTGCCATATGACTGGCACATTATGTAGGGTAATTACAAATTTTTTATTATTCTTTATGAACGTCTGCACACTATCCAATATGGATTGCACAAAATGTATATGTTTAATTACAAACAAATTATGAATATATAAATGAAGTGAAGATAGTGGGTTGCTTCCCACAAGCACTTGATGTTCATGTCCCTCGGCCACACCAAGTTCTTCTTCTTTGGATGGGCTCAAATAGAATGTTTTGATCAATTAGGTCTTCACAAAGGTCATTCCTTCATTTCACACTCCCTTCTTAAGTGTTGGGCCACTTGGGTCTAGAGGCTTCCAAAAAATGTGATGCCCCTCTTAGAGGTCATTATTCTAAGTTCACCTCATTCCACACCAATTGATGATTTGACACTCTCTAGTAATAGGATAATGTCTATGGGGATTCCCATTTTTCTTCTACAATTACAAAGTTCATTGGTACATAGCAACCTTCAACTTTCATCAAACATTTTCAACTGTGAATATTTAAATTTCCCAAGAATGATCTTCCATCTAAAAACCGACTTTCATTTTCTTGGGTGCATTTAAACTCATATGAGAAGATATGGTTCGTGACATAACATTCAAGGTAGCACCTTGATTACATAAAATCATAGAAAGATGTATTTTACCTATCACATGAGATGCAAAAAATCTCTACTATTTAGGGGTAATTTCTCTAATGTAGTGGCTACTTAAGAACAATTCCAAGATGTTCGTTCTCCTCTATTTTATCACCTAGACTCCCTTGGATACAAAATATAAGAATAGAACAACATTCCATCCCGTCCTCATGAGTGGTTACATGAACATGTTGTGTTGTGGATGAACCATCTTGTTCCTAAAATGTAGTGGAACATACAAGCTTGTATTCTTCTTTACTAGTTCATATCTAGTGGCACTCCTCTTTTGGTTGTCAATCGATGTGTCAGTGGATTTAGGAACAACTTGTTCAACACCATTGTTGATATCATTAGATTGGCTACCTTCCTGGTTCACACTCTTGTTATGTTGATTATAATGGTTGACATGGAATAAATTCATATGATCCTTAGGGTTCACCTTTGTATTTCCCATAATATCTCCTTCATTGCTTATGAGTCCATCAAAATCCAATGCTAGCTTCCCTATGTGATTGCCAAACCAATTTTTTGAGGTTGCTTGTTTTTTTATGACCATTGATGAGTCAATCATGAACATGTAAAGAATGAATGGTCAATCATTCTGGGATGCCTCTAGAGGTTTCCATAGCACTATTTATGTTGGTCATATTCCATTTGTATGAGATTTGATTGGTGCTTTCCAACAAAATGAACCTACTCATCATTAGTCATTATTCATCAACGCATCAATCTATGTTATGGTGTGGACCATTATAGAAGTCACAAACCATCACATGTTGTACAAGACTCACACTTATAATATTGACTTGTTGGTGAGAATGTCTAGCTTTGTTGAAGAAGAAGTTTCAGGAATTGCTTGAGAAGGGCTTTATCAGACTGAGTATGTATCCTTGTGGTGCTCCAGTGCTATTTGTGAAGATGATAGTTGGATCCATGAGGTTCTGAATCGATTATGGATAGCTAAACAAGGTGACAATCAAGAACAAATATCCTTTTGCATTGATAGATGATCTATTTGATCAATTAAGGGATTCTACAATGTTCTAGAAGATACATCTAAGGTCAAGGTATCATCAGTTGTGGATCAAGGTAGATGACATACCCAAGTTAGCTTTTAGGACACTGAGTGTAGGGATTTCCTTTGTGTCCTTCCCACTTCCATGGTATAGGCTCCAAGAATATTGTTTCATGGACATGATTTCAATTATCTTCTTGCCTTCACTTGAATTCTTAGTAAAAAAAAACTCCCTCTAGTAGCTACATCAATATATATGAGACAGTTCATGGATAAACCTCCATAAAAGGTTCTCAGATGTGGAGTATATAGTGTGGACAACATCAGATAAACTCTTTGTCCTCTCACATATTCCAAATAATATCTCTCCATGTTGTTTCTCAAAGATGGAGGTCTTCTATAGGATCTCAGTAGTCTTTATGGAAGGATACATTTTATACAAAACAAGATATTAGCAAGACATTCTAGTTCTAGAGAGACCCATTCTCCATTTCTTGCATCTGTTTAGTGGCCTAATCTTGAAGTGTAAATGGGAAGATGTAGAGACATAGACTATCATCCATCATATGGTCAATCTTCAATGTTTCACATAACTCAAGGAAGTTATCGTCATGAAGATTGGGATCTCCATTGGTCAAGACAAAAACTAGTTATGTTTCATAATACATATAATACTTAGGTCTAACTTGAAGTAAGTGACACAAACGACTAATCTAACAATTTTTGAACTTCATACCTCATTAGAATGAGGGGAGGTATAGTTAAGCAATGCCTTCTCAACTTGCATGGTTTTTGTGGGCATGTCAGTTGCATTGGATTTCTTGCACTTTTTTCTTCTTGCTCATAGTTTCCTATTGGTTTATACAACCTTGGGGTTGTCTAAGAAATCTATGAAAGAGTCCAAACTATACCAAGTATAAACCATGCATGGTTCCTATTGAACAAAGAAAAAGATTTTAATTGTCAAGATAATGGTATGAAACTTAAGGACAAAATTGTTTTAGGATGTTAATTCTACATAATTACACAATCAACTAGAAAACCTTATGGTTGAATTATCTATAAACATTGGAACCATGTCAAGGGTGAAAAGAATAGACATGTCCATAAAGTGTCATTTGTAAATAATAAGACCACAAAACACTCTTCCACCCACAACAATATGGGACAACAATAACATAAAGCAATTCATCACCGAATAGTTCTAGTCAAGCATGAAATCCAAATGAGAAACATTGATGGTTTAATAAGTCCTAAATTGAACTAAGGTAGTCACAAGATATCTTCTAAAATCTCAATTAAAAAAAATTGCATTTGGTACCTAAGAACCTATTAAACACATGATGAACAATTACACCAAAAATATCTAAGTCTCTCATTTGTCCACACCTCACCCTATATTATGATTAATGATTCCACCTACTAATCATAGAGGTGGCTACATTACTCAGACGTCAACTCATAAATCTAGCATAAGATATAAAAATCATTTAGTCACTCCAATGAGAATAGTACATCCTCATTTTTTGAACAACAAGGAGACTATAACATTCAAGAATCTCTATTCACTTTTATATTATATAAAAACAACCTTAGTTTCCCTCCATTAAACACGTACTTTGTGTACTTAAACACCATGTCCATAGGTTCTCACAAATAATTAAAAACAATAAGAGAAATAAGAGAGAAAACTAGTGATGCTAAAAATTATTGTTCATCACATGACTAATAGGTTCCATTCAATCACCAAATACAAGGAAACCTACTCCATAATGATTGTTGATGCACAAGTAAGGTTGCACCTCATGAAATCAACAAGTTTCCTGTATAGAAAAGAGAAAAATAGACTGGAATAAGGAGAGAAATGATATACAACAATTATATAGGGATCATATACAATGAATTTGCAATTAAAGGTTCCTAAGATTAAAGAGAGAGAAAGTAATTTACAAATCATTCTCCTTCTCCTTTTCAGCCTCTTCTCAAATTGAATCACCTCTGAAGTAGCCTCTTTTTCTTTATCATGAGTTTGGATAGATGAATGAAAAGGTATGCCTCAATAACATCCTCAATCTATATAAATTTTCTTCATGTAAGTGATATTGCACATCATCCCTGAGATTATACACATCTTCCACTTTGATATTTTCCTAAGGTTAGTCTTGAAACCATTTGGAATTTCATGCATATGATGGTGCACATGACACTTTAGGTCATGGGGAGTGGTTTTTGGTATGTATATATGCCCATGAAGCTAATCATATGATGATTGTATCGGGGCATCATGTACTTGATTTAACAATAATAAAGGTGATTATGCATGTTATGTTTGTCTCAGTCACGAGATGATGAAACAACCATGATATACATATAAATAATTATGTTACTTGATGAAATATGTATTCATGTTGAGGACCTGAACAATGAGATCATATGTAGTATAAGAACACACACATTCTTGTTATGTCCCTAGTCAGTTATTATTGTTGAAGAAAAATAGATCAAAATAATATATAAGACTAGAATGTATTTTGATCGATCATAGAGTCTCATTGGTCATGATATTAGATATCAAGTCAAAGACATAGATAGTTGTTAGAGAATAGTGTACACGACCGACCCACCTTGAGAGTGACACATGGAGAGCATGTAATGGTAGTTCGGTTCATCTCTCAAAGTGATAGTGGTGATTATGGTTCTTAGACCTGAAGTCACTATACTCATCACATGTTGTTAAATGAAATTTGACACCATCAAACATGATATAGAATAAGGTTTGCCATAAAGGTGATGCTTATGTACGTTTTGACACATGGGATTTAACTATGAGCGTTGTAGATGGGTTTGTTACTTCGACCAGAGTAGATATCCTAGCCACTTGATAAGAAAGACTAAGAAACATATGGCCATACTCATGTGAGTCAATAAGTGATATGTGAGATAACATGCATCTCATACAATCTACTTTAGTTCAAGGATCATAGATTGAATGTTAAGAGGATGATGATTTCATGCCTCATGCTCAATCTGGATATTTAAGACAAAGGAACTATGAGCTCACAATAACATTGATCACATATTTTAGGTTGATGTCATTATCCAAATTTTCAATTTCTTGGGAAAAAATGATGTGTTTCTAGATACCAATCATTGCTTGCGATGTCATAATCTTGTTATGGACATTCATTGCTAATGTAATTTGAGACCTATAGGGTGACACACATAGGATGCACTTGGCATATTATTGATGGACAAGATATTAGTTGGTTACTAAATGTTTAGGTAATCAATCTAACTAATATTGGTTGTCAGTTGATCGACTAGAATGCCCAAAGTGTCCAATTGACCAACTGGAGGCCAATCAACTGACTAGAGTGTCCATTCGGCTGTATGATTATAACAGAATCCAATCAACCAATTTGATTGGGTCAAACTATTTGAGTGTCTATTTACTTAAGTTTTTCATCTATTTACTTAAGTCATTTAGTCTATTTGTAACATGGGCTCATTGTCCATTGGCCTATTAGGGTTTGTGTAAGTGTCTGTATGCTTCCCCCCTTCTCCTATTTATAAGAAAGGGTGTCTTCCCCCTTTCTATCAAGCAATGAGAAAACCTACATGTAAGGGGATCTTCCCCATTATATCTAGTCTTCCACATGGTATTAGAGCTGTCGTTCCTGAGCCGCCCCCAACCCTGAGAGAGAGAGAACAAAGGAGAGTTTTCTCTCCTTGCAGGAGGTTGTCACCGTTAGGCGTTGTTGATGTTATCCACAAGGATTTTTCTATTCTTTCCTCTTTTCTTAGTCGTCTCCATGGAGTTTTCTCCATCTTCACCAACCAAATCATCCAATGAAGAAGTTGGATATAGTTCTACAAGGGCCACCATGCCTCCATCTTCCTTGCTTGCTAATGAAGCCACTTCTATTCTATTCAGCACTGCATGCCGCCTCCCATGTTGCTGCTGCCTCCCATGTTTCCTCCCTATATGTTGATGTCGCTCATCCATGCATCCACCCATGCGAGATCTAATCCTAAATTAAGGAAAAGATCTACTATTTTCTGCTAATATTGAGGATTCATCATCCTCTACTGCTTAAATGGAGATCCGTAAGGATACCCCCCACTTTTGTTTCTATTTTGGGGAGTTTTTTTATAGTTGTTCGTCGCCGACATGGTGTGTCACTTCTAGACACAGTGTGTAGGTGGTGTTCTACCTCTTCGTGATTGCGTTCATCAGTTTCAGACATGGTGTGTCGCTTTCAGACATTATGTGTCATCTTTTTGACATGTCGTGTCGTATGCTTTTGCCCCAAGCTATTGTCAACTGACACAACATGTCCTTTAAATGACACATCATATCGCCAGCTTCTGCTGCCATTGACTGATGCTACTGTCTACCTCACACAACATGTCTCGTCACTGACACAACGTGTCACCTACTACTGTTGCTTCCTGTATTAACTGACATGACGTGTCTCTCAACAACACGATGTGTCTATTGCTACTTGTTGCTACGTATTGGCATGCTATAATGATTTAATCATATGCCGAAGGTATATATACATGGTGTGTCCCTTATTTCTCTTACTAGCTATAATTATCTTCCTATTTTCAGCTTTTTAATAATTTTGTTTACACCCCCTATTCTTCCAACCCTACATAATTTTTTCCCTACCTCCTCAATCCTTTTTCCAAACTTTTTTTAACCTATCCATCCAACCAAGTATCATTCCAGTAGTGTATCTTCTCTTTCTAACGAAGTTTACATTTCGGTAGTCTTCCTTTTATTTTTCTTATGCTAATCGGATCCATTTTATGCTACATGTTTGTGCTAACTAGATTCATGTTTTTGCCTAATTAGTTTATTGCAGGGCTCCTCCCCGCACCCCTAGATTTGTTGTCCTATGGGCTAAATAAATCCCCTTTTTATGTCGAAGAGAGATCCATTTATTTTTTTACCTAGATCTACCTAATCGGGTCATTTTACACCTTGACTTGCATTATCGGTTACCTCCTCCACATATTTGCCTATATAACTGACATGATTTTACCGTGCGTATAGTGCAAGTGCATGCGTCAATGTAATATAGGCCTTTGTGAGGCCCGAGTCGAACATAGGGAAACATAATTATCAATAGACTACTACTAGACCGATGGTAAAATTGAGTTTGTTTTTGAAAAAGAAAATAAAAACAAAAGAAAACAAAGCAATTGATTAAATGATTGGTTTAATCAATTCAAATGCAATCTGTAGGATTGCAGTTTCACCACGGGTTCTCATTGTACTAATTCCTACACAATTATCAAAACTCATCTCACATTCCAGATAGTGGCCTATAGTTAGAATTTCTCGCTCCCGCGATACAATTCCCTACCTTAATCTAGGTCGATTCCATGCCAGTAGTAACCTATACCCCAGACTAGGTGCATGAAAAGAATAGATCTCTGGGCTTCCACTATTAACCATACATCACCTTTTCCAAAGATTTATTAGTTAATGTGATTATCACACCTTTTGAACTGTTAATTCTTCATCAAAAGTAATTAAAGGTATTAGATTACCATTATGGTGATCAAGCACAATGATAGCAATGGAGAAAATGACATCATACCACGGATTTGAGAGATAAATAGTGATGAATTATGTAAAAAGAGTCATACAATGATTGCCTGGGCTACTTCCAGTCCTGGAGACAAAGGGGATTAGCCCCACATGTTCATATCAACATTGCACATGAAGAAAGAGGAGAGAAACATGGAGAAACGAATGGAAATATGATGTAACCCCTGAAACGGAGAAGATTCAGACGATCCTCGGTGTGGGGCGCACGTTCTACAGCCTTCCGGCAGAAGAATCATCTGTCTACAGCTCTGGGAACGTCTGGGGTGTAGCTCTAGGCTCCGTTCATTGCTCCTTTCTCCTCTAGGACTCGTACAATGGAATAGAACTTGAATGATGACTTTGGGCCATCTTTTCCTAGGTATAGGTACCACTTACGGCCGTCGAAAGAATGCAGTCGTCCGATTGGAGTCGTGCTGGATATTTTCCTGATCCGACGACGTCGATACCATCGACGGGGTATCGATGGTATCGACACCTTAGGGTACCGATGCTTTCTTCAATTTCTAAAAGACGCATGATGGCATCTCGATACCATCGATTGTTCCCGTTGATGGTATCGACGTGGTGACTTCTAGCACATTGTTGCACTTTCGAGACCATCGACATTGGGTCGATGGTATCAAACTATCTGCTTCCTCTCCTCCGGCTTTGCTACTGTTGCTCTGTTGATGCTATCAACGGACCGTCAATGGTATCGACAGGTCCAGGAATGCAAATTTCCTGAAATAAAGAGAGGAACACAAATCAAATCTGAGAAATATGATAATTTATGAAAAACAATGTAAAACAAGATGAATTTGATGCAGGCAAGGAGAATAGGCTAAAGGAATTGAAATGCGATATTAACCACAAATATGACCAATAAGAACAAAAAACGAGTGTAAAACTAGCCTATATAAGTGACTCAAAACCCCTGCATCAAACTCCCCTAAGCTTGAACTTTGCTCGTCCTCTAGAAAAAAAACTGTAGAATAAAATTTTGAGGCTCAACTAAAGAACATACTAGCATAACAAACATCACATTATGATTCCCACCTACAACACACAGACCGACCCTCACTAACCACAAAATGATAACTATCCTAAAGGTGACAATGATCGTCCATGAATGGTGTCCACCCCATAATCAATGAACATAATAAAATAAAGCAGATAATATAATAAATTCCTCCAGTTTAGGTGTGGTACATCTTGTGATCTCCTATCTACATTGCTCATGTCCTAGCTACCATCTGCAGGGAAGCAGATCTCCTGATACATAAGAATGAGGAGATAATCATTGATGGTCTACCATTTTGAGCAATAGGTGGATGGAATGGGCGGCTGTGGAAGAAAAGAAAGCACCATATAGTTTAACATGCAAAAACAACAAAAATGCCATAAATGATGCATATGCATATGTAAATGACCTAATGTCTATATTTTAGGTGGAATGATGCATGCACTACTATTCTGTCTCAATGTGAGATGAAATTTCTAAAAAACTACATCATGTGCTTATTCTTCCTATTATGCAGGTGAAACAAGTTCCTTTCTCCCTCTGATTTTTACTTATTTCTCAATCCTTTTTTCTTCTTCGTTTTTTTTCCAAGCCCCATTTTTTTCAATTGACTAAGGAAAAGCATAAAATTTTCTTGGGCTTATTTTCACATAACTACTACAATTGATGCATTATAATATACTTTCCAAAAAGTATAGAACAAGTTCCCCACTTTTCTTATTTTTCAGAAGAGATAAGGCACATAATATCCTATATGCTCAAAAGCATGCAAAATGCAACTATATGAAAGAAATTATGCAACTACAATGACATGCACTCTAGAATGTGTGCATGCATGACTAATCTACAATTTTTTTTCATTTTTTTATGTAAAATCTCACTATAATGCAATCCTCCTATCTAAATGACATGCAATCAAGAGATGAAAAACTATAAGGTGATCCTAGTTCTTATGGTGGAGTGTGAATGAAGTGAGGTGGATAGATCACAAGAGTAAATGACAGAACCATTGGAAAAGATTATATGTCCCTCCTTACTGACATGTGCACAGGGTAACTAAGAGGTTTCTCTCTTTTCATTTCAAATTAAAGTCATGTTAATGTTTGGTCAGTTTAAACTCAACATCCATATTCGTCCTCATTTCTTGAACCATAAGGATGTACAGTTATGATCATATGTTTTAAAGTTGACCTACCCAATTACTTTCCTCAGTTATGTACTCAATTTCAAACAAGTCAAACTTATAATTTCTTAAAGATTTTTCATTCATATTCATTTTCTCCCAAACCCCACATGAAAACATTGAGATGACATGCAATTACATTTAAACTCCACTGGTTACACTAGATAGAAATTGGACCCTAGAAAACCGTAAATAAACCAAATTACGCAACTAAAAGAAAAATTGCAAAAAGCTAAGAAAAATGCTACAACAACAGAAAATGAAATAAAACTAAGATAGAAATCGTTCCATCTCCCCCAAGCTTGATTTCGACTATGGCCTCATAGTCAAGAACAAACTCAGAAGGTGGAACAATGATACCCTTCTACTGCTGAGACGGTGGATGCAGCAGGTACTGGTGAGTATGGGGGTTCCACTCTGGATATTGCCCCTGAAAGTTGGGATTGTAGGGAGGCATGGGTGGTGGTTTTGGATATGTCCCAAAGTAGTCTCTGCTCCAGTAGTGATCATAGAAAGGTTGTTGCTGCTTCTCTATCCTCCCCAACCTATCGTAGACCTGCTACTGGTTGGCGAAGAGTTGGCGCTCGTTCTCAAAGATCGCCTACCGATTTTCATAAAGCCTATTCTACGTTTCCTAGATCCCTGCAAAAGCTGCCGGATGTGACTTCTACATAATCTGCTGGGACTCTTGGATCGTCTGGAGCATGGTATACATCCCTTGCAAAGAGTAGGGGTCATCTCTATCGTGGGAGGGTTGTGGTGGTGGTGGCTGGGAAGACAAGGAGGCTCCATAGTTTCATGGATGCTTTCTCATAGCAACTCATCGTCGAAGAGGACTAATAGTTTCCTCCTCCTCTTCTTCATCATCGTCGCCCTCTTCGACTTCCACATCTATAGCTTGTTCTTCCTCATCTTCCTCAACATCAATGATAGGCCACCTGTAGCTTTGGCCTGGCTTGATGTTGAAAGCAGGGTCGGGAAATTGCGCCCTTTAAAACACACCTCTCACATGGCAGGTGGTGTAGGCGATGCCATGGCGGGCTTCAATGAGGCTGGAGTTGACAAAGTGGGATATGTTGAACGTATTTCTACTCTCAATCTTTTGGAGCCCGGATAGATCAAGCCCCAGGTGCATTGCAAGCTGACTAATAAGGCCCCCAAAGTAGATTGGGGCCTTGTGAGAAAGATTCCTCTTAACCGCCATCATGTGCATGAGTAAGAAGGCTCCAAAATTGATTAGTGTCCTCTCTAGTAGACAATAGAGGAAGAAAAGGTCCATCTCTTGGAATTTGCTCAGTGACAACTTGGACCTTGCAAAGAATGACTTAGAAATAATCTGGTGAAGAATCTAGAAAAAAGGATGCTTGAAATCATCTACAACAGTGTGGTGCCAGCTGATAGAATATCCCTCCGGTATGGTGACCATCTCTGCATACATAGCTTCATAATCAACATTTTGTGGTGGCTGACGCAGATCACTATGGTTCCACCCATAAATTCTGTTAAACTCGTGAAGGGTCAGGTTGTAATCCTGGTTGTAGAGACGGAAAGACACACGCCCCTCCTTCCAATCTATCCGCTTCAGTTGTAGTTCATTAGGAACTATGCAGATGTCGAGTGACACCAGAAACTCGATGACAATTTCCTTATATGTGGGCCATCCGTTGAAGAATGGATGATCGTCTATATGGTCGCGGAAGAGCACAAGGGACTCGTGGAGTTGTCCTTGAAGCACATAGGCCATATTGGCCTCAAATCCCAGATCTTTGAGAAGCTCCCAATCACCATATTGGGTGGGCTCAATCGGATGATTCCATAGTTCTCCGTAAACCTTCTTTACTTCTGTCGATGGATGGACTAGCCTCGAGCAAGGAACCAGTCCTTGTTGCGGGGCGGGTGGGGTAGCTAGGGCAGCTCTGGATTATGAGGCTCTAGATCTCACCATTGTTGCAAAAGGGGCAATGAGTGAGAGAGAAATGAGAATGGAGCTCGGAGAAGATGGTCGCGAAACTCAGAGAAGATAAAGATCTGCAGATCCGAAGAAGATGCTCAGAGATGATCGGCGGCGATGATCTCAGTTTCTCCCAGACGCTCGAAGTTTCTTAGGCTAGGTTGTGGAAGATAAGAAATGAAGATATGATGTTGGATTGAAGGATTGCTTCCCTTTTTATAGGGGGCGGCCGCAACTACTGTCGGTGCGTCGATACCAACGACAGTCTCGTCGATGGTATCGATGGCTATTGGAATCCGCGGCTTGCTAAAATCGACAGCTGTTGACGACTTGATGTGGGGGCCCAGATCAGCTACGTGTCGATGGTAGTGACAGAGTGTCGATGGTAGCGACAGAGTGTCGATACCATCTACACTGCCACGGATAGGCGTTGTAGACCACTCGATGTAGACTTCAGATCGGTGACGTGTCTGTCAATACTATCGACTCCTTATCGATAGTATCGACACATGTATGTTTCTTTAATCCTCATGAAGTCTGGCCATTGTGATTTTGCTATAGACATGTCGATAACATCGACCAATGTATCGATGGTATCGAAAATACTGAGACATCCAGTCTAAATATCTCCAGATATTTCGCTACCATCGATGACTTGTCGATACCATCGACGCCCATCCATCTTTCTACCTGTTCCCATCTTAATACCATCAACGAGGCCGTCGATAGTATCGACGGGATGAAGTTTCAGTAGAATTTTTCACTATTCCAATTTCGATACCATCGACCTAGGCGTCGATGGTATCGACTGTTTCCTAGCCTGCACACTCAACAAACATATCAGGGTATAATTTTTAGAGACTAAGTGCTAAATTAATGAAAACTACCTTGGAATATGCAAAAGTTCAAGAAATAACCATGTAAGCTACCAAGGTTGGATTGCCTCCCAACAAGCACCTCATTTAACGTCTTGGGCTAGACGCAATCATGCTCCTCATTCCTCTTGTAGTGCCATGAGTTTGATCTCATGCACTTTCCTTGCGTAGTCTTCCCCATAGTAGTGCTTCAGCCTCTAACCATTCACCAAGAATGTTCTTGCACCATCTCTCACCATGATAGCACCATGGGGTCACACCTCCTCAACCACAAAGGATCCATTCCATCGGGATTTCAATTTCTTGGGATGCAACTTAAATATTGAATTGAACAATAGCACACTATCACCCTTCTTGAAAACTCACAATTGAATGTGGTGATCATGTATTTGCTTTGTCCTCTCCCTGTAGATCCTCGAGTTCTCATATGCATTCATCCTTAGCTTGTCCAATGCATTGAGCTCTAGCATCTACTTTCTCCCTACATCATCAATGTTCGGGTTTAGCATCCTTAGTGCCCAATGCACCTTATGCTCTAACTCCACCGGCAAGTGACAAGCTCGTACATAAGCAAATCTAAAAGGTGTGGTGCCTATCAGTGTCTTAAACGCGGTCCTATATTCCCATAGTGCATCTGGTAGTAGTGCACTCCAATTTTTCCTGGATGAGCCCACTAGGCATTCCAAGATCTTCTTGATTTCCCTATTGGACACCTCCACTTGGCCTTGCATTTGCGGGTGGTATGGGGTACCTACATTACACTTGATCCCATATTTACTCAATAGTGCAGCAAATTTCTTGTTTGTGAAGTGGGTACCACCATCACTTATGATCATTCGTGGCACACCAAACCTACAAAAGATATTCTCTTTCATGAACCTACACACTACCATAGCATCGTTAGTCCTTGTGGGTATTTCCTCTACCCACTTCGACACATAATCAACAACAAGCAAGATATAAATTAGAATTGGAGGACACAAATGGTCCCACAAATCAAATACCTCAACTTCTTGAAACACATTAAGGGGCATTTCTTGCCGCTTTGAGATGTTACCTTCCCTTTGACATGAGTGACACCTCCTCACATAATCATAGGCATCTCAGAAAAGTGTGGGTCACTAAAGGCCACTCTCCAATACCTTAGTCGATGTCCTTGTGCTCGCATGATGACCGCCGGTGGACAATGTATGACAGTGACTGAGCACACTATCATATTTTGTCTCGGGTACACACCTATGTAAAATTCCATCCCTACACCGTCTCAAAAGAATAGGGTCATCCCAAAAATAATATCTCATAGAATGGAAAACCCTCTTTTTCTCTTGGTAAGTCCAATCATCTGGGAGTTCTTTGCATGTAAGATAATTTACGATATGCAACAACCATGGGTCCTTAGGTTGGATAGAAAGGATGTGCTCATCTGGGATGGTCTCGGTAATGGGTATGTTAGTATCTCTCTCATCTACCCGCTCTAACCGAGACAAGTGGACCATAACCACATTCTCAATGCCCGCCTTATCCGTAATCTTAATGTCAAATTCTTACAAGAGTAGGATCCACCTAATGAGTCTAGGCTTGGCATCTTTCTTTTCCATTAAGTACTTTATGGCGGCATGGTCTGTCCATACCACAACTTTAGACCCCACTAAATATTGCCTAAAATTTTCAAATGCAAAACCCACGACACGCAATTATTTTTCTGTGGTGGTGTAATTAAGTTGGACATCATTCAAAGTCTTAGAAGCATAGAAAATAACTGTGGGTTTATTCTTAAGGCACTGCCCAAGAACGGCCCCCATGACAAAATCCGATGCATCCAACATAAGCTCAAAGGGATTACTCCAATCCAACATTTGAACAATCAGAGCAGACATCAACTTTTGTGTGAGAACCTCAAAGACATTCATACACGTGTCATTGAAATCAAAAACTGCATCCTTCTCAAGCAATTCTAATAATGGCTTAGCGATTTTAGAAAAATCCTTGATAAACTGGAGATAAAAGCCCACATGACCAAGGAAGCTCCTCACCCCTTTCACTGAGTTTGGTGGGGGTAGTTTGTAAATAACCTCAATCTTCACTAGATCTACCTGCAGTCCCTTGCTAGACACCTTGTGTCCAAGCACTATGCCTTCACTAACCATCATATGACATTTTTCCCAATTGAGGACTAAATGTGTGTCCTCGCATCTTTGTAGAACCTTGTCTAGTTTATATAAGCACTCATCAAAATACACACTGTAGATGGAAAAGTCATCCATAAACACCTCTAGACAATGCTCTACCATATCTGAAAAGATAGCAAGCATGCAGCGCTGAAAAGTGGTCAGTGTGTTGCACAAACCGAAAGGCATACGGTGATATGAGGAAGTCCCATAAGGGCAAGTGAAGGTAGACTTCTCTTGGTCCTTAGGGTCTATGGAAATCTGGTTATAGCCGGAATAGCCGTCTAAAAAACAAAATTGAGAGCGGTCAACCAGCCGCTCTAAAATCTGATCAATGAATGGTAGGGGAAAATGATCTTTCAGAGTGGTAGAATTTAAACAACGCTAATCAATGCAGACACGCCACCCGATCACCAATTGGGTGGTGATAGGCTCATTTGAAAGATTTTGAGTTACCGTGATTCCCCCCTTTTTAGGTACTACCTACGTGGGGCCCACCCATGTAGAGTCTGAAATAGCATAGATGATGCTCGCAGAGAGAAGCTTGATCACCTCCTTCTTGATGACCTCCATCATGATAGGGTTGAGGCAACATTGCTGATGAATCACAGGTTTGGCTCCTTCAAAGAGCCGGATCTTGTGTTGGCAGAGAGTAGGTGTGATCCTCTTGATGTCAGAAACCAACCACCCGAATGCACCACAATGATTCTTCAACATAATCATCAACTCTCTTCCTCAGCGGCACTCAAATTTGTTGAAATGATCACTGGTAGCTTTGCATCTGGCGCTAAGAATGTGTATTTCACGTGAGGGGGCAGTGGCTTTAGCTCTAAATCTGGCGGGCTGACCAAAGAAGATTGAAGCGGTGGTGGCAGCGGTCCTAGTTCTTCATAGTGCTTGGCATAGTAGCAAGGATGCACTCACAACATCTTCACACATTCTTGCAATGATGTTCTTCTCATCCAATAATACAAGATGTTGAACAAGCAAGCTTCAAGAGGTAATTATGGGTATGAGTCAAGCATGGAGACTGCTATTACATCATCCTCAATAAATGGTGGGACTTCCTCTTCTTCATCATTGGGATAACCCACATCTTTGATAAGAGAAACCACCTTCGTTTGTTCCATGATGTCCACAACAAGTGTTCCCTTATCTACCTTTTTCATGACGTGAGCCATATCAAGAAATGGTTTCCCTAAACAAATGGAAACATTGTGATCAAAGTGTCTAATTTTTCTACACTATCCTTGCTCCTGTAATGATTGTGAGTCAGCTGGCATCTTGATTTCAAATCTACCATATGCTATGCCCATGGTCAACTGACCTCTACCCATTTCCAAAATCATGTCAGTTGTAGCCTGGAAGGGTCTACCTAGAAGAAACTCATTACCTTATTCATCTTGAATTTCCATTACCACGAAATCTACTAGAAATAAAAATCTATCCACTTTGACCAGAACATCCTCACAAATTCCATAAGGCCTTACAACGGAATTATCTGCAAGCTAGATTGTCATGTTACTCTTCCGGGATTCTTTAAGACCAAGCTTCTTGAAGGTGGAGAGAGGCATCAAATTTATGCTCACTCCTGAGTCACATAGTTCTTCATCGAATTTCACCTTTCCAATGTAGCATGAAATATTGAAACAACCCGGATCTTGTCGCTTTGGTGGCAATTTTCCCAAAATAATGGTGCTGACCTGCTCCTTAAGCACTACCACCTCTATGTTAGGAATTTTTCTCTTCTTGGTAATTATATCCTTCAAGAACTTACCATAGGAGGGTATCTGCTCAATGGACTCTAGTAAAGGAATGTTGACCGAAAGTTTCCTAAAGCCATCCAAGAACTTCTTGAACTGTGCATCCACCTGCTTTACTTTCAAACTATTTGGATAAGGAACTGGGACGGTCTGTGCCCTCTGATGTGGCGGCACATAAGGCGTCCTCTTATCTGTCTCTTTCTCTATAGTGGCCTCCTCTGTAGCCCTCTCTACTTCATCCTCCACTGTCTCTGTGACTAAGACATCCTCTGTGGCCTCACCTATAGCTTCTGGCTGTGGTGTGCTTGGTTCATCGGCCTTGGAGTTTAAAATTTTCTTTCCACTCCTCAACAAAATTGCTTTGGCTTGGTGGTTTCCTCCTGGAATATCAGTATTCCCTAGAAAACCCTGTTGTGCTGGCCTCTTCAAACTTGCAATTTTGAATGCCATCTATGCAATAGAGGTCTCAAGTGTCCTCATCTGTGCTCCATGACTCTGCATAGTCTGACCAAATTAGTTCATAAATTCTCCTTCAGGTTTAATTTGTTTGCCGAAAGTGCTCATCAACTCTTGATTTTGCTTTATCACCTAGTTGAGCAACTCATTACTCTTATCTTATGCACTAGGCTGTGGCTTCTGGTCTGGATCCTACAAAAAGTTATTTGGATCCTTCTAGGAGAATTTCTTGTCCTTTCTCCATGAATAATCATTATTCCTATAGCCCTACTGTTGACACATGAACTTAGCATGTACCTCATTATCAGATCCTTCATCATCTTTTGGTAGCAGTCTCTTTGCTATCAGGTCCATCTTCTCATTTAATTCTTTGATTGCCTTGGATTCCCCTACAATTTTGACCTGCTCTGGTGCATCTCTTTCACCCCAGGACTGCTTCTTAGCCATGTTCTTTAAAATTTCTCTACACTTTGAGCCTTTATTGTTTAGAAAGGAACATGTCCCTACTGAGTCCAAATTACTCCTATCATGTTCATTAAGGGAAAAATAAAAGATCCTTGCCTGAGTTTCTAGATCTAGCCCATGATGTGGGCATTTCCGCAGCATAATATTGAATCGCTCCCAAGTCTCTGAGTATGTTTCACTTGCTTGCTGTTTGAAATTATGAATCCTTCTCACGAGATCATTTGTCTTCTCGGGCATGAAATATCGTTCAAAGAAAACTTCAATCATAATGTCCCATGATTCCACATAGTCATCATCAAGGTTGTAAAGCCATTCCCTTGTGTTTCCTACTAGAGAAGATGGAAACAATTTAAGATAAATTGCCTCCTATGGAAATCTATCCAACTTCACCATATCACAGTGTTCCAAAAAGGTTCTTATGTGGGTAATTGGGTCTTCATTCTTTATTCCATGGAAAGCCTGTGACTTAACCAACTGGATCAGCCCCGGGTCAATCTTGTAACTAGGTATGTTGATAGCTTATTTCTTGATTGGCCCATTCTACGCAGAGGAAGAAGAAGCTTTAATATTTTCCCAAATGGTCTGCTCCTCGGCTATTGTGAAAGTCTCAAGTTCTTCTTCAATGTCTTCAGGTGGTGTTTTTATCCACTCATCTTTAGATCCTAAAGACGAAACCTCAGGTGTCGACTGTGCGTAGTCTGTACTACGCGTCTTCACCATGCACCAGTACCTGCAATGTGTAAAATCGAATAAGTACAGTGCTAGATGAATAAAGAATATGAAAGATAAACAATTAATCTCAATAATTAAAATTTTCTAAATTAAAAAAAAGTGGCCTAGAGTGGCCGCTAGAAGTACTCGTAGTGCCAAAAATTTCTGTTTCCCCGGCAACGACACCAAAACTTGACATGATTTTACTGTGCATATAACGCAAGTGCACACATCAATGTAATATAGGCCTTTGTGAGGCCCGAGTCAAACACATGGAAATGTTATTATCGGTAGACTACTACTAATTGTTCGTAATCAGCTAGACCGATGGAAAATTTGAGTTTGATTTTGAAAAAGAAAAAAAAAGAAAAGAAAACAAAGCAATCGATTAAATGGTTGGTTTAATCAATTCAAATGCAATCTCTAGGATTGTGGTTTCACCATGGGATCTCATTGTACTAATTCCTACACAATTATCACAACTCATCTCCCATTCCGGACAGTGGCCTGTAGTTAGAATTGCTCACTCCCGTGATACAATTCACTACCTTAATCTGGGTCAGTTCCACGCCAGTAGTAACCTATACCATAGACTAGGTGCATGAAAAGAACAAATCTCTGGGTTTCCACCATTAACCGTACATTGCCTTTTCCAAAGGATTTATTAGTTAATGTGATTATCACACCTTTTCAACCGTTAATTCTTTGTCAAAAATAATTAAAGGTATTAGATTACCATTATGGTGATCAAGCACAATGATAGCAATGGAGAAAATGACATCATACCATGGATTTGAGAGATAAATAGTGATGAATTATGAAAAAAGAGTCATACAATGATTTCCAGGCTATCTCCGGTCCTAGAGACAAAGGGGATTATCCCCACATGTTCATATCAATATTACACATGGAGAACGAGGAGAGAAACATGGAGAAACAAATGGAAATATGATGTAACCCCTAAAACAGAGAAGATCTGGATGCTCCTCGGTGTGAGGCACACGTTCTGCACCCTTTCGAAGAAAGAATCATCTGTCTACGGCTCTGGGAACATTCTGGGTGTAGCTCTGGGCTCTGTTCTTCACTCTCCTCTCCTCCGAGACTCGTGCAATGGAATAGAACCTGAATGATGACTTTGGTTCGTCGTTTCGTAGGTATAGGTACCACTTATGAGCACGAAAAGAATGCAGCAATCCAATTGGAGTCGTGCTAGATATTTTCCTGATCCGACGGTGTTGATACCATTGACAGGGTGTTGATGGTATCGACACCTTAGGGTACTGATGCTTTCTTCAATTTTTGGAAGCCACCTAATGGAATCTCGATACCATCGACCATTCCTGTTGATGGTATCGACGGGGTGACTTCTGGCATACGGTTGCACTTTCGAGACCATCAACATTGGGTTGATGGTATCAAACTATCTGCTTCCTCTCCTCTGACTTTGCTATTGTTTCTCTATCAATGCTATCGACGGACCATAGATGGTATCGACGGGTCCAACAATGCAAATTTCCTGAAATAAAGAGAGTAACACAAATCAAATATGAGAAATATGATAATTTATGCAAAACAATGTAAAACAAGATGAATTTGATGCACACAAGGATAATAGGATAAATGAGTTGAATCATGTGATATTAACCACAAATATGACCAATAAGTGCATAAAACGAGTGTAAAACTAGCCTATAAAAGCTACTCAAAACCCCTGCATCAATAACCCTTGCCTCTACCATTGTTTTTGACTCTCCACTACAACCACTCTCTTTACTCTTTTTGTGGTTGGTGTGAGGAGGAGAATAGAGGGTGAAGAGTAGAGGGAGATATGAGATGGAAGAAACATGAAGGAAGATGAAGAAATTAGTTATGCTGCTACATGGATCTTCATGCCATGTGTTACTACTGATATATGGATCCTTCTATTGCTTTATGTGTTCCTTTTGGTTCTATATGGATCCTTCTTTTGTTATGTGGACTGTTCATGATTGTGTTGCTTCTATATGGATATTTTTGTTTATTCATCATCTACCTTGACTACTGCTATGAAGTTAAATATTGGGACGTCTTGTTGCTACTTTTGCTATGATTAACACATCTTACCTACTGCTTTGTGCTTTTACACTATCTATTATCTGTGATCTATGTACTCTATGGACTAGCACTCTCTGTACTTTGATGCCTAATACTTTGATGGATATTTTATAAAGAGCGAAGATGATGGAGATTTTTTTGTTATTGACTTTACATGGAGATTTGTCTACATTGCATATTGGAGCTATGTATTTGTTTGCTAATTTTTACACTGGTTTCCTATCTGCCTACATCGTCAAATTTTGCTTATGTGTGCTACCACTCTCTGGCTTGTCTGTGCTTTGTGCATGTTGACTCTCTGTTAGTCTGTGCTTTATTTGCATGTTGACATTTGTTGCTTCTTGTGACCTAGAAATCTCTAGGACTTGTGATCCATCACTCTCTGGCTACTACAATGATGACTATGATGAAGACTTGGTGCCTATCTGCTATTTTCTCTTTTGCTCCAGATGCCACTATTATGATCAAGAAGCCTCCATGCCTGCTAAGATATTTGTTGCTTTGACGTATCTACTTGTAGGGGAATCTTTGAGTACTTGAGTGTTTTAATGTAATCTTGA
The DNA here is from genome assembly GCA_963693085.1 of Alisma plantago-aquatica. Taxonomy (NCBI): domain Eukaryota; kingdom Viridiplantae; phylum Streptophyta; class Magnoliopsida; order Alismatales; family Alismataceae; genus Alisma; species Alisma plantago-aquatica. The sequence continues at coordinate 1,423,795,049 of OY856409.1, forward strand.
GGGGGAGAATTTTTTGTATGGGTTTGGTTATCTTTTCATTCTATTTAGTCCGTTTGTTTGTCTATTTGTAAGCTGGATTGGGATTTTCCCAAGCTCCATCTTAAGGGGGAGTATTAGAGTGTATATATACTTAAGTCATTTAGTCTATTTGTAACATGGGCCCAATTGTCCATTTTCCCATTATGGTTTTTGTAGGTGTCTATATGCTTCCCCTTCTCCTATTTATTGGAAAGTGTAACGACCGATAAACAAATCATTACTGATTAGGTGAAATTAAACATTAGCAGCGGATTGTTGAAAATCACTAAAAATTAAAACCATTTACAAAGAGATCCAAACATAGGAAAACTCTTTCATCAATAACCAATGTATAACATTTACATCATAGTTCATAAGTACATAACTTGTACCATCTCTTCTCGAGGATTACAAACATCAACTACCCTATTAACATTATATATAGATAGCATAAGAACCTCGAGGCATCAAGCCAAAATCTCAGATCGATTCATTAAAAGCACTAACTACTAACTCCGAGGACCTGAGAGTACAGAGACGACACATAGGACTACTATCTACATGACTTGACAGATAGTATCTCCACCTGAGATCTCACTGTTGTCCCTGTTGTTGCTGTCCTTCCTCTGCTGTAGGGATTTCTATTTCTTTGTCTGCGTCCACCTAAAAATGTTGGATCCCACGAGGGTGAGACAATTTGTAAATTGCCCCAGCGAGAGATATAACTCTACGCCAAAACATTATTATTGTAGTTTATTAGAATAAAACTGAGCAGAAGGATTTTATATATATTTAACAACATATAAATCACTGTATGAATAGAGTGAAGTAATCTCCTTTCCTAAGGAGAACATTGCATCTACCCATGGTAGAGTCGTAATTCATCCATCTACTTGCAATGAATGTAAAGAGATATAAATAACATCTATCAACTAGAGACGCATAAAAGAAATGTAACATCAGCTAGTAAATTTCCATATTCAATCCTTAAGCAAACATGTTATGTGGCTGATTACATTTTACAATCACACTTATGCCCTGAGGAGATGAGGTATACCGCTCATACTCCAACAGACCATTGTGAAGTCAAAATCGGTACCATACAAGATCAATGGAAGAGCTGGCTTCCATGACCTCCCACATCTCAGTCAGTGTGAGACCACATACAGGACATCTTGTGTCTCTGCTACATAGCTTTCTAGGGTATACTAGAAACTTCGCTATAGAGCTACAACAGCGGTTGCACTCTCTTCGCAATCGAGAGATTTCATGTTTACCTCCATCGATCCGGCATTAATATTATTGGGAGATCTGTGATACATCTATCCCAATCTTCAGAAGATTTGTGATACATCCATCCTGGTACAAATAATGAAGGATTGAGAGGTCTAAATTTTACCTTCCATCAATTCCCCCATTAGGACGTATGGATATGTTCACCCATCAACCCCTACATATTAAAAAATATGCATTCTGGGTTTTGTCACGGAGCAACCTATTTCACCATCAGTAAATACTGACACTGATGGATCTATGGTCAAGGCTCTACATGATATGATTTCACTTGATTAATTAAGTACATTAGCATATTCTTTTAGCATCAGTCAAGTTCTCAAACATGAATTATTGCGACAAATGCTACAAAGAAACATGTAAGCTCTTCTTAATTTCTTTACCAAAAGTTATAATACACTGGGATCTTAATCCCTTATCTCATCACTTGAAAGTTCACATCTTACAGCAACATCATTATCTTACTTATCAAATCTGGGTATTCATACCCTCAGTTCATCACTAATCACTATTACCACTTGTTAGGTAACTATTACCTCTAGGTCCTCAGACTGAGGTATACATGATACTTGTTATACAAGCATCTCTCATGGCTCACAAGGCCCATTAAGTGTGTTGACACCTTTCACTAGGCAACAACTTACTCATATGGCTCATAAAGTCCATGCACATTTTGTTACTTTTACTAATCAACAATAACATTAAGGCTCACAAGGCCAATCAACATTTTTATTATATAAATATCGTTGCTCAAATCAGGCTATGTTCATAATGTCATGATATCTGCATGGTTAACACACATCATAACAGTCATGACAATTTCACGTCACACCATGCAATACAATAGTAACACCATTATTCCCTTACCATGGTTAGGGTTTACCATCAAATAGGGCTTTTCATCCGTTTACCCAAAAATTAGGGTTAGGGTTTCCCATTTCACATTAATTAGCGTTTCATATTTATATTATCTATCCAACCCTAATTTATCATTCCATTCCTCGAGGAGCATTCAACAATATCATAAGTATTCACTCATGATCATTACTCTCATCATATATCATTAATGATTATCAATTCAAGGTATGAGTTCATCTCTCAGCCTTACCATGGTATGTTTATATCATACTCATTATCTTGGCTTAACCCCTTTCTCATAGTATGTTAGTCAAAACTTATCAAAGTGCATTGAATTCATTACATCTTCATTGTAACAATTTACATAACACACACTTCTTGTGTTTCTTATCCAAGTATATTGGATTTGAGGTGCATCAAGGTATATCAACCCTGAAATGCTAAATGTGATATCTATCATGTCTTGATGTATCACTTTTATCATCACTTCCAACTTACTTAAGTTAATCAATTAACCTTGTATTAAGGTAATTCCCTCTTAATACTTTTAACCACTAACCTATCACCTTTATCATGTAGTGCATAGGTCACCCATTAGAATTGTACAACTATCTTTAATGATACAAACTTATCTCAAGTTAAGGCATTACATACTATAAGGTTGCCTGTAATCAACCACTTGAGATATTTAATCTCCATAAGGTATTACCCACTATTTCATCATTAGGGTTTTCTCTTACCTTCACCCAATTTTAGGGTTACACTATTAACCTAGATTAGGGTTTCACTCAGAATTGCCCTAAATTAGGGTTTGAGTTCATCAATCAACTCAATTAGGGTTTTATGATATCTTTATCAAGGATCATGATCTAATTGTATATCATGTTTATTTTGAATGTGTTAGGCTTGACTATTTACATGATTATCACTGATGTATGAATCTCTCTCTCTCATCCTACCCAAGTCGTCCACTACTCAATTCTTGACTACATTGATCCTACTTCTTATTCAATTACATGCATTTTGGGTTAGCATGATATATTGAATTATTGCCTCATTATGCATCAATGATTAATCCCACTAAGGGTATCAATCATCTAAATACATTGGATGTTCAAATGGTTTGGTCAATTGAACTTTCAGTTACATGAGGTATCCAATTGAATTGACCAATTGAACCTTTAAATACATTAAGTATTCAAATAGGTTGACCAATTGAATTTTCAATTACATTAGGTATCCAATTGGATTGACCATGTTGAACCTCAAATGGTTTTGATTACTTAGACCCCAAAAAGTCTTGGTCTCTCAGAACTCAAATGGTTTGAAACCATTTGGGCAAATTGCCCTTGAAACCATTTAAGCAAGAAATGCATTGAAACTGAATGGACTTGGGTCTCCAAATGGTTTGAGACCTTTTGGACCCAAATGGTTTTGAGACCGTTTGGACTCAAATAGTCTTAAGACTATTTGGTCCAAACCCTCTCAAAACTGAATGGACCAAAAAGGTCTTTCGACACTTAAACAATTCAAGGTTTCAATCAATGAACTGACTATCAATTGAATCCTTGATTCATTCATCAATTGAACTATTGAATCATCCTTCAATTGGACCATCAATTAGGGTTTTGAACCCAATTGAACTAGGATTTATAATCAAGAAACCTTCAATTAGAGTTTTGAAATAGAGGAACATTCAATGATTAACATTGTGGAACCAATTCAATTAAAATCAATGAATCATCATCAATTATGATATGACCTGAACTCAAACGGTCTTGAGGTCGTTTGGATGACCTCCAAACGGTCTTGAGACCGTTTGCCCCATCCATCATTGAAATAAATGAAATTCAATTAGGGTTTAGATCATTTGAGCTATTGATTGCATTTTAATTTGATATCTCTGGATCTTCAATTACTCAATCATACTCAACCCTAGACCTCCAAATGGTCTTGGTTGACCTCAAAATGGTCAACTATGGTCAACTCTTCCAAAAAGTTTGAAACCATTTGTCTTATAACGGTTTGATGAAATCGTTTGATTTCAAACAGTTTTGTTGAAACCGAATGAACATCTTGTTGAAACCGATTGAAAACCAATGTTTTTGGGAAACGTGTCCAATATGATGTCATCATAATTTACCTTCGTCCATGTAATTCCTAGTACTTTTTATTTCATGGAATTACCAATTTCAACAAGCAATAAATCAAGAAGAAGAAGGAAATCAACATAATTGCAAAATTAATGGTTGAATAATTATGTAAATGGGTTCAAGTTATATAACCCGCCTCCAATTGAGCTTCAAAGATTCAAGCTCATGTCAATAGTGTTTGATTCAACTCCTTTCACTATCCCAAGGCTCGTCCTCAAGCTTTAAGTGAAAAGGAATGGCTAGAATTGAAGATGGAGTGAAGATAAGAAGAAATCAAGCATTGATTTGTGATTTCCACCATGGAATCAAGGTGAAAAGAGATCATGGATCTTACCTACAGGTTGTAGTTCGTCGTCCTATTGCTCCCAAGCCTTCTTGGTCATTTTTCAAGCAAGGAGAGAAAGAAGGATCGAAAAAGCCTTTGAATTTAGTTGGAAGTGGTGTTTTTATAAGGAAATTCAATGAGAGAGAAAGTAGTAATTAATTCCTTTAATTTCTCAAATTGATGCCACATCTCCCCCTCAACTCCTTGCCCATGAAGCTATCCTATTTCACTTTGCAAACCTCTTCATTATCCATGAATTTAATGGAAAATAAATTAAGCACCTTAAATCATATAATACTAATATCCATTAGTGGATATTTCTTTTTCTTTATTTAATGTGAGTGGGTTCTCCACTCACATAGATATTTCCATTCCCTTTGCAAGGCACAAGGACTTCCACACTTGTTGATTTTCAACCAACCCAATTTTGGTTGAAGGGCAATACCATTATTTTATTTATTTTTGCATTAAATTGAATTAGGGTTTCAATTATGCTTAAATCTTGATTATTTTAATATCAAGATTATCTATCCTTCAAAATGATACAAATGAGACGCCCCTCTCACTTTATTTTCTATAAATGATGCCAATAAACATTAGGGACTCTCTGGAAGAGGTAATTTGCATATTGAACCCTAGGTTTTGGGTAAATTGCACATTACACCAAAACTATGTTTCAATGCACAAGCATTGCTTTTTATCAGCTCTTTCTTGGTACTCAGGCTTTTCCCAAGCCATAACTCTACATAATATTCATTCTCATGATGTTTAAACACATGAGGAACATTTAATCATGTAACATTTGCAAGTTAACCCCTCAACTTGGGTAATTTGCACTTTAGTCTAAAATAAGCAAACATTGCTTCAATATTATTCAAATGGGACCAAAATTGAAACATAGGTTTCTCTTGGGCCTTAATTACCTTTTACATGATAAAATTAAGGATCTAATTAACTTTCTTAAGCAAAAATACCAAGGTTAAGGCATAACCCAGGTCAGGGATGTTAAAAATTATAAACCCCTAACAAGGATTTCGTCCCCAAAATCCTAGATAAAGGAAGATAGATATTATTCATTCATCATACTATCTAGTATCCACATAACATTTCATTGTTATGGAGACACCACAAAGATTTGATCAACACAAAGTTTATCATAGAATGGTTCACACAGGACACACACTCCGCTGTCCTTTTTATTATTAACTGTGGAATTAATTTTGTGTCAGGTAACACTTTTTCTTAATTTATAGTTTCATGTGACAGTTTCTTGTTTCTGAGGAGTCTCCCATGATCCTTACTTAATTCAAAATTTCACTTTCATGATCACAATTATGTTCTGTCACCCTCTTAGGACTATAAGTCTTTTCATACCTCAGTTGTGCCTTTTAATCTACTGACATAATACTAGGATTCCTTGTTACTTGTACCAACCATCTCATTAGTTGTACATTTTCTCATCATAAAGAGAAGTTACTTATCAATTAAGAATTTATTTTAAAGATATCTTTAATTGTTATGTTTATGCAAAGCATAAACCCCTAACATATGATGTTCATATAATTTTATGTATAATTAAACTGATTTCATGGTTGACCATTCCAGGTAGCCAACATAAACCATTTGAAATTTTTTAGATACCAGAATCTCTTACCTTGGTATCTATCACATGTGTTGAAAACACATCACATATTTATCTTCCTTTCATCTTGGGACAATACTTGTGACATATATCTTCACCTTAGAACCAAAGTCCAAGATAAACTGATACTTTTCTAAGTATCCATCACCTGAACATTTTTATCTTATGAATAACAAGTATCTTAAGACTTACTTGGTTTCCATGTCCCCGAAAGGAAAGAAAATAAGGTATCATATTCTTTTTATTATTTCATGAGTTTTCAACTATTCATGATTCATTTACTCTTTGTCTCATCCTAGGTTCCTTGCCCTCAACATAGGAATTTATAAGGATGATCACATATCATTATTCCTTTCTCTGTTATGCTTACAATCTTTATTGAATAGGGATCACCTCCCTTGTTCCCATTCTCATCTTATGAGGATCATACTTTATATTTCCTCATACACACATATTGATCTGAGATTATCTCTGATTTCTCTTTCTTATTCTTAGGGTATGACACATTTTTCCATTCCATATTTCTAATTTCAAAATACTCATTGGATTTTCTCAGAATGACTACTTGATCAGAGCAATAAAAAAGATAACAATCTAAGAGTTTCCATACTTGCCTTATCTCCAATAATTATATACCTGGCCAGGGTATATAAGTACTGAGATTAGGTAGTACACACTTTATTTACTATTATGTTCCTCACTTTTAATATCATTATAAACACATGATTTAGCATTCTTGGATTTTCTTCAGGCATCACTTCTATATCTCATCCTTTTTCACACAGATGAGAGAAATTATAAAGCATTTAAAGGAAAACTGAGTAAAAATGTAGATTCCCATCTTCTTTGTGTCCTTATAGTACTAGTCAAAGGAAACTCAATAACAACCACTTTCTTATAGTTAGCACATAAAATTATGGAATGACATATCAGAATGATACTATTTCATCTGACCTGTCTCGTCTCACAGTTTATTTGCTGCCTCAAGCTGATTCTTTTCATAGAATCTTTCCTGGGATGTCTATCCACGTCCTCGAGTGCCACTAGAAAACTATTTCTTTTGATGACCTTGATGTTTCTGCCTCAGTGGTTGGGTTACTATTATGTTTCCAACTGGACAATCCCTTGCTAGGTGACCTACCTGTCTACACTGGTAACAGGTTCTAAGCCATTGATATGGTCTAAAAGGTTCTTTACCTTTTTTGGATAGCCATTGCCTTGGTGTATTAGTCATTGGTTGTACTGGTAGTACCACAAACTTTCCCTTTTTGGAGCTACTAGGCCTCTGTTCCTGGATTTGAATAGGCCTTTTCTCAATTCTTTCTTTATTTTCCTTTTCTGGACAATTTCTTCTAATATGTCTAGGCTCCCTACACCTATATATAGAAAATTCTACTTTTGGGTTGTAACCTATTCCTTGCCACCTTTTCTATTGCTTCATCATGTTAATGTTGATTAGGAATCTTGTTGGATCCCATAACTTCATCATTGAGGGTTGGTAATCTGGGTTGCATTGCTAATGCATGGTCCACTACATGCATCAAAGTTGTCCTAAATTGCCCATATAGAGCATGCAAAGCTGGGCTCTCTATCATTGCTTGGTTCAACTGAGGATATTCAGATACTGGTTCCTTCCTAGTCTAGTCCCTTGCACCACTTCCTAGTGCAGCAATGCTGCTTTCAGCAATATGTTCTTCATGTGATCCAAACATCTTTAAGTTCTTCTTCTCCTATATGAGCAGAAGACACTATCAGATACACTGGAAGACACTAGAACAGACTCAACAAACTTAATCCTATGTCTCTGTAGATTCAGTGAACCTAGAGCTTTGATACCAAACTTGTAACGACCGATAAACAAATCATTACTGATTAAGAAGAATTAAATATTAGCAGTTGATTGCTGAAAATCACTAAAAATTAAAACCATTTACAAAGAGATCCAAACATAGGAAAAATCTTTCATTAAGAACAAATGTATAACATTTACATCCTGGTCCATAAGTACATAACTTGTACCACCTCTTCTCGAGGATTACAAACATCAACTTCCCTATTAACATTATATATAGACAACATAAGAACCTCGAGGCATCAAGCCAAAATCTCATATCGATTCATTAAAAGCACTAACTACTAACTTCGAGGACCTGAGAGTACAGAGACAGCACATAGAACTACTATCTACATGACTTGACAAACAATATCTCCACCTAAGATCTCACTACTGTTGTTGTCCTTCCTCTACTGTAGGGATTTCTATTTCTTTGTCCGCATCCACCTAAAAATGTTGGATCCCACGGGGGTGAGACAATTTGTAAATTGCCCCAGCGAGAGATATAACTCTCCGCCAAAACATTATTATTGCAGTTTACTAGAATAAAATTGAGCAGAAGGATTATATATATATTTAACAGCAGATAAATCACTGTATGAACATAGTGAAGTAATCTCCTTTCCTAAGGAGAACATTGCATCTACCCATGGTAGAGTCATAATTCATCCATCTACTTGCAATGAATGTAAAGAGATATAAATAACATCTATCAACTAGAGATGCATAAAAGAAATGTAACATCAGCCAGTAAATTTCCATATTCAATCCTTAAGCAAACTTGCTATATGGATGATTACATTTTACAATCACACTTATGCCATGAGGAGATGAGGTATACCGCTCATACTCCAACCGACCATTGTGAAGTCGAAATCGGTACCATACAAGATCAACAGAAGTGTCAGCTTCCATGATCTCCCACATCTCGGTCAGTGCGAGACCACATGCAGGACATCCTGTGTCTCTGCTACATAGCTTTCTAGGGTACACTGGCAACTTCGCTATAGAGCTACAGTGGCAGATGCACTCTCTTCGCAATCGAGAGATTTCATGTTTACCTCCATCGATCTGGCATTAATATTATTGGGAGATTCATGAAACATATATACCAATATTTAGGAGATTCGTGATACATCCATCCAGGTACAAATAATGAAGGATTGAGAGGTTTAATGTTTACCTTCCATCAATTCCCCCATTAGGACATAAGGATATGTTCGCCCATCAACCCCCACATATTCAAAAATATGCATTCCGGGTTTTTCTGCGGAGCAACCCGTTTCACCATCAGTAAATACTGACACTGATGGATCTATGGTTAGGGATCTACATGATATGATTTCACTTGATTAATTAAGTACATTAGCATATTCTTTTAGCATCAGTCGAGTTCTCAAACAGGAATTATCGTGACAAATGCTACAAAGAAACATGTAAGCTCTTATCAATTGCTTTACCAGAACTTATAATACATTGGGATCTTAATCCCTTATCTCATCACTTGAAAGTTCACATCTCACAGCAACATCATTATCTTACTTATAAAATATAGGTATTCATACCCTCAGTTCATCACTAATCACTATTACCACTTGTTAGGTAACTATTACCTCTAGGTCCTTAGACCGAGGTATACATGATACTTGTTACACAAGCATCTCACATGGCTCACAAGGCCCATTAAGTGTCTTGTCACCTTTCACTAGGCAACAACTTACTCATATGGCTCATAAAGTCCATGCACATTTTGTTACTTTTACTAAGCAACAATAACATTAAGGCACACAAGGCCAATCAACATTTTTATTATATAAATATCGTTTCTCAAATCTTGCTATGTTCATCATCTCGTGATATATATGCATGGTTAATACACATGATAACAGTCATGCCAATTTCACATCACACCATGCAGTACAATAGTAACACCATTATTCCCTTACCATGGTTAGGGTTTACCATCAAATAGGGCTTTTTATCCCTTTACCCAAAAATTAGGGTTAGGGTTTCCCATTTTACATTAATAAGGGTTTCATATTTATATTATCTATCCAACCCTAATTTATCATTCCATTCCTCAAGGAGCATTCAATAATATCATAAGTATTCACTCATGATCATTACTCTCATCATATATCATTAATGATTATCAATTCAAGGTATGAGTTCATCTCTCAACCTTACCATGGTATGTTTATATCATACTCATTATCTTGGCTTAACCCCTTTCTCATAGTATGTTAGTCAACACTTATCAAAGTTCATTGAATTCATTACATATTCATTGTAACAATTTACATAACACACACTTCTTGTGTTTCTTATCCAAGTATATTGGATTTGAGGTGCATCAAGGTATATCAACCCTGAAATGCTAAATGTGATATCTATCATGTCTTGATGTATCACTTTTCTCATCACTTCCAACTTACTTAAGTTAATCAACTTACCTTGTATTAAGGTATTTCCCTCTTAATACTTTTAACCACTAACCTATCACCTTTATCATGTAGTGCATAGGTCACCCATTAGAATTGTACAACTATCTTTAATGATACAGACTTATCTCAAGTTAAGGCATTACATACTATAAGGTTTCCTGTAATCAACCACTTGAGATATTTCATCTCCATAAGGTATTACCCACTATTTCATCATTAGGTTTTTCTCTTACCTTCACCCAATTTTAGGGTTACACTGTTAACCTAGATTAGGGTTTCACTCAGAATTGCCCTAAATTAGAGTTTGAATTCATCAATCAACTCAATTAGGGTTTTATGATCTCTTTATCAAGGATCATACCCTAATTGTATATCACATTTATTTTGAATGTGTTAGGCTTGATTGTTTACATGATTATCATTTATGTATGAATCTCTCTCTCTCATCCTACCCAGGATGTCCACTACTCAATTCTTGATTAGATTGAGCCTACTTCTTATTCAATTACATGCATTTAGGGTTAGCATGATATATTGAATTATTGCATCATTGTGCATCAATGATTAATCCCACTAAGGGTATCAATCATCTAAATACATTAGATGTTCAAATGGTTTGGTCAATTGAACTTTCAGTTACATGAGGTATCCAATTGAACCTTTAAAGACATTAAGTATTCAAATAGATTGACCAATTGAATTTTCAATTACATTAGGTATCCAATTGGATTGACCATGTTGAACCTCAAATGGTTTTGATTACATAGACCCCAAACGGTCTTGGTCTCTCATAACTCAAATGGTTTGAAACCGTTTGGGCAAATTGCCCTTGAAACTGTTTAAGCAAGAAATGTATTGAAACTGAATGGACTTGGGTCTCCAAATGGTTTGAGACCGTTTGGACCCAAATGGTTTGAGACCGTTTGGACCCAAATGGTTTGAGACCGTTTGGACCCAAATGGTTTTGAGACCGTTTGGTCCAAACCCTCTCAAAACCGAATGGACCAAAAAGGTCTTTCAACACTTAAACAATTCAAGGTTTCAATTAATGAACTGACTATCAATTGAATCCTTGTTTCATTCATCAATTGAACTATTGAATCATCCTTCAATTGGACCATCAATTAGGGTTTTTAACCCAAATGAACTAGGATTTATAATCAAGAAACCTTCAATTAGAGTTTTGAAATCGAGGAATATTCAATGATTAACATTGTGGAAACGATTCAATTAAAATCAATGAATCATCATCAATTATGATATGACCTGAACTCAAACGGTCTTGAGGTCATTTGGATGACCTCCAAATGGTCTTGAGACCATTTTCCCCATCCATCATTGCAATATATGAAATTCAATTAGGGTTTAGATCATTGGATTAATCATCAATTGAGCTATTGATTGCATTTTAATTTGATATCTCTGGATCTTCAATTACTCAATCATACTCAACCCTAGACCTCAAATGGTCTTGGTTGACCTACAAATGGTCAACTCTTCCAAACAGTTTAAAACTGTTTGGCTTCTAATGGTTTGATGAAACCATTTGATTTCAAACAGTTTTGTTGAAACCGATTGAAAACCAATTTTTTTGGGAAACGTGTCCAATATGATGTTATCATCATTTACCTTCGTCCATGTAACTACTAGTACTTCTGATTTCATGGAATTACAAATTTCAACAAGCAATAAATCAAGAAGAAGAAGGAAATCAACATAATTGCAAAATTAATGGTTGAATAATAATGTAAATGGGTTCAAGTTATATAACCCACCTCCAATTGAGCTTCAAAGCTTTAAGCTCCCGTCAACAGTGGTGGATGCAACTCCTTTCACTATCCCAAGGCTCATCCTCAAGCTTTGAGTGAAAAGGAATGGTTAGAATTGAAGATGGAGTGAAGATAAGAAGAAATCAAGCATTGATTTGTGATTTCCAACATGGAATCAAGGTGAAAAGAGATCATGGAGCTTACCTACAGGTTGTAGGTCGTACTCCTATTTCTCCCAAGCCTCCTTGGTCGTTTTTCAAGCAAGTAGAGAAAGAAGGATCGAAAAATCCTTTGAATTGAGTTGGAAGTGGTGTTTTTATAAGGAAATTCAATGAGAGAGAATGTAGTAATTAATTCCTTTAATTTCTCAAATTGATGCCACATCTCCCCGTCAACTCCTTACCCAAGAATCTATCCTATTTCCCTTTGCAAACCTCTTCATTATCCATGAATTTAAAGGAAAAGAAATTAAGCACCTTAAATCATATAATACTAATATCCATAAGTTAGTGGATATTTCTTTTTCTTTGTTTAATGTGAGTGGGTTCTCCACTCACGTAGATATTTCCATTTTATTTGAATGGCACTAGGACGTCCACACTTTTTGATTTTCAACCAACCCAATTTTGGTTGAAGGACAATCCAATTATTTTATTTATTTTTGCATTAAATTGAATTAGGGTTTCAATTATGCTTAAATCTTGATTATTTTAATATCAAGATTCTCTCTCCTTAAAAGATATACAAATGAGACGCCCCTCTCACTTTATTTGCTCTAAATGATTCCAAGAAACATTAGGGACTCTCTGGAAGAGGTAATTTGCATATTGAACCCTAGGTTTTGGGTAAATTGCACATTACACCAAAACTAGGTTTTGATGCACAAGCATTGCTTTATCAGCTCTTTCTTGGTACTCATGCTTTTCCCAAGTCATACCTATACATCATCTTTATTCTCATGATGCTTCAACACGTGAGGAAAATTTAATCATGTAACATTTGCAAGTTAACCCCTCAACTTGGGTAATTTGCACTTTAGTCCAAAATAAGCAAACATTGCTTCAATATTATTCAAACGGGACCAAAATAGAAACATAGGTTTCTCTTGGGCCTTAATTACATTTCACAAGATAAAATTAAGGATCTAATTAAATTTTTTAAGCAAAACTCCCAGGGTTAAGGCATAACCCAGGTCAGGGATGTTACAGAAAGGGTGGTTGCCTCCTTTCTATCAAGAAATAAGAAAACCTACATGTAAGGGGATCTTCCCCATTATTTCTAGTCTTACACACAAACAAAGATCCAAACGACCAGTTGGATTGGGTCAAACCATTAATGATAGGTGTAACAACTTCCATTGTCATATTAAAAGATGTGTTATTGCTCCGTTGACCAAGCCAATCAACCGATTGGATTGTCTAATTGACCAAGTGGTTGTTCCAGTCAACTGCATGAATATTCTAGTCGAATGAATAGCTGTGTGAAACCACCGTCCAGTTAAGAAAAGTGAGTCTTTATATCCCTTGGGTTTCGTAAAACCTATCCCATCCACTCCTAGATAAGGAGGGGGTGGCTAGGGCTCTTAATGCAAGACTTCTTCTCATAGTTGTGGTAACATGTGAGAGATCTTGAGCGAGTATCCCAAGAAAGGGAGAGACAATAAGGGGAAACAAAGTTCACGCTAGCAAATTGATAATGGAAGGATAACTCCTTCATGTCGACTTGAGAAGTGTGACATGAAGTTTCTAGTGGTGTGTGTGGACTATGTAGATGCATGGAAGCTACTTTTTCCACTCTAAGACAATGTCGTCAACCTCCATCCCTGATGGTTACACTAGTAGGATGTCGTCAACTACCGTCTATGTGCTACTTGTGAAGGGAGCACATAATTGTGCGAGACTAGTAACTATACTTGCTCCAAGACAAGGTACACATTGCACCCTCTTTCTAGATAAATTGTTATTGGACTGATCAACTTGTTAAAGGATATGGACAATTTTTTTGTTTCTCCTTCTCACTCTATATCTGTATTTCCCTGTGGTGGTTTTAGATTCAAGTCAACTTAAGGTGTATAGAGAATCAAATAGATGCATTCAGATTTATTTTTTATTATTTCTTTGTTGCAAATGATCTAAACATTTAAATGGTTAATCTACATATCCAATTAAATATCACATACTCCAAGTAATGTCCCATAGATCCTATACTTCTCTCTCTCTCTCTGTATATATATATATATATATATATATATATATATATGTGTGTGTGTGTGTGTGTGTGTGTGTGTGTGTGTGTATGTATGTATATGTGTGTGTACATATACATGCGACTCATGGGTGTCACTCTATAATGGTTTTGGTGGTGGATGTATACATTGTTATGGCCAATACCCCTTGAATTCTTGTGTGGTTGATGGTTTATTTCATGTCTTATAAATTTAGTTTGCCTGGAACCTTCCTCTTTCTTATCAAAATGTAATTAACGCCTAACCCTTTATACTCCTCTAGGATGTAAATCAAGGTATTCTCTTTACACAATGTAACATATAGATAGGATTAACATTAGTTTCCTTTTTTCCAAGAGAAAACGTTTAACCAAGTGAGTAGACCGAATGAAAGTCAAGTTGATCGATTGGAAGACTAGAGGAGGCAAGTGATTGGAGGTTCTAGTTGACCGAATGACGACCCAACCAACCTACTGGAGGAGTACAACCAACACTTCATCCATGAGCCAATCAAATGACCATTAGAAACCAGCCAGCCAATAAGAGTTCCAACTGATCGAATGGAAGGTCTAGTTGACCGACCGACCTATTCTTAACACAAGATTTTTATAGTACAGGTTGAATGCATATGATATATGACCTTAGTTGGATAGGAATTCTTAATGGATTCAAACAACTGCATTTGTTTGGTCATAACCATCACTTTCATATTTTTGATTGCATGTTTCATTTGTGGATATACTATGTATATTATGCATATTATATGTGTGTAGTGATTGGAGATGTATATATAATTATAAATAAAATCCTCAATACATATTAAGTATTGGATGCTTTCCATAAGAAACACACATGAAAAGATTGATCGAACAAACATGGGTTATGCCAAAGTGTGGTGCAACATCCATGTAATGGAAGTGTAATGGTAGATATGTAGGTTCTACCAAAGTAGGGTGCATAGTCTATCATGATATCATTTGGGTCAAGCTTAAGTAAGTGACCTTAAGTGGGATTAACTTCCTAGAATCATACATATGGGATATGACAAAGAGTTGTGTATACCATTTATCTAATAGCTGCATTGGATGTAATTGGCAAATGTCACATACCTAAATAGTCACATTGTGGGTGATCACCAAAGATGACTCTTGACTTGATAAAATCCGAATCTTGGCTCACTAGAGGATTATATAGTGCAATCATCCAAATTGATGGTGAGGGACACTAATTTGAAAAAAAATTGTGGGAGTGATAATAATTAAAGACCTAACTAATAATGCCAATTTTATCAAATCAAATCAAAAGTGTTTTGGAAAAATGTAAAATTTCTATTATAGACACAAATGGAAACAACTAATTCTTTTTCATTGACATCAGTTCTTGAGAAGGACAAATTAAATAAGATCAGATTCCATGATTTGTTTAGGAATCTCAGAATTGTTCTCAGTCATGAGAGTAAGGCCTATATCTTAGAAACACCAGAGCTAGAGGAACCTCCACCCAACATGCTTACGGATGAAAGGAATGCTTACAAGGGGCATTCTGATGATGCCATGACATCAAATGCTTGATTCTATGCTTAATGAACTATGAGTTGAAGAGACATCATGAAAACATGGACGTTCTCAAGATAGAAACACATCTTAAGAATATGTACCAGGATTAGTCTATTCAAGAAACACATGATGTCTCAAAGGCATTATTGAAGTGAGATATGGTAGAGGGAGATCTAATGGGACCCCATGTGCTCAAATTGATTGGGTACATGGAAAACCTAGAGAGACTGTGATTTCCTTTAGTATAAAAGTTTCCCATGGACGTGATTCTACAATCATTGCCAAAATCATATAGCCAAATTCTCATGAATTATAACATGAATATTTTTGTTAAACTACTGTATGTGTTGCTTGGTATGTTGAGAACTGTCGAGACACAAATGAAGAAGGTCAATCCTAGTTCTGTGATGATGTTTAGTAGACAAAAGGGGATATCCAAGAGCAAGGTCAAGGCAAGAAGAGTTCTAAGTCCATCCAAAAACCCAAGTATTCGACACTTAAATAAAAGGGAGGAGTGAGTAAGGAAGGGAATTGCCACCACTGTCATGAGCTTGGGCACTGGAAAAGGATTTTTCCTCTTTACATAGAGGAACTCTAGAAGAAGAAGTAGGGGATAGAAACATACACTTCAGCTATATAAATTATTGATATAAATATGCCTACATCATCATCTTAGGTATTGGATACCGGATGAGGATATCACATATGTTATTATTTAGAAGATCTAAGAAGAAGTAAGAAAGATGAGGTGGAACTGAGCTGGGCAAGACATGCTACCTTGGAACTCAACATGCTTGTAATAGAATTAGTGAATTTCTATCATGTACCTACCATTAATAGAAACATCATTGTATATTGTTTGGAAAAGAGTGGATTCAAATTCAATATGATGAATGATTGATGTTGTATTTTAAAGATAAGATCTTTTATGATAGTGCCCCATTGTCTCATGGTATGTACTCATTAGTTCTAGAGACATGTGTATATAATGTAAATACTAAAATCCTCAATGACTCAAACAAAACATTATTATGACATTGTTGTCTAGGGAACATAAATGAGAAACACATTTCTAGATTCCATAAATATGGTTATCTAGACTCTTTTTGTTTTGAACCAATAGAGACATGGAGGTCTTGATTATTGGGCAAGATGACAAAAGATCCTTTCACTAGAAATAGTGGGAGAGTGAGTGATCTATTGGGACTCATACATACTAATGTATGTGTATATTTTAGAAAAAAATCTAAAGGTGGCTACTAGTATTAAAGCACTTTGATTCGATTGATGTGATGAATACTTAGAGTTTGAGGACCTTCTGTGAGACCATTGTATTGTATCACAATGGTCTCAACCTAAAGCATAATGATGTATCATATATAAGGAATTATACCTTGTTGGCCATGGCATGATTAATGATGAGTATAGTTGATCGTTTGACTTCCTTATAGGGATATGCTCTAGAAACTATAGAGTTTACACTGAGTGTACCATCAAAATTGGCTCAAAAAATGCCATATGAGATATGACATGGGAAGTGTCCTAATGTGTCTATGATGATGATTTGGTAATGTGAAGCATATGTGAGTAAGAAGTTTCTGGAAAAGCTTGGCCCCAAATCAGATAAATGTTATTTTATTGGATATCCCAAAGATATTACTTTTATATTACATCTGACAACAAAGTGTTTGTTGCCAAGACAATTATATTCCTTGAAAAGGAATTTAATTCAAAAGGAAACAGTGGGAGAGAAGTAAAACTCCAAGAGGTTTGAGACCAACAAGAAAACATTGAACCTAAAGAGGTACATAAGGAACAAGGATAATCACAATCTATTGTGGAAGCTCAAGTTCCTCATGTAACATAGAACCTCATGGATCTAGTATGACACACCTTGAGCTTGAAATATTTGAAGATCTTGTGACTCAAGTAGGTGATTAGTTGGTCATAGATGATGAGAAAACAACCTAGCTAGAAGCTATAGAGGGACTAGAATTTGAGATTTGTTTTGAGATCATGAGATCTAAGATGGACTCCATGTAACCAAGGTATGGACCTTGGTGGATCCACCTGAAGGGGTAAAACCTGTAGGGCATAAATGTGTCTTCTAGAAACATGTATGGTAACGTAGAAAACTATAAAGGTATATTGGTTGCAAAGGGTTTCAAACAAGTTCAAGGTGTTGGACATGACGAAACATTTTCACTAGTTGCCATGGTTAAATCGATTAGCAATCATGCTTGCCATTGTAGTTCGACTGCTAATTCAATCTATAGATTGAAGCAAGCAACTTGGAGCTAGAATCTTTGATTTGACAAGACACTCAGAGAGTTTGAATTTCATCAAAATGAAGACAAGACATGTGTTTAAAAGAAGGTTCGTGAGAGCATAATTATATTCACCATATTGACTGGGAATGCCATCCTTGCTCTAAAATGGTAAATTATTGGTTGAGAAGTACCTTCTCTATGAAGTATTAAGGTGAATCAACCTATATATTAGCAACTAAGATCTCTATAGAGATGGATTTAGAAGGCTTCTTGGCCTAAGTAAGAGTACATACATTGGCAAGGTGTTGATGGAGTTAAGCATACATGACTGAAAGAGAAAATTTTTTCCCATTTCCATGGAATTAGTGTGACACCTCGTCACACTAAATGAGATTACTCAAAATACAAAACACGATCAACTACTAATTAATCACATAGTAAAAAATATGCAATAATCAAAACCAATTCCAACAATGTAAATAAACTCTAGAACATTTACATAAAGGTCCATCATTCCATTCTCATATACTGTAACAAATATTAACATAGGGGGTCCAAATACCTCAGTCACATCATGTATACAAAATATATTTCACATGTACATGCCATATATTTTCAAACATTGGCATACTACCAAAATCTCATGTTGATACACGTATATCATCTAGAAAACACATCCCATACTCAGACCTAAGAGTACAGGGATTACACTAGGACTCTACTACTAACATTTACAACTGACCAACCTTATGAATCTATTGATCACCAGGTTGGTTCTCTTTAATGGCACAACCTCGACCTCGTTGCCCATGACCACCTAAAAAGATGTGGTGACCCATAGGTGCGACCCAGTCCCATCGAGAGATATAACTCTATCCAACATATATTGATTACAATAGATTGATTGACAGTAAATGAACTGAGCAGATAGAGTGATGAATAAGCAATTTAAGAAGATTGAATAGGTTAATCATACTAAGCAATTAAGCAAATTAACTTGACAAGAAGTATAATTACTCAAAGGTCATATGATAGTATCTTGTAAACACTGAGTAGTATAAACACAAGTTAAAGACTAATCAAACAAAATGAGAGAGATTTAACCATAGCCAGTATACTACACGACTTATATTGCTTCTTTTATTACATTACCCTATTGGATTTGAGGAATACCACTCAAGTCCCAACTGACCACTACTAATTTGAAATCAATGCCATACAAGATCTAGGAAGATCCAGACTCCTAAGATCTTCTCCACCCCCAATCAGTACAGGTCCACCACAATGATACATAAGTTCAAGCTACTAACAACCTAGTTCATCCTTGGTACAGGTCATGACACTAGTGAAAGGAGGCAGGTACGCATACCCTACCATCTGAGGTACAACCACAATTGTCCTCCAATCTCATCATATATATATATATATATATATATATATATATATATATATATAATCACCGAGACACGACCGTAGTTGTTCTCAAACTGAGGGCTAGGTATGACCACTATCATCCTCCCTAACACTTGAATTCAAGATGATAAGCACCCTGCATACTCATTAGTATGCGCTCTGAGTTTTCATTAGGAATACTCATTTCATTATCTGGCAAGTTCTGACACTCAGATAGATCTATGGCATAGGGAACTACATGATTACAGTTTCACTTGATTAGTTATGCCAATTTGGTGAATTAAGGCTAAATCATACAAATGGACATAAAAATTATATTCCATTTCTATCAAGTGTATAAGAATTGCAACTTCATAAGATATAAAACATTTGAGGAATAAATCTTAATCACATTACCACATGATGTCATCCATTTCATTGTAATGAACCACATTACATCATACTATTTTAAGATACCCATTTCTTATCAGAAGTTCTAGGGTTTCAACCCTTATTCGAACATGAAGAGGATTTCACCTCAATCAGGGCTCAAACATGCCCAAAGCTCATTATGACCACCTCATCAATTCCTACATAATCATCATTGTCTTTCAATGCCTTAAAACAAGGATCAACGGAACATCAATCACACATGTGACATATAAGATTAGCATAGCAAAAACTATGATGCTAAACTATCATCATATTATGGTTTCAACACAAGAAGAGAGTATTTCATAATCACATTTAATCACTTTAATAAGTATGATTACAATCAATCCCTAGCACTTAGTCATATTAGAGTTGGTGTAACAAGTCATATTTCATTAGGGGTACACATTCACTTGTTATGATGATTTATCAAATATATTTATATGAGGGCAAAGGTAATACTACAAGTTCACTGGTGTTGTACCATTGAATTTCATTACTAGAACCAACATATAATATAATTGGACTTATTATAATCCATTTGATGTTAAAGAATCCAATCTCATCCATTAAATAGGGTTCATTATTCAAATCATTAAATTGACTATGGTTTAACCATTGAATTCATTGAACCAAGAAACCATTGGTTAGGGGCTGAAAAGAAGATACATTTTAAATCTTGGCTCACCATTCGTTGATAGGATCAGCACTATATTCATTCAAAACCATCAAATATTAAGCTAATGTCATCATTGACTGATAACATCATTAGGGTACTTAATGGTTGATCATTAAACTTCTCTCCACAAAGAAGCAAAACCCTAGGAGAAGAAGAAAGATAGATAGATGCTTGAATTCTAGAGCCATTTCCACCATGGAGAAGCAAGGTTCTGACCTGGATGAACATAGGAGGAATAAAAATAGATACATAAATGGAGGAAATAAGGGAATACTTAAACTTTTAGGTCAAGATCACTAGGAAGGAGCTTTAGAAACCCCTAAAGGAAGTCAATTGCAACCCTAGATGCTTTTTCCCCAAGAAGATCCCCACTTTCTTCTTCCTTGGACAGGAACTTCACAGCAGAATAGAGGAAGAAGGAGGTTCATAGGAGGAGGGAAATGGTGGAGATAAAATAGTTCGTTTGGGTTCATAGGGATAAGTATATAAAACTTTAAGATAAAGAAAAAGAAAAAGTTAAAGTTCTAGTATCTTTCCAAATGTCCATGGCCTTAAACTATTAAGAATATACAAGCACACAGACAAGAAGCTTCCCCACATACCATAGAGACCTGATTATCCCTCATTTCTTGAATTTCCAAGCAAAACAAATAAATCATTAGTTGATAGCTCCTAAAGGTAGCTCATCCATAAAGGGGTAAACCCTAAAATACCCTTGGAGAAAACACCTTCAAAATAAGGTTTAACTAGGAGCCCCATGTCTCAAAAAGATCAAGAATGATAAGATAACATCTAATAAACATAATTCATGTGACAAGTTGCAAAGAAAACCCCTCGATTGGGTAAATTGTAGAAAAGTCCAAAATGTACATAAAATTGCATAACTTGCTCAAATAGTGTCCAAATTGGACCAAATTTGAAACTTAAGCTTGAATTATGATTTCAAAGAATATAACAGGGTTATATTAGGGTTATAAGAACTCAATTATGGTAATTAAGCTTATTCAACTCTTTAAGCAAGTTCAGGGGCCTTACAATTAGTCTCTCTAGAGCCCAGTGTCCTAGATTTTATGAAGAATAGGAACACATGAGTGAGATTCCATATGCCTATGAAATTGCATCTATCATGTATGAAATGTTATGAACTCAACCTATTTTCTTATATGTTTTAGACATGATGAGAAAATATCAGTAAGATGTGGGTGAAGATTACTAGACTATAGTAAAGAACATCCTTAAGTACTTGAGAAGCACTAAGGATCACTTTCTTATTTATGATGACAAGGAAAAGTTGGGAGTAAAGGGTTACACAGATGCAGGCTTCCAAACTGGCATATATGATTACAAATCATAATTCAAATTTGTGTTTTTATTTAAATTAGAACTGCAAGTTGGAAAAGTTTTGAGCAAGAAGCAATTCTTGATTATGCAATTGAAGATGAGTACCTTGCTAGTTTTGACACAACATAGGATATTGTATGAATCAAGAAGTTCATTGGATGAAATTGGATTGGTTTCAACCATTTCTGATGTAGCAAAAATATTGTAACAACAATGGAGCTATTGGTTAAGCTAAGGAACCTAGATAACATACTATGACATTTCCATCTCATATGGGAGATCGTGCAATGGGGATATGTGAATATTTGCAAAGTACCAACTATAAGAAAATATTGTTGATAACAAAGGAACTTTCATAGTATAAACATTATGTTCATGTTAGATCACTTGGAATTGGATTCGTGGGTGATTGGCTCTAATTGCAAGTGGGAGTCTATTGGAATGTATGCCCATGAAGATAATCATATGCCGATTGTATTAGGGAATCATGTACTCAATTTGATAATAACAAAGGCAATTATGTCTGTTATGTTTGTCTTGGTCATGATATGATGATGCAAATAGGATATTTGTCTAAATAGTTATGTTACTCAATGACATATGTCTTCAAGTTGAGGATCTAAACAACAGATCATATGTATGATAAGAGAACATACATTCTTATTTTGTCCCTAGTCGGATATTATTTTGGAAGGAAAATAGAAAACAACAATACATAAAACTAGAATGTTTGTTGATTGATGACATAGTTTCATTAGTCATGGTATTGGATATCAAATCAAAGACATAGGTACTTGTTAGAGAACAATGTACAAGAGAGACCCACCTTGAGAGTGATACTTGAAGAGAATGGAATGGTAGTTAAAATCAACTCTCAGAATGATATTGTGATTTTGATATTTATACTTGAATTTGCTACACTCATCACATGTGATTCGATGAACTTTGACACCTTCCAACGTGACCTTGAGTAAGGGTTGCCATAAAGGTGGTGTTCGGGTACATTGTGATACACGGGGTTTGACTATGAGCGATGTAGATGGGATTTGTACCTCCTATTGGAGTTGATATCTTAGCCACTTGATAAGAGAGACTGAGAAATGTATGGTCATACTCATGTGAGTAAATATGTGATATCTAAGATCACATGCATCTCATATTGTGTCATCTATTTCAAGGAACATAGATTGAATGTTAAGAGGATGAAGATTACATACCTCATATTCGGTCTGGATATCAAAGACAAAGGAAGTATATGATCATGGTAATACTGATCACATATTGTTGGTCAAAGTTTTTCTCCAACTTTCCAATTACTTGAGTAGAAATGATGTGTTGATAGATACCTCTCATTGCTCGTGATGTCATAATCTATTTATGGACTTCACTACCAATGCAATTTAGGACCTATAGCGTCACAGGCAAAGGTTGCACTTGGAATAGGAGTTCACTGATGGAAAAAATTTGAGTTGGTTACTAAATGTTTAGATAATCAATCTGAATAACATTGGTTTCTAGTCAATTGACTAGAATGCCAGAATGTCCAATCGAAAAACTAGAGGCTAGTCGACCTATTGGATTGTATTTGAATCAAACTATATGTTTGAGATTGGTTCAAAAAAAGATTCAAATGACCAATTTAGCTTGGTCAAATGATTAATGATAGGTGTTATGATGTCCATTAATCATTGAATAAAAAGACAGAGTTATTGCTCCACTAACCAAGCTAATTAACAGACCAGATTGTCAATCCATTGACTAGCCATTCCAGTCGACCAACTTGATAGTGTAGTCGACCGAGTGGCTATGTGCAACCACTGTCCAATCAAGAGAAGTAACCTTTTGTACCCCTGAGTTTTGGAAACCCTAGCCCTACCACTCCTATATAAGGATGGGGTGGTCAAGGATCTCAATACAAGACTTCTTCTCAATGTTGTGGTAATTTATGAGAGAGCTTGAGTAGTCTTCCTAAAAAAGGGAGAGACATCAAGGGGAAAGGAAGTTGACACTGGCACGTTGATAATGGAAGTACAAATCCTTCCTATTGGCTTGAGAAATATGATGTGGAGTTCTTGGTGGTTTGTGTGGACTATATAGAGGCAAGGAAGCCATTGTTTCCATGCCAAGAGGACACTATCAACTAGCATTCATGGTCATTACACTAGCAAGATGCCATCGGCTAATGTTCATGTGCTACTTGTGAAGGGAACACATCATCATGCAAGTATAGTTGCTACAATTGATACTGGATAAGGTATATATTGCTCCCTCTTTCCATAAACATCATTGTTGATGCAATCTTATTATTAGGGGAATATAGATAGAAATTTTTATTTTTTTTGCTTTCTCTATCTCCATATAACCCAAAGTGGTTATAAACAAGATTCGACGATGTACATTGGACTAGAGACGTCATGCATGATGATCATCGCCAAATATCCTGCTACTAATTTGTCACATGTCCTTCTTAGATCTTTCACATCATGCATGTTGAGGTTGTGTATGGTGAAAAATTCTAGAATCAGATACTCTATGCACAATTAGTTTCATGCCATGCAACAAACTTCTCTCTTACATTCACCATAGCTACATGCGACTCATTTATGATCATTGCCCCATTATTCTTAACACTCATTCAACTCCTCAATGACTAAATCAGGTTCACTTTGTGAGATTATGGACTAAACATCAATATTTATCCAATATATGCTATCACTTCTGGGAAGATCAACACATTTAATGCTAAAACTAGTTATAACATAAATCTAAACCTTAAATATTTATGAAAACATATTGATAACATATAGAGTAAGGATAATTTTTGAGTTATTCATAAAAAAACTAGAATCTCGAATCAAGACATCATTATCTATGAGAGATCTTTATTGTCTAATCTTGATATAACTCAATCCACCAGAATAGATCTCCTCTATCTTATAAAAATATATCTTTTGAATACAAAGATAAAAGTTTACAAGGCCTAGAGAGAGTGACATGAATAACACTTTCTTCATAATGTTTTTAAATAATTGAAACAAAATTATACATATACAACATTTCTATCATAAACCACACAATAAAAAAGCAACACCTTATCACCAAACACTTATGCAATTAGTTATGCAAAATATTCAATCTTAATTGATTGTACTTTAGTCTTTTCTTATTCATTTGGTCTCTGCTAGATCCTAGGGAATGTTAAAACTGGAGGCCATCATCTCTACCTTCCCTGATGGGGTCTATACAATGATGAAGCTTCATGCTGATAGATCACTAGGCATGATGGACCCAACATGTATTTCTACCAAAACCAATGAGAAAACATCACATGTTCTTCTCACAACTTGTTCAACTATATACACCATCTTGATCATATTTCCACTCAAATTGGCATCCATAACCAAACCCATATCACATTGATAAAAAAAGATCCTACTTCTACCTATCATTTTCATCCTATCATCCCCATTAATGTCTCATACAAAATTATCTCAAAATTCTTGAGATTTTGACTAAATGCACACATTCACGATATTATAGAGCTCAAACATTATGCAATCATAAATGGCTATGTATTGAAGAAGCTTATCAAATTGCTAGTGAATCCATTCACTCATTCTATACTACCATCTCTCCTATCCTTATTCTTAAACTTAACTTTTTGAAAATGTATTGATAATATCAAATGGAAATTCATTAGAATCTATATCAACGGTTTTTTATTTACTTCTATATGGATCTAGTGAATCAATAGTTGTACTATTTTGGATCATTTCTCCACTCTCATTAATGGTTTTGATTTTAATTATATCAATATTGCTAACGGAATCAAATATGGTCACCTTTTGTCTCCTTATCTTTTCATCATTGTTACATTTATCTTGGAAACAAATTATAATCTTTCTAGTGAAATGATCTTATTGATTTGGTGTTCCATTTACAAAATTTAATCTACACACAATATTATCCTTTTTCCAAATCCTAAAGATCACTACATCATTAATATTGCTCACATTTTTTTCTCATAATTCTTAGGGCTTAATATCAATTTCAACAAATCAACTTAATGTGGTATTAACATCTTCCCATCTGATCTTGATAGGTTCAAAATCATGTTTGATTGCAAAAAGGAAAAATTATTTATTATTTATCTTGCGCTTTCTCCTTCCCCATTCACTTTAGACAATTCAGTATGGAAACATTTCGTTCAAAATACATCAATTAAACATGACCTGTGTAGCATAGATGGTTGAGCACGGTAGGTCCTCCCTAGGGGACTCAGGTTTGAACCTCCCATTGCACATAGTATTTACCACCCTTGCAGTCATCTGGGCTCTGGCATGCTCTTTGAGGGAGGGGGAGACAAATGTCTATCCTAACTCAAAATACATCAATTTAGGCATCACAATTGAAATCTGAGACCCTTAACTTAGCTACTAGTGTCACTCACTTGAACTCCTCTCCTAACTCATGTCATCACTGATATTCTTATCTTCATCCCTTTTTATAGTAAAGTCATTTCCCAATTCGATAACAGTCAGATCAGACTTTTGTTGGTCTAATTATGAGGGCAAATTGAAGCCATGTCTTTTTCACTAGGACACCATGTGTAAATGCAAATCACAAGGTGTTTGGGGCATTACCGACATTAGAGTTCACTGACAGAAACTCACAAACAAAACCATCACTTTGGTTATCACACTATTTTAAGGAATCACATTTGAACATATACTACAACACTATCGATGCTTGGAACAAGACCAACTAAACCAAAATCTCAAAATTTTGAAGATATATAAATAAAAACATTTATATCACTAAATCTAGTATCTTTATTAATTACCATTACCCACCACATAATGGATTTTGGATGGATTTCTGGCTTTAGTTTCCATATAACATAATATGCACTTAATATGTTTATTTTTAATGACATCAAGAACATCAATATCGATGAACCACTATTTGAGCTACTTTCTAATAAAAAAATCTCTCAAGTGATGTCTCTCTTTTAGTGTTTGTTCCCTAATGACCTTTCCCTCATCTTAGATCACCTTATTCCATGACATGTACTCCTGATTGGATTTGGGACAGAAATTAATATGTTTATAAGATTACAATTTCTTCATAACTCAAGCTTTGACACTGTCTTTGTTATTCTTTTTGGAAATTCCATTGCCCACTTATATTTCTTACACCATTTGGCTATTGCTGCAAAAAGACACTTATTTTGTTCACATTTACACACAAGAGGTTTTCAGGTCCTCATTGATGTTTATTCTGTAAATCCAACTCAAAACACAATATTGACTTGTTCTTCTTATGTCTCACCTTGAAGCATGCACTTACCATGAATTTTTCTTCGAGACATTCACAACACCACCACCTGCCATCACAATTACATAATCGCTTGATGTATCCTGGAGTTCATCTGGAATGAAAGAAATCGTCAATTTTATGTACAAGTTTCTATGAACCATGGATAGATGTGTACATATTCATGATTTATACATCTTGATTTGTTCACCGATTCATATGATGCATGACTGACTCACTAGGACCTTGATCAAGGTTGTCTAAGACCTTGGCATACATCAAAAGATGGAAATTACATCAACAAAGACCCATTTACTTTTGAATTGCTCCTTTAGAGTTCAGAAGTTGATGGTTGAAGAGAAATGATAATTTTGTCTATGATTATATTCTTCATATTAGCATGTTCCATTTTGTTGTTGAGTACTTGGTCTAAGGGGTCCCCCTTACATCCACTTCTCCATGCTCTTCCATCAACCACCATATTTTCTTGTTGATATAGTGCTACTTTGTGTACCACACAATAAACCCTCATGTCCCTTAGTGTTGATCTTGTAGTAACTTGAATAAACTAGAACATATAGATCATGGCATACACTCAAGTGTTCTCACTTATAAATCTATTTTTTTAAGAACTCAAACTATTGATGTTTGTTTTGATAACAAATCCATGATACCTTAAAACATTGAGAACATTTGAAAAGGGATAGTACACTATGTTGTAATTTTTGTGTTCTCCCTACCTCCTTTAATATTTATTATCTAATGTCAATTTAGTGTTCTCCCTACCTCCTTTAACATTTATTATCATTTATTCCTCTTCCTTTATTTTTTGGAAAGGGATTATACAGTCTGTTGTGATTGAATTATTATTATTGACATGAAAAAACGATATAAAGAGCTAGAAAACATAAATAACATTTTCATTTAAGACGAGATATGGTGTAGCCCCTTTCAGGAAATATTAGCTAGATAAAAGGAAAGAAAAAGGTGAAAAGGTGAGAAATAAACATAAAGCAAATGATTTTTTATAACAATTATTTGTTTGTTTGTTATTAATATATATGGGATGAGCTTGTATTATATATTGAAAATAAAAACTACAAGATATTTTGCACTATATAATGTTTAAAAATGGAAAACATGAGTAAAATGATACACACGTGAAAGAATTAAGGATATGAGAATTTTTAGTTGTATATAGACTTTTTAGTTTTTTTTATAGAAATAGTTGATAATATTGCCATGATAACATCATTGAAGTACTATACATGTATTAACATACTTCATAATATGTTTTACCATATCCCTTCATCCCTCTCTCTGTATTGGATGGTCTATAATTACATTTAAATATAGTTTTGGACTCTTTCACGCCCTCCACAATCAATTCTTGTATCCCCCTTATAAGAAACTGTTGTGATTAGAAAACTCTAACTATATATACCACTCTCATTATTTTACATCGATCTCTCTCTCTCTCTCTCTCTCTCTCTCTCTCTCTATATATATATATATATATATATATATATATATATATATATATATATATATATATATATATATATATATATATATATATATATATATATATATATATATATATATATATATATATATATATATATATAAACAATAGAGAAGCATAAATGAACTATTAAAATTTGAGGAGAGAGAGTTAAAATATGCATGAAAAGGTAAAAGTAAATCAAGTAAATTGAGATAAGTATTGTTGTTTCAATTATTGTTCATGATCTTTTTGTATCCCTAATAATATTGTCATGCTCTCCATCCCTTCTATCTAACTTTTTCTATGGTTCATGGATTCCCCATGTCTATTTTAAGAAATAAATATTTGCATTATGATCTAATTAATATATTCTTTTGTCAATGGAAAATATATGGAGAAAACATCAAAAAAATTTAAAATATTATAAGATATGGAGTAGGTATTATTGGAAAAACAACACCAAGAAAAAAGAAGAAAAAAAACGTGAAAGTGTGATATATAAGGGAGAGAGAGTGAGTAAAGGAAAATAAAACATTTTAAATAATTGATTCTTATGTATAAAAAAATCAAAATTTACATAGCAAGTGTATAAACCTTATCAACGCAATTATTCAAAAAAATTATTAGAGATGAAAAATACCACTTCTTATGACATCATGTCACATATGATGATTATGATTGTATGTCGTTTAGAGGAATGTAGCATAAATTATGGAAAACCACTTAGCTTTTTGTACAAACATATGGGGAGTTATATATTCATCTTGCCCTAAATTGCAGGCTCAAAACGACAATATTAAAAAAAATTCATTGAGGCAGCCATTCATGTTAGTGCCTATGAATAGTGAAGTTGATATTCACAGAGATGTTGGCTAAATTGGACATTATTATACCCTTTGTTTTTTATGATGACAAACATTTCATTCTTGTGGATCTAACTTGTTATTTGAGTTTTTTTAGGGATAAAAAAATAAGGAAGTGGATAGTCAAAGATCTAGAAAAATTGGAAGATCAACATGCTTAAATTACTTTTATTTTCACGATTGTACTCAATGTAAAAACTTGTACAAGTATATAATGTACAAGTACTTAGACATCATGTAAATCAAGCGTTAGATCTTCCCTATCCACTCACAACACTTAGATAGATCGTCCCCTAAGATAGAATCACAATTACACATTGATACACACACTTAGTAGATGGCTCAACAGATTGAAACAGGGACTTTCTCAGTCGACGAAGTCCTTGACCGAGACACCCTCGGTCGACAAAGTTCTCGACCGAGAATAGACCCTCTAGTAAGCTCCATAGCCGTTAGACTGAGTTCGAAAAGTAGTTGGGAGTTGAAAACGAACGTTGCAACACATTTACCTCAACCTCCCACTCATTCGAAGAAAAGCTCGACCGAGACAAACTCGGTCGATAAACTTCTTGACCGAGAGAAGTTCTGGATTGCACTTTTTAGCACTAAACAACTAGTTGTTGCAATATAATTGAAGGAAACATAACATCTAGTTGAGCACTGAGAACACCCTATAAAGTGTCTAGAATGTCCCTAAACACTAGTAAGCCATTCCTATAAATAGGACATGCCTTAGGACACCCAAAGCATCACTTGTGCATACAATTACACTTGAGAATCATTCCTTGTGAGCAACAAGCAAATCTACACTAGCAATTTGTTGCTTTGAGCTTTACATTAGTGTCCTATAGCTTAGTATCTCCTAGCCACCACACTATCACGTTCATTCATAGTGGATAGGAGATCAATACGCTTGATATAGGATCAAAGCAATGTACTCATTGGTAACATTGTTTCTTTCTTCCAATCTTGTTCCTTTTATTGTATTTTGTTTTCCTTGACTACTCCTAGATTGGAGGTTGTTGAAAGGAGGTTCATGTAGCTACTTCAGGTGGTAAAGGCTTCTCTCGGTGACTTGTAGTTACTTCAAAAGGCTGCCTCAAGGATTGAAGCTACTTCAGGTGAAGGCTACTTCAAAGGTGAGCTTGGAGTTACTTCAGAAGGCTTCTTCTAGGAGGATTGAGGCTACTTCAGGTGATGGCTACTTCAAGGGTGTAGAAGGAAGGTGATTGTATTTTATGTAACATCCTTACGAGGTAATAAAATTAATCACTTTCAAAATCCCAGTTGGAAACAATCAGGTAGTGGATTGACTACCTGAAATTTCTAAGGTAGGAACCACTCTACATCCTTGTGTCTTCCTTGTTTCCTCATACTACTTGTTTAAGGGTTTAATTGTTTAATTAATTTTAAAAACTCCAAAAAGCTCTATTCACACCCCCTCTAGATCTTTCAAGAGAGTGCTCTTTTAGCTACGATACCATCTATGGTATTGTGTTTCCTATTGATATGGATTATCTCTTGCATGTATGTGTGCTCAAAAATTTCTTAGGAACATCTGATTGGTATTGGGAGTTTGGTGGGTCAAGTAACCACCCTATTTAACAAGTCAATCTCCTTCTTGACACTACTACAGAAATAGCATTCAATGTCACTTTTCTGGGCGTCGGTTATTAAGAAAAACCGACGCCTTATATGTTAGGCATCGGTTTTTTAAGCAAACCGACGTCTATATTCAAAGACCAGCCAGACACGGGTACCGCTTTGTATTCAGCGTCGGTGGTTTATAACAAACTGACGCTGAAAGTCGGCCGCGAAATCCAAATTTAGATCAAAAAAAATAGTGTCATTGTCAGCGTCGGTCATGTAGGTATACACCGACGCCTATGTGCGATGAAAATTTGCGCAAAAAGTGTCACTTTCAGCGTCGGTTATCCTTTTATAACCGACGCGGAAGGTTGTTCCCGCCAAACAATTTCATGAAAATATCGTCCAATTGGACGTCGGTTGTTGCAAACAACCGACGCTAAAGATGTTTAGGCGTCGGTGGATGCAAACAACCGACGCTATATGGGAACTAATACTCCGCGATCGCCCGACTCTTCCCCTTTCTTCTGTTTCATTGCGAGCAATTACCCTATTTCTCTGCTGCCGGCGATTTCTCTCCGGCGATTTCTTCTCCAGTGCCATTTCTCCGGCTATTTCTTCTCCGGCGCCCCCTTCTCCGGCGCCCCCTTCTCCACCACCACTCCTCCTTCTCCGCGCCCCCTTCTCTGCCGCCCCTACTGCCCGCCCCTGCTGCCTGCCCCTGCTGCTCCAAGCGCCTAAGGCCGCCGCCACGCCTGACTCTTCGGCGCCGCCTGGTGCTTTTCCACGGTCGTCGCGCCGCCGCAACCACTGCCAGAGCCACCGGAGCTGCTAGCTGCTCCTCCACCGCCGTCGCTGCTAGCTACTTCTCCAACCAGAGCCACCGGAGCCTCTGCCTTCTTCCCTCTGACAAGGTTGGTCTTCCCGCTGCTAGCTGCTCTGCTTTTTTATGCATCGATCAAATTGTTGTGATAAAAATGCATGTAATGTATTTGATTAGAGTTAATCTAATATGGATGTTCATAATAATGGTATGTTAAATATGATGATTAGGGATAAATATAATGTCTAGTACACAAATATTAGATGATATTCAAGAAAACCCTAGTTTGATGAGCATGTTGTTAATCATGTTAATTATGATTCTTCTATATATTCTGATGTCATTATATAATTATGTGATCCCAACATATTAAATTGAATTAGAATGATTTCATGAATTATAGGGTTTTAAAGTTGATAAACATGTACATGCAGAAATAGGGTTATTAAACCAATGGTTATAACATAGTATGATCTTAATCTGATCTGGATGTTCATAATAATGTAGTATGTTAAATATGATGATTAGGGATACATATAATGTCTAGTAAAGATTCCTAGACCTTTTGTTTGAAACTATTGATTTCTTGATTTATTATTTAATAATGCTCTATTGATTAGGATTAACCATGTTGCCTGTACTTTATAGACATTTATTATATATAAGAATGACAACACATGTATTTGTTGGCCTAGAAACCCGTCCAAGATTGGCTCATTAGGAGTAAATCTTGGATAGTCCCCGGTTTGGGACTGTTCTTGAACACCTAATCTCACTTAGGATGTAAGTGTATAATGTGTATTGGGTTTTCGAGAAAATTTCAGTAGCATTTCCCCGTTTGTTCTCTAAGTACATATGTACTTAGAGAACAGCGGGGAAATGCTGCCGAAATTTTCTTGAAAACCCAATACACATTATACACTTACTAGTGAGATTAGGTGTTCAAGGATGGGATAGGTGGTACACATTTATTATATATAAGAATGACATGAAATGTGTTTGTTGGCCTAGAATGTGAACAATCATTGTTTTTTATATTACTTGTACATTGATATAAATTAGAATGAACAATCTCTAAATTATATACTGTTTGTATGGAGTCCGGCTTCATTGTAGATATCTATTATTGTGTTTGTTGGCCTAGAAACCCGTCCAAAATTTACTCATTAGGAGTAAATCTTGGATAGTCCCCGGTTTGGGACTGTTCTTGAACACCTAATCTCACTTAGGATGTAAGTGTATAATGTGTATTGGGTTTTCGAGAAAATTTCAGTAGCATTTCCCCGTTTGTTCTCTAAGTACATATGTACTTAGAGAACAGCGGGGAAATGCTGCCGAAATTTTCTTGAAAACCCAATACACATTATACACTTACTAGTGAGATTAGGTGTTCAAGGATGGGATAGGTGGTACACATTTATTATATATAAGAATGACATGAAATGTGTTTGTTGGCCTAGAATGTGAACAATCATTGTTTTTTATATTACTTGTACATTGAAGGATTGCTAATTGATAAAAGATCACAATTTTAGAGACATGTATGTTTATACAAATGCTAAATGTTTTCCTTATTCTAGTTGATACAAATGCTAAATGTTTTCCTTTTTAATGAAATTTTCAGATGGCTCACCATGATGAGAATGATGTCCATGATGAGCATGAAGTCCATGATGAGCATGTTGTCCATGATGAGCATGACGAGGATACCAACGTAAGTTCTAAAAACATATCCCGTATTTCTATAAAATTCATTATCTTCTAGTTATGTCATATATCCTGTATTTCTATATTGGCTTAATTCGGTGTGTTTATTTTTGTCAAATTTTAGGTTGATGATGCACAGCTACCCACTGAAGCAATTGAGCAACTTGATGCGCAGCAACAAAAACTTAACAAGAAAAGGGGTATCACTCTGTTGAAAAAGTTACTTGCGCTGAGTGGCAGTGGATCCAAATTGGTTGTGGAGTTTGATAATGGAGGGAATGCAATTGGAGTGAACCGCAATAATTTTATAAACTATCTTGGGGTTGTCACTCGAAGCCATTGTGGTGTTAAATATGATAATTGGCATAAAGTTCCTCAGGCGAAGAAAGACTTGATATGGAAAGATTTATGCGTGAGTTATTATTATTTGCAATTCTTTTTTGTAGATTACAAATTCTATTATTTGCAATTATATTTTTGGTACTAGTTAATAACATTTCTATTTTACAGAATCTGTTTGCATTGGATGAGATGTTGCATCGTAAAAGTGTGATGCAACGCGCTGGAAAGATGCTTAGGAATTACAGGACACATCTGAACAGAGAATACATAAGACAGGGTGATAAGAAGAAGAAGTCAGCCCTTGAACAATGGAACTTCTTGGACAAAGAAGATTGGGACAATTTTGTTGCTTCAAGAAAATCTGAAGAATTCAAGGTATTAGGCGTCACTCCCATTTTAATTAATATACATTGTATTCACCTATTCAAGATTAAGATTTAGTGCTACTAACGTAATTATAAATGTGCATACTAACTAGGCCCTCAGTGACGCACAAAAAGCAAGGCGTGCACTGAATGTACATGACTATACTATGGGTCCAAAAGGCTATGCAAGCGTTCGCCAAAGACTACAGGCGGAGTCTGCGGCTACTCAGGAGTCTGCGACTACTCAGGAGTCTGCAGCCACACCCTTCCCTCACCATGATATCTGGATAGCTGGCAGGAAAAACAAGAAGGGTGAAATAAAGAAGCCCGAAACTGCTGAGGCGGCTGCAAAAATGGTAAAATACAACTCTTAGAGCAATCATTTGAATATTGATTATTTGTGGTGTTAACTTACCAATTTTTGTTTATGGTGATTAGCGGGAGCTGCACGAGCAGAGAAAACAAGGCACGTTCATCCCTCAGGGCACAAGGGATGAATTGACAGTTGCTCTGGGTAACCCAGAGCATCCTGGACGTGTTAGAGGTGCCGGCGCTGGTGTGGGCATCAAAGCATTCTTTGGGCCATCCCAGCGCAAACCCAGAGCGGGACTTTCTCAAGAAGAGGTAACATATATATTCTATTTTTATAATGTTACTGCAAAAGGAAATTCATTAATAAAAAGCTAATATTTGTTTTATCCATGTATAGGAGAATAAGAGAGTCGAGGATATAGTTGCTAAGAAGCTCAACGATGTGGTTGCTGAGAAGGTCAAGGAAGAATTGCTGCGGTGGCAGACATCTCAGGCTTCCAATCAGCCTATGCCGACCCACTCTTCTCCTGGTGCACAGACTGCAAGTAATCCTGGAGACCCATCGCCTAACACGTCTGCTGTAAGTATTGTTTATGACATTGTAGCTAGTCTTTTCAAGATGATATGTTTTCAAGATGATATGTATATATGTATAACATTCTTTACGTAAATTTGTAGGCATTGAAGCCATGCCGCTTAAGAATGGAAAACTATGTTGTTGCAGAGGCGCAAGCTTACCAGTCCCTTCCTGGGACAACGTTTCATGGGAGTCCAATGCCGCAGGGCTACATTCGTGTGAGCCCGATACATGTATTACCCAATTGGAGGGAAGTTGCGTTGCCATATGCCCACCCAGATATTGATACACTTGGTGACGCAGAAAGCGGGGTCATATTGTGGCCCAAAGCAGATGTCCTCTACACGACTGAAATTGTAAGATAAATTTACATTGATTTAGACTGTTAATGTGTATATATGATGTCAACTGATATGAAATTATATATACAGGTTAAAAAGAAGACACCAGGAGCACCTAGGCCTCCACCTCCAATTCCCGCATTACCAACTTGGGTTCCAACTGACCTACAATACCCGTTAGGTCCTGCTTGTAGGGGAATGGCATGTTGGCTACGGGCACATAATATACTTTGCCCTATAATTGTTTCTTTAGATGCAGATTATGCAGGTCAATCATACGACAGCTCTTTATTTATACAAGATATTATTGAGCTGTTTATGTATGAATGGTTGAATACATCAATGATAGAGACATGGATAAGGTGAGATCTTGTTTATACATCCATATACCTTGTGTAAGATCCGGTGATCTAGTTTCTTATATATTAATGCATACGTCTATATGTTTTGCAGCTACTTAATCGAAGATCATTGCAAACAATTTGCATATGATCATGTGGGATTTTTGATTCCATCATTGATTAGTATGGTAGCTAAAGACCCTGATAGTGTTCAACAATACTGTATAGATGCTTTTACAATTTTTGGTCATCAAATGAAGACGATAATAATAGCTCCATTCAATGTCAAGTAAGTTTGCTTTATTTATAATTTGGACTTAAGAAAATTCCATTATTATTTTGCATTTTGAGTTATTAATTGTTAACTTTTTACCTCTAGTGGTAGACATTGGGAGTTACTAGTTATTGTCCCCGGGACGTTCACTGTTTATTATCTAGATCCCGCAGGAAGTACATTAAACACTAAAATTGGACACGTAATGAGAATGGCATTATTCTGGTGAGAAATATTTCATTTTTTATATCCGTTAACATCTTTTATTACATTACTATTTACTTATGCAACTTAGTGTGTTATATTAACATGTAGGGGTTTAGATGCATTCAAAAATGCTGGAGGAAAGGTCCCAAGGAAAAAGAACCAGCCATTGTCTTGGGAGAACGTAAAAGTAAGTTCCCGACTCCCCGACTCCAATGTATATATTATTGATGTGAATTGTGCTTAGTTGTATTAATTTGTATGTTTCAATTTATAGTGCGCTACACAAGACAATGGCTGGGCATGCACATACTATGTGATGCGATTTATGCAGATGATTATCAAACATGCCGCATTGGACATCGATACCATACATGAGGTATTATATATAGTCTCATTAGTTAGTATGAAATATATCAATCTTATTTTTATATTATTACTTATATATATACATCATTCTCTTTGCAGGTGTTTAAAACTGACCACACTATAGGCAAACGCTTAAAAAATGTACATGCTCCATATACGAGGGAATCATTAAATGAAGTAAGAGAAGAATGGGCAATAGCTGTACAAACAGTGGCAACTGTAAGATATAATTGGGATGTTGATAGTGATGATGAATGATACTTTGTAAATGAATGTTTCTGAATGTTAAAACATGTATTTGAATGATTCTATATGTGTGAACGTGACAATTGAATTGATGTCTGAATGTATCTACTTGTGTGAATCTTTTTATGTTAATTTTGCAGGTTTGTGGCCTGTTTGTAGGCTGATATCAATGGATGTCGTAAACCTGCAGTTCAGAAAACTGAACTGCAGGTTCTCATCCTGCTGACCAGCCACAGCAGGCCTGCAAACAGATTTATAAAAAAAAAAATAGATATAGGCGTCGGTTATTTACCGATAACCGTCAGCACAGACTTACAGCGTCGGTGTTTTATAAAACACCGACGCCAAAAGTGTTCGCGCTACAGGAAATGGGAGTCATCTAGGACACTTTTCTGCGTCGGTTGTTTAGTATATAACCGACGCAGAAAGCGTCCTAGATGACGCCGTTTTCTGTGGCGGGAACCCTTTTGGCGTCGGTGTTTTATAAAACACCGACGCCTTTATATTAAATAGGCGTCGGTTTTTTAACCGACGCTGAAGTGTCCACCCTTTTAGCGGCGCCCACATAGGCGTCGTTCAGAAACCGACGCCAAAGGGGGTTAAACAACCGACACTAAAAGGCACTTCTGTAGTAGTGTGAAGTCAGAGATAAGGATGTAATCTTGCCATCTATTGGTCTTCACAAGATGAAGTGCTTTGTTTTAGTCTTATTTCAAGCATTGAAAAACCACTAGAGGGGGGTGAATAGGGTTTTATAATATTTTAACAATAATTCAACTCAAGCAACCACAATTGAGATAATAAGAAGGAGGCAAGGTGTTTAGAGTGGTTCCACCTTTAGAAACAACTAAAGGAGTCAGTCCACTACCCAATTATTTCTAATTGGGATTTTGAAAGTATTTAAATGTTATTACCTCACAAGGATGTTACATAAAATTACAAACACTTTCACCACCCTTTGGACAACAATCACCTTGAAGTAGTCTCACCAACCTCGAAGCAGCCTTCCGTGAAGTAACTTCAAGCTCCCCCTTGAAGTAGCTTCCCGTTGAGACAACCTTCTTGAAGTAGTCCAAAGTCCTCCTTCTCCACCGAGAAGACCCTTCTCCACCTGAGAAGATAAGCCATCTCCAATTCGCAGCCTCCAACCCTAGGAGTAGCAAGGAGAGTACAAGAAATAACAAGAACAAGAAGGAAAATGGAAATTACAATTACCACTTGTAGCACAAGCCTTGATTTCCTATATCAAGCATTTTGATCTCCTAACCAATGTATATGGAAGTGTAAGTGTTGTGGGTAGGAGATACTAGCCTATAGGACACGAAACTGGAGCAATGGAAATGAGTAGCAAATATTAGAGTTGCTCAATTGCTCACAAGAAAGATTGCCAATTGCAAGTAATATGCTCAAGTGTTGCACAAGTGTGTGTTGGGTGTCCTAAGGCATGTCTTATTTATAGGAATGGCCTATGAGTTCTTAAGGATGTTCTAGACACATTCTAGGGGGTTCTTAGTGCTTAACTAGACATTAGTTGTCCACTAATTACTTTAGTAATGGATAGTTAATTAATCATGAAATGTGCAGACAGAGACAGTCTCGGTCGAGGAATTGTTGACTGAGATCCCAGTTGGTCAGAGTTTTTGTCGACCGAGGGACTATCTGGAGCAAGTGTGTATAACGTTCGATTCCAACTCCCAACTACCTTGTCTGTTGTGTCTAACGGCTACTTGGGTCATTCTTGGTCGAGGAATTGGTCGACCGAGATTGTCTCAGTCGAGAAGTTTGTCGACCGAGAATGACTCTGTTTCAATGTTTTAAACTATGTACTAAGTGTGTGTATCAGTGTGTAGTTGTGACACTATTGTAGGGGATGACCTATCTAAGTGTTGTGATTGGCTAGGGAAGATCTAAATGCTTGATTTACATGATATCTAAGTACTTGTACATTATATACTTGTACAAGTTTTTCCATTTGATTACAATTATGAAATTTAGGCATTTGAGCATATAGATCTTCTAAAGGTTTGTCATCCACCTAGTTCCTGCAACACTCAAGTAGCATGTTAGATCCACAAGAATGAAATGTTTGTCATCATCAAAACAAAGGGATTATAATAATGTCCAATTTAGCCAACAATCTCCCCCTTTTTGAAGATGACAAACATTTCCAAAATATAAAATAAGGAAATGTAAATCATATGAGTTTCATACCTGAAGTTTACCTTTTGTAGCCATTTTCTTGTTTGCAAGTGTGTGCTGGCCGAATGATTATGAAACTCATTGTATTTTATATTTTTTATGTTATATTATTTCTCCCCCTTTGTTATTTCAAAAAGATAACCAAGATAATCATTAAGTATGACTTATATTACTCCCCCTTAATTTGATAATTAGATGATCCCCCTTAATAAGATATTCAGTTTTAAAAGCAAGGGATGCAAAACCAGTTATTGTCAAATTTAGCCACAATTTATTTCTCAATCATTTGCAAATGATATGAGATTCTGTTAGATTCATGGCATATGTGTTTTGATTTCTCATCCATTTTATAAGGGATGTTAAGTTTATATTCATACATGAATGGAATGAGAATCCTTTAAGCTTAGATTTCATGAATGTATCTCTAACCAAATACACATGATGTTAAGCCCAAATTTGTTTAGAGAATTCCATTAAGAAAAAGATATATATCACATTCATGAATATTGTAGGCTCCTTTTCATAGCCAAGATTACCTTAAAAATACTAAGGTCATAACTTGTTTCAATTTTTCTTTATGGTGTTTACAAATTTTGTAATCTCCTTCTTAATCTTATAATCAAGATAGTTTTTGTGAGTTTCCCCATAATCTTATAATAAAGGTAGTTTAAGGATTCTAAGGTCACAATAAGTATTTGATCATAATAAGTTAACCTTTTATGAGAGCTATGCACTAAAATCTTGTTTTCAACATATTAAGATTAAGTGCAAGAAAATGATTTACAATGAAGCTTTTTTCAAGCTTGTTTTAGGTCGACCTTGACTTCAACCTTGGCACCCCTTGGTCAAACTTGATTTCAACCAAGAGGTAATTTCTGTAGATTTATAGTTTAAGCACTCTTATTGAGTTACACATTAATACATGATATGTAATATGATCAAATGTATATCAATTTGAAGCACTTTGAATGATACCTATTTTGAAGATATTTTATCAATTGAAAACTTAATATAGGCATCTCAATGAAGTCTTTGTTCTTGATTTTCTTAGAGCAAGTTATATCCTAAGCAAATTTTCAGAATGTATGTTATTCATTTGATGTCCATAATGATTGTTCTTCTTGCAAAAAGGCAATTTAACTACATATACAACATATTCAATTATAGAAACAATGTAGTTTTCAATCATTTATTTGTAAGCAGGATTATTTGCATATAAATTTCCATAAGTCATATTGTCACCATGATGCAAAATTATATCCTAAGAGAAATAATGTGTAGAATTTTAAGTAATGAATTTAGTACATTGCTCTTGATTTGGTTATAATAGATTGTGATATTGAAATAGCTCTTTATTCTAAACAAGTATCTTATATCTAGATTAATTCTTTAGAATCAGTCATCCTTGAGTATAAATTAAGAACAAGTTTTATATCTCAAGTTCTTAAAATCAAGAGTTTGCTTTTGATTACTTAGAACAAACAACTAGATATGAAATTAATATTCTTGTTCTAAGAAACAAACTATTTAGCTTGCCATAGTGTCATCTAGTAAAAATCAATCATTTATTACATTAGATGATACAAGCCATGCACACGATAATCATTATATATTATGTCAGGATGCATTTGTTCCATAGAGTTTTACTGTTATGGAAAATGGCATTTTCAATAATATCATCTTTATATGAGCTGAATCACAATGATAATTTTGAAAACAATATCCATTCATGGTTTGCATATATAGATCAAAGATTATTTTAGGCAAACCAAGTAAAAAATGAAGACACAATGATCATGGTGAAACAGTAAATGTGTATCCATGATTATGATAGGACAATAGAAGCATATACATTTAATGCAATGATTATGATCATTTAAAAGAGAATTTCAAGACACATGGTTTTTATATAGATAGACCAAGGAATACTTAGGAAAAACCATGTGGATTGTGATGAAACAGTAATTTCCTTGATTAAACCAATCATGGTTCAGTTTTAAGACAAACCATGTAGGAGATTATAGAAATTAAAAATGAACTTGCAATCTATACTATTTCTGTATTGATTCATTTTGCAAGAAGGCATGCTCAATTTTAGATTGCAAAAAGTATACAAGTTTGATAAAAGTATATTTAATAAGTCACAATGCAAACTTAAAGAATTTGTCTCCAAGATTCATTCTTGATTTGCAAATTAAATCAATCATTAATAGCAAATTTATAGCAAACTGGATCAATTAAATAGGTTCAGCAGAACTTGATTCGGTCAAACTATTCTTCGATCGAATTTATCTCAGTCGACATTTTTCTCGACTGAGAATGTTGCTGTTTGTTACAAGTTTTATCATTTTGTTGCAAGCTAAAAAATAGTAACCTGCTTGGTCGACTAATTCTCGACCAACAATGTTCTCGGTCGAAGATTTTCTCGACTGAGAATGTTTCTATATCATTTTTTAGTAACTATTTGCAAGTAAAACATAGATCATTTTCAATTCAATTATGCAATTTAAAACTCAATTTAATTGAGATAAAATATTCAAGTATCAAGGTAACATTTGAGTCAGATCTCAACTAATCATATTCAAATCTCTAGGTTTTAGGAACTAAAACAAGTTATTAATGATGTGTCTCTGCAGGTTTATATAACAATGTGTATTTTCAAGTTAGAAATTTTAATTACTGAATCAATTTGTTATCTCATTATGTTAAGTTGAGATAGACATGAAGATATACAATTTAGAGTCTTTAGTCATATCTCAGCTTAATTTAATCTATTTAGTTTGGGGGTTTTGGAACCCATACCAACTCAACATCCTTTTTCTTATAAGGATATGAGAAGGAATAATGTCCAAGACACAAACAATAATGGAAACATATAGAATCAATCTCATTTCTCTTTTTATGAGTTTGATCTAGATTGTTCTTGGGTACATATGTATACTTTCCTTTAGGTACATACATAGATTGAGTCTTTGGCACTTGAGTCGTTCTCTCACTAGGTTTGGATAGGATTTTCCTTTAGGTTTGTAACCTAGTCCTCTCCTTCCAATTTGACCTCGAGAATCATTTAAGATCTTATCAAGAACATCACTGTTTCTTAAGCTACTAACTTCTTGTTGTAACTTAGCAATCTCATCCATTCTCTTTTTGATATCTAACTTTGCTTGATCTAGATTAGATAATAAGAATCTCTTTCTTTCACAATAGTATCATAATCAAGATGATTGAATAGGATTGGTTGTTTTTGAAGATCATTAATTTGGGCTTGCAAGTTTATCTTTTCTAAAGAGAGAAGATTGCAATTTGCCTCTATTAATTTTAGCTTAATATCATGGTCTTTAATAGTTAAGTTTAATGTCTCCTTAAGATCTTCATTTTTAGTTGTGAGAGCAAGAAGATTAGCATGTAACTCATCATTTGCTTTATTAGATTTCTTTAATTTCTTCTTGCACTCAATATCCTTATCATGTGTTTCTTGAAGGCTAGCAATTAAATCTTCTTTTGATAAATAAAAAAGGCTTACCTCTTCTTCTTCTTCTTCTTCACTTATTGTAGCAATAAGGCATTCTTTATGCTTATCTTCCTTCTTTAACCTCCATGGACAGCTAGGTGTTGTGTGCCTTGTTCCTAAGCACCAATTACAGCTTGTTGAAGATAGGTCCATGCTTTTCCTTTGCTTGTAGTTGTAGACACCACCACCCTTCATTCTTCAAGACTCAATTAGAGCCTACTCTGATACCAAATGAAAAACCACTAGAGGGGGGGTGAATAGGGTTTTATAAATATTTTAACAATAATTCAACTCAAGCAACCACAATTAAGATAATAAGAAGGAGGCAAGGTGTTTAGAGTGGTTCCACCTTTAGCAACAACTAAAGGAGTCAATCCACTACCCAATTGTTTCCAATTGGGATTTTGAAAATATTTAAATTTTATTACCTCACAAGGATGTTACATAAAATTACAAACACTTTCACCACCCTTTGGACATCCTTCACCTTGAAGTAGTCTCACCAACCTTGAAGCAACCTTCCTTGATGTAACTTCAAGCTCCCCCTTGAAGTAGTCTTCCTCTTGAAGTAGCTTCTCGTTGAGACAACATTCTTAAAGTAGTCCAAAGTCCTCCTTCTCCACCGAGAAGACCCTTCTCCACCTGAGAAGATAAGCCCTCTCCAATCCGCAGCCTCCAACCCTAGGAATAGCAAGGAGAGTATAAGAAATAAGCAAGAACAAGAAGGAAAATGTAAATTACAATTACCGCTTGTAGCAGAAGGCTTGATTTCCTATATCAAGCGTTTTGATCTCCTAACCAATGTATATGGAAGTGTAAGTGTTGTGGGTAGGAGATGCTAGCCTATAGGACACGAAATTGGAGCAATGGAAATGAGTAGAAAATGTTGGAGTTGCTCAATTTCTCACAAGAAAGATTGCCAATTGCAAGTAATATGCTCAAGTGTTGCACAAGTGTGTGTTGGGTGTCCTAAAGCATGTCCTATTTATAGGAATGGCCTATGAGTGCTTAAGGACGTTCTAGACACATTCTAGGGGGTTCTTAGTGCTTAACTAGTTGTTGGTTGTCCACTAATTGCTTTAACATTGGCTAGTTAATTAATCCTAAAAAGTGCAGATAGAGACAGTCTCGGTCGAGGAATTGTCGACCGAGATCCCAGTCGGTCGAAGTTTTTGTCGATCGAGGGAATGTCTGGAGAAAGTGTGTATAACATTCGATTCCAACTCCCAACTACCTTGTCTACTGTATCTAACGGCTACTTGGGTCATTCTCGGTCGAGGAATTGGTCGACCGAGATTATCTCAGTCAAGAAGTTTGTCGACTGAGAATGACTCTGTTTCAATGTTTTAAACTATGTACTAAGTATGTGTAATCAGTGCGTAGTTGTGACACTATTGTAGGGGATGACCTATCTAAGTGTTGTGATTGGCTAGGAAAGATCTAAATGCTTGATTTACATGATATCTAAGTACTTGTACATTATATACTTGTACAAGTTTTTACATTTGATTACAATCATGAAATTTAGGCATTTAAGCAT
The DNA here is from genome assembly GCA_963693085.1 of Alisma plantago-aquatica. Classification (NCBI taxonomy): domain Eukaryota; kingdom Viridiplantae; phylum Streptophyta; class Magnoliopsida; order Alismatales; family Alismataceae; genus Alisma; species Alisma plantago-aquatica. The sequence goes on from OY856409.1 coordinate 1,423,839,703, forward strand.
ATAGATCTTCCAAAGGTTTATCATCCACCTAGTTCCTGCAACACTCAAGTAGCATGTTAGATCCACAAGAATGAAATGTTTGTCATCGTCAAAACAAAGGGATTATAATAATGTCCAATTTAGCCAACATTTAATAGGTCGATCTCCTTCTTGAAGTCAGAGATAAGGATGTAATCTTGCCATCTATTGGTCTTCACAAGATGAAGTGCTTTGTTTTAGTTTTATTTCAAGCATTAAATTTTCTGTGAGTGTGGTTCCCAACCATAATGAGGTTGCCACTAGGGTACATGACTACGACTCATACAACTCCCCTTTTGCTTTACACATGGAAAGCAACATTCATGAAGACGATCTTGGTATGATCTACTCTGAGTTGTACAACAAAGGGATATTGCATGTTGTTGATGTGTCTTGGGGGTGGTTTATGCAAGGCAATGATCATGCAAGAGAGTCGAAGCTATGTCTTACCTATCTTTGAAATTAGCTTCTAGAAGATGCTAATGTGTGTCAACATTCATAACATAAGTATTGAATATATCTTGTTGATATCCTTTTGTTTGATGTTATAAAAACTTGAAAATTGATTTATTATTTCCACGGTTATGTCTTGTGAACTCACTTTTACTTTATCTTAAAGAAACACAAGTTATATACTAAATATGATTTAAAAATTTCTTGAATTTAGATTATTCTAATGTTACTTGTAATTTTTTATCACCAAAATATATCGTTTCAAACAATGTGATTCGTTTCTTCCTTTTCTTTATTTATGTTTCTTTGAGAATTTACATGAAGTTGTTAATTACTAATTTCATTTTGAGCAATTGTACACAACACACATGAAAGTTTATGCCTATATGAGAATTTATAAATTAATATGTGGGAGATTCAAATATTTGAATGTTGAAAAGTAGCCTTGAGAGTTATTTTCCTATGTGGCATGTGTCATATCCAAATTGACATTCCCTTGTTGGTATATAAACAAGTGTTAGACAAGTTTATCAAATCAAGTTTATTTGGTTATTTGTATGTATGACAAAAAAATTCTCACACTTCGCAAATGATCTCCTTGAAGTTTTTTTTAATGAAAACCCTTAGAGTATTCATGTCAATAAAGTTCATATTTCTTTCCTAGATTTATGTTAGTCATATATATGTTAGAACTACATCTATTAGTAATACTCACTTCTTTAATAATCCACAATGTAATCATATATCCGTACAATTATCAAAACTATTTGTAAAATAAAAGAAAATTACAAAATATTGAGATGTATTTACAATTGGATTCCTTCTAACTTTATATTATCTTCAATTATTCCAAGTGATGGATTCAGTTTCTTCAGCTTCTTGGCAAACATCTTTAGTATCTACATTGTAATGTTGGATCTTCAACTTTATCCTTTATATCATATGCCCCTGGTATTTTGGTATTTTTTCTTTCTACTCTACTAGATCTTCAACTTTTTTCTTTCAACATCATCTTTCCCTGGTTCTTTTACATCCAAAAGATTCTCTTTTTCATTTTGTTCTTTCAACTGATCATCATGATTTTCATCCTTTTCTTCATTTCCTTTATCTTTCAACTTTATTGTTTCCTTGTTTGTTGTTGGTGGTGTATGTCCTACTGAATAGAACTATATTGGGTTGAAAGTTGGCGATTCATCATTTTATATGATATTTTGAAAAGTCAATGTCACATGGAATTTGTTTGTGCAGCTTTCCTATTTAGTTTCTCATTTTCCTTTTTCTCCTTTTATTAACCTATTATCATAAGCCTCCCTAAATTTCTTTTGTAAATCTGTTCTCTTCTTCTAATTCATGTAGGCTCACTTTCATCTTCTTATTTTCCTCCGTTACCTCTATGAATTTTTTTAAAGACAATCATTTTGCTCATTTCGATTGTGCTTTTCTTGATCATGCTCAAGAGGTTTGATTCTCTCTACCAAGTAAGCATTTCTTGTGGTACATTCTTTCTCGACCTATTTTCTTTTTCTATTACAAAAGACTCTTGTCTTGTTGCATGCACTTGGATTTATTATGTGGGTACTATTTCATGTGATGTAGAATGGTATGTCTTCAAAATATTTAGTCACTTTTCAATCATCACTATTGTCTACCTTGATCTTTTAAACAACTTGAGTGGACTGTACAAAATAAATTAATTCTATTCATGTAGTTTGTAATAGAAACAATACATATGTTTTATAAAAATAGTTCCACAATACATGTATGTTTTTAATAATAAAGAATATATTTCAGCAATACAAACAAAAATTTTGTAATAGAAATAATACTTCTGTAATACAGACATGCAAGTTGTAATAAAGAGAACATTTCAATAATATAAACATACATTTTGTATTAAAATAATACTTCTACAATACAAAACATGAATATGTCAAGAGAAACAATATTTTGATAATACAAACATATGCATTTACAATTCTGTCCTGATGCAAATCTTCTTCGTTATCAGATATGTTCATTTCTTCTAGTTGTTTGTGAGCCTTCTTTGTTACACTCGTAGTTGTCGTACCAAAATACCACATTCAATCATTTCGTAGTCTAAGTAATAATTTCTCGCTCTAAAAAAAATTAAAGAGTTATCGTCATAACTTATACCAACCTTGTAACAACGAAGGTGATACTACCTCTGCACTTTGTCATCAACACTTTTTCCTTTGAATTTAATTGGATTTTCATTTCTTCCTCAAGTAAAATTGCCATCTTGTCCTCATATATATGTACCTCTTTATCGTAAACATTCAGTTCTTCTAGCTCTTTGTGAGCCTTCTTTCTTAATCTCATAGTGACACAATGATCATCGCTATTTTAAGGAACTTGTATCCCTTGCAGTGTTGGGTCTACGTTCATCTTCGACATACATTGTTTGTGGCTGGTTTGGTCACAATGCCCATTTTACCCTCTTTTAATATTTCCATTAGATGTCCCTATTACTGCAACTCCAAAGTATCGACATAAAATGATGAAAGGGAAAAATGGATCACCTTTACGGCTAGTTTGGTTGGATGTAGTAGGGTGCAGTTGTGTGAGTTTGCAATGTAAAAATGTATATCAAACACACACTTTGTCATCCGGATGCACCCTACCAAACAGGCCCTATCGAAAATTCGTCATACCCGATTTTCCCATCAATGCTGTCACTCGGAGTAACGTCTTACTCCACGATTTCAAGCCCTAGCGAGCCTTCTCCTCGGCCGTATCTGGACGCCACCGTATCTGGTGCCACGAGGAGTGTCTTAAAAAATGAACAGCTATATGATTCTTCGGTATTTTTATTCAACGTTCACGTGATAAGGATGTACACTCATAAAGGGTGGCTCATTACGCCTCACCATATCCAGATGTGTTCGCTTCGCGGGACACCATTAGGCCCGTAAAATATGACAAGGACATGTTTTGGCCCATTATGTCCATGATCGACCGCAGCGCCTTTTTTTTTGTTGTTGACAAAACTAGAGATTAATATGCAGTACTTATGCTCGACAGAATTTGCCATTTGCTATATTTCTTCGTGATTGGAGGTGGGTGATTGATCATCGGGCACTTGTAGATTCTCACGGCAGTTGTAGATTCTCACGGAAGTTAACGGCCTGCTCTCAAACAATGAGTTGGATGGATAGATCCTCACGGCAGTTGTAGATTCTCTGTTTGCGTCCGCACCTCTTCCCCGTAAGCATCCGCAGCAACTAGTGGTGTTCGCAATTAGCACTTGGTAATCTACCCACTACAATGCTGCAAAGTTCCCTGTTGGCTGTTGCTCCGAACTTGGAGGTCCACTAACTAGGTAAGGTAAGGAAGGCATCGGAGGAGTCCGGAGAGGCGGAGAGAAAGGCGGTCGTTCTATCATGTTTTCGACTTTCAAGTCAGTTGACGGTGTTTGACAAAACAAACAAAAGAAAACATTTAGTCTATGCGGAAAAATACATGTGAGGAAAAATAAATAATCACGAACACATTGGGTGATGATGATCTGCTCTATTTGAGGAGACAAGATGTTTAGAGTGTGGCCGGTAGCCGTCACATACACATGACATCATCAATCCTAACAAAGGTACCTATCTTTGCTAACAAAAAAAAAAGAAAGATAGATATACTTATACATGTAAATGTTAAAACCGTTACGTTACTTAGATTTGGAAAGTAGAGAGTACAATACGGGTCGGTGAAATATCCATTTCATTTTATAGTGCATTTATAATCGGATCAACATATTTCTACAAAGCACAAAATAGATCGCATGCTCCACACATACACCAAAAAGCTGGGATGGTGAGATCAACATACCAGGATGGCTTCGAGCGGGTTTGCCTTGGTTTGTAAAAGTTCTGGTCATGACGGGGTATTTTCTTAAGACTCTTGAGCACGGTTTTGGCGTTTGATTTATTAATTTTTAATTGTGCGATTGGATGGGCACATGGGGTATATTCGTCAACATACATTTTACAGGTTGGTGTCATGGATGTCTACGCCTCTGCTCCCAACCGGTCTGATAAAAAATGTCTCCACCTCAGGAGAGACCATGCACTGAGACATATGCGTATATACGTTTCAGTTCCTGCCCAGTCTTCTGTGTGTCGCATTTTCCACTAGAACAAGCTTCTGTCTCTCCCTCTTTCAACATTTAGTTGCACCAGTCTCTCCGGTTCTGAGATCAACACATTTTTGAATTCAAGCAGGGTATTCTACGGTAATAAAATACCACCTTCAGCACTGACTTCTGGCTATGAAAAAACCTAATGTCTTTCTTCTCCTGCGTGTGTCTATCTCTCAAATATAGCCGCATCAACCCCTTTTAAAACTTTGGGTCTTAACTCAAAACCTTTCTTTATCCAGACCATGTGTAATCCGACCATAAAACACCATCGTCAGCACTTTCTTCAGCCGACTATGCAACAACTCATTCCTGCATATGATTAGAAGATCTTAGGACTGATGATTTTCATTCTCATCATAAAACATGAACTTTCTCTCTTTTGACAAGAAGAAATACCAGTAGCCAATACTGCTCGTTTACTATCCAACTCGAAGATACATGTGTCAAGGCATTAGAGTTCTGGCATGAGCATAATTTCCAACGAGTGATACCTTCCATCATCCTCTCTTGCTAGAGTACAAAAATGTGTCGCTATTTCACACACTTAGATCATTGAAACAAACAAATGTCACACTCACTTTTTTGTTGTACAAGTTTGGTTTATTTTGTAAAACTCAAACGTTTAGTCTTTTCGTCATGTAGATTGTTAATCAACATAGTTGATGGCTCCTCCCTTCCGTTGTCTATTCCATTATAGAACAACACAAAATTCTGATCAAATAGATATTACAAGAGATTGCTATTCCCAACCAAAACAAATATCATATGTTTATTCATCTAGATTTTTTTGGTATAGACATAAGCTTCCAACGTCTGGGTTAGTAAGCTAATTCATCTACACAAATGAGAAAATCTGAAGAGTTCTTTCATGTGCATTCATTGTCAGAACAAGGCGTTACTGGTAATGCACGACCACATTACATTGATATAGAACTTAATGAGAATGAATATGACATGAAGAAGCTATTAAAAGAAATTTCAATGATAGATATGATATGGGAGATCGTATCAATCCAATTCCAAAGGAACTCGTAACTACATAAGTCCCTAACAGTTAGATTAAATATGTATGAATGGTTTTTATCATCCAACCAAGCACAAGGGACCTAATTTCTCTACTATTTAGGGTTTTTTAGAATTCTGACAGTTATTTGGATGTCAATTGAACTAGAATTCCATTTTTGTGGAGCCAGTTTCGTGTTAGATAGTATTCTAATGATCATCAATGTAGTATTTATGATTCATGAAATTTCCAAGCACAATTGTTTTCTTATTAAACCATATATTTTCCTTAGGAACTACATTTCAGATAAAACAACATTCAGATTAATTAACATTTAGATTAATCAGTATTAACCATCACATTATTAAAGGAGACAAAACACTTTTTTTTTACTTTTTGTATCAATCATCATTCAAAGATGTGTGAATCCATTTTTATATTAATATTATACCAAGTTGTATCATGTCTAGACACTAACACTATATTGAGATTACATTTTCGTAATTCATCAATGAAAATGAATGATGAAATATGTTTCCTTTTGTCTTCTCAAACCTAGAACGGGTTTTGATTATACATAAAAGCCTACTATGATGCTCACGGTATATACTTTTATCATTGAATGTCATTCTTAACCTAGATGATGATCTAGAATACTGGAAGGAATTGGAATTTGTCACGCCAATAGAAGTTCATGAGTTCTATAATATATACACTCATCGGAAAGGCTTCAACACTAGGATAGAATGGGAGAATAAATATGCTAGAAAGAATATAGACAAAGACAAGATGCAATAGATGAGGTATTGTTGAAATGATGACATTCATAAGGGTAGTGTATTAAACTTCAATGAGGACACTACTCCAAGGAAATTGATTTTAGACTAAGGAACACCACAAGAGGGAGGAAAGAACATGATGCAAATATCAAATAAATTATAAATCTTACCAAGATTTTAAAATTGAAAAAACCAGTACCTAGTTTGTGCAACGTAATCATGATCTACACTGACATGTTAGAAACCAACTAACCAATGGTTCAGTCCACCAAAGAGGGATTAGACTAACCATTCACTTTAATTACTAACTAAAGAACAACCTTAAATTTTCCTTTTTTTCTTTAAACCCATAAACCCAAATAAACTTCATGTTAATTTAAGAGATAACATCTATTTCATAATAACATTGTAAGGTTACAACAAATTTTGACTTTTACAGAGAAGTGATAGTTCTCACTTATAGTAAACCAAGTATAACTTATTATAAACTACTCACATTTTTGACTCTCTCATTCTCAAGATCCAGAGGAAGGATAAAAGACCATCTAACCACTCTAAATAATATTGTTGACACCTCAGCTGTTCTACTCCCTATGGAATCTAGCTTTTGACTCCTCTTGTAGAGATGGAGGTTTTCCTAAAAAATATTTTAGTAGGTTGATGAGAAACTAGCTTAGTGCATAGAAAATCAACAAAAAACCATGAAATTTCATATGTGATTATTGGTATAACAAAACACAAACACACATGTCGATTTAAAACTGTAGATCATCCAACATAGAATTTGATGTCATAATACTACAGGAAATAGATAAACGAAATATATTCATTAATCTTTTAATTCATTTATTATGCCCTAATCCACATGAAGTGTATCACTACATGTGGAAGTACTACAACATGCTAGGACTGTAACATACTAAAATGAAATATAATCCTAACTTTGGACGTCTTATACCTTTATCTTTTAGAATTGGTTCTGACCCATCTATCTTTAACTTAGTGGGAAAAAGAGTAAATTAGGTTCTTATGGGCTTAATGTTTAAGTTAAATATTCTATATCGGGTGGCCTTGGTAAAATTGTTTCACTAAAACTCTTAGTAAGGGATTAGAATGAAAATTCACAATTTAATATGTTGGATATAAACTAAGACTCTGGAACTTTCCTAGATTTGATGTTTAGGAAAGTGAACATAAATTATGACTCTTAAAATTCTTAAAGAAGAATAGTTTCAGACTTGGGGCTCAAGTTAAGAGATAAATATCTAGGAGTCAAGATAAGTGGAAAGTAGAAGAAAATTTGAATTTCTCCTCGTTAGTTGTCTTTATAGTTTGTTTTAATATTATTGGGAGAAGTAACAAATGTTGGAAAATTAATTTGTTATTATCTTGAGGATATCAGAAATGCACAGGTCTAAGGATTTTTTGTGTGGGATTGAGGAATTAAAGGAAAGGTAAGATAACATATACTTTCATCATGAATAGTTAATCCCTAAAATGAAAATAAGTACCATATATAGGACCAAAATATACAATATAGTGAGTTTTATTTTAAAAATTCTAAAAAAACTCTTAAATATTAAATAACCCATTAAACATTAGTAAAAGTTAAAATTAGTTTCATATTCAGACTTTAAAGGTCAAATTTGTTCTTTTTGTCAAATTTCTTCGTTTGAATAATATTTCTAGACTGAATAAGGAATAAGAGGAAGAGGTAGAAAAGGAATAATGAAAAGTTCCTATTTTGGATTCCTAGAGTTTCTCACTAACACATGTCATGTTGGATTGGGAGTCATCTGCTCTATCTATATGCAACCCGATTAAGTCAATTGCTATGTGAAAGGTTTCTCATGATCCCCTTCTCTTCTTATTTCCCTATACTTCTCCTCCACAAACCTTCATTTCCCTCACCCCAAAATCCTTGACTACCTCTTAAGATCCATAGCCTGACCGTATGAAATTGCTGCCAGTATGTGTAGTGGCCAATGGAGGAATGTGTGGCTTTCAATGTCACCTACTGTGGTAGCTATCGACGACTATGCCACCTCTTACTGGCGCATACTTCGCCACAACTCCCTTTAGAGCTGCCATATCTAGTGCACCTATTCTCTAACCATCCTTCCCTCTTTCTTTTGGAAGAAGCACCCCTCCACCCTAGCTGTGGGGACTACTCTCCCTTGACATCAAGAAGCACCCTCACCATCAGTTGTAAACTGACAAGGGCCATGGTGATGATTTACAGCAACAATCGTTCGTCCAACAACCAATGTCTTTCTTCTCCACTTGTTCTTCTCTTCCCCTCTCCATCACCCTAGTTCCTAGCCACCGCACCTTGCTCTCTTCTTGTGGCTAGTTTCTCTAATAGAAGTAGATGACCACCACCTTCTAACATGGTAGTTGCCTACCCTAGTAGTTGCCACGATCTTCCATTACAATCGAGACCTTTCCCCTCAGCTCTGACTGACATCCAAACCATCATCTTCCTTTTTTCATCTTCTTCATCTCTTCCTCCTTCTTATTCCTCACATCTACGCCACAAAGCCTATCCTCCCTCCCCAAAACCTTTAATCCATGGAAACACATAACCAACCAATCAAGATAGATACCTACCAACCATGCCACCTACAAGCCAACTCTTCTAATATCCACAATATCAAATGGCATGGACACCCTCCATCATGACCATGAAGAAACACATCCTACCTCCATGATACCCTCTTTCCAAAGAAGCTTGGAACACCATAGAAGCATCATATTTGTAGTGCACTGACCATGCTTTACTAGATATAGCCTCTACTCTTGGCTCTTTTTCTCACGCTAATGGACTATTCAGAGAACTCTATGATAATACATGGTGACTTGTAATAAGGACCTAGGAGTGCCTACACTTCCATGACAACCATTGACCTAAAACTCAAATAATTTGGACATTATAGACAACCTGAATTTACAGACATTGCAAACTAGAGCCAAACCATCGACCTCTTGATCCCTTTGACCTCCATTAAAGTTTGAAGGCCAATTAGTCTATGTAGTCATGTCTTCTTCTTCAACAATGACCAAGAATATAAAGATTTCACTCCATGTGACGACTCAATGGTTAACCTAGATTGCGACCAAAGAAGACCATGAGTCTATTTGTCAAAGGCTAGTTTTAATTTAACTCATAACAGATTGGATGCCCTCATCTTCAAGGAAGTAAGTCAATATCCTCTTACCTTCAATTTGAAGTCACTATAAATTTAGTTAAGTAGATAAACAAAAGAATTGAACAAAATATTAAGATCCTAATTCATATTATATATAATGACTATAGGTTGGTTTGACCCTAACCCTAATCTTGTGGTCGTTTGGATATTTTGGATTTCGACTAAGGTATGTGCATCTTCCCAATTTATCTAAGCATTACTAATATGACCAAACAACTTTTTCCCATATGAGGCATCTATTGATATCCCTTAATTACTCATGTGTCATTTTGAAATTCTATTTCTTGTAGGATAATTGCCCTAAATATTTACCAAAACTATGTGATTATATGGATTATTTATGGTCATTTGACCTGGATTTATTGCTTATATGATTTTCTTATCCTTTTTCTTGAAATATGTGGAGATTGAACTAAATTGTAACTTTCCTTTCTCTATTTCTATGAATGGTTTAAACTAATTTTACTTTTAGTAGTGGTACATATGTACAACCATACATACGACATGCTTTTTCTTCCCTAAGTGTGGTATTTCACTCATTATATATAGGGCATGCTTTTTCCGCCAAGGGTACGTGGGACGCCCATTGCCACACAAAGCGAGATAGCTCAAAACAAGATGCGGGACTAAAACTAATCATCCAGATTACCAGAAAATATGGTAAATTAAAACCGATCACATCACAACATCTCAAGCTGAAACTTATTACATGTACGCCCATAAATGGTGCCACCTATATTACATAACATGTCATAAAGATGTACACATCACTGTTCAGTGGCCATCATGCCACAAACCGGTTACATATAACAACATGTTCACATATACAAACCATATATGTACAACCATTGCCTACTGCCAAAACTCGTATTGATATACAACGTTTACAAAACACCCCTAAGAACCTTAGAGAATAGGGATGACACGTAGGACTCTACCACAAAATGCTAGTAGCATATCCAACCTTTCACAACTACTGCTCCTCTTGCTACTCAACCTCAACAGTACGATCTCTACCTCATCGTGCACGACCACCTAAAAGATGTGGAAACCCACTGGGTGAGACCAATGTCCCACCAAGAGATATAACTTTCTGCTGCAATTATTATAAGCACGGTAAGCTAAAGTAGGAAGGATAAAATTGCTATCAGGATGAGGAGTTCAACTAAATGATATGAGCAAAGTAGTTAACACAAGTTAAGTAGTTTACGCATATACAACTGAGTAGTAAAAATCTTAGAACTTTTGAAGAAATATGAAGAATATGTATAATAGTTGATTTCTCTTACCAGATTATAATTCAAGAAATTAGTACAAGAGATATGGAAAAGGGTCATCCAATGTGAGTCGTGTTTAACTTTAAGCAAGTATACTACACGGTTGTATTATGTCTTTTAGTATGCCCTGTGGAGATGAGGTATACCACTCATGCTCCAACTAACCACTACTAACTCAAAATAAGTTCCATACAAAACCTAGGAGGAGATAGACTCCTATGATCTTTGACACCCTCGGTTATTTTGGGTCTGTTGTAGTATCATATAAAGTCCAACTGTAAAGCAACCTAGTCTGCCTTGGTATATAGGCTCAACACCAGTAAAAATTGATTTATGATTGCAGCCGCACTATTGTCGAGGTATGGCCACAACTATCCTCAAAACATATCATATACATATAATGAATCACATCACATTGAGATATGGCCTCGACCGTTCTCCTACCAGGGTATGACTGTATCCAATCTTGTGAAATGCATATACTCAACAATATGACTCTGAGCTTCCACTAAGGGAGAACTCGTTTCACCATCCAACAATTACTAACTTTGTAGATGGATCTATGGCACAAGATAACTACATGATTAGGATTTCACTTGATTATTTAAGCCAATAGAGTAACTTTTAACATCAAAAATGTACCAACGTGCAAACTCTAAACAAACTCTATAAAGATAAGGATGTATTACAACTACCCTAGAAGATATTAAATGTATGGAGTATAGACTTGTCACATCATCACTTGACATATCTGCCATACAAGGCCACACACATTATCACATCATTAGGGGATATCAATCCCTCATCTCATCACTAGAGGATGTCACCTCACATTAGTCATTGAGCCTCTTCCAGTTCATGAGACCCAAATCACATAGTTCCTGCACATGAGCATTATTATCTCAACATGCCTCATCAAGGCTCATGATCATCACCCTATGTCACAGCAACCACACCATAACATTCACTAACTATGTCATTCATTTCTCCTACAAGGTTAGGATTACACAAGTAGGAGAGAGAAAATATCATCTCATGCCATTCATTCAAACAAGCTCAACAAGTACATCATATTCTTGAAATTAGGGTTATAGTTTCTTATATAACCGATTAGGGTTTCCCATAGAATAATCATCATATCACCCTAGATACACCATCTCCCACTAACTTGGAGAATATTAGGGTTTAGCATCATAGTTATGATTATATAATCAATCACTCCAAGCAACACTATGTACTAACCAAACATAAATCAAGATGTAGTGACCCTCACTCACTAATACATATGTAGCGACCATCTAAGGATACATACTGTTGTGACCATACACTCGTGTATATGCATGTATCGACCAACCACCAAAGCATGAGTTGCGACCACAAAAGAATCATGTTGTGACCAAACTAGGAATCAACTAGGGTATCGACCAAACTAACTAGATCAGCATTAGAAATTGCAAAGGAACAAAGTGTAGCGACCATAATAGATGTGTCCACATGTGTAGTGGCCAACCTTTCTAGGGTTATGGTTTTTGTGACTGCAACACACCCATCAATCAAGGGTAGGGACCACAACAAGGGTTAAGATGTAGCAACCAATGTTTTTAAAACTGAATCAGACCGGCCGGTCCGACTGGTGAACCGGTAGTTGATCGATATGGAAGCCTAAAAAACCAGTTATGTGCCTTTTTCCGATCCAACCGGTTAGAAATACGGTCCAACCAGTCGGTCGGACCGAACCGGATTGAACCGGTGGTTCAAAGAGAAGAAAAAACAAAAGGTAGAATACATATAGGAATTTACATATATTTATATACATGTGGTATATATATGTATGAATGTATGTAATTATATAGAAAGTATACATATAAGGTAGAATGCATATACATATATATATATTTATTTATTTATTTATTTATTTATTTATTTATTTATATATATACATATATATATAATGTACATATATTCAAATATATATAGGTATGAATATATACATCTACACAATAATATATATGTATACATATATATTAATATATATACATATCTATACAATATATATATATATATATATATATATATATATATATATATATATATATATATATATATATATATATATATATATATATATATATATGCTCTGTTCAACCGGTTTGACTGGTCTGTCTGCTAATTACCTTATATTATGGTGACCGGTTTGGTTTTTCTGGTTCAATTTTTTTGTATGTCATGTTGACATCATTTTTGGTCCAACCAGTTCAACCGAAGTGGTTAAACCTGACTCAATCTGGTCTGACCACCGGTTCAATTATGAAAACATTGGTAGCAACCCACACCCGAAACAAAGTCCTTTCAATCAAAATAGGTGCATAACACCAAGAAGTCCAAATGTCACCAAGGTAAAGACTTCCATGCATACACTAAGCATCAAACCCTAAAAGCGTTCATCTTCAATACATAACTAACTCATGATTAAAATAGGAGATAAACATTGAGCAAGTGAAGCATCATAAAGGAGAAAACTCCATGCAAGAATGGTCAACAAAACCCTAAAACCAACATCAAACTCATGTCTTCAAAGATTAAAACCTCCATTATCATGAGATGGTTGAAACATAGAATTGTGATAAAACCAAGGATCAAGATGCATATTGAAACAAAAACCCCATAACTACTTGGAAACAAGTGCATGAAATTAGGGTTTAGTAGAAAGAGCAATCAATGTAAGATTACATCAAAATCATAAACTCTAGATCATAAGAACATTATTAAGCATCTCAACGTCATGTTTAGAACAACAACATGCAAGAAAGATAATGGTGCGATAATATAAGAGGGGAAAGTTATATAGCCCGCCTTATGAAGAAGGTCAAGCTCTAAGACCATGAGCTCCAAGAAAGAAGAGGAACTCCAACTTGGATCAATTCCACAGCCATAAGGTCACCTCAAAAAGAAGAAACATACCAAGGTTAAAGGATATCTCTAGGTGAAGAAAACTCAGCACTAGGATGAACAAGAGAGGAGAAAGAGGAGAGCTTCTTCTCACATAGGTACCACCATGTTTAATCCATAGTCTACGACCTTAGTGAAGAGAATATCCTAAAAAAAATCCAACATTGTTCCACCATAGTCTCACGGCCAAGAAAGGAAGAAGAAGAGCTAGGGTTTCAAAGAAAAATGTGATCGAAGGTGTAGAACCACTTACCAAGAAGGAAAATCACCTAGAATCACCACAAGAGAGATGATCAAGCTCAAGGTCATCACATGTAGGGATGATCAGCCACCAAAGCATCAAGATCAACACTCTCTAGCATGACCAAATTTCAAGGTCGACCCAAGCAAGAGAGAGGAAGAAGAGAGAGCTAAAAAGATTTCTTCCATGTGGAGGAGAGAGCTTATATACACATGGGGTAAGAGGGAGGTAAGGATATGAGGTGTCAAGATGTATGATCATCACAAGGACACTTTCCCCTCAAAAGATCAACCATGCAACCACTCAAAACATGCATGCAACATATGGTGATAAGAACAAGGAAGTGTAGCGACCATTATGGTTCACTACACCCTATCGGTCGAAGAAAAGATAGGGGAGGGCATTGTAGTGACCACTACACAATGCCAAGGGAAAAGCAGCTAAGTCAAAGCAAACCATCCAAAATAAGATGATTCAGTCAAAGCACACCCATGTCACAAAGCCCATCAGTCACTACACTCAAAGAACACCACATAGTTGACATCAACAACCATGCAACTCAAGCAAACCCTAAAGCCACCTCAAGATGCCACCTCTTCAACGAAGGCCCAAACAAGGCACCTCATAACATAATTCTCTCTTTCATGATGCTAAGGAACAAAGGGCATAATCTACACATGACAAATTTCAAGGTAAACCCTCATCATGGGTAAATAGCAACTTGGTCCAAACAAGAATAACTAGCTCAAACGTCAACCAAACAGGACCAAACTGAAAACAAAAGCTTGTTACATGTTATTAACACATCTCAAGAGATCAAATTAAGGTTCCAACATCATATCAAGCAAAGAAAGCACACCCAATCATTAAGCTAGGTCAGGGGCCTTACATTTCATTTTGCCTCCCACTTTTTGATTCAAATCCTATGGTGTCTACTACACCCTAATTTTCTTACCACATGAGTGCAAGCCAAATTTTTCCCCAACTAGGGAGTGTTACTAACATGATATGTATTAGAATAATGACAGATAAGAACCAATATAGACAGTGAAAAATACATTATCATAAATTCTTAGAAAATAAACTCTATTACAAAAGGAACTTAATATCATGATACTACCTTATCTGAATTTGGACCGTGTAGATGGCTCCCCACCAAGCAAATCTCCTAAAGTTGTAGTTGCATCCTCTTGTCATGACTATCTCCTGAAGTTCTATACCTACAGACATCTCATCCCCAACCATGCACAAAGGGAAACCTATGTTAGAGTAAGTGGCATTGAATTTCTTATAAGATGAACATAAATATACCACAAGTGCAAACTAAACTAATATCTGAAAGTTATAAACTTATACTAAATTGATGTCTTTTATTGACGTCTTTTATCTGATTTGTGTCCACCATTATATGACGAGTCCTTCTTAATTGGCATATCTATGCCCTGAAATGGTACTGATGTACCTCTGAATTGGCACTACATGCCTCTGAATGGCACATAGGTGTCTCTGAATTGGCATGGCTATGCCCTAAATTGGTAGCAAAGCACCTCTAAATTGGAGTAAACAATCCTATGAATTGGAAACAGATACCTCTGAATCTTCCCAAACTAACTGAATGAGGATGTATCATATAATGTCTTATATGAAGGTTTTAACTTAATTATGTTAAATATGAACTTACCTAATTCTGAATCTGAACTTATCTTATACTGAAATTGAATACTGATAGTTGAGCATGTACTAGATTTTGAATCTGAATCTGATCTAAATATCTTAGGAAGTTTGTCTTACTTAACTGATGCATTGATGTTATTCTGTTATGAACTAAAATCTTTTTTAGATAAACTAAATTCTTAATCTGAATCTCTTCTCATAAGTTTTTAATTTCTATATCTGAATCTGATCTATTATCTATGTATCTATATCTCTATTATTTGATTCTAAACCGATTCTAACTCTGGATCTAAAATATGATAATCATATTATCTCATAAATCTTATTTTGAATCTCTAGTCACATGAGGACCTAACATAATTTTGATATCATATATTGGACACCCAAGTTCAAAGACTTAATATAATAAATTGAACTTAGCATAAAAACACCATAAATCTCAAATAATTGAAATCTAATGATACGTCAACATAACTTAGACTGGATAAAATATGATTTTAGAAAGCATGACAAGATATGAGTTGTTGGAGTGTAAGAGTAACTTAATCTCTAAGTTACTATATATGGATGTGTAGGTTGAATCAAAATGATAATGAAATTCAATGGACATGGCCCACTTACCTTTGATGTCGATGATTTCCTTAAAGCATTCTCAATTCCATTCTTCGTAACTTAATCACCTAGTCATCAACACATATCTATAAGTCCATGTATATTTTCCTTCTTTATTTTTAATTCTCAAACCCCATCCCCCTAACCTTGTCATCAACTTAGGATTCTTATTTACTAAAACTAACTTTGCTTGAAAGTATACTTAATATCTAAACATCAAACTAAGATCAATTCACACATTGTATAACATACATATATAGATATACCCATATAAACAAAAAAGCATTATATGCACTAATATAAGAGTATATACATCATATACCATGAAAAACTCAAAATATACACATATTTACTTCTCTTACTAAATTATATATAAAATCAGATGAAAATATAATTAGAATCATTTTCCATACAAAACAGGCACATAAAATACATGTTGTTTCACAAATAATCATAAATCATCTTACATAATGGCCACCTAGGACCAAAAATTAAATACTAATATAACTATATTGAAACTCCATAAAACTTTAGAAATAGTACTTAGGTAAAAATCTTAGATTAGTTCATTGTGAATCATTGGGTGAAATACCCATAATGCCCTTATTAAGGTTTACATCACAAACATAGGTAAAGAATTGAATATAAAAGATCAGGCTTTAGAATCATGCATATCATATCAAAATATACTTACTGTAAAATATCCATGAATTTATAAAGTCATTTGTTATTTCTTAACACACAAAACATTAAAATCATATAGTTTTTGGTAGATAAAAAATATATATGATCAAACATCAAATTCATCTTTTGGAGGCATTTTTATGATGTATTACTTGTGAAACCCTTTCAATTGATACCTTACTCATTAAAAATGGACAAATACATCCCAAATTATGATTTTTCAAAGATGATACCTTTTTAACGATCTGTGGCCATCTGAATTCAATCCTATAACAAAGAGGAATCAATGATTCTAGCATTCAACCCTGGAGGGTCCGAGCGGATCCATCTTCTTCACCCGCTGCAAAAGTGATCCTTTCCCCTATTTCAACTCTATTTGTGAGGTAATCTGTTGGAGGGAAACCTTGGACGCGCCTGGTCCCAGATCGGAGGCCACCATGTTACAGACCCAATAGTCCCACCTCGGCTGTATGGGCAGCTAGAGAAGGCTGATATACTCCAAGGGCACTCCTCCCACATGTCTTTTGGGGTGAATCCTTTGGGGCCTCTATCAATTGGTATCAAAGCCTTTCAACCCACTTAAGGCCCAAGTGAGTGATTCCAAGCCACTCTGGAGAGGGCCCATGGTGTATAAGTTGGCCTTGATCAAGTGTTAAAGCCACTTCACCTGAGCCTGGTGTGGAATCCAAGGCCAATTTCTATGGGTCCTCCGTGGGCGTCAGACCTTAAGGGGGATGGATTGTTACAGACCCAATAGTCCCACCTCAGCTGTATGGGCAGCTAGAGAGGGCAGATATACTCCAAGGGCACTCCCCCCATTGTACATGTCTTTTGGGGTGGATCCTTTGGGGCCTCTATCACACTAGTACGCCACCAATCTCTCCATCTGCTACCCTGAATTGGATGGCGCCGCATCTAGGCGCAACCAGGCCATTGACGATGAAATCTTAGACCTACACTGCTATGTGTAGCCGCCCAAGACAGACCTCCATGGATCCTCATCTTCTTTTATTGTTCCTCTATTTCTCTTGAAACTTCAAGAAAAACACAAGCATGGAACCTGACCTACCTTATTGTTCAAGGATCAGGCGCTTATATAGCCACTAAAACCCACATCTGGAGAGGAGGTCTTCTGCCCAAACTGACTCTGTTTGGGACTCAGTTCGAGAGGGACAGAAACACAAACCATATGCCCCTCTTGTTTTTTATTTTTTTGATAAAATTCCAAATCAAAGAAATATTAATATGGCCCATCTCATAGCTCTGTTGATCCCAAATTTTAGGATAAGTGCTATATTGTCAACATCTTCACATGAGCAAGATATCAAGCCAAAACTAACTGGATAGAGACTTTGAACATGGATTCTAAATAAATATTGGATAATTACTTATTTAATTACCTTGGCCACTAGTTAAATCATAATTATCTAAAATTTCTTCCATAACCTCATATTCTAGTTATCTATCTAGTAAAAATATTTTGAGCATATATTTTGAGCACAAAATTCTTCATTCCCAGAGTTCTACTCCAAGGACCGATTTGTAAAACCTAATTGCCCCAATTGGGATAGGATTGGGCTCTAGGCATCATGGCCCATACCTTAATCTTTCAAAGGATCAATGAGCTTAATCGTATTCTAAGTCATGAAACTAAAGCTTGAATCAATATAATTTCTCAATTGGAGCTCATGTACGACACATGTGATCAATATTGCTTTAGTTACATAACATGAAGATCTAAGCTAGGTCTAGGGCTCAAACCATAAACTAGACTCATTATATTTCCTTTAATATTCTATTTTGGTTGTCACGTCAATCATGAAATTAAATATCACATTCCCAAACTTCAATGATATTTCAAAATAGTTTTAAATACACAAAAGATCCTCTCTACATTCTTTTTCCATAAAGTCTAAATATCATAAAAAATTGGATGAAACTTTATTGTAATAATAAATCTATCCCATATTGATGTCATCATTAACTTAATCTTGTACTTTCCAGGTTCCAAAGATCAGGGAGTGACAATACTACCCACCTTTTTGGGAATTTCATCCTCAAAATTCAGTTAAACTATAGGAGGATACCCCACCTTTGGGTTTCACATACCTTGCTAACTCTTGACAATTTTCATAAAGCCTCATAGACTTGTGGATAACTGACTATGCCTAACAACCTTATCAAATTAGCATGTAAAATCATGGAATTCTGTAGAAAAATCTTATAAATAGGCAACTACTCTTTATTTACTTTTAATTCTTTCTTTTTATGTACCTCTCTATGGGGACCTGTACTCTAGTACCTAGTTTCATGACATGCACTAAGGTGCATGAGTCACATAACCTACACATGGGGCCTGAATTGGCCTAAACTAAGGGTCTGGGTCTCATTGCATGTACATAATCCCTAGGTCATGCCTTTTGAGTTGACTGGCAGTATGGCTTGGGTCCAACTCTATAGTCTGATATCACCTTATTAAATATGATCTTATACGAAAGTTAATGCATTTATACCTCATGGTCTTACCGTGATCTTAAATCTTAATGCATGGATCTTATCATGGAAACATAATCATGACTTAACACATTCAAATCTTATAATCTTATAGTATATTTAATCCTTACATCTTAATCTTTCTAAGAAATCTCATCAACATGTCTCTACTTGAGATTTTAGGCACAATAATGATATAGCCATGAAAGTGCAAAATCTTACTTGCATGTGTTATCTTAATATCTTGTAACATTGGATCACATAAATTATGAAAGTCTTATTTAAGAATCATGTAAATATGTTGAGATTGATAAATACTTATCTTGAAATCTTAAAGAACCACTCTTAATGGAATTATATCATAAATCATGCTCATCTTGACAAACAATAACAATATATCTTTACTTTGAAACTAAATCATCAAAACCTAATCTCCACTAATTAATCTTAGCTACATAACTCTGATTGATATCATAATATCAAGTAAATTATGAACATCTTGCTGAGGGGTATGGAACATATAAACATACCAAGTTTAGCTATAACTGAATATTCATGGGCATGGAACACATATTTTGGTTTGTGAAATCCCACATTAAAGCCATTTAAACTCCCTTCTCCTATAATCATATACTACATTGTCATGTCAAAGTGGCATTTCATCACCTTATCTTGGTACTCTTATCTATATATGGTATTTGTAGTCACTATCTTACCATATAACCATCATTATCCAATGACATATCCAAAGAAACATTAACCAATCATCTTTTCTAATCTCTATCTCATATCCACACCAAGTAAAACTCCATATTATTGCCATCCTAGACCAATGATCCATACTATCACATATATTATATCACCATACACTAAAGAATCCTCATGTATAACACTACATACTTTTAGTCACCTCTAACAGTCATCATACATTAAGCATAAATTTGATTCATAACATTAATTCCATTATCCTCAAGCATGTTCCTAAACAACCATCATTATTAGACTTATGACTTAGATCCCTCATTGTGATGGAGGTCCTAAGGACATCAAGATTCCTCTAATTCTCACCAAACATAATAGGTAAAAAACCTCATCACCCTCCATTCATTATTCCACTTTAAAGCCAAGCCATTTATCTATTTCAAAACACCTTGCTTTGGTAGGCATTCTAGGGCTCTAATAGATATGCATTTAGGTTTAAATGACCATCTACCTCAAAACTTTTATGTCAACTTTTTTTTCACCTCCTAATGCATGTCGAATGGTCATACATATGAAAGTGTCTTGCCTTGTCATATTTATCTCACCTAGCAGTACACATGTCTCATACCATATTCACTAGAAAGACTGAGACAAGTATAATAAGTTTGTATTTATGCATAACATCCCCTCTAGAAAACCCCATAAGCTTGTGTCCCTTACCATAAACATGTGAGAAAAAGAGAGTACAAAATGTGCACAATTCTAAAGTCAACATAAAATGTCTAAAGCATCTAGACACTAACACTAATACATATCTCAACTTATATTCTCTGACGAAACCTCTAATCTTGATTCTACTATCAATTAATAATATGAGAATTTTACCTCATGGCCATCCACATTGTCGCTCTGTCACCATATAGTAACACCCCAATTTTTTCTCACATGAATGGAAGCCAAACTTTGTTTCTCAACTGGGGAGTGTTACTAACATAATATGTATTACAATAATGACAGATAAGAACCAATATAGACTAGTATAAAAATACATTCTCATAAATTCTTATAAAAGAAACTCTATTACAAAAGAAACTTAATATCATGATACTGCAATATCTGAACCTCATTTCAAAACTAGGATCGTGTAGATGGAGCCCCACCAAGAAAATCTCCTATAGTTATGAGAACCAGTTACACTAAATGAGATTACTCAAAACATAAAACACAATCAATTATCAATTAACCACATATCCAAAAATATGGGTAAATTAAAACTAATTTCAACGTCACCACCCGCTCAAAAACATTTCCATAAGAGACCTACATCTTTATTATATCCATACTATGCCAAAAATTTGATATAAATTTTTCTATAACCTTATCTACAACATATATATAGAGGAGAACAAAATTTGTATATGCCACACAACAAGCATTAACATGTTAACAAAATTATGATTCATTTGAAACACCATATACAAAGTTTTCCTGCCTGAACCTGAGAGTACATGGACGACTCTAGGACACAGTAGACATCTAATCAAATTTCTTAAAGATTCATTACTATAGCTCCTTTTTTCTTCCATAGGTTTATTTTTGTCACTTCTGATTACCTAAAAAAATGTGGCGAACCACAAGGGTGAGACCCATGTCACAGTAAGAGATATAACCTCCAACCACGTTTATTGATTCCAACATTTTTTGGTAATGAGACAGTTTAATATGTTTAATCATATATAACAAATATTCTCAACAACACTGTTGATTAACAAAATATATAAAGGAGCAGATAATAACTATCTTCATTAGCCAGACTATTCTCATATCCTTATTAATAGTATAAGGAGTCTAGCAACATGATCATCTCTAACATAATGAATAAGTCTAGTATCATAAGCATAGCTAACAACAAAATCATGTCTAACAAGTTGAACATATCAACATCATAAGTAGGGCTAACAATATAAGCACAACTATATGCATAAGCATGATTAGCAGTATAGGCATCTCTAGTTACAAAGGCATAGCTAGAAATATAAGCATAGCTAACAACATGTGATAGCAAATGTCATAATCATAGACAACAATAATAATATATCTATCAACTTAAACATGACTATTGTATGTACACATTTGTAACATGAGCATATCCACAACATAAGAATATCTACTATCTTTTAATGCATTAAACATCATCTCTATATACAGAGAACAACAAGGGTTATCATCCAATATGAAGCATCGTGTATAACCCTAAATAGATTTGCTAGATGGTTGTATTATATCTTTTATTATGCCCTAGGGAGTTTGAGTTGTACCACCCAAAGTCCAACTGACCCCTACGAAGGGCTATTTGGTTCCGTATAAGATCTATGAGTGTCGGTATACTAAGATCTCTTCCCCTGGGTCAGTATGAGTAAAAAGGCAGTGACATATCAGTCAAAGTTGCCACTACAGTGACATATAGTTAAGCTTCTAACCACTAGTCCGCCCTTGGTACATGCCACGACAATAGAAACTAGGGTATATATAACCTTCTAATTTGAGGTACAACCACATTTGACCTCAATCACATCAAATGTCTGAGGCATGACCATAGCCATCCTCCATAACCTACATTGTGGATGACAAGGATATATCCTCAACTTGCCACCCCCACATACTCAATAGTATGCACTCTAAGTTTCCCTTAGCAATACTTGTTTAACCATCTAGCAAGCTCTGATAGTGAAGATGGATCTACGGTATAGGACACTACATGATTAGATTTGCACTTGATTAGTTATGCCAATTGGGCGAATTAAGGTTGCATCAGACAAGTGATCACAAACCCTAATTCACTTCTATAAAGCAAATAAATATCACAACTTCAAAAGATATAAAATGTGTGAAACATAATTTCTCATCTCATCATCACATGGTACTATTCACTTGCCATTCACAAGTCTATACTAGTCATCATACTATCACAAGATATAAATCCTTTTCACAATATCACAGGGTATTAACCCTTAATAAGATAAGAGTACTATGCCTCATTTAGAGCTCAACCATGCCTAGAGGTCATTAAGACCATCATACTATTCCCTGCAAGATCATCATTATCTTTTCATGCCTTATAACAAGGCTCAACAACATCACTTACATATAATACATCGGATCAGCACAATATTGCATTAATGAGCTAGGATATTTTCATAAACAATCATAGAAGGGTTATATTAACAATAAAACATTCTTTTATTACATCAACATGCAAGGAATCTATATATGATTAACCATCATCATATTCATAATGCACATGTTTAGCATAAGAAAGTATCAACCATGTCGCTATAATAACCAACAATTAGCATATTAAGGTTATGATCATATTAAGGAGGTTATTTTTCTATCATTCCATCATATAAGAATGTTAAACATGAATACTCATCTTTATCTATTTTCATTAGAGTTAGGTTCAAGAAGATAAATTATATTAATGTTACTAATCAACACTTATACCCAAACCCTAACTCACGACATCCCCATTGGATCATGGATGCATAAGGTGAAGCATCACCATCACATTCCATACTATTCTTAAGTATGAATCCACATATAAATCAAGGTGTCACCATTATTTTATAGCATAAGGTTTTATCAACAATAAGAGTGTACTCCATGATTGTATAATCATTCAAGGGCTATTCGTACCCAATTACCATCATTTAGTTATATTAAAGCTAGGTATAACACGCTATACCTCATTAGGGTTACCCATTAATTCATTATGGTGATTATCAATCATAATCATACGAGGGTAAGGGTAAGATTACAAGTTTAAGGAATTGAACCATAAAATTCTCATAATTAGAATCATAACATTATACTATAGGCTTCACCCAAAACAATGGGAATTTTGAGGCATCAACTTCTAACCATTAAATATTGAAAAGGTAAAGCCATTGGTTGTTTACATAAGTAAACATCTTGAAAAAAACACCTATGAATTCATTGATTTGTTCTCTATAAAGAGTCACCATCTAGCCCTAGACATCCGTTGACTAACAACATAAAAAGTAACATTGAGAGTAGGGTAAAACCCACAAGTGATTGTTTATTTAAAACAAGCCGTCAGTAAATGAGCTTCTTAAGTTTATCTCATAAAGGAAACCATTTAAATCAGTTTATTAGTACCAACATATTATATTTAGGCATCATTCCAATTTATTGGATGAATAAACATTAGATCTTAACCATTAGGTGAAGTTCATATATTAAAACCATCAATTGGACTATATGTCAGACCATTGCATCAAATGACCCAAGAAACCATTGGTTTAAGGCTTAATTGATACTAAAAATACATGATTAACTCACCATAGGTTGTGGAGATCTGATCCATGACCAATTTTACTATGCGCTAAAACGCAAGTGAACGCGTCGAGTAGTACAGGCCTTTGTGAGGCCCGAGTCGAACACAGGGATACTCGGAATTGTTGGAGACTCCTACTAACTATTTGTGATCAGCTAAGCCGAATAACAAATTGAGGGTTGTTGTTAAAATTAAAAGAAAATAAAAACAAAAACAAAACAAACGATCGATTAAATGTTAATTTAATCAATTCAAAAGGCTATCTTTAGGATTGCGGTTTCACCGCAGGTTTTCATTGTATTAAATTCTATATAGCTACTCAATTTTATCTCTCTTTCTGGGTAGTGGCCTGAAAACAGAATTGCCCACTGTCGTGGTGCAATTCACTACCTAGGTCTAGGTCGGTTCCACCGTCGTAGTAACCTATACCCTAAACTCGGTGCATTATGAACGATCTCTCAGTATCCACCATTAATTTTACACCACCTTGGTCAAGGGATTTATTGATTAATGTAGATTTCATCTCTTTTCAGCCGTTAATTCTTCTTTCAAAGTGATTAAGGGCATTAGGTTATTATTATGGTGATCAATCATAACAATATATGGAGAAAACGAAACTATACCACGGATTTAAGAGATAAAATATGAATTACTATTATAAAATTGCCATACAATGAATCCCCGGGCTACTCCTGGTCCTAAAGACAAAGGGGATTAGCCCCGCATGGTCATCTCAATGAAAGATAGAGGAGTAGAGAAGAAAAACATGGGAAACATGGAGCAAACTCGTGTAACCCCTGATACAAAGGTGTTCCTGGAGATCTTCCTCGAGCAACGTGCGTTTTGCAATCTTCCGGCAGCAAAATCGCCCGTCGGAGGTGCCCGGATCGCTCGGTTGCCGGCCTTCATCTCTCGTCTCCTATCTCTCTCTCTCTCCTTCTTAGATGTTGTGCAACACAATGTCCTCTCCCCCTCGGGCCGTCCGTGCTCTTCTTAGGTCATAGGACCACTTTACAGCTCCGAAAAAAGCTCAACCGTCAGATTAAAACGCTCCGTTTTAGTGCTGAAAATCGCCAGATCCCGACGCTGTCGATAGTATCGACCCCAAGGTCGATGGTATCGACCATGGCACAGGTTATTCCTTCCAAGATCGTGTTTTGGGGTTTCTTTTTGATGAAATGTCGATACTATCGACCTGGGGGTCGATAGTATCGACTCCGAACAATGCAAAAGTGCCTAAAAAGTGCCGAAACATGTGTATAAGTCCGGGGATTATATAAAATCATATAAATATTATAAAAGAAGTATAATTTGATGCAAAAAGAGTTTAAGGGCCAACTATAGTGAATTATGCAAATATAATCAAGAAAATGACAAATACATGCATAAAACAGATATAAAATAAGCATATAAAAGTGACTCAAAACCCATGCATCAAACTCCCCTAAGCTTAAACCTTGCTCGTCCTCGAGCAACAAAACTTTGGATCTGGTTGAGATAAGTCAGCAACAGGACATAAATACATGAAATGAATCTTCATCATCCCCACTTTCTTTCCACAAACCAGCCCTCATTGACCACTGAACACTAACTGCCATCCAGGCGACCAAAGACCTATGTAAAAGATGTCCGTCCCCCAATCAATGAAACACTATCAATTAAAGCAGTTAATATGATAAACTCATTTGGTCCATACTTGATGCATCTTGTGATCTCCTATCTACGTTTCTCATTTCCTAACTACCATCTAAATGGAAGCAGATCTCTTGATATTAATGAATGAGGAGAATATCATGGGTGGCCTACCGATTAGAGCAACGGGTGGATGGGATAGGTGGTTGTGGAAGAGATGGAAGCACATAATAGTCAATCATGCAATACAAAAATTAATGACCTATCATGATGCAAAATGCAAGTGAAAATGTCCTAATGTTACATTTTTGGTGGAATGATGCATGCACTATCAATCTGTCTCAAGGTGAGATGGAATATCTAAGAAAACTACACCATGTGCTTATTCTTCTTAGTATGTAAGTGAGAACATGTTCCTTTCTCCCTCTCATTCCTACTTACTTATCAATTCTTTTTTTTTTTCTTCTCTTTTTTTCAATTTTTTTTAAGCCCTTATTTTCATAGATGACAATGAATTATATGTCAGGCTCACTTCTTGTTACATACTTGTGCATCTGAAGCATTCTATTTGGAGGGTATGGAACAAGTTCATCACCTTTAATGTTTTCAGAGTAACATAAGATACATGGTGTACTATATGCAAAAAAAAAATTGTGAATGCAGCTACAAAATGACAATTATGCAATTAAATGATACACACCTAAGGATAATGTGCATGTATAACTACTCTATCTTTTTTTTTTCATTTTCATGCAAAAAAATGTGAAAATAGATATAATGCAAGACCTATCTACATGGTATGCAATCAAAGAGTGAAAGACAGTAATGTGCTCCCATTTCTTATGATGGAGTGTGAATGAAATTGCGGTGGATCAGATCACAAGACTAATTGACAGAACCTTCTGAAAATATCATATGTCCCTCTCTAAAGACCTGTGTACAGGGTAACTGAAGGATTTCTCTCTTAAACTTTAGTCTAAGGTCAAGTTAGCATTTGGTCGGTTTGGGATCAAACATCCTTGTCAATCACTTTTCCTTAGACAATAAAGATGGTCATTCATGTCCCCGTGTCCTGAAGCTGACTCACCCAAGCACTTCCTCAGTTATGCAACTCAATTACTCACAAGAATAAGCTCAAAAAGTTTTCAATATGCTCATATTTTCATGTTCACACAACCCAAGAGTAAAACTTGCAATTGAAACCATGCATTTATTTCTCCACAGATTACACTAGATAGATGTGGATCCTACAAAAGCAGTAAACCTAGAAATAAAAACAACTAATAATTCAAAAATAAAATCAACATGAATAAGTAAGTAAAAACTAAGATACAGGGTTGTTCCAACACCCCCCCCTAAGCTTGAATATAACTATGGTCTCATAGTCAACATTCTCACTTAAGAGGTGGAACAACGGTACCATTCGCTTTGAAGTGTGGTAAAGAAGGATGGTTAGATGCTCAAGTAGACCAAGTGATGCTTGCTATATCCCTCCTTTTTGTGTCCCATTTTTGTGTCTTAGTGGTTCTAAGACGTGACTTGCTTCATCCATCTTTCCTCTGCAAAAAACGGTTCGAAAAAATCTCATTTCGATACCTTTTACGACCTATTTTATGTAGTTGTCCTGTAGGTGTCGATACCATCGACCAAGGTCGATGGTATCGACCCAGACTCAGCGATTTTGTTGAATCGACGCATCTAAAAGCATGGGAACTCAAAAGTTTCGATACTATCGACCCTAGGGTCGATGGTATCGACTTTACTGGCACCAATGTTTCTGTAAATCTTCAGGAATCTCGATACTATCGACCCTAGGGTCGATGGTATCGACTTTTCTTTAGCGTTTACTTCTCCAAACTCGATACTATCGACATGGGTGTCGATAGTATCGACCTTAACATTCTGCACACTTCAAAACATGAGTTAGGGTACCATTTTTAAAAAATTATCAAAACCTAAGGAAAAACTAAGTACATAAACATAAAAGAACATAACCAAACATAAAATTGAACCTAAAGTTGGGTTGCCTCCCAACAAGCGCCCTTGTTTAATGTCCTAGGCTTGACATAAAGATACATTTAACCTGGGTTGTCAAGAGATGTCTCCAATGAGTCATGTGGCAATTTGAATTGAACTCGATCCTGTCCAATCCCCAAGGTCAATGTACCTCTCCCAATGGCAGCGATGACATCAGCCGTAGCTTGGAACGACCTTCCCAATAGCATCTCGCAACTTTGGAGTTGTGGCATGTCCATGACAACAAAATCTATCGGGAAGATGAACCTGTCTACCTTGACGAGTACATCCTCACACACTCCATATGGCCTTACAATGGACCCATCCGCCAACTCAATCGTTGCCGCCGATTTCTTTATCTCCTTCAACCCAAGCTTTTGAAATGTGGACAGAGGCATAAGATTAATGCTGGCACCCGAATCACACTGTGCTTGTGGAAAATGTTGGTCACCTATTGAACATGGGATATAAAAACTCCCTGTGTCCTTCTTCTTCTCTGGTAAGCTCCCAAGAATGATTGAGCTCACCATTTCATTCATCCTGCATACATCAGTATCTTTGATCCGCCTCTTTTTGTTGATTATATCTTTAATGAACCTCCCATAGGCGGGAACCTTCTCAATCATTTCCACCAGCGGAATGTTGATATGCAGCTTGCGGAATATTTCCAAGAATTTCCTATAGTGTCGGTGCTCCTTCTTTGGCCCTGGATTTCCTGGACTTGACACAACTGCTGCACTCACACGCCTGTGAGGTGGCACATATGAGCTTTTCGGGGCCAACTCCCCTAAGCTTGCTTCAATCACTCCCTCTGACGTGGGCTTGGGCAAGACATCATCAATAGCAATAGCTTGTTGTGGTTTCTCTCTCGCATTAGATGTTTCCACACGTGCACAAACAACCTTCAATTGTTCTTCCTGCCTAGATGGAGATGCAATATTCATAACTCGCTGTGATTTTCTGAAGAACGGGTTTCCGCCCGACAGTCCATAGTAAGTGCGTGGATACGGTATCACCGGTGAAGCATGCATATTAAAAGTCATTTTTCTTTCTTCTTTAGCTTCTTGCACCTGAGATTCCTCCTCATTGCTTACCACAGACATATACTTGACCTGATGGTGTGCTTGGGCCACGTTTGCATTCTCGGCCGGTTTCTGTTGATGGCGTGCTTGATGGCCTCCACTTCACTAGAAATCTGTGCCACAATGGTTTCTAATGCCCGCATTTGTGCTCCATGGCTTTGCAGCGTCTGTCCAAACTTGGTTAGAATATCACCTTGAGATTGAAATTGCTTACCAAACATGGCCATCATCTCCTGGTTCTGCTGTACCATTTGACTCAGTAGTTCAGTATTCTTATCCTCTGCTCTAGGCTGTGGCTTGGCATCCGAATCCTGCAGAAAATTATTCGGATCCTTCCATGAAAACTTTTTATCCTTCCTCCATGCATAGTCATTGTTTCTATAGCCCTGTTGTTGCATGAATTTCACTTGGGCTTCCTCATCCTCAGATGAATCTTCCTTAGCTAGCAGCTTCTTGGCTAGCAGATCTAACTTGTCGTTCAGCTCCTTAATTACTTTGGATTCACCTGCAACTCTGACCTGCTCCACAACGCCTCTTTTACCCCATGACTGTTTCCTAGCCATGTTCTTTAATATCTCCCAACATCTGGTGTCCGTATTGTTCAGAAAGAATCCTGACCCAGCTGAATCCAGATTACTCCTATCGTGCTCGGAGAGAGCAAAATAAAAGATCTTCACCTGCGTCTCTTTATCCAACCCATGATGTGGGCACCTCCTCAGCATAACCTGAAATCTCTCCCAGGTCTCAGAATATGTCTCACCAGCCTGTTGGGTAAAGTTGTGAATCTTCCAGATCATGTCGTTAGTCTTCTCAGGAGGGAAGAACCTCTCAAAGAAAACCTCCACCATATGGCTCCAGGACTCCACAAACTCATCATCCAAATTATATAACCATTCTCGCGCGGCTCCCGCCAATGAACTCGGGAAAAGCTTGAGATACAGTGCCTCTTGTGGAAACCTATCGATTTTTACCATGTCACAGTTCTCAACAAACTGGCTGATGTGCGCGACGGGGTCCTCATTCTTGAGCCCATGGAAAGCATTTGATTTCACCAGATTTATCAACGCCGGATCAATCTTATATGTAGGTATGTTGATTGCCTGCTTCTTTATAGGCCCTTTTGAAGCTGATGAGGAAGAAGCCTTGATCTTGTCCCATATAGTCTGTGGCTCGGCCATCTCGTCCTATTCAAGTTCGGAATCTACCTCTTCTGGTTTCTCTTGCTCGTGATAATCCTCGTCCTCAGGTCCCGGAAACGGAACCTCGGGTGCGTGACCTGCGTAGTCAGTACTACGTGTCTGCACCATGCATAGTACCTGAAATGAGAAAATTCGAGTTCAATACAGTGCTATGACGAGTATAAAAATTATCAAACAATTTAAAAATATTTGAAGTTGTTTCAATCTAAATAAAAAAAATAAAGTGGCCCAGAATGGCCTCTCGTAGCACTCAAAGTGTCAACAATTTTCCGTATCCCCGGCAACGGCGCCAAAAACTTGACGCAATTTTACTATGCGCTAAAACGCAAGTGAACGCGTCGAGTAGTACAGGCCTTTGTGAGGCCCGAGTCGAACACAGGGATACTCAGAATTGTTGGAGACTCCTACTAACTATTTGCGATCAGCTAAGCCAAATAACAAATTGAGGGTTGTTGTTAAAATTAAAAGAAAATAAAAACAAAAACGAAACAAACGATCGATTAAATGTTAATTTAATCAATTCAAAAGGCTATCTTTAGGATTGCGATTTCACCGCGGGTTTTCATTGTATTAAATTCTATATAGCTACTCAATTTTATCTCTCTTTCTGGGTAGTGGCCTGAAAACAGAATTGCCCACTGTCGTGGTGCAATTCACTACCTAGGTCTAGGTCGGTTCCACCGTCGTACTAACCTATATCCTAAACTTGGTGCATTATGAACGATCTCTTAGTATCCACCATTAATTTTACACCACCTTGGTCAAGGGATTTATCGATTAATGTAGATTTCGTCTCTTTTCAGCCGTTAATTCTTCTTTCAAAGTGATTAAGGGCATTAGGTTATTATTATGGTGATCAATCATAACAATATATGGAGAAAACGAAACTATACCACGGATTTAAGAGATAAAATATGAATTACTATTATAAAATTGTCATACAATGAATCCCCGGGCTACTCCCGGTCCTAAAGACAAAGGGGATTAGCCCCGCATGGTCATCTCAATGAAAGATAGAGGAGTAGAGAAGAAGAACATGGGAAACATGGAGCAAACTCGTGTAACCCCTGATACAATGGTGTTCCTGGAGATCCTCCTTGAGAAACGTGCGTTTTGCAATCTTCCGGCAGCAAAATCGCCCGTCGGAGGTGCCCGGATCGCTCGGTTTCCGGCCTTCGTCTCTCGTCTCCTATCTCTCTCTCTCCTTCTTGGATGTTGTGCAACACAATGTCCTCTCCCCCTCGGGCCGTCCGTGCTATTCTTAGGTCATAGGACCACTTTACGGCTCCGAAAAAGCTCAACCGTCGGATTAAAACGCTCCGTTTTAGTGCTGAAAATCGCCAGATCCTGACGCTGTCGATAGTATCGACCATGGCACAGGTTATTCCTTCCAAGATCGCGTTTTGGGGTTTCTTTTTGATGAAATGTCGATACTATCGACCTGGGGGTTGATAGTATCAACTCCGGACAATGCAAAAGTGCCTGAAAAAGTGCCGAAACATGTGTAAAAGTCCGGGGATTATACAAAATCATGTAAATATTATAAAAGAAGTATAATTTGATGAAAAAAGAGTTTAAGGGCCAACTATAGTGAATTATGCAAATATAATCAAGAAAATGACAAATACATGCATAAAACAGATATAAAATAAGCCTATAAAAGTGACTCAAAACCCATGCATCAATCCACCATCAGTGGTGATCATTAAGTCACCATAGGTTGTAAGATAAGCACTATATTCATTAATCACCATCGAATATCAAACTAATATCACCATTGATTGATAGCATCATTAGGGTACTTAGTTGTTGATCATTAAGATTATAATTGGGACAACACATGAACTAAGGGGTGAAAGTTTGTTCACACCCTTGGTCATGAAGACAACACCATAGGGTTGTTGCAATGGTACCATCATCGGGTCATGGGTTTATAGAAGAAATAAACTTAAAATCCTAAAATTGGCCATTGGTTGATAGGTGCTTAGCACCATACGTTGTCAAACCAACCTGATCCAAGTCATATTATACCTTAGGAATAATGTACACATGAATACAGGTTCATATATAACTGAAATCAGAATAGGGAACATTATGAAAATCGAAATCCAAGTCAAGCACAACTTTTTAGTGCATGGATCATCATTTTCAAGCAAGAACATGAGCTAGTAAGCTTATGGTAAGCAATAAACATGGAATAAATTATAAAACTTGCCTCTAATTAGAATATAAAATCACAAACATATGAAACCATGAGCAGTTAGGGTCGAAAATCCAATCATAAGTTGTGAACTCATCCATCTAGCACCTAATTTCTTCATCAAATGAGCAAACCCTAAGCATAAGGAGCAAGAAAGGTAGGGTTTTAGGGCTTTAGAGAAATTTCTACAATGGAACAGAAAAGTTAAGACCTGGAGAAAGGTAGGAGGAAGGATAAAAAAGAAATAAATGGAGGAAAGAAGGGGATTATTACTCTTTTAGGTCAAGATCACTAGAAGGAAACTTTTTAAACCCTAAAAAGAAGTCAATTGCAACCCAAGATGCTTTTCCACCAAGAAGATCTCCACTTTCTTCTTCATTGGATAGGAACTTTGTAGAAGCCCAGAGGGAGAATGAGGTTCGTAGGAAGATGGAAGTGGTGGAGAGAAAATGTTTTTTTGTGTGTTTAGGGATAAATATATAAAACTTTAAGATAAAGAAGAAAAAACGTTGAAGTTCTAGTATCTTTCCAAGTGTCCATGTCATTAAACTATTAAGAATATATAATAACACACACAACAAGATTCCACACATATCATAGAGACATGAATATCCCTCATTTATTTAATTTCCAAGAAAAACAAATAAATCATTAGTTGATAGCTCCTAAAGGTAGCCCATCCATAAAGGGGTAAACCCTAAAATACCCGTGGAGAAAACACCTTCAAACCAAGGTTTAAATAGGATCCCTATGGATAAAAAATATCAATAATGATGAGAGAATATACAAGGAACTTAATGAAAGTGATAAATTGGAAAGAAAACCTCTCAACTGGGTAAATTGTAGAAAAGTCCAAAATGTGCATAAAACTGCATAATTTGCTCAAACAGTGTCCAAATTGGACCAAATTTGAAACTTAAGCTTGTATCATGATTTCAAAGAATATCAAAAGGTTGTATTAGGGTTATAAGAATTCAATTATGATAATTAATCTTGTTCAACACTTTAAGCAAGGTTAGGGGTCTAACAACCATAAACCACTAACAAGGATTTCACCCCCAAAATATAAGGTACACATAGATGGACAATTCTCATGCACGTCACCCTCAATATTACACATGGTTACTTCCATATTATTGTAATATCACATCACTCTTATAGAAGTCATGTTTTTCTCTTTCAATTCATACATATCTTATCTTGGGTCAGCATAAAAACCCCCACATAAGAAGACATTTGCAAATATGGAACATAGAAGCTTGTTGTGCCACCTGTACAAATCTAACAGTAACTTTCAAATTTAAATTATAGGTATCATCCTAAAATTATATCTATTGTATCAACACATTACTCAAAAATGCATACTCACTGGCTCTTATCAAACATAGAACATTATGTATCTCTTATCATATGTAACTTTACAAGGTTTCATATCTATGCTCCTTTAATGGTTGTTGTAACTAACAAATCAATCAACCATGTAGGCATCTCCTAATTTTCAAGAACTATGAGGAATATGTTTTTAGAGGATTCTCCAATAATCTCAATGGTGGACTGACCATCTATTTAGTAGAAGAATCATACACTTGTATGTAATTGTTAACAAATATAACTGCCTGATTGACTGTGTTAGGGGTGGAGCAACGACATTGTCTTCATCTTATAAAGATTCACATAACATACTTAATAGAGGTATCATAACTCCAAGAGGATACTCTAGTCAACCCCCAACTCACTCTTGCTAGAAATGTCACACATAAGTATAGTTGCTTCAACATTGTTAAGGTTTAGCAAAGATGTTAACCATGCTATTAACCATCTCTGAAATACTTTGAGATGTCAATATTCAAAGCTTGTCACAAGTTATGAGACATAATCGGAACACTCTGTTCCTCCCATTCCTAAATTCTATTGGTACATAGGTTAGTCTAAAGGACATAACCCTAAACTTACCATGGTCATGTAACTTATGTCATCAATTCTAACTCTTTTGTTTAAAGGATATTTTATCTTAAAGGAACATGATAGCACATGTCTAATGATAAAAAAACTATCTATCCTTGATAGTGGTCTTGCCCAGCTATCACTGAACCATATACAACATTATAGAATCACTTTTATTTTTCCTTCCAAACAACATTTATAGGGTCATAATCAACTCTCTCTCTAAGGGAGAGGAATACTTGGAATGTTCATTTAATAAACATCTCCAACCTTCACATACTTCCATACTGTTGATACATCTTGGATACTAGGTTTCATTACCTTGGTGTAACATCCCTGACCTGGGTAATGAATTAACCCTAGGTGTTTTGCTTAATAAAAGTGATTATATGCATGCTCTTATCTTTTGTAAAGTAATTAAGGCTCAAGAGGAACTTATATTACAATTTTAGTCCTTTTTGAATATTGTTGAAATCAATATTTTGCCCGTTTTGGACTAAAGTGCAAATTACCCAAGTTGAGGGGTCTATTTGCAAATTGTGCATGATATTATGTTCCTCATGTGTTAAAGCATCATGAGAGTGAATATGATGTATAGTTATGGCTTCTGATAGCCTAAATTTCAAGAAAGAGCTGATAAAGCAATGTTTGTGCATGAAAACCTAGTTTTGGTGTAATGTGCAATTTACCCAAAACCTAGGGTGCAATATGTAATTTACCACTTCAATAAGGTCCCTAATTTTTCTTGGCATCATTTGGAGGATAATAAAATGAGAGGGGCGCCTCATTTAAATTAAGTTGTAGCAGAGAGAATCTTGATATTAAAATAATCAAGATTTAAGCATAATGGAAACATTAATGCAAAAATAAATAAAATAATTGAAGGGCCTTCAACCAAAATTAAAATGGTGGAATTCATATGGGTGTGTGGACGTCCTTGAGCTTTGCAAGGACCTAAAATATCCTAAGGAGGTGAAATTCCACTCACCTTATTATAAGGAAAAGAATTCCCACTCAAAAATATATATTAATATTATAAGGGATTAAGGTGCTTATTTTGTTTTCCCTTAATGCATGGATAATGGAAGGGAGCTCGGTGGGTTTGAGTTGCCTTTTCATGCAAGAAAAACAAGGAGGAAGTGGTGGCAACATTTTTGGAATTAATTGATTTTTATAAAACATTTTCTCTTTCATCAATTTTCTTATAAAAGAGCCTTTTCCAACCCACCTAAGGATCTCTTTGGATTCCTTTCTTCTCCTTGCTTGCAAAACCAACCAAGAGATCTAGGAACGGTAGGAAGGACGCTCCCAACCTGTTTGTAAGTCTTTGACCTTCGTTCTTCTTGATTTGATGGTGAAAATCATAAAACAATGTATGATTACTTCATTTCTTCACTCCATCTTCAACCCTAACCGATCCTTTCACTCCAAAAGCTTGAGAAACGACCTTGGGAGGTTGCTAGAGCTTCAATCACCATTGGAGCCGTGAAGCTTGGAGCTTGGTATCATATTTTAAGGCGGGTTATATAACTTAAACTGTTAATCCTTGTCATTGAATTTGATTTCTTCATGCAATTGAGTTAATTGTTATTATTGCAATAGCCTTACTTGATTAATGGAGTTGCCATGGAAAATGGTAATAGTTCTGTGATTCTAAAGGTTGAAGATGATAACCTATTCATAAGCACACACCTTAATCAAAGATCACGAGCAAACGGACTAGGACCTTTGGTCCAAATGGTTTCACCAAACCGTTTGAGAGCAAACGGTTTGCAAAACCGTTTGGTGTCTTGACTCCAAACCGCATGAAGGGGTTGACCATTTGAGGTATGAATTTAATTACAGGTTGGATGATGATCCAATGGAATCAATTCATTAATTCAATGTGTGCACAATCCTTCAAGTGGAAACCCTAATGGAGTTGATTGAAGAATCCTTGATTGGTCCTAATGATTTCAAGACATTTTGGGTCAAACGGTCTTGAGTTGAAACCGTTTGGGACCAAATGGTTTCAAAACCCTTTGGTGGGTTAGTGGTTGATCCTTGACCCATGGATGATGATCTAATGGTTTAGATTGATGAATCCTTCAATTGAATAACCAATAGTCAATTCAATGGTGCAATTGGAAATCAATTTGATTGATAAATGACCTAGTGAGCCCTTGCGGTTTTTGGACTGATTTGGCCCAAATAGTCTTGAGACCATTTGAGACCAAACGTTCTTGAAACCGTTTGGGGCCAAACAGTTTCAAAACCATTTGGGGTCAAACACTTTCAAAACCGTTTGGTGGCAAACGGTTTCAAAACTGTTTGGTGATGAAACTTCAAAACTGCATG
Source organism: Alisma plantago-aquatica (assembly GCA_963693085.1). Lineage (NCBI taxonomy): Eukaryota > Viridiplantae > Streptophyta > Magnoliopsida > Alismatales > Alismataceae > Alisma > Alisma plantago-aquatica. The sequence goes on from OY856409.1 coordinate 1,423,876,714, forward strand.
GAGGTTGATGGTGGTTCAATTACTTGGATATTGAAGGTAATGATAGTTCCAATAATCCAATGATGGTTAGTAATGTTAATCAATAAAGGTACAAAGGTTAAAACCCTAATAGTACCTAAGTGATTAGTGTCAATTAAGGGATGAACCCTAATTGTTTATAAGAGCAATGACTTGGTACACTATGCCATTCATAGTTGTATGAACTTGACTAAGGGTTGATATGAACTAATCAAGTTGAGAAGAATGATAGCATGGAATTGATGCATGAGTATGATTCATGTGCTGAATAAGGGTATGGTCCTTAAGTAAAGAGATCATGAAACCCAAATCATGAACATAAACCCTAATTGGGATGAATAGTAAACCTTAATTATGGGTAATGGAATATGAAACCCTAATTGGGATGAATAGTAAACCCTAATTATGGGTAATGGAATATGAAACCCTATTTGGGATGAATAGTAAACCCTAATTATAGGTAATGGAACATGAAACCCTAATTGGGATGAATAGTAAACCCTTAATTGTGGATTATTGAATGTAAATCATTTTCTACGGTGAAATTTATGTGAAACCCTGACTAAGGATGGTTTCATGAGAAACCCTGATGTTTGATGTGATGTGAAGCTCAAATCCCGGGTAATACTATGTATTGTTTAATGAACCCTAATTTTGGGCAATATGGTGATAAACCATAACTATGATGTGGTAATAAGATGATTATCCTCATATGACATGTGATAACCTCTCATTTTGTGACGTTATCTTATTAGTTATCTTTAGTTTTCCATACTCTTTCTTAGATAAACTAAATAGAATCATTAAACCTTCTTACTTTATTGCAGATACATCAATAAACTAACTTTTCCTCTTTTTCATTACAGAAAACACAAAAAAAAAATTACAAATACTCCTCACGGTCCCAAGACCGCGACAAGCCTCACGGTCCCAAGACTGCGACAAGCCTCACGGTCCCAAGACCACGACAAGCCTCACGGTCCCAAGACCGCGAGAAGCCTCACGGTCCCAAGACCGCGAGAAGCCTCACGGTCCCAAGACCGCGAGAAGCCTCACGGTCCCAAGACCGCGACAAGCCTCACGGTCCCAAGATCGCGACAAGCCTCACGGTCCCAAGACCGCGAGAAGCCTCACGGTCCCAAGACCGCGAGAAGCCTCACGGTCCCAAGACCATGAGAAGCCTCACAGTCCCAAGACCGCGAGAAGCCTCACGGTCCCAAGACCACGAGAAGCCTCACGGTCTCAAGACCGTTTGGGCTCAACTTGAGCCTATAAATAGGACCTCAAGGGCCACTTCAAAAGGATCGAATTCCAAGACGCCCAAAGGCTGCCTCTCCAGATCCAGAGCACTCTGGTCTTCCGTCCACTGCCCCAAGGCTGCCAGTTTTGAGATCCGTGCTCATCATCAAGCTTCCTTCTCTCTCTTCTTTCTCTCTCTTCAACAAAGAAGGTGGGAAGAGAAAATCCTTCATCAAAGCAACCACGAAGTGCGAAGATCGTTGCTCTCTTCACCAAGGGTTCAACCTTCCCTCCTTCGTGGAGATGACATTCTTTCTCTCTCTTCTCACCTCCTTCTTTGCCATGAGCGAGTAGTTTCATTCACTAGGGTGCGGGGAGTAGCCCCGCTACCCATGTTTTCATTTCATGCGATGTAATTCAATAACTTGTAATAAAGATACTCTTCTTTTCAGTTTGACTTCAATCGCTTAATGAATACTAGTTGCTTGATCATCAACTTGTGTTACATATTGTCTTTTGGTATGAATTGTCTATGTTTGTACCCTTAGATCTAAATATCGATTGAATGTTGGTTATGGATGTATGTAGTCACCATATGTCTGTTTTGGTGTCTAGAAGTGTTTTCATGAGTGGAGTAAACTCACCCCCATCGTTGCACTTTCATACTATGAAATGGAATCAGTTGACGTATGGAAGTGCAACCTTGGTAAGGTCGAGGAACACATTTCATGAAGGAGTAATACAAAGCATGTGACCATTCATTATGGAATGGCTGGCATTGCAATACTCCACACTTCTCGTAGCTAGTTATCCAAAAGGAAGCTAGGACTACAAGATACTAACTGATTTGACTCTTTTTGCAGGTTGCTTTATTATGTTGCATGACTTGATCCATGTGTAGTGGTGTGAAACCCGATAACATCCTAGTGGTTTTTATCAATTGTTTACAACCTTAATCTTTACTTTCTTGCTTTACTTTCCTCGCATTTAGCTTTAATACCAACGTCAAACTTTCGATCTAAATATCAACTGTTAAGTAGTTAAGTACAACTAAAACGTTTTCCATCTTGACTTTGTCAAGACCGTTGTCCCGAGGATTCGACCCTTAACTATACTACGATAAGACTTCCGCGTGTCTTAGTACACGTGGGTGGAGTTATTACCATAGTACTAGCAAGGCTAAACCTAAGGATTCATCACCTTAGGATTTTTAGTGGTGTTGCAAAACTCCATCAAAAATTGGCGCCGTTGCCGGGGACAACGGAACTTTTTAGTTTTTACTTAACAACTTCTTGGTTGATTAGGATTTTACACTTTTTCTTGATAACTACTCCAATACTTCTTGATTTCTTCATTTCCTTCCATTATCCTAACGTGTGATTTTCCTTCTACTCAGGTAGAAAACGTGTATGCAACCCCCGCATAGCATCGGATTCTCCCCTGAACCAGAATACGATTATGAGGTAGAAAGAAGTTTCCACCGAAGGAATAGACTTAACCGCCAAAGAGCCAGACAGATGGCCGAAGAGCAACGCCTTGTTGCAGAAAGATTCAACGCCGTCATAGCAGCACAACGAGCACAACTTATTGCCGACACTCGTGCTCAGGTGCAAGCTGAGATCCGAGCTGAGGAACAAGCCCGCATCCAAGCAGAGCATGCTGCTGCTCAACTTGCGTTAAGAAACAAGCAACTTCGGGACTACGCAGTCCCGAAGAATTATGAAGACGATCATCCTGTCCGACCACCGATTATTAACATACCACACTTTGAAATTTGGACGCAATGGATCCAGATCATGCAAGGCATCTCTTTCTCCGGAGCACCCGGAGACGATTGCATGGATCACCTTAAGAGATTCAAGTCACTCTGCCGACTTGTACCCCAAGAAGGAATTGCAATGGAAGCAATCATGTTACACCTTTTCCACTTCACCTTATCTGGAAGAGCACTAAGCTGGTACAACGCTTTGGATAGACACCCCATCATCACTACTTGGACTCCTTTAGAAGAGAAGTTTCTTGAGAAATTCTTCCCACCTTCGCTAACCTATGAGATTAGGGGACAGATTGATCACTTTTCCCAACTACCTGGAGAAACACTTGCTGAAGCTTGGGAAAGATTCAAAGAACTCCTGAGAAAGTGTCCTCACCATGGCATATCTCAAAATCAATTGATAGAAACATTTTACAGAGGAGTAAGTGATGATATTAAGCAATTCCTAGATTCCTCATCTGGAGGAAACTTTATGAGAAAGAATTATGAAGATGCCTGGAATATAGTTACGCTAGGGGCCGAGAACCAATCCAATTGGGGAAGGTCATCTAACCAACCCAAAGGCGTTCTCAAGGTTTACAAAGCAGAAGAATCCATGGAACTCAAGGCCATTGCTGAGGCTTTGAAGACTATTGCTAGCAAGCAACAAGCCCTCGAAACTTCTTTCGGGGAATATGATAAGAAGAAAAGCTCTCAGGTTCAACAAGTTAAGGCAGCTACTGGAACTTGTGAAGCCTGTCATGCATCCGATCATCCCACATTATCATGTGGCCTGTTATACAATGTCATGATGGATTTACAACCACCTATGCCGCAATATGAACCCATTATCGAGCATCCCGAGGACCAAATGCCAGAGCAAGTCAACTCCATACATTCAATACCTGGCCAAGTGTATTACAACCCAGATAAACCAAGGAACCATCCTGTTTTTCAATACGGGAATCCTGCAGGGACTGCCAACCCACAGCAGCAGGCACAAGGTGGATCTTTCAATAGACAACCACCATGATTTCAGAATAACTTCAATCAAGGGAATTACAGACAAGGTTTTCAAAGTTCTAACTATCCCAGGAATCCTTCTTACCAATATGCCCATTCAAGACTGCACCCTCAGTTGCAACAACCCCAGTTGCAGCAGCCACATCAACCCCAGTTGCAGCAGCCCCAGCAGCCATAGTTAACTGCACCTCTACAACAACCAGGACAGCAAGTCACTCAGTATCAACAAAGGGGTGCTCCTCCCCAATCATCTGATGAGATATCCTTGATTAGACAAATGCTTCAATCGCAACAAACCATGCTTGCAAACCAACAAGCTCAACAAAAGGCCGTAGAAGCCCAACTGGCACAGATTGCCGCTCAATTGAAACCTCAAGCCGGCACTTTTGCTGGGCAACCAGAGGCAAACCCCCGTCATAACCCAAACAGACCAGAACAACTTAATGCCGTCACCACGTGGTCTGGTCATGTCCTGCCTGATGTCATAAGAATCGACCATGATGATGATGACGTAGCCATTCTTTCCCCAACAGGGAATTCAAGCAGAGAAACAGAAAATTCTGCAGAGAAAGAAAAGGAAAAGGAACCAATCCCAGAAGTCCCACCAAGAATTCCTTACCCAGACAGACTAAAAGGAACCAAAATGGACACTAGGTTCCAAAAATTTAAAGAAGTTATGAAAAAGTTATACATTGATATTCCTTTTCTTGATGCCCTTTCCGAAGTGCCCGCTTGGGCAAAATACCTGAAAACCCTCTTGTCGAGAAAGTATATGACAGAAGAGCATGAAACAGTGAAACTTGCTCAGACCACTTCAGATATTCTGCTTAATAAAATGCCAAAGAAAAAGAAGGACCCAGGTTCCTTCGGCATTCAGTGTTCCATTGGAAATGGCTCCAGCAAGAAAGGATTGGCAGACCTAGGAGAAAGCATATCTATTATGCCCTATTCAATGTGTAAAAGATTAGGCTTCACTGATTTGTTACCTACGACAATGACAATTCAGTTAGCCGACTCTTCCATAACTGCCCCTCTTGGCATTATTGAAGACATCCCTGTCAGAATAGGAACAAATTCTTATGTCCCGTGTGATTTTGTTATTATGGACATACAAGAAGACCTGAGATATCCGATAATCTTCGGAAGACCTTTCCTAGCTACCGCCCGAGCTCTCATTGATGTCGAAGCAGGAACTATTATTTTGAGACTTGGGAGGGAGGCTTTCCAGTTCAGAGTTCTAAACAGCATGAAAGGTCCAAGCATTCAAGAGGAAGTCTTTCTCCTGGATGCTATATATCAAATGTCCCAGTTAGAAATTTCTGAACCATCCGACGAATTGGAAAATACTCCTACAAATCCGGATGTAGAATTCTCGGCCAGTGAAATAGTACAACAGTGCCTGCAATACTTAGAAAAAGCTGAAGAAGCTCCGACAGCCACGCTTGAAGAACTTAAAGCCATCACAATTATAGAAGCCATTGAGCCACCTAAGGCTCCAGAAATGAAAGCCTTACCCGAGGGGCTTAAACATGTTTTTCTTGATGATGACAAGCTCTATCCAGTAACCATCAGCTCCACTCTGGAGGATGATCAAGAAAACAGACTCCTCGATGAACTGAAGAAGCATAAGAAAGCCATTGGCTATAAAATGACTGATCTGACGGGCATAAACCCTACTTTATGTATGCACAAACTGCCCATGGTTGAAGAGTTTAAACCATCGCGAGAACACCAGAGAAAGTTAAACCCCAACCTCAAAGAGGTGGTTCGCCTCGAGGTCCTCAAGCTTCTAAAGGCAGGCATTATCTACCCAATTTCTGATTCTCAGTGGGTAAGCCCAGTGCAGGTGGTCCCTAAAAAGGGGGGAACCACCGTTGTTCTTAATGACAAAAATGAACTGGTGCCCACTAGAACCGTTACAGGGTGGCGTATGTGCATTGATTATAGGAAACTTAATAAATCAACACGAAAAGATCACTACCCCCTGCCTTTCCTAGATGAGGTCCTCGAGCGCCTAGCTCATCAGAAGTTCTTTTGTTACCTCGATGGATATTCCGGCTTTTACCAAATCCCGATACACCCGGACGATCAAGAGAAAACTACTTTTACCTGTCCCTTTGGGACGTATGCTTTCAGAAGAATGCCATTCGGGCTCTGTAATGCACCAGCTACTTTCCAAAGATGCATGTCTGCTATCTTTGCGGGATTGACGGAGTCTATAATGGAGGTATTCATGGATGATTTTTCAGTTTATGGAGACTCCTTCGACAACTGTCTGCTCAACTTGGTTCAAGTCCTACAAAGATGTGAGGAAACAAACCTCATTTTAAATTGGAAAAAATGCCATTTTATGGTAACAGAGGGTGTTGTTTTAGGACACAGAGTGAGCGACAGAGGGATCGAGGTGGATCAAGCAAAAATTGACGTTATCTCAAAATTGATGCCACCAAAAGACGTAAAAGGAGTACGTGCCTTCTTAGGACATGCTGGGTTTTACAGAAGATTTATTAAAGATTTCTCTAAAATAGCAAAACCCATGACACAACTGCTGACCAAGGACATAGAGTTCAACTTTAACCAAGAATGCTTGCAAAGTTTCACAACTCTGAAAGATGCCTTGATTTCTGCACCAATATTACGAGCTCCAGATTGGTCGTTACCTTTCGAAATCATGTGTGATGCGAGCGATTATGCCATAGGGGCCGTTTTAGGGCAAAGAATCGACAAGAAACCCCATGTTATATACTACGCATCTAAAACGCTGGATGAAGCACAAAAAAATTACACCACTACAGAAAAGGAATTTTTAGCTGTCATCTACGCGTTTGAAAAATTCCTCTCATACCTGATAGGAGCTAAAGTCATTGTCTACACTGACCACTCCGCTATACGATATCTGATTCAGAAGCAAGACGCAAAACCTAGACTTATCCGCTGGGTGCTAATGCTTCAAGAATTCGATTTGGAAATTAAAGACAAAAGCGGAGTGGAAAACGTCGTCGCCGATCATCTCAGCCGTATTAGAGTCGAGGATGAAGACAAAGTTCCTATCCAAGATTCCCTCCCGGACGACCACCTAATGAAAGTCTCCAATGGATTTCCCTGGTATGCCGACATTGTCAACTATTTGGAAACAAGAATCATTCACCCATCCGCATCCTATCACGACAAAAAGAAGTTCATTCACGACGCTAAGCAATATTTCTGGGACGAGCCCTATCTTTTTCGCTTATGCGCAGATGGACTCTTTCGTAGATGCATCCCAGAGACGGAAATCACTCCGGTCCTTGAGCACTGTCACTCAGGCCCCACTGGGGGGCACATGAGTTCTAAGAAGACAGCCCTCAAGGTCTTGCAATCTGGCTTTTATTGGCCCACCATCGCAAAAGACGCACATGAATACGTGCGATCATGCGACAAGTGCCAACTATCCGGAGGGATAACCAGAAGAAATGAAATGCCATTGAACATATGGCAAGAAATCGAACTTTTCGATGTATGGGGAATAGATTATATGGGCCCTTTCCCCTCGTCTTATGGATTCAAGTATATCTTGGTTGCTGTGGATTACATTTCAAAGTGGGTAGAAGCTCTACCAACCACCTCTTGCGATTCAAAACCGGTAATCAAGATGTTTAAAGAGATAATATTTCCCAGATTTGGCGTCCCAAGAACGATTATATCTGACGGCGGATCACATTTTTTGGAACGGAGCTTTGAAGCCTTATTAAGAAAATATGGAGTCAACCACAAAGTTTCTACACCATATCACCCACAGACATGTGGACAGGTTGAAGTCTCCAATAGGCAAATTAAAGCTATTCTGGAAAAAACTGTCAATCGACACCGCACCGATTGGTCCACCAAACTATCTGACGCTCTATGGGTTTACCGTACAGCTTTCAAAACACCCATCAGAACAACACCGTTTCAATTAGTGTATGGGAAGTCTTGCCATTTGCCAGTTGAATTAGAGCATAAGGCTTGGTGGGCCATTAAGCAACTAAATTTCGATCTCAAAGGTGCTGGTGAATTCTGACAACTTCAACTCCAAGAGTTAAAAGAGCTACGAATGACAGCCTACCACAACGCAAGAATCTACAAAGAACAAACTAAGATGTGGCACGATGGCCACATCAAAAGAAAAGATATAATCGTCGGAGACAAAGTCCTCCTATTCAACTCCAGATTAAAAATGTTTCCTGGAAAACTGCGTACTAAATGGTCGGGGCCCTTTACAATCAAACATATATACCCAACAGGAGCTGTCATTATTATTGACGATAATGGAGGAGAGAGGACCATAAATGGCCACAGATTAAAAAAGTACCACACTCCGGCAGACAAGTTATCAAGACAAACCATCGAGATTCATGACCCTATAAAGTCAGCATAGCCGGAGCAAAAATCTTGTCGAGCCAGCGACGTTAAACCAAGGCGCTTCTTGGGAGGCAACCCAAGGCCTGAATATCACCTTCCCTATTTTTTCTAGCCTTTTCTTTTGTTTTTAAACACCCTTTTGTTTATCTTTGTTTTTCCTTTTTCTTTTTCTTTCTTTAAATCCAAAAATAAATAAAAATCCACATGATCTTGAGGTCAAACGGTCTAGAGACCGTGAGGCCCCTCACGGTCTCCAGACCGTGAGGCCCCTCGCGGTCTCACGACCGTGAGGCCCCTCGCGGTCTCGAGACCGTGAGGCTCCTCGCGGTCTCACGACCGTGAGGCCCCTCGCGGTCTCACGACCGTGAGGCCCCTCGCGGTCTCCAGACTGTGAGGCTCCTCGCGGTCCCACGACCGTGAGGCCCCTCGCGGTCTCACGACCGTGAGGCCCCTCGCGGTCTCAAGACCGTTTGAGCTCTCTCGGTCACCTGACCGAGAGGGCTCCTAAAAACCTATAAATATACCCCCCACCTACGCGCCCCTCTTCTTGATTCCCGAATTCACGAACTCTCCTGTTTCATTCCACTCTGACCTTCGTCTCTACACTCCCGCGCGTCGCTGTTTCAAGTGCTTCGCCGACGACTCGGCTTCGTCGCCGTCGTTCTCGACTTCGTCGTCGTCGTTCCTAGCTCGTCGTCACTCCCGGCTCGTCGTCAGCTCTGCAGCAGCTACCCCTTCGCCGACCCACCGACCGCAGTGACAGGTTGACACATCACCGTTTAAAACTCGCGTTCGAGCTCCTTCCCGCCGTTGTCGCCATCATCGTTTCCGCAGCTCTTAGCCAACGAACGGCCGCGCGGTTCGTCTCCCGTGCGGTTCGTCTTCCTCGCGGTCTCAAGACCATTTGGATCCTCGCGGTCTCAAGACTGTTTGGATCCTCGCGGTCTCAAGACCGTTTGGATCCTCGCGGTCTCAAGACCGTTTGGATCCTCGCGGTATCAAGACCGTTTGGATCCTCGCGGTTTCAAGACCGTTTGGATCCTCGCGGTCTCAAGACCGTTTGGATCCTCGCAGTCTCAAGACCGTTTGGATCCTCGCGGTCTCAAGACCGTTTGGATCCTCGCGGTCTCCAGACCGTTTGAGACCAAACGGTCTCAGGACCGTTTGAACTAAATCAAACTAATAAAACTCAAATTCAAAATAATTTTACTTTGTTATAATTTCAAAATTTAAATTATCTAACTTTTGTTTCTTATCAATTATTTCAGAATGACTTCACCTGCTAAGCAAGGACCAACAGATGCTCCCTTCTGGACAAAAGAGAAGCTCATTGCTGAATGAGCAAATCTGCAAAGCTTAGTTGACGACTTCAAAAGGACTGGAAAAGTCCCTGCAGAAGTGAACCTGACTGCTGTCATGAAGGACATCAAGCGAATCAACCGTTGCCTAGATGAAGAACCTTCTGACGAGGAGGTCGAAGAGACCTCATCCGACGAGGCCTCCGAATACCAGCCTTCCCCTGAGAAAGAATCACCCACTACAAAATTTAAGGGGAAGAGATTGGCTCAAGAACCAACAACTGAGCCAACATCTAAGAAGAGAGCCAGGAAGCAGGTCCACCCTGCCTGTGCAAGAGAACAAATCCTAGCAGGGTACATCCCACCATCCTCCACCACCGTCACCAACCCTGCCATAATAATTGTTCCTATTTTTCCTCCCATCACCACCACAGCACCACCACCCAAGAACCTTCACCTCCAAATCGTTCCCCCCATCAGCCAACTCCTTAAACCAACCAAGTATGTCTGCCCCAGCATACTGATGAAGATGGGGATCTACCACAGAATCCTCACTCTTCTTGACAATTCTAACCTTTCCCGGCTCTGCTTTGTATCGGAAATTTCCTACTCTGAGCCAACTACTGAATTCTTCACCTACTTCAACAAAGAAGTGGTGGACATCTTGCATAAAGAAAGGGACGGTGGTGACCGTAGAATAACCTCCAGAATCTTCAACAATGAGGTGGTCATCACCGAAAATGTCCTGAACGAAATTTTCATCGACAATAAAGACCAGTTGAAGAATGCCAAAGCTGCTGGCACAGACCACCCCAGTTTCAACAAGCATAACTTTTGGAAGTCATTAACGGGGTTACCAACCTTCGATGCAAGGACAAGCAAGGCCTCCAACGTTCATTCTGGCCTAGTGCGCACGTTACACAAAATTATCGTCGGCGCACTTTTCCCTAGATCCGAAGGAGGAAATATTCTCATATCCGACCTTTTTGTCCTCTGGTCAGTCCTCAACGGAATGCCTGTCAACATTGGACGGCACATGTTGATCAAGCTATCAGCCTTCGCCCTCGGGAAAGAAATCTGCACGGCTGGTCATATCACATCTATCATCAAATATCTCAAGATGGATAGACTTCTACCCAAATGCAGCCCAATAAAAGGTGACATTCTTACCAATGAACAGACACTAAAGAACTCTTACATCTTAAAGGATAAGGATGGAAGGCTGAACTACGTGTTCTGCCCCACAAAATCTTCACGAATCCTGCTGCCACTTCCAGAGCTTGCTGACTATGATAAAGACAAGCTCCTGTTCACTGAAGACGAGATCGCCAAAATCATCGCTTCAGTCAAAGCCAGAGAAAAGAAAGCAAAGGCAGGACAGGCAAAGCTTAGTATAACTGCCCCGACAGCTAAAATAGCAAAGCTCCTAGTCAAACGACCTTCCAGAAGGCTCGTCAAAGCTCATGAGCTGTCAGGGACACCCACATCGAAACCTAACCCTGAAACTGAACCCCCCCTCCCTGAAGAAAATATTACATCCTCATCACTAGACTCTTTTATAATGAGTCTAAATGCTGAGCTCAATACCACCTCTCCACCCTCCACCACCCCAATATCCACCACCCCACCACCATCAACCACCCTTCAATCTTCCTCCGCTCCACCTTCCTCTACCAGCCCTCTACCACCTCCACCCTTCTTTACTTCGGGCACCCCATTCTCCACCACAATGCCCGAATTCTCCTCCTTCACATCCACCGACTTTCCATCAACATTCCCGAATCCATTTCCATCTTCGGGAATGCCACCATTTTTTCCATCCTCCACCACCCCGACATCGCTAGTGACTCCATCTACAGTCACCACGCAATTCGCGGGTCCATCAACAGTGTCTTTTCCGCATGACACTATCATTCCACCCCGACCCCAGCCACCTCACCCTTCAATCACTGGGGTCCCTTTTACTAACGTCGGTGAGGAATTCGGACGTCAATTTGACACCATCCGAAACCTCCTCACCGACCCATCTAACATTTTAAATTCTATTTTTTCATGCGTGCAGGGTCTAACTAAGCAGGTTGCCCAGATCGGCGAGCAGAACCGCGCCATGCCAGGCATCCTCCAAGGAATCCAACAACGTCAAGCTTCAGTGGCCAAGCAAGTCGACCACATCGACGACCACTGCAACAACTTGCCCAAGTTGATCCAGGGAGTACAACGCCAGCATGAAGTGTTGGCAACGCAAGTCAATAGGATTTCCGCGCATACTTTACCTCTGCAAGAGACCCTACGCGAGCTGCAGCAACAACAACAAGCTTTCAACACACACCTGGACGACATCACCACCACCCTCACGCAGCTACATAATCGCCAGGAGGAGTCATCAAATAATGAGCTCATTCAGCTAAGAGCTCAAGTAACAGATCTCACAGCAAGACTCCTCTCGGCCGAACAACGTTATTTAGATCTTAAAGAAACCCACGAAGCACTGCTCGAAACACACGAGCACGTGCAAGTGGCTTATGATGAACTCCAATCCATCCATCGTCTGTGCAAAAAGAAAGCACAAAAGAAGACAACTAATGACGATGAAGATGATGCTGATAATGATGACGATTCTGATTCTTTAGCAGACTCCACTAACAATACCTCCTCAGATGAAGACTCTGACAAACCAGATGACGCTGGGGAGGGTCCAAGCCAAGGAGCAGAACCCAGACAACAAAAAGATCACCATGACGGTGATAAGGATCCCAAATCCCCACACCATGATAATGTTAATATATCATATGGGGATCAATTTCTTGACTACTCTGCTATGGGATCCATCGGGGAAGCTGCTAAAGAAACATCCTTCGCCGAGTTCCACCAATGCATAATCGGAACCGGCGCCACCCCTCCTACAACAGCTGTCTTACCCCTCTCAGCGCCCACCACGACAGCAACCTCACCCCTCGACGAGTACGAGTCAGAACGAGTGCAATTAGATACTGATGAAGAGCTCAATTCTGCCTCGGACTCAGACAATGACACTATTGGCTCTGAGGAAGCCCCAGAAGTACATCCTTCCCCCCCTCTATAGGAGCTTCCCCCGCCACCACCCCTGCCGCACAAAATGCATGACCTTGATATGGCGGCCATTTCCACTTTAGATGCCCAGGATATCTTTATACTGAATACTATCATGGACGATACAAAGGTAGGAGATGATATTATCTACCACAACACTAAAACGAAGCGCAAGCTGACACGTGAAGATTTTCGCAAAATCCTGCGACCTGGGTCGACGATGCCAATGTCTATCTTCCGTGTCCTCCTCACCAACTGTATCGAAATTTACAGAAGCCACAAGAGGAAGCAGCCTGTCTTCAATGCCTCACCCGCCCTATCCTTGGGCCTCCTATACAAGGATATCCAAGAAAAATCCATCGAACGTCTGCGTATCGAGCTAGCACGACGAGCACGTTATCTTACTGTGCCATTCCAAATTTTAAACCATTGGCTAGCTATGATTGTCGATACAGAGGCTCGGGACACCACGGTTTATAACTTCTGCAGCACCGAGCTACCCGCCGGCACGATAAACTTTGTGGGTGAAGCAGTCGGCAAAGCAAGATGCATACCCTTTCGGCTGCTTAAGCTAATTTGGGCTGCACGCCCATCTCTCCGCCAAGACTGGAGCCAGCCCTTGTTCAAAATTATAAACCCTCCAGTTCAAGCCGCAGAAGGATCCGGGGATTGCGCTTTCTGCACCATTCGTCACATCCAAGCGCTGAACCAAGAAATCCGTTTCTCTGCCCTGGTCACTGAAGATTTTCATTCCTTGAGAGGACGTTATGCGATGGAGCTCATCTACGACAGACGGTTCTTCAAGGACCAAACGATGGCACCAGATGATGTCCCTCGCTACCTCTTCTCTGCTATCCAGCGACCACAACAGCGACCCTTCCGCCAAGCTCTAAAAGAGTCAGAGAAATCAAAAGGACCGGCCTCCACTACCGAGCAAAGCAAAGACGCCAAAGACCCGTTGTCTGCCATCACACCATATTTTCCAGACTTCGATCTCAGTGCTTGCAATGGCCTATCCAGCTACGAACTACGTCTCATTATGTCAAAGCTTTCCGCCGAGAATGATGAGCTCGTTCTCATGTCTGGTGACATTCTTATAATGGCAGACACTCTGCGAGAATCTTTACAAATTAAAGGATCCCTCTCTGTTGGCCTTATGTCCGCCTATCATCTTCTACTCGGACAAGATCACCCCACAGCATACATGGCATCTCCATATCTGAAGGATGATCTTTTAAAGCTAAAGAACTTCGACGCAGCTGAAACACTAATCTCATATCTACAACACACAACGCCGAAGTTCATCATGCTACCCTTCCTCTACCATGAACACTGGCTACTTCTGGCAGCAAACCTACCGGATGGAACAATTACAATTTATAACAGTTCCGATAGCCAGTACAACCCACGACAGAAATTTTACGTCGTAACGCCAAAAACACCCACAGAGGTAGTGGCAAAAGAATGTGCTGAAAGATTAATTGATCTCCTTAGTCAGCACACAAAAGCTTACGCCAAAGAACACTTTCACTGCCCTTCCTTCTGCCACAAGTGTCCCCAGCAAATCCGACAATCCAACGACTGTGGCTTCCATGTCCTCTACTGGATGTATACCATCTTAGTTCTTCAGAAACCAGTAGAGGATATGACTGACGTAGACTATCACACCCTGCGTGGACAGTTTGCAGCTAAGCTCCTCCAAGCACCAGGGGCAAGCTCAGGATTAACTGACGCCTAAATGCCCTTGTCCATGCACCTCTCAACCTATCCCTTTGACACTCTGTGGACAGAGTGCGTGATAAGTTAGGGGGGGAGTGCACTGGACAAGGGCGAGGTATCATCCTTCTCCAACTCTTCTAACTCATTTTTTCCCGCACATCATTTTCAAACTTTCTATTCGTACTTAGACTTTTTCCAGTATTTTTTCAATAAAACAACTTCTAAGTATAACTTTCATCATGAAAAGTATCACCCTTACCTAAGTTAGAGATAAAGTAGTCCTCATATAAATAATAAGATTAGCTTACAGACTTGAAATGGCGAATCCATAAAATTCATTCACTATTGGTTTCTATACTTTTGCTTCAATTCTATCTCAGACTCTTCACAGGTCAACTTCAGGGCCAAAGCGAACCGAAAACTCTCAAAGTCAAGAGGGAAATCAGGGAAATCCAAAATCAAGAAAATCTCGCGAGCGGACCACCAATAAAAAAAATAAGTGCATGTCAGGAACCCCAAGAACAGTTTTCTTCTTTCAATAAAAGAGGCTTGGCCGCCCAATCAAAAACCCTAACAAAACCCACTTCCTAAGCCTGTGAGATTCGAATAAAAGCCAGAGTGCTGAATAAAAACATGAGAGTTGTGCCATGCATAAGGACCTATATGAAGAGCCAACAAAGATCTCACCCGGCCGGTACATACAGCTGCCCTCATGAAGGCAGATGTGTCATGCCCGGTAATGAGATCCTAAGGTTTCCTAATATATGATAAGGCTGATAAAAGAGCTCACCCGGCCGGTACATTCAACTGCCCTCATGAAGGCAGATGTGTCGTGCCCGGTAGTGAATCTCTAAAAAGCATAGACAAACCTTTCCCCACTTCAAGGGGGAGTTACACAATAAGCCTTTTAAGCCAGCCCTCATACCCACTCTAGATACCAGTAGGTTTCTCCAAAGAAGTATAAAACTGATTAGAGTCGATGACATGCACACAATAAGAAAGGTGGTCCCAATGCGAGATTCACGATATAAAAGGAACCTGAGATCCATGCAACTTTTGATACTCGAAAGAGTTAGTGTAAGAAGAAGCCCTGATAAGACCTTGGTAGATCTCTAACCTAGAATTGAAGCAAGAGTATGGAAACCCTAATCAAATAAAATCGCCTCACCATTACATGCCTTAGCTCTATCTAACTTGAGGACAAGCTAGACTCTAAGTTAGGGGGGGTGATAACCTCTCATTTTGTGACGTTATCTTATTAGTTATCTTTAGTTTTCCATACTCTTTCTTAGATAAACTAAATAGAATCATTAAACCTTCTTACTTTATTGCAGATACATCAATAAACTAACTTTTCCTCTTTTTCATTACAGAAAACACAAAAAAAAAATTACAAAGACTCCTCACGGTCCCAAGACCGCGAGAAGCCTCACGGTCCCAAGACCGCGACAAGCCTCACGGTCCCAAGACCGCGAGAAGCCTCACGGTCCCAAGACCGCGACAAGCCTCACGGTCCCAAGACCGCGACAAGCCTCACGGTCCCAAGACCGCGAGAAGCCTCACGGTCCCAAGATCACGACAAGCCTCACGGTCCCAAGACCGCGAGAAGCCTCACGGTCCCAAGACCGCGAGAAGCCTCACGGTCCCAAGACCACGAGAAGCCTCACGGTCTCAAGACCGTTTGAGACCAAACGGTCTCAAGACCGTTTGGGCTCAACTTGAGCCTATAAATAGGACCTCAAGGGCCACTTCAAAAGGATCGAATTCCAAGATGCCCAAAGGCTGCCTCTCCAGATCCAGAGCACTCTGGTCTTCCGTCCACTGCCCCAAGGCTGCCAGTTTTGAGATCCGTGCTCATCATCAAGCTTCCTTCTCTCTCTTCTTTCTCTCTCTTCAACAAAGAAGGTGGGAAGAGAAAATCCTTCATCAAAGCAACCACGAAGTGCGAAGATCGTTGCTCTCTTCACCAAGGGTTCAACCTTCCCTCCTCTGTGGAGATGACGTTCTTTCTCTCTCTTCTCACCTCCTTCTTTGCCATGAGCGAGTAGTTTCATTCACTAGGGTGCGGGGAGTAGCCCCGCTACCCATGTTTTCATTTCATGTGATGTAATTCAATAACTTGTAATAAAGATACTCTTCTTTTCAGTTTGACTTCAATCGCTTAATGAATACTAGTTGCTTGATCATCAACTTGTGTTAGATATTGTCTTTTGGTATGAATTGTCTATGTTTGTACCCTTAGATCTAAATATCGATTGAATGTTGGTTATGGATGTATGTAGTCACCATATGTCTGTTTCGGTGTCTAGAAGTGTTTTCATGAGTGGAGTAAACTCACCCCCATCGTTGCACTTTCATACTATGAAATGGAATCAATTGACGTATGGAAGTGCAACCTTGGTAAGGTCGAGGAACACATTTCATGAAGGAGTAATGCAAAGCATGTGACCATTCATTATGGAATGGCTGGCATTGCAATACTCCACACTTCTCGTAGCTAGTTATCTGAAAGGAAGCTAGGACTACAAGATACTAACTGATTTGACTCTTTTTGCAGGTTGTTTTATTATGTTGCATGACTTGATCCATGTGTAGTGGTGTGAAACCCGATAACATCCTAGTGGTTTTTATAAATTGTTTACAACCTTAATCTTTACTTTCTTGCTTTACTTTCCTCGCATTTAGCTTTAAAACCAACGTCAAACTTTCAATCTAAATATCAACTGTTAAGTAGATAAGTAGAACTAAAATGTTTTCCATCTTGACTTCGTCAAGACCGTTGTCCCAAGGATTCGACCCTTAACTATACTACAATAAGACTTCCGCGTGTCTTAGCACACGTGGGTGGAGTTCTTACCATAGTACTAGCAAGGCTAAACCTAAGGATTCATCACCTTAGGATTTTTAGTGGTGTTGCAAAACTCCATCAACATGCAATGGGAAACCCTAACCCTGGTATGGGAATAGTGGTGCTACCCATGGATAGTGAATTCATATTTGTTGAACATGGTTCTGATATGCAATTGATATCACTGTTATCATCTGTGCTAACCATTTAGGTATGTTGAAATGATGATCATGGCCAGGTATGAGCTATGATGTTTAATTCACTATTGTGAATGTACTTTGAGTGTCATAATATACCTTATTGCCTGGTAAGAGGTAACAAGAGAGTTAATGGGCCTCAAGTACCATGTATGATGCTTGTAATAGCAAGTATCATGTTTGCCTTGGTCATTTGACTTAAAGGTGATGGTTAACTAGAAAAGTGGTAACAATGCTTCATGATGAATCAAGTGTTTAATTACCCAGGGCCATATAATTATGGTGATGGAACTGTGATGTATGACAATTCCCAATTTTGAAATAAGAGACTAAGTTCCCAATATCTTTTAAAGACAATTAAGTATTTGATGAAAGTAGTACATGTTTCCTTATAGCATTGTCATAATAAGTCTTGTTTGAGAACTTGCCTGATGCTAAAAGAATATGAAAATGTTCTTAATTAATTAAGTGAAATCTATTCATGTAGTGCTCTGACCATAGATCCATCATTGTCATAAGTTGGTGATGGTGAAATAGGTTTTCCTATAGAATTCCTAGAATTCATATATTCTGAATATGTGGGGGTAAATGGGAGAAAATATCCTTACGTCCTTGTCAAGAGATTGAGGAAGGGTAAACATTAAACCTCTCAATCCTTCATGTGTCACGATACATGTATCATAAATCTCCCGATGGTTGGGATGGATGTATCATTAATCTCCCAATGTTATTTTATTTCGGGTCGATGGAGATAAACATTAATGCTCTCGATTGTCGATGAGAGTGCAGTTGACACTGTAACTCTATAGCGAAGTTCCAGTATACCCTAGAAAGCTATTTGAGCAGTCGACATAGTCCTGCTTGTAGTCTCGTACTGACCAGGATGTGGGAGATCATGGGAATCTGGATCTTCCATTGACCTATTTATGATACAAATTTTGATTCTAGAAATGGTCCGTTGGAGTATGAGCGGTATACCTCATCTCCTCAGAGCTTAAATGTATTTGTAAAATATAATCAGTCGTGTAGCGTATTTGCATAAGATTGAAATGTGAGAACCACTGGTTGATGTTATATTACTTAGCATGTCCTTGATACATAAATGTACTTATGTTCTTTTAATTCATAATGAGTAATAGACATGCTGCTTTATCAAGTTATAATTGAAATACTTGCATAAGAATGTTGCTCTAATCTGTAAAGATGTTGATTCATCTCCTACTGATTTATATTATCCCACTACTCAGTTTATTTCTATTAAACTGCAATGATAATATTTTGGCGGAGAGTTATATATCCCGTTGGGGCAATTTTTATAATTGTCTCACCCCCGTGGGATTCAACGTTTTTAGGTAGACACAGACGACAAGGAAGAAACTCTTCTGCAGGAGAAGAGAAGTAGCAGCAGTCACAGGGACAGCAGTGATCCATCAGGTGGAGACATTGGCTGTCTGGTTTTGTATAGTTAGTCCTATGAGTCGTCTTTGTACTCTGGCGTCCTAGGAGTTAGTGCTTTTGATAATTCGATCTGAGATTTTGGCTTGATGCCTCGAGATTTTTATACTACTGATGTACAGTTTAACAGAGAAGTTAATGTTGTAACTCTCAAGAAGAAATAGTACAAGAGATGTACTAGTGAACCAGTATGTACTTGAAATACTTTGATTCTGAATGAAATAATTTTCCTGTTAATGGATCTCTTGATAAATGGTTTTAATTTTTAGTGATTTTCAGTAAATCCACAGCTAATAATACACTTCCGCATTAATTGATCTTGTTTTATGAGTTGTATGCCACAAAATAAAGTGGTATCAGAGCTCTAGGTTCGTTGAGTCTACAGAGAGATAGGATTAAGGTTTTCGAGTCTGTTCTAAGTGTCTTCTAGTTTATCTGATAGTGTCTTCTGCTCATTTAGGAGAAGAATAACTAAGGATGTCTGGATCACATGATGAACACACTCCTGAGAGCAGTGTTGCTGCACCTGGAGGTGGTGCAAGAGATCAAGACACGGAGGAACATGTACCTGAACAACCCTAGTTCAACCCAGCTGATATGGGGAACCCAACCTTCTAGGCTATGTTCAGACAGTTTATGGTAGCTATGACCCATATGACGGATAGAATTCCATTACCTGCACCTAGGGCGCCAGTTCATGATGAAAGACATGGTGCCGGCAAAACCTTTGAAAGGCTTAAGAGGGTAGGAGCCTTAGAGTATGCTGGTACAGCCGATCCAGCAGATGCTGATCTATGGTTGACAGAGCTGGAGAAAGCCTTCAGAATCCTCATGATTCTTGATGCTGAGAGGGTCAGGCATGCTGTATATCTCTTGAAAGGGAGTGGTGGCCACTGGTGGACCATCGAGGAAGGCAAAAGACTTGGAGTTGTGATAGGATGGGATGAATTCAGGTGTGAATTTGTTACTAGATACTTTCCCAAGATGTATCTAGATGATAAGATCTCTCAGTTTGAGAGGATTAAACAAGGACCAATGAACATTAGCGAGTATGAGGCTAGGTTCATGGAGTTGTTGCGGTTCTGTCCACACATCACATCTAATGATAAGGAGATAATTCGGCGGTTCGAGAAGGGGTTGAACGCTGAATTAACCACTCTGGTGTCAGCATTGGAGAACCAGGAGAGGTTTGCCACTTTTGTGGAGTCTGTAAGGCGGATAGAGAGGTCTATAGTTGAGAAGTGACAGACCAAGGGTAAGAAGGAATACCCACAGTTTCAAGGACAGAGTGTTGTAAGTTTTAAGAAAGCAAGGTATTCTGTACCTACACCACCACCAAGGTTCAATACCCAGACGCAGTGGACATCAAGTAAGGGTAGAGGCTATAGTTTACCACCAAAGGGATCTCACAGCTCAGCCTCTATGTCAGTAAGAAGACCACCTAGACCACCAAGGGGGAATGTAACCTGTTATAGATGTGGAAGAGAAGGCCATGTGGTGAGGGACTGTCCTGAGAAAGTTAGGAATGTGACCCAACAACTAAGGCAAAGTCAGTAGGCCTCTCTGAGGAAACATCCTGGAAGTGGTGCTAAAGGACGTGGACAAGCGTCCCAAGCCAGTTCATCGACATCTAATAACCGAGCACAGGGTCAACAGCAAGCGACATCTAGGTGCTATGCTATGAATCAGCCTTAAGCAGTAGTCAACCCTCAGGTTGTGACAGGTCAGATGGAACTACTTTATTCTGATATGTCTTTATTCTGCTTTGTAACTGTGTTGATTGATCTGGGTGCTACACACTCTTTTATCACTCGAGAAGTGATTGATGACTGCAACATGATTGTCAGTCATAGAGCAGATAGCTTGTTGCTAGAAACACCTTTGATGGGATCTGCAATATTGCGGGAAGTGTGTTCTCCCTGCAATCTTTTCTTTTCTGATCACCACATTCAAGTGGATCTTATACCACTTGAGATGTAGGGTTTTGATATAATCCTTGGGATGGACACCTTAGAGAAGTATAAGGTTGTCTTGGATTGTAGTTCTAAGCAAGCTGTGTTCACAGATGGTGGTGACACATGGATCTTTCAGGGAGATAGAAAGATTCTGCCAACTTGTCTTGTGTCAGCTATGGTAGCTGAGAGACTGATGAGACAAGGATGCCTTGCATTCTTAGCCCATGTGTTTGATACCACAATAGAAAGTTCTCATCCTTCTGAAGTTCCGGTACTTAGGGAATTTGAAGATGTATTTCCTAAAGAACTTCCAGGTGTTCCACCGCCCCGAGAGATAGATTTTGAAATTAATCTAATCCCGGGCACGCAACCAATAGCACAAATGTCGTATAGGATGGTGCCTGTTGAAATGGCAAAACTCAAGAAGCAACTGCAAGAGTTGTTTGAGAAGTGTTTTATCTGACCAAGTACTTCACCATGGGGTTCTCCAGTCCTTTTTTTTAAGAAAAAGGATGGGTCTATGTGATTATGCATCGACTATAGACAGTTAAACAAGGTAACTATAAAGAACAAGTATCCTCTACCAAGGATTGATGACTTGTTTGACCAGTTGTGTGGTGCGATTATCTTTTCTAAGATAGATCTGAGGTAGGGATACCATCAGTTACGTATCAAGGAGGGTGACATACCTAAGTTTGCCTTTAGGACAAGGTATGGTCACTATGAGTTCACAGTTATGTCGTTTGGACTAACTAATGCACCAGCTGCATTTATGGAACTCATGAATAGAATCTTTTGACCTTTTCTTGATCAATATGTTGTCGTCTTTATAGATGACATCCTGATATATAGTAGAGATGATCAACAACATGAGCAACATCTTTGCCAAGCTCTGACTTTGCTAAGGGAGCATAAGTTATATGCTAAGTTCAACAAATGTGAGTTCTGGTTGCCAAAACTTTCCTTTCTTGGACAGGTAATATCTGCCTCAGGTATTCGTGTTAATCCTAAGAAGGTAGAATATGTCCTGTAATGGGAACAGCCGAAGACACCGACAAAGATAAGAAGTTTCCTAGGACTGGCAGGCTATTACAGGAGGTTCATTAAGAACTTCAGTTCAATAGCCTTTCCCCTGACCAAGTTGACAAGGAAGGAGATTCCTTTTGTCTGGAATGACAAGTGTCAACAATCTGTCCAGTTGCAGAAGGAAAGGTTAACAAGTGCACCTATGTTGGTGCTACCTGAGCAAGGAAAGGGGTACATAGTCTTCTGTGATGCATCTAAGAATGGCTTAGGATGTGTGTTGATGCAAGATAAGCAAGTGATTTCTTTTGCTTCTTGAAAGTTTAAGAAATACGAGGAGAATTATCCGACACACGATCTAGAGCTAGCTGATGTGGTCCATGCCTTGAAGACCTTGAGACATTATCTCTATGGAGAAACATTCCAGATTTTCACAGACCATAAAAACCTAAAGTATATCTTTTCTCAACATGAGCTAAATATGAGGAAAAACCACTGGATGGAGTTAATCAAGGACTACGATTGTACAATTGATTATCATCCAGGGAAAGCCAATGTGGTTGCTGATGCACTAAGTAGAAAATCAGCAACACCATCCTTAGATAAAGCACAACTAAACTCCTTAGTGTGCTCTAAGAGAGATATGTTTATCTCCTTAAGGCAAGACAATGTACAACTTAAAGTGTCATTGTTAGGCAGGTTGTTAGCTTTGATGCACATAAAACCAACTCTGAGACATCAGATTAAAGAAGCACAACAGATTGATTCTATGATTCAGCAGATCAGGTTAGAATATGTCAGTGGGAAATGGGATGGTTTCCATGATTCTGACGATCAGGTAGCCTGTTACCATGGAAGGATGGTAGTACCTGATGTTGACAACTTAAGAAAGTTAATCCTGGAGGAAGCTCATTCTTCAATGTATGCTATGCATCCAGGGAGCACCAAGATGTATCATAAATTAAAGGATATGTATTGGTGGCCTAGTTTGAAGAAGGAAGTTGCTGAGTTTGTTATGCGGTGTCCGGTGTGTCAGTAGGTTAAAGTTGAACATTAGAAGCCCACAGGAATAATGCAACCCCTGCCTATACCACAGTCGAAGTGGGATCATGTAACTATGGACTTTGTGGTTGGTTTTCCTAGAACAGCCAAAAGGCATGATTCCATTTGGGTAATAGTTGATAGGTTGACAAAGACAACACATTTCTTACCTGTCAAAACAGCCTATACAACTGAGAAGCTGGCACAGTTATACATAGATGAGATAGTGTGGATGCATGGGGTACCAGTTACAATAGTTTCTGATAGAGGTCCTCAGTTTACAAGTCATTTTTGGGAATGACTTCATAAAGCTTTGGGCACTCAGTTGAGGTTTACTATAGCCTTTCATCCTCAGACAAATGGACAGTCGGAGAGGACGATACAAACCTTGGAGGACTTGCTTAGAGCATGTGTCCTTCAGTTTTTAGGGAGTTGGGATCTACATCTGAGCTTGATAGAGTTTTCTTATAATAACAACTATCAACAAAGTATTGAGATGGCACCATATGAGGCTTTATATGGTAGACGTTGTAGATCTCCCCTATGTTGGTATGAAACTGGTGAATACCAACTTTTGGGTCCTGAGCTGGTTCAACAAACAACTGAGAAGATAAATATGACACAAAAACAGTTGAAAATAGCCCAGGATAGACTGAAATCCTATGCTGACAAGCGTCGTAGACCTTTAGAATTCCAAGTTGGAGATAGGGTGTACCTCAAGGTTTCACCTTAGAAAGGTATCTTGAGATTTGGAAAGAAAGGGAAGTTAGCTCCTAGATTTATGGGGCCTTATCCGATCATTGAGAGGATGGGAAAGGTAGCCTATAAGCTAGAGTTACCACCTGAGTTTCATAGATTGCACCCAGTGTTTCATATCTCTATGTTGAGGAAGTGTCATCCTGACACTGAGCTAGTTCTACAACCTGTGGAGGTAGAACTAAATGATGACATATCATATGTTGAAGGACCTGTGTTGATTCTTGACAGAAGAATCAAGAAGTTAAAAAAGAAAGACATTAGTCTTGTAAAAGATCTCTGGAATCACCGTGGCATTGAAGAAGCTACATGGGAACTAGAGGATGAGATGAGGAGGAAATATCCTACTCTTTTCTCTTAATGTTTTATTGATGATTTCGGGGACGAAATCATTGTAAGGGGTGGATAAACTTGTAACATACCTAACCTGGGTTATGAATTAACCCTAGGTGTTTTTCTTAATAAAAGTAATTGTATGAATTCTCTTATCTTTTGAAAAGTAATTAAGGCTCAAGAGGAACTTATATTACAATTTTAGTCCTTTTTGAATAGTATTGAAATCAATATTTTGCCTGTTTTGGACTAAAGTGCAAATTACCCAAGTTGAGGGGTCTATTTGCAAATTGTGCATGACAATATGTTCCTCATGTGTTAAAGCATCATGAGAGTGAAGATGATGCAGAGGTATGGCTTGTGATAGCCTAAATTTCAAGAAAGAGCTAATAAAGCAATGTTTGTGCATGAAAACCTAGTTTTGGTGTAATGTGCAATTTACCCAAAACCTAGGGTGCAATATGTAATTTAACACTTCAATAAGGTCCCTAATGTTTCTTGGCATCATGTGGAGTAAATAAAATGAGAGGGGCTGTGATAACTCAGATTTTAGGGTTTAGATATCCCATATAGAAGTTGAAGACCATGAATCTTATGTAGATGTTTAACACCAAATTGACAAGTTAATTATTCAATTTTGGACTCTTTTCATTAAAAAAGGGTAAGCATAGATGCAATTAATGATTATTAGATCTAGTTGACATCAAGTGAAATGGATAGCTTCTTAATTACTGAATGAATACAAGAGGTCCCTTTAGTAGTCATAATGAAATCGAGTGGTCAATTGATGATCCTTGAGGTATATTAGGATTAATACAAGTGTTTTTGGACTTATAGAATCAAGATTTGATGACTATTTAAGTTGAATTCAAGGTTTATACACATAATTCTAAGGTTGTTTGAATAATTATTTGCATGACCAAATAATGGACTTTGAGTCTCAAACTTTGTTGGAAGACACTTTAGGATAATGTGAGCCTATGCTACAAATTTCAAGATGTTTGGTTGTTCCTACAAAGAGATATATCTATTTGAAGATGAGGACATTAATGATATCAATATGATTGGACTTTGATCTTTTAACCATTTATTACTTAGCTATGCGACTGTTAGATATCACACATCAATTTTGTTGTATGGTGCCTCTAGCCTGGCCTTGTGGCTCAATCTGGGTCGTCCTCATCAGATCCAGCAGTGGAGACTTCATCTCCTACCTCCGAATTCCATGGGTGAGCTGGCATACCTCGACTCCTCTCGTCCTCTTCATTCTCTGGGGCACTGCCAGATATTTCTAAGAAAATAAACAGTCGCGGTTTGTTGTGATATAATCAATGACCCCTGGATTAGCGGGATGCGATGGCCTGAAGGAGAAGAACGACCACCCGCTTCTCGCTCTTTCTCCACCCGAAACATCAGCAGTAGTACTAGAGTGTGGAGGTAAGGATAAGGTCACACTGTGAGGTTCTGAGAAGAGCGAGAGAAACCCTAAAACCGCAAACTCCTCCCAAGCCTGGGTTTTCTGGCGATAGCCCCAAGCAGCCTATCTAATTCTGTTATCTGTAGGGGAAGTCAGATGAATAGAAGACTAATTGGAGCCTTTCAATGCCGAACCAACACATCTCTCTTGTTCTTGGAAGGGGTGCGACATTCCCTCAAACTTTTCTGGAGTGAGGAGATGCACAGACAGCAAAACCCCAAATCAGCAGACTACTCTGTCGGGGGAAGCTCCACCGTGACCCCCAATTCGATGCTAGCCATCTCTTTGCTGAGATAGGGAGTGCTGGGGGAGAACGAAGTGTGCCGAGGAGGCTCTGGGTGCTGTTTTCTATCTTTGAGGTGATCCCTGACGCTTGCTGTGGCTCGTCGGAGGAGTGTCCAATGGTGGCAACAGAAGAAACATACACATGCAGATTGATTCCCTCACCTCCCTTCAAGGACTCGAAGTGCCTCCGGCTTGCTGAAAGCCAGGGTGGAACTCAAGGCCTCTGTCCCCGTTCGCGAGATATCTCGAAGCCCTGAACTTCCCACCGGCGATTCCCTTTGGCGGCGGCAGAGATCGGGGATCGCCTTTTCGAGGAAGACCGCGTCATCCTAGCGCAGGGTGATCAGGGAAAAGATGGAGCAAATTCGATCGGTCCAACCAGTGTCAAACCAAAGGACAGGCCGGCCTGGACTGGATCCAATCTGCTGAGCCGCACCCCCAAACATGTAGTGTCCAATGTGGGCCAATTCCGGACCACCACGTCGGACGGTGGACCCCACAAAATGAGGTAAAATATTTGTGATTTCCAGAAAATAACCTTTTCTTAGGAAATGCCTAATAAATAGCTCCCTTGGCAAATAAATTCCTAAAAATACCAATAGATTCAGAAAACTACCCTCTTTATTGTGAAACCCTTATTTCATACTTATGAGACATTAATTTGGATGGTATTTAATTTAGATGATAGTACTTCATTTAAATGGTATAATTATTAAATGATGGAGATAAAATCTGAGAAAAATGTTTATGAACCCTAAAAATATGTGGAAACTAAATATAAACTCATTTTTTTACTATTATATCAAAATAATGGGCCATTTATCATTAAACCCCAATTCCATGTTTGTAACCTCATTTTATTGCTAGAAAATAGACTAATCATCAGAAAACTATGAAATTTGAACCAGACCTATAAATTGACCTCCTGATCAGTATAAAAATATCAGATATTATTCTAAGATCATATGGAACCTAGGTTTGACTAAACCCTAGTTTGGACCTAAAATACACATATTATGGTGAACCTTTTATTAATGATGATTAATTGCTATTAATCAAGTGATGACCAGAGGTGTAGATGATCCAGAATATAAATATGAATCTCTAAACTCAGGTACGTGGGTTTTTATTAAGTATAAGACTAGTTTTCATGAATGCATAATGATATGATGTACTTTGGATGCTTGTGTTTGCATATAAATTCTTGGATGTGTATTAGTAGTATATGCTCCGCAAAACATTACAGAACATAAAAGAATATGGATGGTTTGTAGCTACTGAGTGGATATATGCTCTCTCTCTCCCTCAATACTCTCTCTCTTCCTCTAAATATAAGGTCGGCACTCGGTCCCGATAGCCCAAGGGGCGGGGAAAAATGAAGTGCGACATCTCTCTCTCTCTCCCCTCTGAATATAAGGTCGACACTCGGTCCCCATAGCCCAAGGGGCGGGGAAAAATGAAGTGTGACACCACTTAGTAGTACAAACGCATCAAAAGGCCTCTAAAAATGTGTTTACCTGATTATCGCTTTAAATAACGTTTTCTTTTACTCTTTCTTTCTCAAGATTATTTCAATTATGCAAGCATATTAGTATGTATCTTTCTACCCACGTGCACAACACCTTGTGTGTTGATTCGTTGTTTCACGTATGTTTTAGGTTCAGAGATAACGTGGGATAAAAGACATGAAGTGAGCAATGTTCAGGTTGTACCTATTGTCTAAGATCATGTTAGCATACATGTCTAGACTTGTAGAGTTTCATTCAATATGTAATTGTAAATCATGTTGTAATAATTTATTTTGTATAAAAATACATGTTGAATGTTGAGTATGTTATGGTTGTATGTTCATGTATGCGTATTATGCTTCCACATCGCTTTCTGATATGATTGTTTGATGTCTTCGGATTATGGGCTCTCATTCCCAATAGGGTTTGGAGAAGCCATAATCCGGGGACGTCACAGTTGGTAGCAGAGCATGAACAATAGCTACACCTAACAATTGCTCACCATGAAACATAAAACTAAATTTAACCTTTCACTTTAAACCCTAGAAACATAACAAGTTGTTCTATAGGAATTAGGTCTGACTTAGCCTCTAGGTTAGAACCTAGATGTTCGAGAACTAGGTTTAAACAAGTGTATGAAACCCTTTCCATATAGAGCTCGTATGTATTGGGTAGCTACACTAGTCTACATCTCGTTCTCACCATTTCACTAGGTGACATAACACTAGACTATCTACTGTGTGTGGGACACTCGATTTTGCTGATTTGGTTTTGTTTTCCAATCGGCTCGAGCCTCGATAGTTTTCTCTGACGTCCGTGTTCTCGGAGAAAAACTATATAATATTTTATTATATATATGTAAATATGAAAATGTGTCCCTCACACTGGAGAGTAGTTAGTGTTCATATAACCTAAGTGAAAGGGAGTGACATCAGTCTAGAAGAGAGAGTAGTCTAGATTAGA
Organism: Alisma plantago-aquatica; assembly: GCA_963693085.1. Lineage (NCBI taxonomy): Eukaryota > Viridiplantae > Streptophyta > Magnoliopsida > Alismatales > Alismataceae > Alisma > Alisma plantago-aquatica. The sequence continues at coordinate 1,423,905,054 of OY856409.1, forward strand.
TGTCTAGAGCCTTATCAAGATATGTAATACATAGAGTAGATGATAGAATGATAGTTGAAATAAGCGTGTGAAATCTTATCTAAGTTTGATCTCTGATGGTATAAGTTTCGTTATATAGGTTTAAGTTGTATATTAGTTGAATCCAATTTGGAGAATTTACGCAAAATCTTGATGATGAAAGTACATTCCCTTTTCCTACTTAAGATAAGTTAAGTTAAGATAGAGATGAGTGTGCATGAGCCTCAAGCTCTTATACAAGGAGGATTTCTAGTGGTAGGATGAGATATGTGGTGAACTCTAGAGAGAGTAAGACCCACAGGGAGAAGGTCATAGGACCTAGCCTCCAATATATGAGATATGTGTTAAAAAAATCCTACACTAGATTACTCTCGAGTGTTGAGTTGAGTCCTTATGCATGATTCAAATCTACATGTGAGAATTGGGTAAAATAAAAGGATGGGTAGATGACTCATATGATAAAGTCAATCCTTTGGTTGAGTTAGGTCCTAGCTGGAGTGACATATTTTGAGAATCTCATCATTAGTTGTAAGTGAGGTAATATATGAACTCTAGTTACGAGAGTATGATGTTTTGTGCAAAAGATACTCAAAATACATGTTCTCCCTTCTTCTTCTCTTTCTTAATATATGATGATAGAAACCTCACTTGAGCTATATAGATGATTTATATATGAGGAGTCACTCGTATAAGCTAGACCTATTCTATATTCAATTTTTTTTAATCATGATAAGATTTACTTAGTATATCCTCTTTCCCTTCATTACATACATGAAAGATATATATATAAAAAAAATTTTGAGCTGGAAATAGAGATATATGTGGATCATTGAGGACATGATCATGAAATAAAGTTCCTAAACTCAATCTTACAACTCTAAGATTCTAGCTTGGTTATAAATCTCACACCTTAGGGTGAAACTCTATATTCAAGCATGTAAAGTAAGCTCTTCTATAATGATGACATCTAAGTAAGATGTTGATCATAAATCCATTTTAATGAAGTCAAATGTGACGATTTTAGTAACAAATGAAAGGAATACTTGATGTCACTTTACATGGTTCAATGGGGTGAAAGATAAAACCCTTAGTCATACCTTCTCAACACTATATGTAAACTAATTATTTAATATTAGGGTAACAAGAAATGTAAATCCTAAATGCTAGAATGTCAAGTTATAACTGAACTATGTGAATTATGCTTCCGTATATATATAAGGTGGGGTGGGTACACCCTATATGCTCTAGATCCTAAGACGTCGATTTGGGATGCATACATAAATATGAAGACTTTGGTACCTAGAAGTGGTGACCTTCATGAAATTGGGAACCTTTGTATCACCTTAAGCATGTCACTAGTTGAATTTCGAGGACGAAATTCCTTTTAAGGTGGGGTGAATGTGATAACCCAGATTTTAGGGTTTAGATATCCCATATAGAAGTTGAAGACCATGAATCTTATGTAGATGTTTAACACCAAATTGACAAGTTAATTATTCAATTTTGGACTCTTTTCATTAAAAAAGGGTAAGCATAGATGCAATTAATGATTATTAGATCTAGTTGACATCAAGTGAAATGGATAGCTTCTTAATTACTGAATGAATACAAGAGGTCCCTTTAGTAGTCATAATGAAATCGAGTGGTCAATTGATGATCCTTGAGGTATATTAGGATTTTTACAAGTGTTTTTGGACTTATAGAATCAAGATTTGATGACTATTTAAGTTGAATTCAAGGTTTATACACATAATTCTAAGGTTGTTTGAATAATTATTTGCATGACCAAATAATGGACTTTGAGTCTCAAACTTTTTTGGAAGACACTTTAGGATAATGTGAGCCTATGCTACAAATTTCAAGATGTTTGGTTGTTCCTACAAAGAGATATATCTATTTGAAGATGAGGACATTAATGATATCAATATGATTGGACTTTGATCTTTTAACCATTTATTACTTAGCTATGCGACTGTTAGATATCACACATCAATTTTGTTGTATGGTGCCTCTAGCCTGGCCTTGTGGCTCAATCTGGGTCATCCTCATCAGATCCAGCAGTGGAGACTTCATCTCCTACCTCCGAATTCCACGGGTGAGCTGGCATACCTCGACTCCTCTCGTCCTCTTCATTCTCTGGGGCACTGCCAGATATTTCTAAGAAAATAAACAGTCGCGGTTTGTTGTGATATAATCAATGACCCCTGGATTAGCGGGATGCGATGGCCTGAAGGAGAAGAACGACCACCCGCTTCTCGCTCTTTCTCCACCTGAAACATCAGCAGTAGTACTAGACTGTGGAGGTAAGGATAAGGTCACACTGTGAGGTTCTAAGAAGAGCGAGAGAAACCCTAAAACCGCAAACTCCTCCCAAGCCTGGGTTTTCTGGCGATAGCCCCAAGCAGCCTATCTAATTCTGTTATCTGTAGGGGAAGTCGGATGAATAGAAGACTAACTGGAGCCTTTCAATGCCGAACCAACACATCTCTCTTGTTCTTGGAAGGGGTGCGACATTCCCTCAAACTTTTCTGGAGCGAGGAGATGCACAGACAGCAAAACCCCAAATCAGCAGACTACTCTGTCGGGGGAAGCTCCACCGTGACCCCCAATTCGATGCTAGCCATCTCTTTGCTGAGATAGAGAGTGCTGGGGGAGAACGAAGTGTGCCGAGGAGGCTCTGGGTGCTGTTTTCTATCTTTGAGGTGATCCCTGATGCTTGCTGTGGCTCGTCGGAGGAGTGTCCAATGGTGGCAACAGAAGAAACATACACCTACAGATTGATTCCCTCACCTCCCTTCAAGGACTCGAAGTGCCTCCGGCTTGCTGAAAGCCAGGGTGGAACTCAAGGCCTCTGTCCCCATTCGCGAGATATCTCGGAGCCCTGAACTTTCCACCGGCGATTCCCTTTGGCGGCGGCAGAGATCGGGGATCGCCCTTTCGAGGAAGACCGCGTCATCCTAGCGCAGGGTGATCAGGGAAAAGATGGAGCAAATTCGATCGGTCCAACCAGTGTCAAACCAAAGGACAGGCCGGCCTGGACTGGATCCAATCTGCTGAGCTGCGCCCCCAAACCTGTAGTGTCCAATGTGGGCCAATTCCGGACCACCACGTCGGACGGTGGACCCCACAAAACGAGGTAAAATATTTGTGATTTCCAGAAAATAACCTTTTCTTAGGAAATGCCTAATAAATAGCTCCCTTGGCCAATAAATTCCTAAAAAATACCAATAGATTCAGAAAACTACCCTCTTTATTGTAAAACCCTTATTTCATACTTATGAGACATTAATTTGGATGGTATTTAATTTAGATGATAGTACTTCATTTAAATGGTATAATTATTAAATGATGGAGATAAAATCTGAGAAAAATGTTTATGAACCCTAAAAATATGTGGAAACTAAATATAAACTCATTTTTTTTACTATTATATCAAAATAATGGGCCATTTCTCATTAAACCCCAATTCCATGTTTGTAACCTCATTTTATTGCTAGAAAATAGACTAATCATCAGAAAACTATGAAATTTGAACCAGACCTATAAATTGACCTCCTGATCAGTATAAAAATATCAGATATTATTCTAAGATCATATGGAACCTAGGTTTGACTAAACCCTAGTTTGGACCTAAAATACACATATTATGGCGAACCTTTTATTAATGATGATTAATTGCTATTAATCAGGTGATGACCAGAGGTGTAGATGATCCAGAATATAAATATGAATCTCTAAACTCAGGTACGTGGGTTTTTATTAAGTATAAGACTAGTTTTCATGAATGCATAATGATATGATGTACTTTGGATGCTTGTGTTTGCATATAAATTCTTGGATGTGTATTAGTAGTATATGCTCCGCAAAACATTACAGAAAATAAAAGAATATGGATGGTTTGTAGCTACTGAGTGGATATATGCTCTCTCTCTCCCTCAATACTCTCTCTCTCTTCCTCTAAATATAAGGTCGGCACTCGGTCCCGATAGCCCAAGGGGCGGGGAAAAATGAAGTGCGACATCTCTCTCTCTCCCCTCTGAATATAAGGTCGACACTCGGTCCCCATAGCCCAAGGGGCGGGGAAAAATGAAGTGTGACACCACTTAGTAGTACAAACGCATCAAAAGGCATCTAAAAATGTGTTTACCTGATTATCGCTTTAAATAACGTTTTCTTTTACTCTTTCTTTCTCAAGATTATTTCAATTATGCAAGCATATTAGTATGTATCTTTCTACCCACGTGCACAACACCTTATGTGTTGATTCGTTGTCTCACGTATGTTTTAGGTTCAGAGATAACGTGGGATAAAAGACGTGAAGTGAGCAATGTTCAGGTTGTACCTATTGTCTAAGATCATGTTAGCATACATGTCTAGACTTGTAGAGTTTCATTCAATATGTAATTGTAAATCATATTGTAATAATTTATTTTGTATAAAAATACATGTTGAATGTTGAGTATGTTATGGTTGTATGTTCATGTATGCGTATTATGCTTCCACATCGCTTTCTGATATGATTGTTTGATGTCTTCGGATTATGGGCTCTCATTCCCAATAGGGTTTGGAGAAGCCATAATCCGGGGACGTCACAGGGGCGCTTCATTTAAATTAATTTGGAGGAGAGAGAATCTTGATATTAAAATAATCAAGATTTAAGCATAATGGAAACATTAATGCAAAAAAAAAAAAAAAAATTGCAGGGCCTTCAACCAAAATTAAAATGGTGGAATTCATATGGGTGTGTGGACGTCCTTGAGCTTTGCAAGGACCGAAAATATCCTAAGGAGGTGAAATTCCACTCACCTTATTATAAGGAAAAGAATTCCCACTCAAAAATATATATTAATATTATAAGGGATTAAGGTGCGTATTTTCTTTTCCCTTAATCCATGGATAATGGAAGGGATCTCGTTGGGTTTGAGTTGCCTTTGCATGCAGGAAAACCAAGGAGGAAGTAGTGGCAACTTTTTTGGAATTAATTGATTTTTATAAAACATTTTCTCTTTCATCAATTTTCTTATAAAAGAGCCTTTTCCAACCCACCTAAGGATCTTTTCGGATTCCTTTCTTCTCCTTGCTTGCAAAACTGACCAAGAGAGCTAGGAACAGTAGTAAGGATGCTCCCAATCTGTTGGTAATTCTTTGACCTTCGTTCTTCTTGATTTCATGGTGAAAATCATAAAACAATGTATGATTCCTTCATTTCTTCACTCCATCTTCAACCCTAGCCGATCCTTTCACTCCAAAAGCTTGAGAAACGACCTTGGGAGGTTTCTAGAGCTTCAATCACCATTGGAGCCGTGAATCTTGGATTTTGGGATCATATTTGAAGGCAGGTTATATAACTTAAACCCTTAATCCTTGTCATTGATTTCGATTTCTTCATGCAATTGAGTTAATTGTTATTATTGCAATAGCCTTGCTTGATTAATGGAGTTGCCCTGGAAAATGGCAGTAGTTCCATGATTCTAAAGGTTGAACATGATAAACTGTTCATAAGCACACACCTTAATCAAAGATCAAGAGCAAATGGTCTTGGACCTTTGGTCCAAACGGTTTCACCAAACTGTTTGAGACCAAACGGTTTGCAAAACCGTTTGGTGTCTTAGACTCCAAACCGCATGAAGGGGTTGACCGTTTGGTATAGTTGACTATTTGAGGTCTGAACTTAATTACAGGTTGCATGATGATCCAAAGGACTCAATTGATTAATTCAATGTGTACACAATCCTTCAAGTGGGAACTCTAATCCAGTTGATTGAAGAATCCTTGATTGGTCCTAACGATTTCAAGACATTTTGGGTCAAACGGTCTTGAGACCGTTTGAGCCCAAATGGTCTTGAAACCATTTGGGACCAAACGGTTTCAAAACCATTTGGTGGGTTAGTGGTTGATCCTTGACCCATGGATGATGATCTAATGGTTTAGATTGATGAATCCTTCAATTGAATAACCAATAGTCAATTCAATGGTGCAATTGGAAATCGATTTGATTGATAAATGACCTAGTGAGCCCTTGCGGTTTTGGGACTGATTTGGCCCAAACGGTCTTGAGACCGTTTGAAACCAAACGGTCTTGAGACCGTTTGAAACCAAACGGTCTTGAAACCGTTTGGGGCCAAATGGTTTCAAAATCATTTGGGGTCAAACAGTTTCAAAGTCATTTGGTGGCAAACGGTTTCAAAACTGTTTGGTGATGAAACTTCAAAACCGCATGGAGGTTGATGGCGGTTCAATTACTTGGATATTGAAGGTATTGATAGTTCCAATAATCCAATGATGGTTAGTAATGTTAATCAATAAAGGTACAAAGGTTAAAACCCTAATAGTACCTAAGTGATTAGTGTCAATTAAGGGATGAACCCTAATTTCTTATAAGAGCAATGACTTGGTACACTATGTCATTCATAGTTGTATGAACTTGACTAAGGGTTGATATGACCTAATCAAATTGAGAAGAATGATAGCATGGAATTGATGCATGAGTATGATTCATGTGTTGAATAAGGGTATGATCCTCAAGTAAAGAGATCATGAAACCCTAATCATGAACATAAACCCTAATTGGGATGAATAGTAAACCCTAATTATGGGTAATGGAATATGAAACCCTAATTGGGATGAATAGTAAATCCTAATTATGGGTAATGGAATATGAAACCCTAATTGGGATGAATAGTAAACCCTAATTATGGGTAATGGAACATGAAACCCTAATTGGGATGAATAGTAAACCCTAAATTGTGGATTATTGAATGTAAATCCTTTTCTAGGGTGAAATTTATGTGAAACCCTGACTAAGGATGGTTTCATGAGAAACCCTGATGTTTGATGTGATGTGAAGATCAAATCTAGGGTAATACTATATATTGTTCAATGAACCCTAATTTTGGGCAATATGGTGATAAACCATAACTATGATGTGGTAATAAGATGATTATCCTCATATGACATGTAATGGGAAACCCTAACCCTGGTAATGGAATAGTGGTGCTACCCATGAATAGTGAATTCATATTTGCTGAACATGGTTCTGATATGCAATTGATATCACTGTTATCATCTGTGCTAACCATATAGGTATGTTGAAATGATGATCATGGCCAAGTATGAGCTATGATGTTTAATTCACTATTGTGAATGTACTTTGAGTGTCATAATATACCTTGTTGCCTGGTAAGAGGTAACAAGAGAGTTAATAGGCCTCAAGTACCACGTGTGATGCTTGTAATAGCAATTATCATGTTTGCCTTGGTCAATTGACTTAAAGGTGATGGTTACCTGGAAAAGTGGTAACAATGCTTAATGATGAATCAAGGGTTTAATTACCCAGGGCCATATGATTATGGTGATGAAATTGTGATGGATGAGAATTTCCATTTTTGAAATAAGGGACTAAGTTCCCAATATCTTTTAAAGATAGTTGAGTATTTGATGAAAATAGTACATGTTTCCTTATAGCATTGTCATAATAAGTCTTGTTTGAGAACTTGCATGATGCTAAAAGAATATGAAAATTTACTTAATTAATTAAGTGAAATCTATTCATGTAGTGCTCTGACCATAGATCCATCATCATCAGAAGTTGGTGATGGTGAAATAGGTTTTCCTATAGAATTCTTGGAATTCACATATTCTGAATATGCGGGGGTAAATGGGTGAAAATATCTGTATGTCCTTGTGAAGAGATTGAGGAAGGGTAAACATTAAACATCTCAATCCTTCATGTGTCGGGATAGATGTATCATAAATCTCCCGATGGTTGGGATGGATGTATCATTAATCTCCCAATGTTATTTTATGTCAGGTCGATGGAGATAAACATTAATGCTCTTGATTTCCGATGAGAGTGCAGTTGACATTGTAACTCTATAGCGAAGTTGCAGTATACCCTAGAAAGCTATTTGAGAAGTCGACATAGTCCTGCTTGTAGTCCCGTACTGACTGGGATGTGGGAGGTCATGGGAATCTCACTCTTCCTTTGACCTATTTATGGTACCTATTTCGACTCTAGAAATGGACGGTTGGAGTATGAGCGGTATACCTCATCTCCTCCGAGCTTAAATCTGTTTGTAAAATATAATCAGTCGTGTAGCGTATTTGCATAAGATTGAAATGTGAGAACCACTGGTTGATGTTATATTGCTTAGCATGTCCTTGATACATAAATGTACTTATGTTCTTTTAATTCATAATGAGTAATAGACATGCTTCTTTATCAAGTTATAATTGAAATACTTGCATAAGAATGTTTCTCTAATTTGTATAGATGTTGATTCATCTGCTACTGATTTATATTATCCCATTACTCAATTTATTTCTATTAAACTGCAATGATAATGTTTTGGCGGAGAGTTATATCTCCTGTTGGGGCAATTTTTATAATTGTCTCACCCCCGTGGGATTCAACGTTTTAGGTAGACACAGCAGACAGAAACTCTTCTGTACGAGAAGAGTAGCAGCAATAGTCATAGGGACAGCAGTGATCCATCAGGTGGAGATATTGGCTGTCTAGTTTTGTATAGTTAGTCCTATGAGTCATCTCTGTACTCTCGGGTCCTAGGAGTTAGTGCTTTTGATAATTCGATCTGAGATTTTGGCTTGATGCCTCGTGATTTTTATACTTCTGATGTATAGTTTAACAGAGCAGTTAATGTTGTAACTCTCGAGAAGAAATAGTATGAGAGATGTACTAGTAAACCAGTATGTACTTGAAATACTTTGGTTCTGAATGAAAGAGTTTTCCAGTTAATGGATCTCTTGATAAATGGTTTTAATTTTTAGTGATTTTCAGTAAATCTGCTGCTAATAATACACTTCTGCATTAGTTGATCTTGTTTTATGAGTTGTATGCCACAAAATAAAGTGGTATCAGAGCTCTAGGTTCGCTGAGTCTACAGAGACATAGGATTAAGGTTTTTGAGTCTGTTCTAAGTGTCTTCCAGTTTATCTGATAGTGTCTTCTGCTCATATAGGAGAAGAAGAACTAAGGATGTCTGGATCACACGATGAACACGATGTTGAGAGCATTTTTTCTGCTCTAGGAGGTGGTGCAAGAGATCAAGACAGGGAGGAACCTGTACCTGAACAACCCCAGTTCAACCCAGCTGATATGGGGAACCCATCCTTCCAGGCTATGTTCGGGCAATTTATGGCAGCTATGACTCATATGACGGATAGAATGTCATTACCTGCACCCAGGGTGCCAGTTCATGATGAAAGACATGGTGTCAGCAAGACCTTTGAAAGGCTTAAGATGGTAGGAGCCTTAGAGTATGCTGGTACAGCCGATCCAGTAGATGCTGATCTACGGTTGACTGAGCTCGAGAAAGCCTTCAAAATCCTCATGATTCCTGATGATGAGAGGGTCAGGCATGCTGTATATCTCTTGAAAGGGAGTGCTGGCCACTGGTGGACCATCGAGGAAGGCAAAAGACCTGGAGCTGTGATAGGATGGGATGGATTCAGGCGTGAATTTTTTGCTAGATACTTTCCCAAGACGTATCTAGATGAGAAGATCTCTCAGTTTGAGAGGATTAAACAAGGACCAATGAACATTAGAGAGTATGAGGCTAGGTTCATGAAGTTGTTGCGGTTCTATCTGCACATGACATCTAAGGATGAGGAGAGAATTCAGCAGTTCGAGAAGGGGTTGAACGTTGAATTAACCACTCCGGTGTCTGCTTTGGAGAACCAGGAGAGGTTTGCCACTTTTGTAGAGTCTGTAAGGCAGATAGAGAGGTCTGTAGTTGAGAAGCGACAGACCAAGGGTAAGAAGGAATACCCACAGTTTCAAGGATAGAGTGCTGGAAGTTTTAAGTAACCAAGGTATTATGCGCCTACACCACCACCAAGGTTCAATACCCAGATGCATTGGATGTCAAGTAAGGGTAGAGGTCATAGTTTACCACCAAAGGGAGCTCATAGCTCAGCCTCTATGTCAGTTACATGACCACCCAGACCACCAAGGGGGAATGTAACCTGTTATAGATGTGGAAGAGAAGGCTATGTGGTGAGGGACTGTCCTGAGAAAGTCAGGAATGTAACCCATCAACTGAGGCAGAGTCAGTAGGGCTCTCTAAGGCAACAACCTAGCAGTGGTGCTTGAGGACGTGGACAAGCGTCCCAAGCCGGTTCTTCGACATTTAATAATCGAGCATAGGGTCAACAACAAGCCATAGCTAGGTTCTATGCTATGAACTGGCCTAAAGCAGTAGTCAACCCTTGGGTTGTGACATGTCAGATGGAACTACATTATTCTGATATGTCTTTATCCTTCTTTGTATCTATGTTGATTGATTCAGGTGCTATGCACTCTTTTATCACTCGAGAAGTGATTGATGACTGCAACATGATTGTCAATCATAGAGCAGATAGCTTGTTGCTAGAAACACCTTTGATGGGATTTGCAGTATTGCGGGAAGTGTGTTCTCCCTGCAATCTTTTCTTTTCTGATCACCACATTCAAGTGGATCTTATACCACTTGAGATGCAGGGTTTTGATATAATCCTTGGGATGGACACCTTAGAGAAGTATAAGGTTGTCTTGGATTGTAGTTCCAAGCAAGCTGTGTTCACAGATGGTGGTGACACATGGATCTTTCAGGGAGATAGAAAGATTCTGCCAACTTGTCTTGTGTTAGCTATGGTAGATGAGAGGCTGATGAGATAAGGATGCCTTGCATTCTTAGCCCATGTGTTTGATACTACAATGGAGAGTTCTCATCCTTCTGAAGTTCCGATAGTCAGGGATTTTGAAGATGTATTTCCTGAAGAACTTCCAGGTGTTCCACCGCCCCGAGTGATAGATTTTGAAATTAATCTAATCCTGGGCATGCAACCAATAGCAAAAATGCCGTATAGGATGGCGCATGCTGAAATGGAAGAACTCAAGAAGCAACTGCAAGAGTTGCTTAAGAAGGGTTTTATCCGACCAAGTACTTCACCCTGGGGTGCTCTGGTCCTTTTTGTTAAGAAAAAGGATGGGTCTATGCGATTATGCATCAACTATAGACAGTTAAACAAGGTAACTATAAAGATCAAGTATCCTCTACCAAGGATTTATGACTTGTTTGACCAGTTGTGTGGTGCGACTGTATTTTCTAAGATAGATCTGAGGTTGGGATACCATCAGTTACGTATCAAGGAGGGTGACATACCTAAGTTTGCCTTTAGGACAAGGTATGGTCACTATGAGTTCACAGTTATGTCATTTGGACTAACTAATGCACCAGCTGCATTTATGGAACTCATGATTTCAAAACTTGAATGTTTGGTAACTATATGAGTTCACAGTTAATGATGTAATTCTCATCTTCTCTTGAGGTAATCTTGAGTTATCTGCACCATAATTTCTGATTAATTATGCTCTTTAGATTTTTCAAAATGACTACTTGATCAGAGTAATAAAAAAATAACAATCTAAAAGTTGCATACTTACCTTTTCTTCAATAATTGAATACCTGGCCAGGGCACCCAAGTATTTAGATTAGGAAGTATGCACCATGCTTATATGTCATGTTCCTAACTTAGACATCATCCTAATCCTAAGTCCTAGAGTCCATATAGACTCAGCAAACCTAAAGCTTTGATACCAACTTGTGAGAACCCATTACACTAAGTGAGATTACTCAAAACATAAAACACAATCAATCACCAAGTAACCACATACCCAAAAATATGGGCCAATTAAAACCGATTTCAATGTTAGCACCCACTCAGAAACATTTGCATAAGAGCCCAACATCTTTCTTATATCCATACTATGCCAAGAATTGGATACAAATTGTTCTATCACCTTAGACACACCATATATACACATGAGAACAATATTTGTATATGCCACACAACAAGGATTTACCCTGTAACAATATTTTGATTTGTTTGAAACACCGTATACAAACTTTTCCTTCCTAGACTCGAGAGTACATGGACGAATCTAGGACACACTAGGAATCTAATTGACTTTCTCAAAGATTCATTACTATAGCTCCTCTTTGCTTCCACAGGTTTGTTTTTGTCACTTCTGATTACTTAAAAAAATGTGTCGAATCACAAGGGTGAGACCCATGTCCCAGCAAGAGATATAACCTCCAACAACATTTATTGATTCCAACATTTTTAGGTAATGAGACAGTTTAAGCAGTTTAATCATATATAACAAATAAGCTCAACAACACTGATGACTAATAAAATACATAAAGCAACATATAATAATTATCTTCATTAGCCAGACTATTCTCATATCCCTATTAACAGTATAAGGAGTCTGGCAGCATGAGTATTTCTAACATCATGAATAAGTCTAGTATCATAAGCATAGCTAACAACATTAGCATGTTTAATTAGTTTAACATATCAACATCATAAGTTGAGCTAACAATATAAGCACAACTATCTACATAAGCATGATTAGTAGTATGGGGATCTCTAGTTACAAAGGCATAGCTAGCAATATAAGCATAGCTAACAATATGTGATAACGAATGCCATAATAATAGCCAACAATAATAATATATCTATCAACTTAAACATGACTATTGTATGTAGACATTTATAACATGGGCATATCTACAACATAAGAATATATACTATCTTTTAATGCATTAAACATCATCTCTAATATACAGAGAACACCAAGGGTTATCATCCAATATGAAGCATCGTGTATAACCCTAAACAGATTTTCTAGATGGTAGGATTACATCTTTTATTATGCCCTAGGGGGTTTGAGTCGTACCACCCAAAGTCCAACTGACCCCTGTGAAGGGATATTCGGTTCCGTACAAGATCTATGAGTGTCGATATCCTAAGATCTCTTCTCCTCGGCCAGCACGAGTAAAAAGGCAGGGACATATCATTCAAAGCTATCACTACAATGACATATAGTCAAGATGCTAACCACTGGTCTGCCCTTGGTATAGGTCACAATACTAGAAACCAGGGTATACAAAACCCTCTAATCTTAGGTACAACCGTAGTTTTCCTCAATCACATCAAATGTCTGAGGCATGACCATAGCCATCCTCGATAACCTACATTGTGGATGACAAGGATATATCATCAACTTGCCACCCCACATACTCAATAGTATGCACTCTGAGTTTCCCTTAGGAATACTCATTTCACAATCCAGCAAATTCTGACACTGAAGATGGCTCTACGACACAGGGCACTACATGATTAGAGTTGCACTTGATTAGTTATGTCAATTGGGTGAATTAAGGCTGCATCAAACAAGTGGTCATACAAACCCTAATTCACTTCTAGAAAGCATATAAATATCACAACTTCAAAATATATAAAACATGTGAAACATAATTTCTCATCTCATCATCACATGTTACTATTCACTTGCCATTCATGAGACTACACTAGTTATCATACTATCACAAGATATAAATCTTTTTCACAATATCACAGGGTATCAACCCTTATCACCACAAGAGGATTACACCTCATTCTAAGCTCAAACACACCCAAAGTTCATTAAGACCATCATACTATTCCCTATAAGATCATCATTAGCTTTGCATGCCTTATAACAAGGCTCAACAACATCACTTACATATAATACACCGGATCAACACAATATTGCATTAATGAGCTAGGTGATATTTATAAGCAATCATAGGAGTGTTATATAAACATTAATAACATTCTTTTATTACATCAACATGCAAGGAATCTATATATGATTAACCTTCATCATATTCATAATGCATAGTTTATCATAAGAAAGTATCAACCATGTGGCTATAATAACCACCAATTAACATATTAAGGTTATGATCATATTAAGGAGGTTATTTCACTATCATTCCATTATATAAGAATGTTATACATGAATACTCATCTTTATCTATTTTCATTAGAGTTAGGTTCAACAAGATAAATTATGTCAATGTTACTAATTAGCACTTATACCCAAACCCTAACTCACGACATCCCCATTGGATCATGGATGCATAAGGTGAAGCATCACCATCACATTCCATACTATTCTCAAGTATGAATCCACATATAAATCAAGGTGTAGCCATCAGGTTATAGCATACTAAGGTTTCAGCAACAATAAGAGAGTACTGCACGATTGTATTAATCATTCAAGGATTATTCATACAAAATTACCATCATTTAGTTATATTAAATCTAGGTATAACAAGCTATACCTCATTAGGGTTACCCTTTAAATCATTATGGTGATTATCAATCATAATCATACGAGGGTAAGGGTAACACTACAAGTTTAAGGCATTGAACCATCAAATTCTCATCATTAGAATCATAACATTACATTATAGGCTTCACTCAAAACATTGGGAATATTGAGGCATCAACTTCTTACCATTAAATGTTGAAAAGGTAAAGCCAATGGTTGTTTACATAAGTCAACATCTTGAACCAACCACCTATGAATTCATTGAGTTTTGCTCTAGAAAGAGTCACCATCTAACCCTAGATATCCCTTGATTAACAACATAAAAAGTTACATTGAGAGTAGGGTAAAACCAACAAGTGATTGTTTATTTAAAACAAGTCATCGGTAAATGAGCTTCTTAAGTTGGTATCATAAAGAAAACCATTTAAATCATTTTATTAGGACCAAAATATTACATTTAGGCATCATTCCAATTTATTGGATGAAGAAATGTTAGATCTGAACCATTAGGTCAAGTTCATATATTAAAACCATCAATTGCAGTATAGGTCCGACCGTTGCATCAAATGACCGAAGAAACCATTGGTTTAAGGCTTAATTGATGCTACAACCACATTTTTAACTCACCATAGGTTGTGGAGACATGATCCACCATCAATAGTGACCATTAAGTAAACATAGGTCGTTAGATCAGAACTATATTCATGAATCACCATCAAATATCAAACTAATATCACCATTGATTGATAGCATCGTTAGGGTACTTAGTTGTTGATCATTAAGCTTATAATTAGGCCAAAACATGACCTAAGGGGTGAACTTCAGTTGAAACCCTTTATCACCACCATCAGTTGTCATGAAGATAACACCATAGGGTTATTGCAATGGTACCATCATTGGGTCATGGGTTTATAGAAGAAATCAACTTAAAACCCTAAAATTGACCATTGGTTGATAGGTGGTTAGCACTATAGGTTGTCAAAGCAACCTGATACAAGTCATATTATACCTTAGTAAGAATGTAAACATGAATACAGGTTCATCTAGCACTGAAATTAGAATAGGGAACATTATAAAAATCGAAATCCAAGTCAAGCATAGATTTTTAGTGCATGGATCATCATTTTCAAGCAAAAACATGAGCTAGCCAGCTTATGGTAAGCAATAAATGTGGAGAAAGTTATAAAAATTGCCTCTAATTAGAAGATAAACTCCCATATATAAGAAAACATGAGTAGGTGGGGTTGAAAATCCAAGCATAAGCTGTGAACTCGTCCATCTAGCACCTTTCTTCATCAAATGAGCAAACCCTAAGCATAAGGAGCAAGAAAGGTAGGGTTTTAGAGATTTAGAGAAATTTCTACAATGGAACGGAAAGGTTCCAACTTGAAGAAAGGTAGGAAGAAGGATAACAAAGAAATAAACGGAGGAAAGAAGGGGATTCTTACTCTTTTAGATCACTAGAAGGAAGCTTTTTAAACCCTAAAAGGAAGTCGATTGCAACCCTAGATGCTTTTTCGCCAAGAAGATCTCCACTTTCTTCTTCCTTGGATAGGAAATTCATAGAACCAAAGAGGGATAATAATGTTTGTAGGAGGAGGGAAGTGGTGGAGATAAAATGGTTCGTTTGGGTGCTAATGGATAAGTATATAAAACTTTAAGATAAAGAAAAAGAAAAAGTTGAAGTTCCAATTTCTTTCCAAGTATCCATTGCCTTAAACTATTAAGAATATAAAATTACACACACAAGCATCTTCCCCACATATCATAGAAACATGTTTATCCCTCGTTTCTTGAATTTACAAGCAAAACAAATAAATCATCAATTGATAGCTCCTAATGGTAGCTCATCCATAAAGGGGTGAACCCTAAAATACCCTTGGAGGAAACACTTCAAACCAAGGTTTAAATAGGTTCCCCATGGCTCAAAAAGATCAAGAATTATGAGAGGATATCCATGGAACATAATACAAGTTTTAAATTGCAAAGAAAATCTCTCAATTGCAAAAATTGGAGAAAAGTCCAAAATGTGCATAAAACTGCATAACTTGCTCAAACAGTGTCCAAATTGGACCAAATTTGAAACTTAAGCTTGTATTATGATTTAAAAGCATATCATAAGGTTATATTTGGGTTATAGGAATTCAGTTATGATAATTAAGCTTGTTCAATACTTTAAGAAAGGTTATGGGTCTCACAATAGTTGCAGTTGCATCCTCTTATCATGACTATATCCTAAAGTTCTGTACCTACGAACATTTCATCCCCAGCCTTGAATAAAGGGAAACCTAGGTTATAGTAAGTGAAATTTAATTTCTAATAATATGAACATAAATATACCATAACAGAAAGATGAACTAATATCTGAAAGTTGTAAACTTATACTCAATCAACATGTCTTTTATTTATGACTTTTATCTAATTTGTGGCCACCATTATACGATAGGTCCTCCTGAATTGGCGTATCTACGCCCTGAAATGGTACTGATGTACCTATGAATTGGCACTGCATGCCTCTAAATGACACTGAGGTGTCTCTGAATTGGTGTGGCTACACCCTGAATTGGTACCAAAATACCTCTGAATTGGAGTAAACACTCATCTGAATTGGCAACAGATGACTCTGAGTTGTCTCGAGACCAATTGAATGAGGACTTTACATATAATGTCTTATGTGAAGGTTTTGACTTAATTATCTTAAATCTGAACTTACCTAATTTTGAATCTGAACTTATCTTATTCTATAATTTGAATATTGATAGTTGAACATGTACTAGATTCTCAATCTGAATTTGAATCTGGTCTGAATATCTAAGGAAGTTTGTCTTACTTAACTGATGCATTGATGTTATTCTATTATGAACTAAAATATTTTTTAGATAAACTAAGTTCTTAATCTGAATCTATGCTCATAATTTCTTAATTTCTATCTCTGAATCTGATCTATTATCTATGTATCTATATCTCTATTATTTGATTCTAAGCTGAATCTAACTCTAGATCTAAAATATGATAATAATATTATCTGATAAATCTTATTTTGAAGCTCTGGTCACATGAGGACCTAAAAAAATTCTGATATCATATATTGTACATCTAAGTTCAAAGACTTAATAAAATAAACTGAACTGAGCATAAAAACATCATAAATCTCAAATACTTGAAATCTAATTATACATCAGCATAACATTGACTGGATGAAATCTGATTTCTCAAAGAATGATAGGATATGAATTACTAGAGTCTAAGAGTAACTTAATATCTAAGTTACTATATAGGGAAGTGTAGGCCAAATCATAATGTTAATGAAATTCAATGGACATGGCCCACTTAACTTTGATGTTGATGATTTCCTTAATGTTTTCTGAATTCCATTCTCTGTAACTTAATGACATGGACATCAACAAATGTCTATAATTCCATGTATATTTCCTTTATTTATTTCTAATTCGTCAACCCCATCCTCCTAGCCTTATAATCAACTTATGATTCTTATTTAATCAAACTAACTTTGATTTAAAGTATATTTAATATTTAAACGTCAAACTAAGCTCAATTCAGACATTGTATAACATACATGTTTAGATATACCCATATAAACCAAAAAGCATCATATGCACTAATATATGAGTATATACCTGATATACCAAGAGCAAACCACAAAAATACACACATATACTTCTCTTACTGAATTACATATAAAATCAGATGAAAATATAATTCATTTTCCATACTAAACAGTCACATAAAATACACATTGTCTCACAAATAATCATAAATCATCTTACATAATGTCCATCTAGGCCCAAAAACTAAATACCAATATAACTATGCTTGAAAATCCATAAAACTTTAGAAAATGTAAGAAAAATGTATATCAAAGCTTAGATAAAAATCTTAGACCAGTCCATTGTGAATCATTGGGTGAAATACCCATAATTCCCTTATTAAGGTTTACATCAAAACATAGTTAAGAATTGAATATAAAAGGCCAGGCTTTAGAATCATATATATCATATCAAAATATACTTACTTTAAAATATTCATGAATTTCTAAAGTCATTTGCTATTATTAACACACAAAACATTAAAAACATATAGTTTTTGTTAGATAAAATATATATATGATCAAGCATCAAATTCATATGTTTTATGATGTAGTACTTTTGAAACTCTTTCGATTCATACCTTATTCATTAAAAATGAACAAATACATCCCAAGTTATGATTTTTCAAAGATGATACCTTTTCAACGATCTGTGGTCATCTGAATTTGATCCAATGATAAAGAGGAATCAATGATTCCAATCTTCAGCCCAGGCATGTCCAAGTGCATCAGTCTTCTTCACCCATTTAAAAAGGGGGCCTTTCCCCTATTTCATCTCTATTTGTAAGGTAGTCCGCCGGAGGGGAACCTTGGATGCACCCAGTCCCAGATCGAAGGCCACCAATGCGCCGCCAACCTCTCCACCCACTACCTTGACTAGGGTGGCACCGCCTCCAGATGTGTCTAGGCCATTGACGAAGAAATCTTGGACCTACAATGCTATGTACTGCCGCCTAAGACAGACCTCCATGGGTCCTCATCTTCTTCTATTTGTCCTTTGTTTCTCTCAAAACGTCAAGCAAAACCCTAGCATGGAACTCAAACAACCCTATTGTTCAAGGATCGAATGCTTATGTATACTACTATAAAAAGAGGGAGTTTTTCTATCTAATTACAAAACATGCCACAAACTAATCAAATCATCTTATTTTTAAACATTGTACTCTCCTTAATTTTCTCTGTTCTCTCCTTTTTTTGAGTATTTTACAACTTTTACTCTTCTTTATTCTCCTCAAAACTGTGATCCTCAAAACCATCCACTTTCCACACCACTCTCTCCCCATAACTCTTATAATCTCACTTTATCTACACAGATGAGTCAAACCGTTCTCCACTCTCTCCTAATAATACACAAGAAGTGAAACATGCCCCTTACTAATTAAAAAATAATTTTCTTAAAATCAATCTCATTATCATTTCTTCTCTCCTGCCATTTACCCATTAGGCCATTACCAATTCACCAGGTCTCCAACTGCTCTTCAATAGGCACATGTCCCTTAATAATTCAAAAAATAATTTTCTTATAAATCAATCTCATTATCATTTCTTTTCTCCTTCCGTTTACCCATTAGGCCGTTACCAATTCATCGGGTCTCCAACTGCTCTTCAATAGGCTATGTATCTCATTCCCCAATTTTGAATTGTCCACCATTTTCTCTATCCACAATGGCATCCCATCATGAATGACAAGTTAGTTAGAGATCTGTTTTTAATGGGATGAGAAAATAAATTAGTAGATATTACAGGAGGAACCAAAGAAAGTGGGCAAAGAAGGGCGGCAGGGTGTTTAAAGAGGATGAAAAAGTATTTATAAAGGACACAAAACTCTTGAAAAAAAAGAGAAAAAGTTGAGGAGAGCACGATATTTCAAAAAATACATATTTCAATAATAGAAATACATTGCTATTATTATGATTCATCATGCAAATATTAGTTGATGACACTTCCAAATAGGATAAAAATGATCAGTATGATTGCACTTTTTAATGTATGATCAGCAATATACACCCCATACAAAATCTAACTGTGCATGCGATGTAATTGTAACATAACATCTATATATGCCAAACTAAAAATATTAAGTGATTTATTGATATTATATTTTATTAGAAGCATTACAATTATTTTAAAAAATCATTTCATAATGAAACCATCACTTATATGACCATATTTAAGCTACATTAAACGTATATATATATATATACACACACACATACATACATGTATATACACACATATACACATATCAAAGTTCTACCTTTATAGATATCAAATAAAAACATTTCTTTGTGATTTTCATAATTTATAACAATATAAATTTAACATGTATAAAATGACATGTACATGTGCACGTGTGTGTTTACTCGTATAGTAAAAAAACCAGATCTAGAAAGGAGGTCTTCCTCCCAAACCGACTCAGTTTGGGACTCTGTTCGGGGCAGACAGAAATGCAAACCTAATTCCCCCTCTTTTTTATTTTCTTTTTGATAAATGTCCAAATCAAAGAATATTTATATAGACCACCTCATAGATCCTTTTGATCCCAAGTTTTAGGATAAACACTATATTGTCATTGTCTATATATGAGTAATATATCAAGTCAAAACTAACTGGATTGAGACTCCGAACATGTCTTTTAAATAAATATTAGATAATTACTCATTTGATTACCTTGGCCACTAGTTTTATCATTATTATCTAAATTTTTTTCCATAACCTCATATTCCAGTTATCTATATATTAAAAATATTTTGAGCACACATTCTCCATTCCCAAAGCTGTACTCTAAGGACCTATTTGTAAAACCTAATTGGCCCAATTGGGCTAGAATTGGGCTCTAGGCATCATGGCCCATTCCTTAATCTTTCAAAGGGTCAATGAGCTTAATCATATTCTAAGTCATGAAACTAAAGCTTGAATCAATATAATTTCTCAATTGGAGCTCTTGTATGACACATGTGATTAATATTTCTTTAGTTAAATAACATGAAGATCTAAACTAGGTCTAGGGCTCAAACCATGAACTAGACTCATTATATTTCCTTCAATATTCTATTTTCATTGTCACCTCAATCATGAAATTAAATATCACATTACCAGACATTAATGATCTTAAAAAATTGTCTTAAATACACAAAATATCCTCTCTACATTCTTTTTCCATGAAATCAAAATATCATAAAAGAATGGGATGAAACTTTATTGTAAGCATAAATCTATCCCCATATTGATGTCATCAACAACTTAATCATGTACTTTCCAGATTCCAAAGATCAAGGTCTGGCAGTGTCCCAGCCCCACTTTAAATAACTTTAGTCTATGTTTGTTTACATGCATAACTTGTGATTTGATGTTATTGATGAACATTTTATAAGGAAATACTCCCTAATTATTAATATCCTTTCTATGAATCATGCCTCATATTTTGATGTGCTAATTCTTTTAAACATTATCTCATTTGAACACTTCTTTATTGAAATATCTTATTGACCTCTCAATGATCTATAATAATGCCTAGTTTTTATAATATTGCACATACCAAACTTTATTGATGTCCTTTCTTTTGTTTGTTCCTCTTCTGGGTGTTACTTTCAACCCACCCAAAACTAGGTGGGATAGTGGGGGATGACTCATGTTGAATTTAAACTTGGAGCTTAGTTTTAGAGGATATCTTGAGATGGTAAGGTTGCCCACTGTAACGGGTCCTTTTGTGTAAAATAAGTTTGCAATCTCTCATGTATGCCATGCCACCCATAATTTGTGAGAAACAATGTAATTTTATACATTTTTGAATCTTTGTAATAGTTATGATTTCTTCTATTGCAATGTAATCACTTTATTCTATATATCATTCTATTTGAGAAACAAAATTTACCACCTTCCTTCATGCTTTTAGTATGTTTGGATTGAGTTGATTTGCTTCCTTAGATAAGTAAGGAGTGAATCCTCTCTTGCGTCCCAGTCCTTACAAGATGGAATCAGAGGATAAGCAGTCATTAAATCTATCTATTTCAAGTTATCCTATCAATTACCTATATCTATGCCTTGAATAGGTAGTTGGTCGAACCTCAAGCGACTTTTGAGTGTTTTAAAAAAAGTCCTAGATAATAAACTAGGGTTTCAATATTTACTCGGATTAGTATTTTCTATATGCTAATCCCCTTTTCGTGGTTGAAGTCTACCTATGTAACCCTAATTACTCTTTCTAATAGTGGGAACCTTCCCCTAAGCGATAGCTAGAGATGTTTATGATAACTCCCAACTTATGATGTAATGTGGTTTTAATCCCAATCTTTATAGAGTGTTGAATACCTTTAGATTGTTAGCTAATCTCAATCCTAGACCGCTCCTTTATACTCATCTTTTTTGATATCAAAGATCAATTTGATGTTGACTTTTAGGATTTTATGTTCATATACGTCAAACCATGAACCATATCTTAATACTAGATTATGATAATATTCTTTTTTATAGTGCTAACATGAATTGACTGCATTAGTGGTTGGAAGATCTTTCCTTTAATATGAAGTAATTTCATGATAATGCATAAGCCCTAATACCCTAGATAATGGATTATCTTGTATGATGAGCTCTAAGGTCCCAACTACCTTGGTGTTATTTGGGGATAATGGAAAAATATCCCATGAAGGTATTTTTCATCCCACATCTACATAGTGTAATTGTGTGCCTCATTAATATTCTATGACAAAAGATGAGATTACCTTATGAACTAGAAGACTAGAGTGTAAGACTATATAACTTACTCATGTCATGCAATGACACCATGGTAATGAACCATCAACAATGGAAAATCATAATCCCTTTCAACTAATGAAACAAATGAACCTATGTTATAGACTATAGGAATGTGAAATTTGATGAATGTGTAACCTTGAACCACATTATTATAATAAATTGGAGAGAAAAAATATCAAGTATAGAAAATATGTGTGGCTAATGCACGCATTAATATTTTGGATAATTCATCTAATAAGTTGCATAAGATACACTATAAATATCTAATGTGGTGTTCTTGATAAGAAGACCCTAAATATTCACCTCAACCTTGATTCACTTATCAAAATGTATGTTATGGCTTGGTGTCAAGACACAAGATGACTAATTGACCTTGGTAAAAAAAATTCATGTACTCTACTCAATAAGTAGCCCAAATCCTAAAAAGAAAATATGATATATATATTCATCATAAACTTTGGAAGTACATACACACTTAGTCTTTAAATAGGAAATCAAAAACATATGATGAAACTACATATAAGTAACCCTAATGAGTATAATTATTTAAGCGAACCCTAGATGTTGGTTGATATCTCCTGACTCAACATCCTATGTGAAATATCTAGTAGTGATGTGACTCTTGGACCAACACAAGTACATCTTGGTCAACATGTGACTCATTACCCTAAGTCTTTCTTTCTTAGATTTTGGGAACAAAATCCTCTCTAAGGGATGGAGTGTTATAATGTAAAGACTCGATCCTTATGATCAAATATTGAAAAATTGTATCAAAAGATTAAACAAATCCTTTTTTACAATCATGCTTTACATCAGAGTAGCAAAAACTTTTTTATATATAGACAACAAAGTAAAAGTATGGATAAGTCCTATCTACTATCCAAAAGGGGACAAATCATGAACTTCTCTCCTAATTCCGCTTTGTATCACCTATCCATAAGTTCCCAGAGGGAATGAAACCACACATGGACCCCAACAAAGGAAAATATAGGTTAGCAAGGCGGTTACTAAATTCAAATATTGAGCTATTTGAAAAATAAAGATTTATGTGATCAAATCTTGGTAAGCTTGCTTGGTGGACTATGGTCATAACAAGAGGAAAAAGTAGTCACCATATTATTTTCAAAAGGGTACAAAAGTGCAAAGTGGTAACTAGAATCAATAAAGAGCTTTCTCAAAACTAGTATCAACTTATCAAGTTATTCAAAATGAAATGATTTATCCATTGGAACTGTCAATCTAATGTTGTTTCTTTGCTAGTGGCTAGGTGCATAATGTTCTCCCCTCTATGAGATAACATCACTTTCACCTGTGTGTGTAACTAGTACTGGGGGACCTCTAATTCTCCATTATCCACTGTGTAGGGTTGGCAGATTTGGCCCACAAAATCTTGTGAGCCAAAGCTCTTAGCCAATATTTTGAGTTTTTGTGCCAATATCAAAATCAACCAATATTCCAATTATTCAATAATGTTCAACACTCAATTTAGTCACAGTGACCTTCAAAAAGAGAAGGATACAAACAAAATTAATTCAGCACTTTTTGCAAAATTACATAAATGGAACTCAAGGGGGAGATAAATAGTTCACTAAAAGAATCAAGAATTTAGTACCTATTCCAACGAGAATGTTCAAGTCAAGGTACCCACAAGGGTCAAGATGTCAATTTCTCATGAATCTAGAAAAAGAGAATGTACTAGGGTTATTTGTTGTTTCTTGGGTTGGGATCATGTATGTCCAATTGGACTTATTTAGGTTTGGATTTTCAATCTAGGCTTAATGTTCCATGTTTTCATGCTATCTTATTTTCTTGGGTTTCTAACTATCTTATGTGTATGCGCATAATATGATCTTATTATGTAAAAAAGACCTTCATTAAATGCCACCTCAAATGTATTTTTGTTATAGAGATTATATCTAACATGCTTCCTCTAATCATTTTTATTACAATGGATTCATGTGTTTCTAGGTTACACATATGTGTGAGAATGAATGTGTCATTTACAATTTAATCATCTAATAGTATTCTCCTTTTTTTCATACCCTTTCATTTGGTCTACTAGAGTTACAAATACCCATATTACTATAAATGAAAAAGATATGTTTATAAGATCCATTTGCATTTTCTAATTACTATCAAATATGTTATTATGCATATATGGATTTGATTCATGAAAATGATTAGAATAGTATACTTGTTATTTTTATGAAAAGCTACTGAGTAATTACTCATCACATAATCACCTATTAACTCGTATACATATATGTATAGTAGTACTAATTTGTCACATACTAAGTAGGTGGATTGATCAAGAGAGGTTATAGTTGCATGTATTAATCTTCAACTACATCTATTAAGGAGATATTTTATTATAATATCATATAACTTGATTATTAACTTACTATTATAACATACTTATGTATATGATTGTACAAGATGTACTACTATCATAATATTGATTGTAAGACAATGGCTATACTGATACTCTAGCCCCTTCTTTTTCTTCTCATTATCTTATCAATCAATTACTTAAATCAGGATTCACACATAATTGGAATGGATTACCAATATGAATTACATAGCAAAGTAAACTAACCTACAGATCATTGTTGGGAAATAAGACATCAGATCCGACAAAAGAAATAAAAAATTTACTGCCATATTCCCCTTATATAGTAGATCGCATCAACAACATGTAATTGGAAAGAGAGTTGCATGGTTTATACCTAGTTATGGAGCAAGTCCAACAACTATCCTTTGTTACAGTGTGCTCCTTTCTTCAAGTTGCACCTTGACGACTATCAACAGTGGCCTCCTGGTTGATCATCATGTACAGCGGTTTGACTACGTCCTCCTAGTGGATGGCAACCACATCCTCACCTGTATAGTTGTCCTCACAGACCATTGGGAACTCTTGTCATTCTAGATGAACACACAAGAAGGTGTTATCCCTCTAGTCAATGTGCTAGTGGTGACTTGCTCTATGAATTGTCTCTCCCTTGTTGTTCCTCCCTTTGACGGGTAAAACTTGCTCAGATTCTCACACTACCAAAAATGTTAGAAGATAACAAACGTCAGAGCTTATTGTTGTCTCTCTATAAAAATTCGAATACCCCTCTATTTATAGGAGGGTCAGGAGTTCTAGTCTGAGTGGGAGTCAAAGGGACAAAATTTCTTGAATTTTCTAAAACCTACAAACCATGAACTGGTCGGTTCACTAGAGAACCAGTCTGATCACACATGAGATGATCAGTTCAACCCTTGAACCGGTCGTTTCACTATGTTTCCTATTCATAATTGTATAGACATTTAATATTCAATTAATGAACAACATGACGTTAACATCAATCCTTGATCCAATCGTATTGATCAACTAAGAGGTCGGTTCATAACCTGAACCCACTAATATAGATTTTACGTTTAATGTAACTTTTGGTGACGTGCAAAAATTGACACCAATCTACCAACAACATATATTACTCATGCCACCCTTCACTATATCTGAGGTCATGCCGATTTAGAAAAGACATGAGCATCGCTTTAACTTTAACACTGATTTCTATTTAGAGAAATTGACGTCTAAAATTGCAAGCAAAATATAATTTTTTGGAAAAAAATTTCCTCCAAAATTTTCATTCAGGCATCGATTTTTACACAACCAACAAATTTTTTTTCCATCATGTCCCCACAGAAAAAATTATCCCTGCATGAGTCGTCAGTTCTACCTAACAAGCAATGATTTAGACCCCTCATTGAACCACAATTTTTTTCTGGAGATGGGTCTAAATCGTCAGCTTCTTAGAAGAAACTGACAACTAGGTGTGTTTGCACCATGTCCTACAAAAATATTCCCCCCCCCCCCATATTGCAACTTAGTCATCCATTTTGCATGCAAAATTGACAACTATATCCCTAACCCGAGAGCCATTTTTTCATAGGAGTTAGTCATCAGTGTTTTTGTTTCAGTCGTCAACTATGTACTTAGTTGTCGGTGTTACTATACAACTAACGACTATGGTTAACTTAATAGCCCCCATGCGATACAACTTACTCCCCATTCTCTATTTCATTACAACTGAACTACTTCTCTCTAGTGATTTGGAATCACCACGACCGTCATCCTTGCCAGCTCCACTGCAGCTGTTGTTGCTCTACCACCGCTGTTGCCGATTTGCGATCGCCTCTGCTCCTTCGCCTCTTCTGCTGCTACTGTTGATCTTGTCGCTACTAGCTGCTACTACTGGATGATTCCTATGCTACTATTGAGCTTGTCTCTTCTCTCATCTCGCAAGGTGCTCTTCCCCCGACCTTCAGTCACTATCGTCATCTCCAAACTCCGCTGCCAACAGTGGGGTCACTGAAGGTAAGAACATTTTGGTTTTTTGCTTTTTGGATGTGCTACTTCTAGTTGGACATTTATGTTTATGGTTTAAAGATTGATGGTACATTTTACTCTACATGTATGATCACATTTGAATCAAATAATGTTTTGGCCTGACTTAACTAATAGTCAGTAGTGATTAACTGGTTAAATTACTTATTTAATATTGCTTTCTTTCTCTCTAGTTAGTGATTGGTGTTTAAGAATGGGATAGATGGTACATACATTCATTACTGAACCCTAAATGCTAATATGTAAATCATAAACCCTAATATTTAAACCCTAAACCCTTATTTATAAATCATAAACCCTAATCTACAAATCATCATCATCATCATCAATTATAATCACTGTCACCCTCCATCATCATCATCATCATCATCATCATCAATTATAATCACTGTCACCCTCCATCATCATCATCATCATCATCATCATCATCATCATCATCATCATCATCATCATCATCATCATCATCATCATCATCATCATCATCATCATCATCATCATCATCATCATCATCATCATCATCATCATCATCATCATCATCATCATTATCATCATAAATATCATCATGATCATCACTATCATCATCATCATCATCAATCATCATCATCATCATCAATCATCATCATCATCATCATCAATCATCATCATCATCATCATCATCATCATCATCATCATCATCATCATCATCATCATCATCATCATCATCATCATCATCATCATCATCATCATCATCACCATCATCATCATCACCATCATCATCATCATCATCATCATCATCATCATCATCATCATCATCATCATCATCATCATCATCATCATCATCATCATCATCATCATCATCATCATCATCATCATCATCATCATCATCATCATCATCATCATCATCATCATCATCATCATCACCATGATGATGATGATGATGATGATGATAGTGATGATGATTGATGATGATCATCATCATCAACATCATCATCATCATCATCATCATCATCATCATCATCATCATCATCATCATCATCATCATCATCATCATCATCAACATCATCATCATCATCATCATCATCATCATCATCATCATCATCATCATCATCATCATCATCATCATCATCATCATCATCATCATCATCATCATCATCATCATCATCATCATCAATCAACATCACCATGATGATGATGATGATGACGATGATCATGATGATAGTGATGATGATTGATGATGATCATCATCATCAACATCATCATCATCATCATCATCATCATAATCATCATCATCTTAGTCTCATAAGATCGTACCAGACCCCTGATTGGGAAGGTCATCTAGGTCAGGCCTCAAATTGGGAAGACCAATTTGGCATGTGGGTTCTAGATTGAGAAGGTGGCCTTTTTGTCCACAGTAGGGACAAGACCCTAGAAGGGTATATCATAGGTTGAGTAAAAATGGTTGAGAGAATATCAAGAAAACATAAATTTTGTTTTGTAACAAATAATTTTTGTGGTTATGTTATTACCATTATATGAAAACTTTTGGTTTCCCCCACATACCATTATAATTTGTTATACTGACCAATGTTTTGTTTGTCAGTGTTTCAGGGTAGTACGCAGTTATGTCTACAAGATTACTGGAAAATGGATGTTCATTAAAGAAAGTGACATTGAAAAAGAACAACGTGAAATAATTTTTGGAGGATTGTAGTTAGCTAGTTCTTTACTTGGGTAAAGTTCTGAAATCCTATTTCGAAAGGTATGTGTTACAACCCCAATCTTTGGGTTCCTTTGGTGAGAAATGTAATTTCTCATATTAAAGATATTGGAACAAATAATGATATAATTTGTTTTGAATAAATGCATTTTGTTTACAATAGCCTTGATGATTGTGTTGTGGGCTTTATTGGCTATTGGGCCCAATAATAAGGAAATTCAATTAGTAAATGAATAATTGCGTTTTTGAGAAAAGAAAGGTGTGGAAACCTCTAGAAGGCAATAGAGTGTAATCCAAAGGTGGATTTCATGTCTCTTGGGTTCCAAAGAGTCCAAAGTTGCAAGGATAATGCAAAAAGAAAAGAAACGACCAATTAAAT
Organism: Alisma plantago-aquatica; assembly: GCA_963693085.1. Lineage (NCBI taxonomy): Eukaryota > Viridiplantae > Streptophyta > Magnoliopsida > Alismatales > Alismataceae > Alisma > Alisma plantago-aquatica. Next base: position 1,423,934,066 of record OY856409.1, read on the forward strand.
ATTTCTTTATTAAGAAAGAAATTGAAAACAATGATAAAATATGGGAAATAAGTGGAAAGAGGCATAATTAAGTTATCCTTAGTGGATTTTTGTACCCATGAGGTTTCTAATATTAAAAGGAATACCAATGAGGAAAATAAAAGGAAGATAAAGAGAAATCCTCAAAACGAGATATTTTAAGGAAGAAATAAGAGGATAATGCAAGAAATAAAGAGAGAAGTGAGGGTTTGGTCATAATGAGAAATATTTCGAACCTCACTTGCTTTCTTGGATTAAAAGGAATAGAAATAATGGGAAATAAGAAAATAAGAAAAAAAATATGTGACAAATATACATATTTGAGTAATCTCTTGCACCTAACGAAAAGGCACGTTTTCTTTTAGAAAATGAGCTCAAATTTGACAGAGAGGTAGACTAAATCATTATTAAGTTTCCCTTAAAATTTTAGATTAATTAGACGTGTGGTTTGGGAGATAAAATTTTTACAAGCTTTCCTAAATTGAGAAGGATTGTATTAAATGTCACAATCCGATTTGTTTCTATTCTTACTGAGGGCCCGATAGCCGTTAGATCTGGATCTAAAGGTGGATGCACCTTGGTGAGAAACAAGAAAAGGGAAACAACAAAGCAAGGAATCGATCCACGTATCCACCCTCCCTGATAAATAATGAGTTAATTTTTTATCTTGGGAGAGGAAGTCAGAACAGGGGGACCCCTATTTTCTCAGTTTTGTAAATGATTGGGACTTTCCCCCAATGATCTGTAGAACTAGACCCCATGCCTATATAAGGGGGGAGTACAGGCCTGAGCGAGACCAGGGAGATCATCGCGAGGGTCCGCTAGACCCTACGTTCTTATCCCTCTACTTTTGATCTCCTGCGGAAGGTTGTTCCTGCTCCTTGAAGGTACTGCTACCGTCGGCCTTCTAGCTCTGATCGACCACCTACTCGGGACTAACCTGGAGCATAAGGAGGGTGCCACAAGATGATATGGGAGCGTGCGTAGATGGGGCATCCATCACCGGAGGTAGAGGAGGAGAGATGCCCATAGTCAATGAGAGAGTTGACCACGGCAGGAAGCTGCGTTGTAGAGCTTTGCTCGCGAGGAAGAAGAAGGAGATAGGGAAAAAAGGCAACTTTACCCTGGAGGCTCACAAACTAATAGAAGGGAAAAGTTTCCCTTTGACCCCATCTCTGACCCGCCTTGCAGGAGCGAGCCACTTTCCTGATGTGGCGGCCTCTCATTGCCCTAAAGGTATTTTTCTTGCAAAAATCATAACTAAATGTAGCATTATCCGATAATTACAAGTTATACATGAAAGTTGATCAAAAAATGTGAAGAATCCAATAAAAATATAATTGGAATCTGATATTTCTTGCAATATAAAAAGTGCACCAAGTTATCACCTTCGATGTATTAAATTATGGTAAAACCCTAATTTGATATGGAACGCATATTTAATGACTCTTTTGGATTAATTTGGTTTGGAACCCTAATTCTGAGAAATATTAACCTATTAAGAATAAAAGGGAGAGTTAATTTTGAAAAAGGTAGTTTCATGCTTGTTTTAGGGTTTTATGCACATAATTATGTTTAGAAACCCAAATTGGAAAAATATGAGTTTTATTGGGTTAAATCCAAAAATATAATTATTGAACTGAATTTTCATGGTCATAAGCTATTTTGAGTATAAAAGTTCCTATTTGTGTTTAAATACCCTTAATGTGGAAATTAGGGTTTCCTAGTGAATAAAAGGTAGAATTACTGATAAATAACGTTCATACGAGCATTAGAGCATAATGAACTACAAATTGATGATAAACGAGCATAATGACTTCGTCATAGATTGAAAAGGATAAAAAGGGTAGCTTTAATGTAAAAGAAGCTTAATGGACTTAATTGATGGTTATTTGTGCATTAATCTGGAATTAAGGTTATGTGTTGGTAAAAGGTAACCTTGATAACTTTCGTGAGGGATAGATGAGAAAATTAGGGTTTGAAAAGAGAAAAGGGAAATAAAAACCTAATTGCAAAGTAAACCCTAAAAAGAGGAAGAAACCCTAAAAAGGAATAGAAACCATACGTAGAAAGATGGTTTGGATAGTTTTTTTGTTAAAAAGGAATTGGATGTATATTTCAGGATTGAAGTGTGTACTTGCTTGATTCTGGATTACTTGCTTGTTTGGACTATTCCTGCATCTGAGTCTGCCTGACAGGTATGTGGTTAATTATGAATAACCGCCTTAGTTTCCTGAGGATTTTCCAGATGGATTAATCACATTGAATGCAAATTATCAATTTGTATGTTCATACTTGCACATCATAAAGTCACTATGATTATCACATTAATAATAGAAGTATGTATTCTCACACCTACATTCCACCCTTATGGATGATGCCAAAGGTCAGGCCCAGATGGGTAAACCAATGGGCACCATGAGTGGTGACCCCAGGCACCAAGCTCAGGAATGAGAAGATGGCCTATGATATTGAATGACTAACAGGAACTATGAAGGGTGACCCCAGACACCAAGCTCAGGATTGAGAAGGTGGCCTTAAGTCATTGGCAAAAGAAACCCTAAGGTGGGTATGCCAGGGTTAGGGCAAAAGCGGTGGAGAATTTCATATTGAAAAGCATAAATAGGCTTGTTAATTAACTTGATTGTGATAATTAGATTGTAATCCATATGTGCAAAACTTTGGTTGTCCCCACATACCAGTATATTTCGATATGCTGACTGACATTTTTTTTCCGGCATTTTAGGTACAAGTTTGAAAAGCACAAACAGTAAAACGACACATCGTGAAAATAAGAAGTAAAGTACAAGGAGGGTTAGATAGGATGATTCAAGTTGTAGATAGATAGTTTTCCAAAGGTATGCAAAGTTTTATTTTGTACCAGTTTTCAATTTAGTTGGTAAAATTTGATAATTGTTATTGATTAATTGTCAAACCTTTGATCCTGTTAATTGGGATAATGACAATGACCTTTTGGTCTCCCTTAATTGGGGGTTACCGGGAGGCGGGGTTGTTACAATTGGTATTAGAGCATGGGTTCCTCACTTAATCTTTACTAATTATTAAATTTTACAAACTCCATAGAACCCCAGGGAGTTATTAGAGGATTGTTTGAAAGACTGAGGTGTCTAGAAAAGGATCACGTCCGAGGGCTAGCAATATTTTCCTCTGCACCACTAGTCAGAATATGAGGACTCCCAGATTGTGTGACTGCCTTGCCGATGTCCTAGGATATGACTCGAAATAAGATACCTTTAGGACTCTCTCATCTTGTTCATCCCTTCTCAACTCAAATTCTATTAAGAACCTTAAGGATTAGGGTTTTCTCTCTTCTTCTCACCCTCTTGAGGTATGGGTAAGGTTAATAAGGTCTAAGGAATCCTCCACCAAATTATTGAAATGCATGTAATGTCATGGACATAAGCTTAATAGAGTAAGCGTAAAAGAATAGATACATGCTTAGGTCGTATGACATAAGTTGTCATTTCCCTCAGGAGAGACCTGAGGCTAGACCTTCTTGTTAGGAGGATGAGTAGAGAAAGTTAGTCTTGGAGGTAGAGATCTCCATTAAGTAGAGACCTAGCACATCCTATAAGGATGATGTTAACCATAACCCTAAGTGGAGGTTAGAAAGAGATGACATGATGAGTTAGATGTCATGGTTGACTGGGTGTTTGGATGGACATGCCTTTGGATTGCCATACGAGACATGAGAGGTAGGATGACCTAGAACCTTTGGCAACCCAACCCTAGGAAGGGTCATGCATGTTTGAGTGAAGGATAGCTCCTTCATGGATGAGGGTAGAGAAGAACCTATGGAAACCCCATGAGCTTATATGAGCATGAAATAGTGTGCACAGAGCACATCAAGTAGTATAGGAAGTAGGTCGAAACCCTAGCCAAGGGAGCATGTTGGATAGATGATGAGAAAAGCATAAGGAATAATGGATAACCTTGAGTAAACATAAGCGTGAACATAGGCTTCACCTAGTAGGGATATGCTTGTAAGCTTGATCCAACTTCATGGAGAGAGGACCTCTAGTAGTATGGCTGGATGTGGAGTTAGCTCTAGAGAGAGAAAGTGAGACCCCAATAAGGAGGTTGGAAGCCTAAAACCCTGAGATATGAGGAACAGTGGGGAGTTGAGGATGATGCGATTTAAGTGGATGATAGTGGTTGCCTTATGCTTGACCCCTGGAGGTTGATGATATCTTGGTTGCATTTAGAGGAACCAAACCCTGGAGAGAGGATGAGACTACTGGTACCTTCATACCTAGGGTATAGATGGGAGGAAGAGTTCCTTTAACCATGAAGAGGTTTAGTAATAGTTTGTGAGGCCTTGTTCCTTTTTTATTGTCCTTGAGGAGGACTCAACTCTGAAGTGTTGCTCAAATAAAAAGGATCATGGGAAGCGCATGACATACCTTGGACATGCTTGGTTCATGGTTAAAGGTTGAGCATGTATTTGGACAGCTGTGGCATAAAGAAATGAACCTAGGGTTCTTAGGCCTAAGAGGGGAAGTGGTGTACCTGATGCTCATGATGAGATTTGAGTTTCTATAGATTCGAGCACGGTACTCCTCATGGTTAGAGGAGAGGAAACCCCTTAAGTTAAGGGTATGTTTGATAAGCCCCTCACAACTAAGTTGATCTAATATGACCTAGCATGGTTTAATAGGTGGTCTTCTTGTGCCTTAGTAGCTGTTGCGTTAGGCATGCTCATGTGAATGTAAACCCTAAGGACGGTTGTGACCTTGTTGTCAAGAGTTGTAGTTTCCTCCCATCCTGGGAGAGGGACCCTTTGGTAGGGTGTATACAATTTTTTTGGTTTTGAGGTAACCTAAAGAGGTTTCATAGGATCTTGAGAAGCTAAGTGAAAAGTACATCATATGAGAGTGAACCTGTAGACCCATAAATAACCCTCTCTAAGTGCATGTGGATGTGTTACCATGGAGGTAACTGGTATGGGGCCTGACCAAGGTAGGCAGGTTGCCATGAACCCTATGAAGGGATGAAAGTCAGTCGTGAATGCAAAGAGAGATGATGAAGGCTTGGGTAAGGTTCTAAGCTAGACATGTACTATAATGGAATCCAAGTCTATCCTAGGGTCAGGTGGGGATAAGACTGATGGAAGTAGGAGTTGCCTAATTCCCTAGTTGCAGATGACCATAGGGTCGGGAGGTAACAACTATCATTGTCTAAGGGCCATGGGTTAGGAGATTGATCGCCTTCATGAACTCATGGGACCCAAAGGGCAGATGAGTAGGGCACTCTCTGGATGCATAAGGGAAGAGGGATGACCCCAAAAGTGTCGGCACCCTATGGACGTAGAGGAGATGACCAAGGATTGTGTTTGGACCAAGTAGGTTTGAGGCCAGTTTTCCATGGAAGTAAGTGATATCGTGATGTTTGTAGAGACATATGTGGCACGTTTCAACTTATATGTAAAGGTGTACTAGCAAGGTGGGATGTACCATCTCTATTCTTGGAATAGGGAGAACTCTGTATTTGGATTGTAGCCAAATGCTTATTTCCTCTTGTTATGGGAATGAGAGATAGGATAATACGAATGCCATACACCAAGGATAAAGATGATGTGAGTTGGAACGTTTTTACAAGGTATGAGGATAGAGATGATAACCTACCCTTGTGGAGTGAATGATACATGAATGGTTTACAAACACTAAGAGTAGTAAGGAGATCATGTTGTGAGGATGTGATACCATGAGCTATCTAGAATTTGCAAGTTATGCAAGGTTGAGTTTGATCACCATGAAGAGGAGCTCAGAGTTTCTTGATGAAGACAAACTTAGAGATGAGATGATAAGTAGAATACATGGAGGTGTATGTTTTCAACATTACCTAACACCTAAGGAGGTGAAGTGGTAATGAATGCTCTAGTTGAGATATAGTTGCCTAGTTTAGCTGGAAGCTAGAAGAAGTTGAGGTTGTTAGGCTAACCCTAAGTTTGAAAAAGAGATAAGTATGGCTAACACTCAGATGTAACGATGTCGGTTCATCAAGTTAGTAGTTGTTTGGTTAACCAGCCTAGGCCTTGATGCAATAAAAGGATGGTTGTAGAACCTCATATGCACTTCTTTGGATAGGAAGGTAATAAAACCCTGACGAGAGTGGTTTAGGGTTTCTGAGGAATCGATCTTGAGGAATCATGACATACAGGAGATCATGGTTTAAGATCACCAAACACCATGATACTACAAAGATAGTAAGTGATAGTAGTACTTGGGATGCTTAATATGAAATTGCATGTATCATGTGGCCATGCAAGTCAGGAGGTGAAGGACGAACACCAGTAACCTAGTGAATGGATATAAAGTATAAAGAGTTCCCAAGAGGGAATGAGAGTTCATCATTGTGGATGTTGTGAGTCTCCCCTAGACCAAGGAAGGTCAATATGCAAAATGGGTTATGGTAGATCACCTTACCTAGATGACATGAGAAAGAAAGAGTATTGTCCTGGGACAGATCCAATTGAACCACATGTGAGAGAGAGATGGTTCAACTACAACATGATGCGAGTTCAAAAGTCCTCGAGTAGGGCCAAAGGTTCACTTCCATAAGGTGGAAGCAGATGCGTGAAGAACTCAATGTTAGTACAGTTCATCACCCCTTACTAATGGTTAGTATGATCCAGACTAGGGGGTCTGATGAGAGCATGTGTGATCATTCAGGGTGATACAAAGAGACAGTTCTTAAGATGTGATGATAACCACCATAGCCTTTATCGGGATGAAAGAAGTTCTAGAAGGAGGTTGTGTTGGTCACCACTTCATTAAGATGATGTTGGTAAATGAGGCATCACAAAGGTCAGAAAAGAACCACAGTGTGTGCAGATGAAGTCACTTTGATCGTGTAATGGCTGAGAGAGAGCCCAGTGGTGACATGAGTCACGAGATGATGCAAAGAAGACTGACATGCAGTTCACTGTGGGAGAATATGTGATGTGAAAATCTGACCCCTCTAAGCTACAACTGAGAAAGCAGAGTCCCTGATATATGGGTCCATTTGAGATGGATTGGTGGAGATGGTTGTGTTTATCCTTGCCCCTCAGGATGACATGATGTGTAATGTGTTCCATGAGTCCAATCTAGAGCACTATGTGAGGTACCCAAGCCATGTGCTGAGCCCTGAACCTATTCAGCTTTTGATAGGCTGAAATGTCCTGAGTCACCTATGAGGGTATGATATACCAAGGTAAGAAAGAACTCAGATGGAAGAATATGAGATGATGAAGGTTCTTGGGAAGCACCATGGAAAGGGTGAAGCCACATGGGAGCCCTGATGGATGTAAGAAGGCTTATCCTGAACTGTTTATTTGCTTGATGGAATTTTGAGGACAAAATTCTTATAAGAGGGGAAGGATGTTACAACCCCAATCTTTGGGTTCCTTTGGTGAGAAATGTAATTTATCATATTAAAGATATTGGAACAAATAATGATATAATTTGTTTTGAATAAATGGATTTTGTTTACAATAGCCTTGATGATTGTGTTGTGGGCTTTATTGGCTATTGGGCCCAATAACAAGGAAATTCAATTAGTAAATGAATAATTGAGTTTTTGACAAAAGAAAGGTGTGGAAAACTCTAGAAGGCAATAGAGTGTAATCTAAAGGTGGATTTCGTGTCTCTTGGGTTCCTTGGGTTCCAAGGAGTCCAAAGTTGCAAAGATAATGCAAAAAGAAAAGAAAAGACCAATTAAATATTTCTTTATTAAGAAAAAAATTGAAAACAATGATAAAATATGGGAAATAAGTGGAAAGAGGCATAATTGAGTTATCCTTAGTGGATTTTCATACACATGAGGTTTCTAATATTAAAAGGAATACCAATGAGGAAAATAAAAGGAAGATAAAGAGAAATCCTCAAAAAGAGATATTTTAATGAAGAAATAAGAGGATAATGTAAGAAATAAAGAGAGAAGTGAGGGTTTGGTCATAATGAGAAATATTTCGAACCCCACTTGCTTTCTTAGATTACAAGGAATAGAAATAATGGGAAATAAAAAAATAATAAAGAGAAAATATGTGAGAAATATACATATTTGAGTAATATCTTGCACCTAAAGAAAAGGCACGTTTTCTTTGAGATAATAAGCTCAAATTTGGCAGAGATGTATATTAAATCATTATTAAGTTTCCCTTAAAATGTTAGATTATTTGGACGTGTGGTTTGGGAGATATAATTTTTACAAGCTTTCCTAAAGTGAGAAGGATTGTATTAAATGTCACAATCCGATTTGTTTCTATTCTTACTGAGGGCCCGATAGCTATTAGATCTGGATCTAACGGTGGCTGCACCTCAGTGAGAAACAAGAAAAGGGAAACAACAAAGCAAGGAATCGATCCAGGTATCCACCCTCCCTGATCAATAATGAGTCCTAGAAAGTTAATTTTTGATCTTGGGAGAGGAAGTCAGACCAGGGGGACCCCTATTTTCTCAGTTTCGTAAACAATTGGGACTTTCCTCCAATGAACTGTAGAACTAGACCCCATTCCTGTATAAGAGGGGAGTACATGCCTCAGCGAGACCAGGGAGATCATCGCGAGGGTCCACTAGACCCTACATTCTTCTCCCTCTACTTTCGATCTCCTGCGGAAGGCTGTTCCCGCTCCTTGAAGGTACTGCTACCGCCGGCCTTCTAGCTCTGATCGACCACCTACTCAGGACCAACTTGGAGCATATGGAGGGTGCCACAAGATGAGATGGGAGCGTGCGGAGATGGGGCGGCCATCACCAGAGGTAGAGGAGGAGAGATGCCCGGAGTCAACGAGAGAGTTGACCACGGCAGGAAGCTGCGTTGTAGAGCTTTGCTCGCGATGAAGAAGAAGGAGATAGGGCGAAAAGGCTACTTTACCCTGGAGGCTCACAAATGAATAGAAGGGAAAAGTTGTCCTTTGACCCCATCTCTGACCCACCTTGCAGGAGCGAGCCACTTTGCTGATGTGGCGGCCTCTCATTGGCCTAAAGGTATTTTTCTTGCAAAAATCATAACTAAATGTAGCATTATCCGATAATTACAAGTTATACATGAAAGTTGATCAGAAAAACGTGAAGAATCCAATAAAAATATAATTGGAACCTGATATTTCTTGAAATATAAAAAGTGCACCAAGTTATCACCTTTGATGTATTAAATTATGGTAAAACCCTAATTTGATATGGAACACATATTTAATGACTCTTTTGGATTAATTTGGTTTGGAACCCTAATTCTAAGAAATATTAACCTATTAAGAATAAAAGGGAGAGTTAATTTTGAAAAAGGTAGTTTCATGCTTGTTTTAGGGCTTTATGCACTTAATTATGTTTAGAAACCCTAATTTGGAAAAATATGAGTTTTATTGGGTTAAATCCAAAAATATAATTATAAAACTGAATTTTCATGGTCATAAGCTATTTTGAGTATAAAAGTTCCTATTTGTGGTTAAATACCCTTAATGTAGAAATTAGGGTTTCCTAGTGAATAAAAGGTAGAATTACTGATAAATAATGTTCATACGAGTATTAGAGCATAATGAACTACAAATTGATGATAAATGAGCATAATGACTTTGTCATAGATTGAAAAGGATAAAAATGGTAGATTTAATGTAAAAGAAGCTTAATGGACTTAATTGATGGTTATTTGTGCATTAATCTGGAATTAAGGTTATATGTTGGTAAAAGGTAACCTTAATAACTTTCGTGAGGGATAGATGAGAAAATTAGGGTTTGAAAAGAGAAAAGGGAAATAAAACCCTAATTGCAAAGTAAACCCTAAAAAGAGGAAGAAACCCTAAAAAGGAATAGAAACCATACGTAGCAAGATGGTTTGGATAGTTTTTTTGATAAAAAGGAATTGGATGTATATTTCAGGATTGAAGTGTGTACTTGCTTGATTCTGGATTACTTGCTTGTTTGGACTATTCCTACATCTGAGTCTGCCTGATAGGTTTGTGCTTAATTATGAATAACTGCCTTAGTTTCCCGAGGATTTTCCAGATGGATTAATGGCATTGAATGTAAATTATTAGTTTGGATGTTCATACTTGCACATCATAAAGTCACTATGATTATCACGTTAATAATAGAAGTATGTATTCTCGGACCTACATGCCACCCTGATGGATGATGCCAAAGGTCAGGCCCAGATGGGTAGACCAATAGGTACCATGAGTGGTGACCCCAAGCACCAAGCTCGGGAATGAGAAGGTGTCCTATGATATCGAATGACTAACGGGAACTATGAAGGGTGACCCCAGGCACCAAGATCGGGATTGAGAAGGTGGCCTTAAGTCATTGGCAAAAGAAACCCTAAGGCGGGTATGCAAGTGTTGGGGAAAAAGCGATGGATAATGTCATACTGAAAATCATAAACAGGCTTGTTAATTAACTTGATTGTGATAATTAGATTGTTATCCATATGTGCAAACTTTTGGTTGTCCCCACATACTAGTATATTTCAATATGCTGACCGACGTTTTGTTTGTCGGTGTTTTAGGTACAAGTTTGAAAAGCACAAACAGTAAAGTGACACATCGTGAAAATAAGAAGTAAAGTACAAAGAGGGTTAGATAGGATGATTTAAGTTGTCGATAGATAATTTTCCAAAGGTATGCAAAGTTTTATTTTGTACCAGTTTTCAGTTTAGTTGGTAAATTTTGATAATTGTTATTGATTAATTGTCGAACCTTTGATCCTGTTAATTGGGATAACGGAAATGACCTTTTGGTCTCCCTTAATTGGGGGTTACCAGGAGGCGGGGTTGTTATAGTATGTGAAAAGAAAAAAAAATTATCCTGCTTTAATCTAAATTGTGGTAGAATTTATTAATTATTCTTGATTATTTGCAAAACCATATGATCTTGTGTGGGATAACGACTCTAGATTTTTGGCCTTCCTTAATTAGGGGTTGTCGAGGGGTGAGGTCATTACATTTGGTATCAAAACTTGGTTTTCCATATAATCTCTAATAATTATTATATTTTACAAATTATTTAGAGCCCAAGGGAGTTATTCGAGAATTTTCCAAAGATGGAGGTGTCTATAAAAGGATCATGATCTAAGAGATGGCAAGATTTGTGTTTGCCCCACTAGTCAATTTACGATGATTCCCGAAATCAGTGTGACAACCTGGCCAAAATATAAGAATTTGACTCGAAATAAGATACCTCTAGGATTTCTTATCTACTTTCATCCCTTCTTTACCCTCTTTCACTGAACAAACTTTAAGAGCTTAAGGTTTTCTCTCTCTCCACCTCCTCTTGAGTTTTGGTGATAAGAGTGCTAAAGATTAAGGCATCCTTTGCCAAATTATAGAAGTGGAGACAATGAAAAAGAGAAAATGTTTGATGGGTTTCTCCTATATAAGGTAAACCCTAGATGGACTAGGGTTGGTAAGGGAAAACAACCTTAGTGGGTTACGAGAATTGCAAAACCTAAGGTGCATGTTGTAAACCCTAACCTCGACCCATGACTTTAATCATGGGATATGGGCATAGTAGAAGGAAAAGAGAGAACCCAATAAGTTGGATAACTTAGTTTGTACATGCATGCAAGTGTGTAGGTTAGGCATGCATGATATATGTGGAGGACTGGAGTATACATGTGAAACATAGACAATAAGTTGTTTCATGACCACTAGTGCAACTTTTGGTTTTAGTAACCCGAACTAGGGTGGATCGTCCCTAAAATGGGAAAAGATCTAAGAGAGAGATAACACCCTAAATCAAAAGGTTGGTAGTGACCAAAAAGTTTAACTCCTCCAGGTAGGAACCTTAACATAAGTGTTTTTCATCTCATATCTAAGTAGGAGATAAGCATGCACCTACATGGAAGTGAGGGACATCAAGGTTGGCAACGAGATTAGTTCTAAGCCAGAGGGGTAATGCATGTTGGATTGGATTATGAGACAAGCATACTAGAGGAAATGAATGAGAAGCTTCATGTTACATAATGAGATAATATGATTTATGAGGACCTCAGTTGGATTTGAAAATTTGACTATAGTTTTGAATTTGGACATAAGATTTGATAATACCAATATGTATGCTTTATCATATAAGGTAGGCTAGGGGAGAATAAGAGGTGCATCTTTAGGAGCCTCAACCTCATCTACAAAGAGGAAACCTCTACTTCTAGGATTGGTTATAGGGTTAACTTAGGAGAGAGTGATACCTAGCAGGAGAATGTTGGGAGCCTAGACTCCAAGACATACGAAAGCATGAGAATGATTTGTATGATGCATCCTAGACTAGACTATCCTGAGTGGATGAGTTGATTTGCTTCATGAATGATCTCTATAGGCTTTTCGGACCCTAGATGTCTTTGGAGGGACCAAACCCTAGAAAAGAGAAAGAGGCTTCTTATGTAGATGTATAGATGCTATGAGTACCTACCATCTACGTGAGGGAAATAGAGTCTCAAGATGCAGGAGATGTAAGGAATGGTAATATGATGAGAAGCCTCAGACTCGGATTGGTAGTTCTTGTGTAGTACGCTAAGGGTTTTTAATGTGGAAGAGAAAGTTAGGAAGAATATGCATCATGTTTTGGTTTGGTATGTGCTTGAGTGGATAAGTCATGTAGTTTAGATAACTAATGCAAAGGAGGTAAATATGAGGTTCTTAGACCTAAGAGGGGAAGTAGCGGTATCTGGTACATATAATGCTCACAAGGTTGAGTGAGTTCATAGGGATTAAGCATGTCACCCCCTCAAGTTTTGGGTAAAAGGAAACCCCACTTGGACTGGATATATAATTGATGAGCCACTCACACAAGTTGGTTTCATATGTATGTATGAAATTGGTCCAACCTTGAGAAATGACGTACATATATGACATAATGAAAAACTTAGAAATGGCTTAATACGTTTTCTACTTGCTAGACACATGCATGGGTAGAATCATAGGATATATGCTTATGTGTGATGATATAAACTTTGGATTCTAGAAAGTTTTTGTCACCCTTGGTACTATCAAGTGATAGTTTTCTCCTATCCTGTGAAAGGACCCTTCTTAAAGGAATGAGTTCTAAAATTTGTTTAAGAATTAAAGTAACTTTAAAGGTCACATAAAAGAACTTGAGAGATTAAGTGCATGAAACACGAAAGCACATAGTTTGAGTATGAATCTTTGGACCCAAGTATGACCATCTCTAAGGGACATAAAGAAAAGTCACCATGGAAGTGACCGGTAGAATAGGGTCAGGCCTAGATAGATAGTTCTCCATGTTTCCCATGAATGTACATAAGGAAAATGATGAATGCCCATAGATATAATGGAAATTTGGGTGATGATTCTAAAGGATTCAATGTGCTTGAATATCATCAAAGGAACCATAAGAAAAATGTGTCATGAAATAAATAAAGTTATGATAGAAACCTAAGTCAGTCCTTAGGTCGAGTAGAGATGAGACCGATGGAAGTAGGAGTTAATTGTCCCCTAAATCCATAAGACTATAGGGTTGAGAGGTAACAACTATGCTTGCTCGATGCCCATGGGTTAGGAGGTTGGCCACCTTCATGTGTTCATGGGGCCCGAGGGGTGAATGTGAGCAGAACACCCGAGATGCATAAGGGTAAGATCACCCTAAATGTACCAACACCCTAGAGACCTTGAGGAAATGACTAAGGTTTGTAAATAGGAGCTATGATAAGACTCAAAGGTTATGAGAAAAGTCTTCCTATATGTGTATATGTGATTTTGAGGGAATGGTGGTATTGATGGTTTGGAGTCATGTGGATAATGGTTCAACCTAGACTGGAAAATAAAATGGTGATGTGTGATGCACAGTCTCTACTCTTGGAACAGTATGAGCTTTGTATTTGGACTGTAGCCAAATGATTATTTCATCTTGTTATGGGTGTGAGAGATGGGACAAACACATGCCATACTAGGGATACAAGTGATATGAGGAATAAGTACTTAACATGAAATCTTTTATGATAATTGATAATTGGAGGAATTACCTCACTCTTAAGAGAAAATATGGATAAATGGTTTTGAAGACGAGGTGAACAAGGTAATCATCAAATTAAGATTTCAAATGAGGATATAATTTCCAAGTGGAATTCAAATTCTATAGGTATAAGATTTGAATCTGGTGACCAAAATAATGGATGCAAGAGCTTGAAGTACCTCCTGACTCAGAGGGACCTAAACTTTAGATAAAGATGATGGATGGAGTATGTGGAGGATTATGATTTCATCATCTCCTATCACCCTGGGGAGTTAGTAGTAGAAGCACTTAGTCAGAAACAACTCAGGTGTGCGGCTCTATTATTTACCAAATGGAGAGGACTAAAAGAGTTTGCTAGGTGGACTCTACAGTCATTAGGAGACTGGATCTGTGTAGCTAACTTTAAGATAAAACCAGACATGTTGACCGAATTGGTAGTTGTCAAGTTAGACAGACCAGAGCTTGATAAGATGAAAGGTTTGTTAGAGAAATGCAGGCCCATCTCTCATGGAGAGTAGATGGTGGAATCCTCTACAAGTGTCGTATTTGGGTTCCTAAAGATTCACCCTTGAAGAATTATATCATGCACGAAGCTCAAAGTTCTAAGTATGTGGTACACCCTGGCACTACCAAGATGTTAAAGACTTACATCGGTACTTTTGGTGGCTTGGAATGAAGAGAAACATAACAACATATGTGGCCAGTTGTCTCATGTGCCACATGGTTAAGGCTGAACAGCAGAAACCCAGTGGATTACTACAGTCAATTGAAATTCTTGAGTGGAAATGGGAACTATCAACATGGACTTTGTGGTGGGTCTCCCCAAGACCAAGAAAGGTCGGGATGTAATATGGGTTTTGGTAGATTGTCTTACCAAGTCAGCACATTTCCTAGAATTAAAGATCCTTGCCAAGGTGACAGACCTAGATGAACTATATATTAGAGAGATAGTCCAACTGCATGGTGTTCCGAGATAGATATTTTTTATTATGATCCTAAGTTTGCTTCAAAGTTGTGGAAGGAAGTGTATGAAGAACTCGATACTAGATTGAAGTTTAGCACAACTTATCACACCCAGACTGATGAATAGTTAGAAAGGATGATCCATACTTTAGAGGATCTATTGAGAGAATGTGTGCTCAATTAGGTTGGATCATGGGAGTAGTACATGCCCTTAACTAAGTTTGCTTACAAATAAAAACTACCAAGACGGGATGTATCTATATGAAGCTCTCAATGGGAGATTGTGTTGGTCACAACTTCACTAGGATGATGTCAGTGAGAGGACCTTGTTGAAGTCAAAGGAACCACAATTGTATGATAATAAAGTCACTTTGATCAAACAAAAGCTACAGAGAGCCCAGGATCGACAGAAGTCGTATGGTGATGTGAAGCAGACTAACTTGTACTTCTCTGTGGGTGAACATATGTTTCTAAAAATCTGACACCTCTGAGCTATAGCTAAAAATAAGGAAAGTTGAGTCCCCGATACATGGGTCCATTTGATATTTTGGAATGGATTGGTGAAGTTGCGTATCGTTTAGCCTTACCCCCTCGGTATAGTATGATGCACGATGTGTTCCATGTGTCCAATCTAAAGCGCTATGTGAAGGACCTGAGCCATGTGTTGTGCATTGAACCTATTGAATTCCAAGGGAGGTTGACTTACCCTGAATCACCTGTGAGGGTATAGGATACCAAGGTGAAAGAGCATAGGAGTAAAAAGATAGAGATGGTAAAGGTTTTTTGAAAGCACCATGGAGAGGATGAAGCCACATGGGAGCTAAAGACGAAGATTGAAAATGTTTACCCTGAATTATTAGTTTGATTGGTTGAATTTTGGGGGCAAAATTCCTATAAGGAGGGAAGGATGTTATAACCTCAATTTTGCTTGTATGAAATGAAATGCAATTTTTTCAAATAAAAGGAATTTGAATGGAAAATTGTATGTTTTTTGAAGAATGGATTCTTTTGCAAAATTTCCCTTGGATGCATGATTTTGTGGTTTATATTGTTTTAATACATCTAATAATGATAAAAGGGAAAATAGATAAAAGAAATCCCATAATAAGTAATAGGAAAAGAAATAAAGGATAAATGTTTGCATATGTGAGAATTATGTAGAATTCTCTAGAAAGTAGCATGGATGGTCTCTATTAATTAGTTTTCATTTGCACATATTTATAATAGAAAGATTACCCAAAATAAAGAAAAATAGAAATGAAAGAAAGAGAAAAGGATTGGATTTGATGTCTTAAATGCTTCGAATTAGAAGGAGACTGTCATATGAAGAAAATTATATTTCATTTTCGAGTTTTAGTATCAAACTTTTCTCATAGTTAGAAAAAGTTATTATAGACTTTCCCTTAAAATTTGAGAGAAAAAGGATTAAATATGAGAGAGATATGGATTTTACAAAAATCATTAAAGTGAGAGGATTAAGGAACATATACATTAAATGTCACAATTTGTCTTTTCCTAGAAATAAGTTTAATTCACCTCCTTATGTGGGCGCATGCATTCTGAGCTGTAGGATCTTAGATCTAAAGGCTCCCGCTCATCTTCTAGCTTGGAACATAATGGAAAGTCCGGAACAATGATTTATATGTTTCCTAATCATTTCCCCACTCTAAAATCTATGTCATCAACTCGGAACTTTTCCAGTAGATTCATGAGAGCAGTGGGTACTCTCTTAACCCTAATTTTTTCTAGTTGTCACCAAGGATTGGGACTTTGCCTAATGGTTCACTAGAGCCAGGCTCCATGGACAGCTGGCATGCGAAGCTAGGGCTATAAAAGGGGATACACCCCTTGTGCAGTACTACAGACTCCTTCATGGGATGCTGTGAGACATATAGACTGAGTCCCATCTTCCAATTTCTACTCTAGAACCCCTCCTTCACCTACATATTCCATGGATCACCGCTGAAGACCCTCTTGGTTGTTCCGGCAACTCGGACCAACGTGGGGGCAATTAGGACCAGCGGCGAAATCGGGTAGGCATGGTGGAGGGCTTGATAGCTTGGTTGATCATTGAAGAGGGTTGAATCTAGAAGTCAACCACAGAGTTGACCATGGTATGTCACTATATTGTGAGCAGAAGGTGTCTCACAAGGTTGAAGAAGGGAAGAGGTAGATTTACCTATCTATCCCTTAGACGCACGAGAACAAAGCCTGAGGGCAAGAGGGTTAAAAGGGAAATTCACTTGGGCTTGACGTCCACCCGTGTGTAATGAGATACAGATGTGGATACTGTCAGTTCATGGATCCCGATCCACATGGAAAAGGGAATAGGAGATCAGTCTATTTATTTGGCGTTGTGGTACTGGTCCAGGGGTAATTAAATTGAATAAATCATAACTAATACTTGGTAACTCAGATGACCATAATTTATATATGGTTTTTTATGAGAACAATATGTAGAATCCACTAAAAATGAGTTCAAGGCCTAACTCTATGTGTAACTCAAAAAGTGTGTAAAGATGCTATCTTTAATGGCTTTAAATAATTTGAAAACCTAAGTTTTGAAGATTAAATGATGTAGCATGACTATTATGAGAGAAGGTTTGCCTTTTGACATAAAAATGATGGATTAGATCTAATTGGATGATGTTTGCTCATAATTTTCTTAATTAGGGCTCCATGATTATAAAGTGCATTAATGAACTTAAAAACCCTAACTTTGATCATTGTGAGATTTAATGGTTTTAATTATGGAAATCAATAAAGAATATATGAAAATGATGTTCTTGAACTAATTTGTGGATAAAGACCCTTAACTTGGATAATTTGATTAATTAGGGTTTTTTAGTAGAAAAGTGCTTTTAGGGTTTGTTGACCTAAAAGGGTAAATTTGGAAAGTGAAAGTTTGGGAATCAAGAAACCTTAAGGAAGACCTAATATGGCTTAGAAACCTTAGAATGGAATCCCAAGTCAATAAAAGATATTTGGATGCGATATAACAATTAGTTGTTATATATACTTTTCAAGATCAAGTTGCTTGATTTATTTCTTGGCTTGGTTGATTGGACTTCCTGATTGGATTAGCTATCTTGCTTGGTTTTGAGACCACCAAATCAGGTATGTTTTTACTCCTATGACTAATCGCTCTAATTTCCTGGCGGTCTTTGAGATTTTACGGATTTCTTTAAATTCAATGCTTGGATAAATTTTATTTCATGCAATCTATAAAGTGATTATGACTATGACAAAGTAGGCTTATAACTTGCTCGAACTCGGAATACCAACTTTGGATGTTTGAATGGTAGGAAATGAAAAATCATGGCTAGGACCAAAGACTAGTCCCTAGATTGGGAAGATCAGACCAAGCCCCAGATTGGGAAGGTCATATGAGGCCAGACCAGGCCCTAGATTGGGAATATCCCATTAGATGATACCAGACCCCAGATTGGGAAGGTCATCCAGGCTAGGCCCCAGATTGGGAATTCCAACTTGGCACTTGGGCTCCAAATTGAGAGGGTGGCCTTTTTGTCCACTACAAAGACAAGACCCTGGAAGGGTATACCAGAGGTTGGGTAAAAATAGTTGATAGGTTTTCAAGAAAATGTAAATTTTGTATTGTAAAAATAATTGTTATGGTTATGTTGTTACCATTATATGCAAACTTTTTCCCCCAAATACCAATATAATTCGTTATACGGATCGATGTTTTGTTTGTCAGTGTTTTAGGGTAATATGCAGTTATGTCTTCAAGCTTAATGGAAAGCGGATGTTCAATAAAGAAAGTGACATTGAAAAAGAACAAGGTTAAATAATGTTCAGAGGATAATAGTTAGCTAGTTCTTTCCTTGGGTAAAGTTTTGAAATCCTATTTTTGAAAGGTATATGAAAAGAAAAATTTTATCCTCCTTTAAGCTTAGTTGTGGTTGAATTTATTAATTATTCTTGATTATTTGCAAAACCATATGATCCTGTATGGGATAATGGTTCTAGCTTCTTGGCCTTCCTTATTTGGGGGTTGTCGAGGGGTGGGGTCACTACATACCTTCTAGTCACACTCAAGGCATATGAGACATCAGGGTGAGTACATAACATTGTGTACATGATAGATCCAATTGTAGATGCATATGGGATCTTACTCATGTGCTCTTGTTCTTCATAAGAATTGGGAATTGAGCTATAGAGATACTAACACCATGAGACATAGGTAAGTTTCTTCTCTTTGAGTTCTCCATGTTGAACCTTTTTAGCACTTTATCAATGTATGTGCTCTACCTTAGGCCAAGAAGCCTTCTAGATCCATCTGTATTGATCTTGATTCCTTAGATATAGGATGCTTCACCTAAGTCTTTCATAGAGAATGCATTTCCTAGCCAGGTCTTTACCATCTATGAAGTATGGATGTCATTCCCCTTCAATAGTATGTCATACACATGGTTCATCTTCATTCTAACTAGCATGCTCCCACTAACCTTCTTGTAAACACATGGTTCATATTCATTTTGACTAAAGCCAAAATCTTTGATTCTTTCATCAAATTGAACATTCCAACTCTGAGATGCTTGGTTCAATCCATACACTGACCTTTATAGCTTACAAACTTTATATAACGTCCCAGGATTTCAGGCCTCGGATAACATAATCTTAAAAGGAATGATTGGACTACCCATATCACCAAGGTGCACCTCCTTTTATGGGAGCCCATCACTAAGAACTCCATAGTTAAGCGTGATCAGCTTGGACTAGTACTGGGATGGGTGACCTGTGAGGAAGTTGATCCTAGCATGCGCGTGAGTAAGGACAAACCACACAGTTAAGGCTAGTGGTGGTATGTGGGGACAGTCTCATTCCTGAAACTCTACTAGAGACTTGGGTAGTGGGCTCGGGCATTACAAATGGTATAAGAGCCAATTCCCCTCCAGTAGTGGGGCCCACATGGGCCAGTGACATGCCATTATTTGAGATGTGCGGTCCAGGCATGTTGGAAAGGGATATCCATGGTGATGGAGCAACCCTTGCACTGGTAGTCGTGGTCAGCAGCTGGGTGTACATGGCCATGTTGGGTCTGCACTAAAATGGGGATATGTTATGAGGCCACATAGTTGAGCCTTGACGAGGACATCAAGAGTCTATGTGGGGGAGATTATAACATCCCAGGATTTTAGGCCTCAGATAACATGATCTTAAAAGGAATGATTGGACTACCCATATCACCAAGGTGCACCTCCTTTTCTGGGAGCCCATCACTAAGAACTCCATAGTTAAGCGTGCTTAGCTTGGAGTAGTACTGGGATGGGTGACCTGTCGGGAAGTTGATCCTAGCATGTGCGTGAGTAAGGACAAAGCACACAGTTAAGGATAGTGGTGGTCTGTGGGGACAGTCGCATTGCTGAAACTCTACTAGAGCCTTGGGTAGTGGGCCCGAGCATTACACTTTATTTTCATCCTTTAGATTCATTAAAACCCTCAAGCTGTGTCATGTGCACATCCTCAAGAAGATTTATGTTAATGAATATGGTTTTAACATCCATCTACCAAATCTCATAGTCATTATAAGTTTTAATGGCAAGCATAATCCAGATGGACTTAACCATGGCATATGGAGAAAAGGTTTCATCATAATGAACACCTTGAACTTGTTTGAAACCCTTTGAAACCAATCTTCCTTTGTAAGTCTATACATTACCATTCATGCTAGTCTTCTTCTTGAAGACCCACTTGCATCCTATGCATTTTACCTATTCAGGTGGATCTGCCAAGGTCCATACCTTGTTGGTGTACATGGATTCCAGCTTAGATCTCATGGCCTCAATCCATTCATCAGATTCTAGTCCCTTAACAACTTCTAGGTAGGTAGTTGGCTCATCATCAATGACTGACTTATTTCCTTCTTGGGTCACAAGATAACCAATTCTATCTGACTCAAGATGTATCCTTCTAGATCTATGAGGTTCTTGTGTTACATGAGGAATTTGAGATTCCACAAAAATTTATGACTCTATGTTCCTCTTGTACCTCTATAGGTTCAATGCTTTCTTGTTGGTCTTGAACTTCTTCGAGTTCTACTTTCCTCTCACTGATTCATGTGGAAACGAAATCCTTTTCTAGGAATATAGCATCCCCGACAACAAATAATTTGTTGTCATATTGAGTATAAAAGTAAATCCTTTAGTTTCCTTAGGATAAACAACAAAATAACATTTATCCAATTTGGGTCCAAGCTTTTTGGGAGACTGCTTTCTCACATAAGCTTCAAAACCCCAAATCTTCATTAAAGACACATTACGACACTTCCCCTACCATATCTGATATGGTGTCTTTCAAACCAATTTAGATGGCACACATTTTAGTGTAAACATGATAGTTTCTAGAACATAACCCTAGAAGGAAATCAGAAGACAACTAAACTCATCATTGATCACACCATATCTAGTAATGTGTGATTCCTTCTCTCTAACATACCATTATGTTGTGGTGTTCTAGGAGGAGTCCATTGTGATATGATACCAAGGTCTCATAGAAGTTCCTCAAACTCTTGGCTTAAGTATTCTCCACCCCGATTAGAACAAAGTACCTTAATACTTTTACTAAGTTGGTTCTTTACTTCATTTATGAGATCCTTGAACTTTTCAAGAGTTTCTGACTTATGTTTCATGAAGTAAACATAACTATACCTACTGAAAT
The DNA here is from genome assembly GCA_963693085.1 of Alisma plantago-aquatica. NCBI lineage: Eukaryota > Viridiplantae > Streptophyta > Magnoliopsida > Alismatales > Alismataceae > Alisma > Alisma plantago-aquatica. Next base: position 1,423,955,688 of record OY856409.1, read on the forward strand.
CATTAGTGAAGGTAATAAATTACTTATAACCACCTCTAGAATTTTTTCTAAGGGCCACAAACATCATTATGTATGAGTCCTAATAGATCATTAGCCCTCCTACTATTTCCAATGAATGGAGTGTTTGTCATCTTGCCCAACAAACAAGACTCACATTTATCTATTGATTTGAAATCAAAAGAGTCTAGATAATCATCTTTATGGAGTCTAGAAATGTGATACTCATTGATGTTCCCTAAATGACAATGTCAATGATATGTTTTGTTTGTTTTATCGAGTTGTAATCTTTTGGTATTGACTTTATAAACATTTATCTTTATATCCAGGAAATAAAAACCATAAGACATTAAGGCACTGCCATAAAAGATCTCATCTTTTGGAATAGAACATTGACCATTCCTTTATGAAATTCATATTCCTCCTTGTCCATACAAGATACATAAATAATGTTTGTATTAATGACATGCAGAAAATAGTAGTTATTTAACTCTATTACAAGCCCTATGGACATACATAAATTACATGTTCCAACTACAGTGGTAGTTAATCTTGCTTCATTTGCGACTCACAGTTTGACCTCTCCCTTTCATAAAGGCTTACTTCTTTTCAGACCATGCATTGGAACATATGTTAGATCCACATCTGGTATTTAGTACCCATGATGAAGAAGTAGACAAATTCATCTCAACAACGTATATACATGAAGTGGAGATCTCTATTTCCTCATTATTATTCCTTAGTTCCTCTAGGTTGAGAGGGTAATTCCTCTTCCAGAGTCTAGGCTGGTGACAGTGGTGCCAATTGCCTCCCTTGGTCACCCCTCCCTTTTCTTTGAGTGCATAGGACATGGGCTTCTAGATAGCTTTATAACTCTTTTTAGCTTTTTCGTTGCCCTTGTACTTCACTTTTCTTCTTCTAACAATCATCACATACTGGGTTTGTCCTCTTCATCTACTCTTCAACTGTTTTCAACATGTCAAGTAATTCTGACAACATCTTGTCAAAATCATTATTGTTGTAGTTCATGACTAATGACTACAAAATCACATCAGTGGCCAACTCTTGACCCAAGGGAAATTCCATTCTATCAAGGTTCTCCACATACCCAATAAGCTTGAGCACTTAGGGACCTACTAGATCTCCTTTTACAATGTTTCACCTTAATATCACCTTGGATACATCATATCTCTCATGTCTTACCTGATCTTGGTACATGTTCTTAACATGTGTTACCATCTCAATAACAACCATGTTATCATGTTGTTTCTACAACTCATAGCTAATTGAGCACAACATTAGGCACTTGACATTAACGACATCTTCAGAGTGCTTCTTGTAAGCATTCCTGTTAACCTTAGGCGCAGTGGGAGAATGTTCATCTGGCTCTGATATCTCCAGGACATAGAGTTTGCGCTCTTGCATGAGAATAATTCTCAATGTCCTGAACCAGTCATGGAAATTATTCCCATTAAACCTTTCATTATCAATGACTAACCATAAGGAAAATATGTTATTGCTTACTATTTTATTCTACAAGAAAAAATTGCAATTTTTAAAAACACTTTTGATTTGATTTGATTAAAATAAAATTTGATGATGTTTAATTAGGCCTTTAGTTAATTATCGCTCCCACTATTTTGTTCAAATTGATAGCATTCACATGCCAATCCAGAATATTGTAGCACATAGCCTTCTAGTAAGATAAGATCCAATACAGTTGAGTTATTTCCTGACCAACACCGTCATCCATAACCAATCATTCAGGTAGGCAACTTTTTCCAATTGCATCTTATGCAATTCTTATATAGATGGTATGTACTACTCTTTGCCATAGTCATCTACATGCTTTTAGGTACTTAATATCATAAAGATCACCTAGTAAGTGTGAATCAAAAGGCAACACGATAGTAATGCATCTCATTTGGTAGGCCCACATGACTACCACCAAACTTCCATGAGATGGACAACACACCACACTTGGTGTTCGTATGCACATTTGATCAAGATTTTCATGTTTTTTCATCTAAGACTTAATATTTGATTGAGGGATTTTATACTTACATAAACATTTACACACATCCAATCAGCACATACTTGTACGTATCACACAAATATTGTATCCCAGAAATGAAAACATGTAATTGTAAAACACAAGCAATGGTTATGGCCATACTACTGTAATTCCTCAGAGACATGAGGAACTACCGTAACATAAGGTTTACATTATGTGTAGCAACCTGTTGTTGATGAATATTTGTTCTTGAACAAATATGGGTCGATCGATTCAACTATTGAACCTATCAGTTCACCTCCTAGTCAGGCGGTTGGTCTCTCGGATTGGTCATGTAGTCTCTGGTCCACAGGATGTTTAGACACCTCTAGTCGATCAGTTGGGCCACTAGAAATAGGCTCAGATCCTCCTATTGTCAAGCCTCCTTCATCCTCCATCTGATCAGTATGTCTTTTGAAATGAGCAGTTCGTTTGGTGCAAAACATTTTCTTCACCATAACAGGAATTAAAACTATCCTAATCCTATTTAACATTTTACATTACAATAGGAAAACCTCGAGTTACATTCCAAGGGAGCATATGAAGGAGAAAATTAATACTTTCACATATGGGGTAGAGAAGATAGAGGCTTGGTATGGAAACTGATATATAAAATGGAATAACAACCATCCAACCAAGCACACAAATCAGGGTTATTGGCCATAACTATGCTAACATCCAGCATGAAAACAAAATTTAGAGTGATACACATAAATTGCATATATGTCATATTTTATATATTACGATCGTATGTGGTATTTAATCTAATATGCACATTAATCATTTAAATATTTACATAGCATGTATTAAATATATGACAAAAATTAAAATCTGATCATATCGATTAAATCCCTAAACATAGTGTATTGATGTGGCTCTGATAACACTGTTGTGAAATATGGCATCACATATGTTAGAGGAAATAACAATTTTACTGCCATATTCCCCTTAGTTCGTAGAACTTGTCAAAAACTGTGTAATGAGAAAGAAGTTTGCAAGGTTTATACTTGGTCCTAGATCAAGTCCAACAACTATCCCTTACTACAATGTGCTCCTTTCTTCAAGTTGCACCTAGAAAGCTATCAATAGTGCCTCCTGGCCGATCACCATAGACAACAATTTGACTGCGTCCTCCTAACAGGTGGCAACAGCCTCCTGGCCTCTGTAGTAGTCCACACAGACCATCTAGAATTCTCATCATTCTAAATGAATAGAAAATAAGGAGTTTTCCTTTCTAGTCATCATGCTAGCCTCAACTTACTCTCCTAATTGTCTCTCCCTTATTGTTCCTCCATTTGACGGGTAGAACTTGATCAAGTTCTCACATTACCATAATTGTGAGAAGACAACAATTGTCAAAGCTTATTGTTGTCTCTAGAAAGCCTTGATTACCCCTCTATTTATTGGAGGGCCAGGGTCAGGAGTTTTAGTCTGAGTTGGAGTCAAAGAGAATGATTTCATGATTTTTTTGGAACCTGCAAACCATGAACCGGTCGGTTCACATATGAGATGATGGGTTCAACCCTTGATCCAGTCATTTCACTATGTATCCTACTCACAATTTTATTGGAATTTAATATTTGATTAATGCACAACACGGTGCCATCATTGATCCTTGATCTAATCGTATTGATCAACCAAACAGTCAATTCACAACCTAAACTGGTCGATTCACACGTCTGAGATGATAAGTTCACTTGTTGAGCCAGTCATTTTAGAGTTTTGGCTGCCAATGCTTGTTCAAATTGACCTAAAACTTGAATTGATCGGTTCAACACTTGAACTGATGAGTTCACAGTCTTGTCAGTATTTTTTCAACCACTGTTGTTTAAATTGAATACCTAACACTTTAGTGATCAAGTTAAATATCATTCATGAATAAACTACTATTTTAGGTGTATCTTATGTGTGTGACCCTATAGGTTGCAAGTTACGTTGGCAGTGAATGTCCATACTAATTTATGACATCACAAGCAGTGAATGGTATCTAGAAAGACATCATTTCTACCCAAGTAATAAAAAAGACGGAGAGCAACTTCAACCTAGAATGTGTAATTAGTGTTATTGTGATCATATAGTTCATTTGTCACTAATATCTAGATTGAACTCAAGATATGGAATCATCATCCTCTTCAACATTCAATCCATGTTCCTCAAACTAGAGTAGACTATCTGAGATATATGTAAGCTCAATATTACATATTGACTCACAACAACATGGCCATGCATTTCTCAATCTCACTTATACAATTGCTACGATATCAAACTCTTGTAGGAGGGACAAATCCCATCTACATCACCCATAGTCATCCCCATGTGTCACAATGCACCAGAGCACAACCTTTATGGAAACCTTTATTCAAGATCAGGTGGATGATGTCAAAGTACATCAAATGACATGTAATGAGTGTAGTGATTTTAGGTCTAAGAACCAAAATCACCAATCACTATGAGAGATGATTCTGACCAAAAATCATGGTTTCCATGCATCACTCTCAAGGTGGGACTATCTAATACATTGTTCTCTAACAAGTATCTATGTGTTTGGTTTGATATCACATATCATGACTTAATGAGATTATGTCATCAACCAACACACACTCTAGTCTTATGTTTTATTGTTGTCTATTATCCTTCCACAATAACACTCGACCAGGGACATAACAAGAATGTATATACTCTTGACATCCATGTGATCTCATTGCTTAGGTCCTCAACTTGAATATGTGCATCATTCAGTAACATCATTTTTTAGACATTTATTATGTTTCATGATTATCTCATAACTGAATAAAATATAATAAATTGTAAGATTACTTTTATTAGTTAAATAGCTTACAAGATATGCAATTACAATCATCATATGACATGCACTGTGGGCATACATACCATCAATCATGTGCTTTCACTGATCTTTAAGGAACATATTTCTATTTAGTTCCTCAATGCATGTGGTGGTGCCAAGTTGTGCAATTCCACGAGATTGAATTGCACTCCATACATTAGGCTATGGCCAACATTGACAAGGGAAGGTCTCTCTTTTGACCTCTTAAACTATGTCTGAAGGTGGCACGCATTGCATCTGAGTTGAAGATGACATGGGTGAGGTGTACGTGTATTGAGGTATGGTAGTTGTCTAAAGATCTCTGTGGTTAGAAGTCTTAGTTGGTGATCTTACATGTGGTCATGATCAACAAGGTTTGGTGAAGGGAGATGAACTGTTGTGTTGCATAGTGTTAAGGGTCAAGTCTAAGGATCCAGGTGGTGGGATGGGGGTGAACAACCTCTGGGTTGATGGCTTATACATTAATAGGTCTAAAATCACTACAATGGGTGTTTTGGGAGTTGGTAGCGATGATATGAAAGCTCCACTTTCTCCTAGTCAGGTTTCCCTGATCTAATACAAGTTTAGACGGTGTGGAGGCTTGGTTTGCGGATCCCTATAGGTCAGAATGGAACTGATTCATCAGATCAAACTAGAATGTTTCATACTTGTCTCTTCCTGCTGGTATGTATGCCCATGAGATAATTATGTAACATAATAAATGTCTAAAAAGTGATACTACTCGACGACATATGTCTTCATGTTGATGACCTAAATAATGAGATCATATGAATGCCAAGAGTATATAAATTCTTGTTAAGTCCCTAATCAGGTGTTATTGTGGAATGCTAATAGACACCAATAACGCATAAGACTAGAGTTTGTATTAGTTTATGATAGAATCTCATAAGTCATGATATGTGATATCAAACTAAGAACATAGATACTTGTTAGATAACAATGTATCAGATAGACCCACCATCAGAGTGATACAAAGAAACCATAATTGGTAGTTAGAATCACCTCTTATAGTGTTGGAGGTCATTGTCGTTCTTAAACTTGAAGTCACTACACTCATCACATGTCGTTTGGTATACTTTGACATCATCCACTACGATTTTGAATAATAGTTGACATAAAGGTGACGATCGGATACACTACGACACATGGGGATGGTTGTGAGTGATGTACATGGGATATGTCCCTCCTATAGGAGTATGATATCCAGTCCACCTAATAAGAAAGACTAGGAAATGTATGACCATGCACATATGAGTCAATATGTGATATTTAGCTTACATATATCTCAGATAGTCTGCTCAAGTTCAAGGAACATGGATTGAACAATTGAAGAGGATGATGATCCCATGCCTCAGGTTCAATATCGGATACCTGTGATAAAAGAACTAGACAAACACTATAACACCAATCACAAGATTGTATGTTGAATTTGTTTTCCAACTTTGCATTTACTCTGGTAGCAATGATGTGTTTCTAGATACCTCTCTTTGCTTGTGGTGTCATAAATTAGCTATGGACATTCACTGCCAACATAACTTAGAACTTATAGGGTCACATACACATGATACATTTGGAATAGGAGTCTGTTCATGAATGATATTTAACTTGATTATTAAATTGGTTAGGTATTCCACTTCAAAAACAATTGATGAACTGGAATCTGAACCGACCAGTTCAAGTGTTAAACCGATCAGTTGGAGTGTTAGGTTGATTGAAATTTTCATTGGATGAATTCTAAATAAACTAGGGCATGAACCAACTGGGTTACTTAGTGAACTAATCAGCTCAAGGTCATCAATCAAATGTTTCATGTGAAGAACTGCCTGGTTCATGGATCATATCAATTGGATCATAGATTAGTGATGGTGCTATGTTGTGCATTAATTGAATTAGAATTGTCAATACAATTGTAATTGGGAAACATGATGAAACGATCGTGTCAAGGGTTGAACCGATTATCTCTCATGCCAACCAATCAATTCACCTTTAAATCGATCATATTTCCTCTCATAGGTTGCAAAAATTTGTGAAATTTTGATCTCTTCCACTCCCTTCTAGACTGGTAACCCTTACCCTAACCCTCATATAAATATAGGGGTATTGGGGGCTTCCTAGAGACACAATTTAATTACCACTGACAATTGTTGTCTTCTTTGGTTGTGGTAACCAAAAGAACCCGAGCAAGTCCTACCCAATAAAGGGAGGAATAACAAGGGAGAAAATTTGTGGGAGAGCAACTTGGTGCTAGTACACCAATGTAGAGGGCAACTCCTTCCAATTTGTTCTTCTAGAAAAATAGGAGTTCTAGGTGGTTTGTGTGGACTAGCATGGAGGTGAGGAGATTATTGCCTACCACTAGGAAGACAACATTAAACTTTCCATGGTGATCAACAAGGAGTTGTTGCAGACAACATTCTAGTGTGACTTGAAAAAAGGAACAAACTATGACGAGGAGGTTGTCGCTGAACTTTCTCCAAGACCAAGTATATCCTCTAAACCATCCTTTCCATTATATAGTTGTTGACGCGATCTACTGTTATAAGGGGAATATGGTAGTTAAATTTTTTTTATGCTACCTTCTCTACCTCCATATTTCCTTACAATGATATCAGTATCGTGTCAATTTACTATGTTTTGGGATAATCAATATGATTAGAATTTTGGTTTTTCATTTATTTATTGCATGCGATGGAAATACTTAAACTTACTAATGTATGCATATTAAATTAAAGACCATATACAATCCCAAACTGATATAAATACACACACACACACAGATATATATATATATATATATATATATATATATATATATATATGTATATATAGAGAGAGAGAGAGAGGTTAGGAAGTGTGTACTGGTCAGTACATGCAACTTATGTGTACCGGCCATGAAAACAACATATGTGGAATAAATTTATTCAATCCAACCTTATTAATTGAATCAAAATTAATTAGATTAGATGTCTTAAAAAAATTACGACCATATCTCATGCATATCATGAGATATAACAATATATCATTTAATGGTTTTAGAAAATTCTGCAACATAGTGTTGATTAGAAAAGATGCATTTTCTTTCATTTCATGATCTAGGAATGTCAATTTGAAGTGATTTTTGGTACACATGTCATCTAGAGGGTATGTATCACATCCATAAGGTGGGATTGATTTGTATACTTTTTTAATCATCATAATTGAATATAGGTACATGTAAGATACATATACTCATGCACACTATATATAAATATATGAAATTTACATGTGTTGCATGAAAGGTTGATTTTGATGGTGGATGTGTAGCGTGTCTATGACCAGTAACCCTTAATATCTACACATGGTGGTTGTGTTTGTTTATTTCTATTTTATCTCAGTTTGCATACCGATTCTCTACCTTATCTTCCTATTGTAAAAGTATTATTCTCTCCAACCTTTGCTCCCCTCAAATATAACTCAAGGTTCTCTATTATCATGTAATATTAGGATAGTTTAATTTCTTGTTACAATAAAGAAGACAACCCACTCATTTTAGAAGATGAGCCAATCGAATGAAGGACCAAGGAGGACAAACAATAGGAGACAAGTTGATTTGTTGGAGACCCAACCAATCGATTATAGGGTCTAAAAGATGATGGACTAGAGACTAGATGACCTGGGAGATGACCAACTGATTGGCCAGGAGGCGAGCCGATTGGGTTCAAGGGTTGAATTGATCAACCCAAATTGGCAAGGATAGATCTTCATAAACAACATGTTTCTCCATGATATATAGCCCCTATGTGGTGGTAATTTCTTATGACTCCAAGGAATTACAATAGAATGGCCATAACCATCACTTATGTTTTATTGCATGCTTTAATTTGAGGCATGTAACATGTATAAGATACAAACTATATGTATGTGGTGATTGGTTATGTATATGTATTTATAAATACAAACTCCCTCAAATAACATATTAAGTCCAAGATGCTTTCCATTAGAAACACACATGAAAATCTTGATCGAATATGTGTGGGGACACCAAGCATGGTGTGTCGTCCATCTCGTGGAAGTGTGATGGTAGTTATGTGGGCCTACAAATGGGGTACAGTGCTATCATGTTGGCTATTGGGTCAAGCTTAACTGGGTGTCCTTAATGAGATTAAGCACCTCGAAGCATGCATGTGACTATGACAGAGATGTGCATATCATCTATCCAAGAATTGCATAAGATTTAATTGGAAAATGTAGACTAACTGAATGATTGATTACGGACGTTGAAGTTGTTCGGGTAATAATTGCATCATTTATGTATTCATCCAAATCTCTATATGTTCATATACATATGACAACTACCTACAACACTGACAAATAAAATACATGGTTAGTATATTTCTATACTATGCATGTATGTGTGTACAAGAATTTGCATGTATTATTACCAACATATGTTACTGACAATCAAATAATTGCACACATGAACTTGCATTTTCATTTCACATTCAAACACATGCATGTCATGCCACCTCATGTGTATTAATTTATCTGCCTTCCATTGCTGACAAGGAGTGGTTCAAGTGATCAAGCATGGTGTCCCCTAATAAAGGGATCTAGGTTCAAATCCCAATTGCCGCCTTGGTTTACCACCCTCCCAGTTGTTCGGCCTCGGGCGTGGGAGAAGGGGGAGAAATATTTCTCTCTTAATCCCATTTATCTTATTGTCATTAGAATCATAAGAACTGAACTTTGGTTAGCCTAACCTTGGTTACAAAATATCATATCATGTATTATTTCATACACACAAGCATTATATTTTAACTAGAAATAAATAAACAATCAAGAATTTTAACATAAGATAAAACATTGTGGTATGAAGATCATAAAGTTAATTTCATAAGAGGAATACATAAATTGTAATCACTTACCATGTAGTGACTTCTACTCTTGTGTTTCCTAATTCACTTTAAAAAATATGTAAACTCCTTTGAGGAAAAATCTAGCATCTTTTTGTATCAAACAAGTTTATGAATGAAAATATTAGTTATTATTTGTTATTTCTTAAGTTAGGATGCTAGAAAAATGAGATGATGATGCTTATCTCTATAGTCCTCCTTCAATGGGGGATAACAAGGGGAGGGGGTAATCACAAGTTGTAATAGTACTCACTATGTGCCCTGAAATCATATTTGAGCTTAAGCAAACAGATTTGGGTTGGTGGGTTTGTGGGAGTCATTTATGATGTTCCTAAAATGATTCTATGGTTAGTTGGGTACCTAAATTGGATATTCTATGCAGGTTTTTGTAAACTTCTTGCTTGTGTAATCTGGATCGAGGCTTCTTATTAAGTCTTCCAGAGGAGAATTGTTGTTGAGCTCTAAATTATTATCAACCATCACATTACCATCATGTGTGGCTTTGTGGTTTTTGAGAATACTCGCATTGCTCTAGTATGATCATGAATCTCATGGTCATGGATACATCTCTCACAAACCCAAAAAATTATATGATTGGCATCATCACATTCCACTCCAAATGTTTTGAGTTCATCCACTCGTCCAAATTTTCTGCCCTATCTATGTCATTTTTTTCTCTACCTCAACACTCCATCGATCTATCTCCCTTCCTCTACTATATGCAAAGATAATGAGGGTTCTAGGATTAGGGAAACCATTTGATTATGTGGATACCACCACCATCAAAATATTAGGGATTTGGGAAGAAACTTTCCACCACGGTGGAGCTCGAGTGGGCTAGTAGGTGTGGTTGATAGGTTTATGATTTTATACTACATCTAGAGAGAAGGGAGAGAACTTATATATAGAGAAAACTTCAATCCTCCTATGTTGATGGTAAAAGAAACTACTCCTAGGTACACATAATTTATTATGTATTTAGATTATCCTATTTAGATGGATTCCAGTTTTTTTAAGAAGTATACAGAAGGAGAAAAGGGATATAGAACAAGTATCAATAGTGGCAAATGCACTTAAGTCTCCCAAACAGTACACCAATGAAGTAATAAAATAAGAGATCATAAACAAAAACAAGAGTTGTCAAGATATCACATCAAGAAGAGAGGTAGAACCTATCTAGACATCAATTAGCACATACACACAAAACTTACACAGACAAAGAGGCTAAAAACATGATTAATGATGTTTTGTAAATTATTCATGGCATCATTAACAATTTAGTTATGTCTCTTGATCCAAATATTATGAAATTAGTTGTGGAATGTGATGGGGTTATTGGATTTTGATTGAGGACATATGGTGTTTGAATTAAGGAGTAGCCTGAGTTGTAAGTGGGTGAAGAATATGTGAAAGATAACTAGTAAAAAAGTATATGTGGAATTTTAAATATTATTACAACTCACATGATAATGTGAGTAGTTTGTTGTGTCTGAGAAGACAACAAAGCAACTTAATTTGCAAGGAGATATTTATATTCTAGAATACGTTAAAGTGAGCAATCTATTATCCTCCACGGAATAGGAAGAGGTGAGATTTATTAATAGTAAATTCATCACCACAATGCTAGTTTATATATTTACATGGTTTAGGAATGCTAATCAAGTTTAATAATTTTGAAGGTCTGGGATGAGTTAGTGGTAGTCATTAATGAATCTCTTAAAAAGAAGAAAGATTCTTACATGAAACATCTACCTCGATTCATGGAGTTGAAAGGGAATGGAAAGAGAAGGTGAATAGTTTAAAATGGAACTCAAGGAATATTAGTTATCAAATAAAAATGATGAGGGGGTATCAAGGAAAGATAATGATACGTTGGATAAACAAAGAGGTGATTTTTTTTTTATTTTGTGTGAAATTAGTGAGAAACTTTAATGACCAACAAGGAGCCAAAAGGAAGTTTTCTTGAAATATTTTTGGAGTATGATTTGAGCCCAAAGAGGGTGGTTAGAGAAGGTATTAGTGGTGGTTAGAGAAGGTATTAACCATAATTTTGAGTCTAGAGATGAAGGTATGAACTCTAATATTATAATCCACAAACATCAAAACTTATAGGTCTACTAATTTTGTCCCAATAAACTAGTGAAATTCATTTTTGTAGAGAATATCCCCAACGAAATTTGTCTCTCATTGAGTCTATTTAGTTTAATATATTTTTGGTTGGTGAAAATATACTAATGAAGAATTAGGGAAGGGAAGAAAGAGAGGCATTTAGAAGAGTGAGATGACTAGGATCATTGAGGGAATTTTGTCTCCCTTTTTTTTAAGGATGTGTTATCTGATAAAGGAGAAGGGTTGGTGGTATGTTGATAGGTAGCCATAACACTTTGTCACTCTTTTTATGACTTGGATCCTTATAAGAATTTCATTGGATCATCCCTACCTAGAGATGTGCTACATAGAATCCTATATGTAGTGATAAATATGCAAGGGGTTTTGACACAATGGTACCCGGTTGTGTTGAAGGACACACACAAGTTTCCACATCTTGAATGGGTGTGGGTAAAGAGAATTGTCCCACTGCATCATGGCCTGGATGTAATGAAAAATGTGCAAGGGAAACATTTTAAACAGAGGTAGGTGAAGAAGTAAGTCCAACAAAAAAGGATTAGAGTTGGATCTTGGAATATTGGCTCTTTGTCAGGAAAGTCTTTCGAGATAGTGCATTCCATGATTAAAAGAAAGGTCAATACATCTTGCTTGCAAGAAACTAAGTAGACATGGGAACGATGCAAATATATTGGAAACACATGTTAAAAAATTTGATATACATGTATTCAAAAATATATAAATGGAATAGGCATTATTGTTGATAGGATGCTAAGGATGATATTGTTAAAATCACAAGGATGAGAAACAGAACCATAGCAACCTAGGTTGTTCTTGGGGAAAAGATTTCTAACATTATTAGTGTCAAAGTACCCAAGTTGGTCTTACCGAGGAGGATAAGAAGGATCTTTAGGATGACATGGAAGAATTGATGTAGGGAATACAAATTGAGGAAAATATTATTATAGGGAGTGATTGAAATAATCATGTAGGCAGTTGCAATGTTGGATATGAGTGAGTTCATGGTGGTTTTAGATATGGTAGTAGAAATGGAGAAGGAGAGCGGATATTAGATTTGTAGTTGCATATGATATGATTTTGGCAATCACCCAGTTCAAGAAAAGAGAATCTCATAATATTGCCTTCAAAGGTGAGTGCAATTATAATCAAATCGATTACTTCCTTATGAGGTGGGTGGATCATAATGTATGCAAGGATCATAAAGGGATTCCTGGAAAAGAACACACCTATTGGAAAATATGGATACAGAATAGGTAGTGGAAACAAAAAAATTATATACCATTTTCCTCATAAACAAGTAAATCACATCAATAACTATATGATGGGAAGGATGGTTTTGAGGATATACCTAGTCCTCGAGCAAGTACAAAGACATCTCCTAATCATTGTATATGCACAATTGTTGACTTGTTGCTATTAGAAGGTGTATGTGTAGCTCTTGGCCTTCACCACATACAACATACTGGACAACTTCTGGTGCGACTCCTACGATCTGACCACATATTGTGAGTTGATGTTGCCCTTTGAGAAGTAGCCAAAGAACTCCTACCTATAGAGTAGTCCATACGGACCTCCTAGAACTCCTGTCATCCTGCTAGAATGGATAGGACGGAGTTGTCCCTCCCGTTGTCATACTAGTCACCAACCTACTCTCCCACAACAATGATCCTCAGTTGCTCTCCCTTCCTATTTATCCCTTTGACGGGTAGGATTTTCTTGGGCTCTCTGTTGGTTACCACAACCAGATAGGACAATAGTCATTAGAGAAACCGATTCTCAATTGTCTGTATAATGCTTTGGGAAGCCCTCAATACCCCTCTATTTATAGTAGAGGTCAAGGTTAGGGTTCAATCCACTGGAAGATCTAGAATTTTTGCAACCTACAACCATCGAAATGGCCATCTGGCAACCCATACAGTCATCTAGTACGTGACATGGTCATCTTGTATTGTGAGATAGTCATTTTGTCATTTCCCAGTTGCATATGAATTTGGCAATTTCAAATCCAATTAATGCACGACATGACATCAACACTAATTCCTTGTTGCAATCAAATTTTCCCCAAACTGAGCGATATCGCACATGTGAGATGGGCATCTTGCTTAGCCAGATGGTTATCTGGTGACCCAATCTGACCTGATTGATTAAACAGAGTGAACTGGTTAGTTCACACCTTAGTTTGGGAAAAACTTAGCCAATTCAATTTATGATCAGCCTGTCAATCCAAATAGTCATTTCAACATTTGAGTCGATTGCCTAGATCTCAAAATGGCCATCACACATAGTGAGATGATTGTCTGGCAGTGTTGCCAGTTGATCTATTGTGTGAATTAAATACTTAAACACTTTAGTAATCAATTTAATAATCATTCAAAATTAAACTCCTCTTCTAGGTCGAGGCGTATGTGTGTGACCCTATAGGTACCATATAACATTGGTAGTGAATGTCCATAACTAACCTATAATTTTTGCTTGGTGTTAGAGTGTTTTTATAATTCCTTAGTCTCTGATATCCAGATTGATCTCGAGGCATGGATTAGTCACCCTCTTCAACATTCAATCTTATTTCTTGATCAAGAGCAGACTGTCTAAGATATATGTAAGCTCAATATCACATATTGACTCACATGTTAATGGACATGCATTTCACAGGCTCACTAATCAGGAGGCCTTGGATATCATACTCCCTTAGGAGGGACAAATCCCCTATCTATCACTCACAATCAGTCCCCGTATGTCAAAGTCACCCAATCATTCTCGTTATAACAACCCATGTTTCAGGACTGCATTTGATGATGTCAAAGCATACCAAACAACATGTGATGAGTGCAGTGATTTTAGGTCTAAGTACCACAAACACCACCATCACTATGAGAGCTAACTATGACTACCATAGTAATGGTTTCCATGTGTCAGACTTATGGTGGGTCTGTTTGATACACTATTCTCTAACATGTATTTGTGTGCTTGGTTTGTCTACATCATGACTAATGAGATTCTATCATCAACGAACTTACACTCTGATCTTGTGTGTCATTGTTGTCTATCAACCTTCCACAATAACAACCGACCAGGGACATAATGAGAATATGTATGTGCTCTTAACATCTATTGTATGATCTGATTTCCCCAAGTCACGCACTTGAAGACATACGTCATTGAGTAATATAATTCTCAAGACATTTGTAATATTACATCATTATCTCATAACTAAATTATATAGAATAAATTTTAAGCTTACCTTTATTTATTAATCAAATCAATTACAATTTATGTCATTACAATCATCATATGATTGGCTCTCAAGGCATACATACCAACATACTCCCACTTGCACTTAGCAACAATCACCCACAAATCTTATCCCTAGTGATCTAACATGACTGTAATGACCCCACCTTCCGATAACCCCCAATTAAGGGAGATCCGAAGGTTAGAGCTATTATCCCAATTAACAGGATCAAAGGTTTGACAAATAATTAGTAATATTTATAAAATTCTACAAACTATACTAAAAGCTGGTATAAAATAAAACTTTGCATACCTTTTTAAAAACTTTGGATATCTACTTCTATCCACAACTTGAATCTATTCTATCTAATCCTCCTCGCACTTTGTTTCTTATTTTCACAATGTGTCACTTTACTGTTTGTTCTTTTTAGGGTTGCACCTAAAATGTTGACAAACAAAATGTCAGTTAGCATATAGGAATATGCCGGTATGTGGGGACAACCAAAATTTCAAAAATATGCCGGTATGTGGGGACAACCAAAATTTCACAAATATGTCTAACAATCTAAATATCACAATGAAGTTAATTAACAAGCCAATTTACGCTTTCAGTGCGACGTTTTCCACCACTTTTGCCCTAACCTTGGCATACCCTCCTTAGGGTTTCTCTTTTGTCAATGACTTAAGGCCACCTTCTCAATCCTGAGCTTGGTGTCTGGGGTCACCTCTCATGGTGCCCACGAGTCATGCAATAAATACCACCTTCTCAATCCCGAGCTTGGTGTCTGGGGTCACCACTCATGGTGCCCATGGGTCTTCCCTCCTGGGCTTGACCTTTTGGCATCATCCATCAGGGTGGCATGTAGGTGTGAGAATACACACTTATATTAGTATTGTGATAATCATAGTGACTTCATTATTTGCAAGTATGAACATCCAAACTGATAGGTTGCATTCAATGTGAGGAATCATTCAGAAAACCTTTGGGAAACTAATGTGATTAACCATAATTAACCACATACCGGTCAAGATGACTTGAGTGCAGAAATAATCCAACTAAGTAAGAAATCTAGTAAATAAGCAAGCACACAAGATGATCCTGAAATATACATCCAATTTTCCTATCATTGATCAGGCCATCAAGGTCTATTAAACCTAGCCCGCTTCCTAGGGTTTCTAGTCCCCTTTTAGGGTTTCCATTGCAATTAGGGTTTCACTTAATTTTTACTATTTTAACCCTAATTTTGGATTAAAGGCACAATTAAAAGTCAAATAAGTCTATTATGCCCCTTTTACATTAAAACTACCATTTTTATCCTTTTAATTCATGATACGATCTTTAGGCCCAATTATCATCTTTGGTTCCTTCCGGATTAACAACTCATAGTTCATTATGGTCTAATTCACATATGAATTCTTTTATCATTAATTCCACCTTTATCCATTAGAAAACCCTAATTACCATATTAAGTGTATTTATCCACAATTAGGAACTTTTATATTCAAAATAGCTTAGAACCATCATATCTCAGCTTTATTCATGAATTTGAACAATTAAATCCATTAACAGTCACAATGACTAACATTAGGGTTTCAAGGCCCATTAAAGCTCATTCATGTACATGGAACTAGAAATTAAACAATTACATGCAAAGTTCATCCTTTTCAATCTTAATGTATCTTTAAATGAGTAATAGGTTAATATCAACTTTAATCATCCATGTAACCCTTCTCAATACATTAATCATCAAAGATTAGGGTTTTTCATTAATAAAACCTTTAAAGATAGCACCTTTACATACTTTTTGAATTGTAAGAATAATTAGGCTTCCATTACATTTTTATTGCATTCCTTGTATTTTTATGATCAAAAAGCACTACTTATTTGTATTTTTGTCCAAAGGATCTATTTTTAATGATTTATATAAGATTCCACTTTTTTCTTCCAATCAGAAGCGACCATGTGGATTTATTGGATTTAAAAGCAAGCTGGCAGGGCAACACGCTTGTTAATAGGGAGAGGTTGTGAAATTACCTTAAAGGACAATCACTTTCAATAGGGATGTGAGGGCAGGGGAGTAGTTCCCCTCTTGGTCATCTTCAACCTTCGGGTTGTTCTTCTCACGAGCCGCTGGTCAACTCGATGGTTGACTTGGCACGCTGCTGCTCCTACGCGCGATCCAAGGCCACTGGGAGCTCCACCAAGTTCTCCCAAACTTGGAGGACCCCTTGATTGTGCCACCTACTCCCTTCTAGTACCTATACGGCACCACGCAACTTTGGCTGAAGCAGGTCCTCAGCAGAGATGAAGGTCAGGTTGAATTCTCGAATTGAGGATGAAAAAAGCACTCATTTACTCGTCCCAATCCCACGAGCTGTGTTTTTGCAATTGCTGGTATCACATAACTCCCCCTCCTTATATAGGGTATCCACCACCCACCCTGAGAATTGGAGATTACCTGTTCTCACCACGAAACCCCCCGAAAGCCAGGGTTGTTCGATCCGTCCGAGACTCCCAAACTTGATGGGCAAGTTTCCGAGTTCACTCGTGCATTAAATCGTGAGAAAACACTTTGGAAGATCCTTCCCTCTGTTCTCCACCTTCCTAATCTATCACGAGCTAGGAGATAAATGGATCATCGTTGGATCTGAATCCAACGGTCCACAATGTGTGTGACATGCGCATGGGCTAGGCCCAAGATTCCTTTTCCAAATAAAATTGTGACATTTATTATAATCACAACACTATAGGGAAATTTGTAAAAGCCATAACTCCCAAACCGAGTGTTCAATTAATTCCAAATTTATAGGGAAACTTAATAATGACTTAGTCTACTTATCTGCCAATTTTGGGCTCATTATCTAAAAGAAAACGTGTATTTTCTTTAGGTGCAAGATATTACTCAATTATGTATATTTCTCACCTATTTTCTCTTTTCGTTGCTATTAAATTATTATCTTGAAATCCTTGGACCTCAAGAAACCCTAAAGGCACGAAATCCCATCTTGGAGAAATATTCCTTTTCCTTTTCTCTTATTCTTTTCTCTCTTTCTTACTTATTCCTTTTATTAAAATATCTCTTTTTGAGGATTTCGCTTTATCTTTCATTTCCTTTTTCCTCTTTTCATATTTCTTTTATTAGAAATCATATGTAAATGAATTTTATTCAATTGTGGCCATTAATTCCACTTTCTAGATATTTCCAAGTATTTCTTATAAATATTTTGCTTAATATTCGTTATCTTGTATCTTTTTCTAATATTTTGACTTTTCTTCTTTTCTTCTCTTTTATATCCATTATTGGATTAATATAATAGTAGGAATCATGAAATTCCTATCCAAAGGAATGTTTGCAAAGAAACCCATCCTTTGAAGCGAAGCATACAACCTTTTCAATTAAGTCCATATTCCTGAAATCTTTACAATTCAATTATGAAAACATATGCAAAATTGAGGTTGTAACAATGACCATAATGCTTCTGTTGTGAAAGTGCCTTTGTCAAGGGGTCAACAATATTGTTCTCAGTTGGTACTCTTCAAATATTTACATATCCTCATTGTACAAACTGTCATATGAGATGGAACCGTCTTTGTATATGTTTTGAGCACTGAAGCAATATGAGTTCCTTAGCTTGTGCAACTGCTCCATTATTATCACAATATAGCTCAATTGCGTCATTGGTTCTTGGAATGACCCCAATTTCTGTAATGAACTTCTTGATCCATACAGCCTCCTTTGTTGCATTTGATGGAGCAATATACTCGGCCTATGTTGTAGAATTGGCAACTGTCTCCTGCTTTGAACTCTTCCAACTTACAACTCCAATTTTTAGGCAAAACACAGATCCTAATTGTGATATATAATCATCTTGATCAGTCTGGAAGATTGCATTAGTGTAACCCTTTACCTCCAACTCTTCCTCTCCGTTTTAGATGAAGAATTGATCATTAGTTCTTCTCAAATACTTGAGGATGTTCTTCACGGCTATCCAATGAGCATCACATGGGTCTGACTGATATCTTCTCATCATGCTCAAGGCATGTGACACATCTAGATGGGAACATAACATTGCATACATGATTGATCCATTTGTTGAGGCATATGGTATCAAACTCATGTGTTCCCTTTCTTCATAAGAACTAGGACATTGGGCTCTACAGATGGGGGCAATATGACGCATAGGTAGGTTTCCTCTCTTTTAGTTCTCCATGTTGAACTGATTCAACACTTCATCAATGTATGTGCTTTGACTTAGTCCAAGAAGCCTATTGGATCTATCTCTATAGATCTTTATCCCCAAGATGTAGGATGATTCTCACAATTCTTTCATAGAAAATGTGTTTCCAAGCCATATCTTTACCTTTTGTAAAATAGGGATGTCATTCCCCATCAATAATATGTAATCTACATAAAATATGAGGAATGTCATTATGCTCCCACTAGCCTTCTTGTTCACACAATGTTCATCTTCATTTTGAATAAAGCCAAACTCTTTAATTGTCTCGCCAAAAAAAAGATTCCAACTCCAAGATGCTTGCTTCAATCTATAGATTGACCTTTGTATCTTACATACTTTATTTGTAAACTTTGGATTTATAAGACCCTTGGGTTGTTTCATATACACATCCTCAACAAGATTCTCATTAATTTAGTTTTAGCATCCATCTTCCAAATCTCATAGTCATGATAAGTTATAATAACAAGCATGATCCCGATGGACTTAACCATTGCAAGTCGAGAAAATGTTTTGTCATAGTAAACATCTTGAACTTGTCTGAAACCCTTTGCAACCAATCTGCCCTTATAGGTTTGAACTTTTCCATCCTTGTCAGTATTTTTCTGAAGACCCACTTGTACCCTATGGGTTTTACCCCTTCAGGTGGATACACCTAGGTCCATGCATTGCTGGTGTACATGGATTCCATCTCAAATCTCATGGCATCAAGCCATTTCCCATACTCTGGTCCCTCTATAGAATCTTTATAGGTTATTGGCTTACCATCTATTACAAATTCACTTCCTTTCTAAATTACAAGATATCCAAATATTTCATGCTCAAGGTGTGTCCTACTAGATCTACGAGGTTCCTGTGTTACTTGAGGAATTTGAGATTCCACAACACCTGTTAATTCTCTTGGTTCCTCTTGTTCATCTATCTATGTTCTCTTATTGTTCATGAACCTCGTCGAGTTCCACTTTCCTCCCACTGATTCCTTTGGAAATGAAATCCATCTCAAAGAATGCAGCATCCCTCACAATAAACATTGTGTTGTCAGATTGGGAATAAAATTAATATCCTCTTATTTCTTTAGGATATCCAACAAAATAACATTTATTATATTTAGGACCAAGTTTATCAAAAAAATTCTCTTAACATAAGCTTGACATCCCCAAATCCTCATAAAAGACACTTTGGGACGTTTCCCATGCCATGTCTCATATGGTGTCTTTTGAACTGATTTAGATGGTACTCGGTTTTGTGTAAATGTGGTGGTTTCTAGATCATACCCCTAGAAGGTAGTCGGAAGCTCAGATAAACTCATCATTTATCACACCATATATATATCAATGTGTGATTCCTTCTATTTGACACATCATTATGTTGTGGTGTTCCACGTGGAGTCCATTGGGATACAATGTGATGGGATTTAAGAAGGTTCTCCAACTCTTAATTTAAGTAAGCTCCACCTCGATCGGAATGAAGTGCCTTAATACTTTTACCAAGTTTCATTTGTACTTCATTCATAAACTCGTTGAACCTCTCAAGAGTTTTTGACTTATGTTTCATTAAATAAACATAGCCATACCTACTGAAGTCATCAATGAAGGTAATGAAGTACTGACACGCACCTCTAGATGTTGTTCTAAAATGTCCACACACATCAGTAAGTATGAGTCCTAATAGATCACATGCCTTCTCATTATTACCAGTGAAAGGGGTCTTATCCATCTTACCCAATAAACAAGATTCACATGTCTACATTGATTCTAGATAAAAAGAGTCTAGATAACCATCCTTATGGAGTCTAGATATGTGTTTCTCCTTTATGTGTCCTAGATAACAATGCCAAAGGTATGCTATTTTTAGTTTTTGAGTTTTAGTCTTTTTGTATTTACATTATAAACATTTGTCTTTAGATCTAACAAATAAAGACCATAAGACATTGGGGCACTTCCATAAAAGATCCCATCTTTTAATATCGAACATCGACCATTTTTAATATGGAATTCAAATGCATCCTTGTCCATACAAGATACATAAATGATGTTGGTATTTATAGCAGGTGCATAATAGTAGTTCTTTAACTCTATTACAAGCCATGTGAGTATAGATATTCTATAGGTTCCAACTACACTGGCTACAACTCTTACACCATTAGTAACTCACAGTTCCACCTCAACTTTTACCAAAGGCCTACTTCCTTTCAGATCCTACATATAAGAACATATGTGAGATCCACATCTGGTATCTAGTACCCATAATGAACAAATAGAAAGGTTTATATCAATATCATATATACCTCAAATGGAGATCACCATCCCCATCTTCTTCTTCCTAGAAGCCTTCAAGTACAATGGATAAATTCCCCTTGTACTTTTCTTTCTACTTATCTTGTTTGTTTAAGATTTGAATTTGTTCTTAACCTCAGAACTCTTGTGATAATGTGGTTTTCCTTTTTTCCTTTATTACCTTGATTTCTTCACTTTAATCTAATTCAAAAACCTAAATATCCTAAAGATTAATTGACCACTCAAAAAGGGGAATCTCGAGCTCAAACCTTACCAGCATGTGGGGTATGCTATGATGAAGCTATTGTCCAAATCTCATGTCATTTGGACATTCCTAGCTCCCTCTATGGTTTTTACAAGTCTCGAATATAGTTTGATCTAACTTCAGTCATTTAAACCTAAAGTTCTCGATTTTAATCCCTTGTCACGCGGCGCTGACGTCAGCGATCCGTGGGTCACCTCTCCCTAGCAATCACGACTATCAGATGGCATGTCCACAGATCCTGGGCAGATCGGACGGCCATCCGATCGTCCCCTTCCTCCGGCTGACTCGGGAGAATGTGGCTACAACAAACATTCCACAATCTCGACCCCCACTCCTCGTTCTGACCACTTCGCGAGCAACCAACTGAGGGAATGGACTCCTATCGCCTCCACGAACCCACTGACCCCTCACACAACCTCCAAAGGCGACCACAACCCTCACCACAACCTCACCGACGAGCAACGTTCTCCAACTGCCGCTGAGCCCTTTTGGGCATTCTCCCCTCCTTCACCCTCCATTCTATTTAATCTCATCAAATCGCTCCTCAACCTCCCTTTGATGCCTTTCTACTCTCAATTTACCTGGAACGAGCACCCCTCTCCCCCGAGGTCAAGCTTTTCACCTCGCCACCGTCGAGCCACTGGGCAGGCTGCTCCCGACCTCTCGTCTGCCATTAAGTGCTCCCTGAGCTCTGAAGCACTCCACTCCACCCAACCGGTGCCTCAACGTCAGGTTTCCTCACCCACTACTCCCCCTTCGATCTCCCTCTGCCTCAATTTGTACAACTCACCGGTCTTCTAGCCGACTCGGCGTCTCACGGGGAGCTATGACCTGAACTCTAGCCATCTGAGCTCGGATCACCCTCACGAAGGTGATCCCAGCCTCATTCTCATGCAAGTCCGAGCTCTGCCATCGCCCCAGCTCATCGGAATTGGAACTGGCAACCTGTGTTGCAGTGTAGAGAAAGAAGAGAGGGACCCCGCTCGAGCCTAGCTGGACCAATAGTGTGAGTCCACCTGGGGCTGACTCGAATCCAAGTGGACGAATCAAAGATCGCCCAGTAAGCTGTCTGTTATCTTGAATCCCTTGTATTCTATGAACGTGAGATCTTGACCGTTGAATCTGATCATCCAATGGTCCACACTTTTATAGATTTCGTTTATTATCTCGAAGTTCAGTAAATAACGTAATTTTGGGAAATTCGTTATAAATAGTAGGAATGTCAGAAAAATGCAAATAAATACTCCATTTTGAGCAGAAAAATGCAAGGATCATGAATCTGGCATCTTTGGACCCTACTTCTGACCCTAATAAATACTCATGTTTACTTTGTCTATATCTTGTTTAATTATTTGGAAAAATATTCGAACCTGTCTAAATCACCAACAACCTGTGATCATCATCTTTTCACATCTATGTAATTATGGAATGATCAGATCCTTTTATTATGGATCAATTATCAATAAAATCTATTTATCACTCCTTTCCCTATCTTGATCTACCAAAATGTGCATAATTAATTAATATGATCTAAAGACCATGATTCTGACTTTATGAACCTACTCTGATGTGACAATAATAATCTTGGACTCAAATCCATACTCTAAGATTCATACTCAACTCTCATGACTCCAAAGCTAATAAAAGGGCCTTTTTATACACTCTTTAGAATAATGGTGATTTGAACAATATAACTAATAAATACCAAATCTCCAATAATTTCAGGAAATCAAAGGTACCAGTGAGGAGCATCTCAGGACTCCCCACTTCTGAGTAGAAGGTACTCCATTACCTCTTGTTGGCTTAACTATATTTAATGCTTGAGAACTATGAGTAGTGGAACACTTAGCATAAGATATTGAATGAAATGAATGTAATTTGTTTGATGCTTGAATGAATAGATATAGTATGGTTTTGATGATTTGTCTAAATTTTTTATATGTAATCTTATAATACCTGCAAACATAATATATATGTTCCATTATGTGAAAGCACTAATTCTCTTTGGTAGCATAGTGCTTGGAAAGTGATCATTCTCTTTGGTAGCAGATCACGTTTGTACAATGATCTAACTCTTGAGTAGTAGATCATAAGGCCTTACATCTCATACTCTTTGGTAGCTGAGATGATGCATTATTCCCTTAGGTGAAAAATGCATGGAAGACATAATGGAGAAATATGCTTAAAAGATACATGTTCGCATTGTTAATAAATTCTTCCTTAATATGGATATATTGTTGTAGTTTGCTTATTACTGCCAAGTTTACTTTTATCCATATTGCCAAGTATAAAAGAGGTAAATCAAATGGCGTGAAGGCGTACTCAGTACAACATATTTATATATTGTGCTGACACGTACCAATTGCATATGTTTTATAGGTACCTTTTGCTTATGATGTTCATGATGAAAAGAAGATGATGTTGCTGCTCTATATGCTGGCTCACAAAAATCAGATCTATCATGGGGGTGCTAAAGCTAAATGGGACTCTTAGATTATGTTCTTTTCTTCTGTAATTAGTTTCTCATGTATTAAGTTTCTTCTGTAGCAATCCTATGCCTTCGGGCCCCTATGTAATGAACAATTTGGTTTATGTATGGAAGCCCTTTATTCGGTGCATTTATATATTCATGTGTTTGATCCACTCAGGGACGGGCAATTTTAACTCTATTGTACACCTTATGTTGGCACCTGAGGTGTACAGTGGAGTTAGGTTGTTAACCCGTGACAGATGGTATCAGAGCGGGCACATGAATCAATATAGGTGTACCAACTAATTAGTAACCTTACCTAGACCTAGGGTAACCCACATTTAGCAATAAATTGTCGAGGTGTCTAGAAGGGTACCTTGCGGAAGGTTCTGACATAATCACTCTCCCCATCCATTTTCACAGTGTGAGGGTTCCCGCCGCAAGCTATCTGCCTGGCTAACGCAATTATTGTTAAAGTGGGCACCCTTACCTTAGAAAAATCTATCCTCTCATCTTTTCTCAATCAAGGACTACCCCCAACCAACCTATTTAGTGAATAATATACACTAGGCTTCTCATCTACTTTCTCTCTCATGACCATGATCAATGATATACTCTCTCTATTATGTGGGTAGATTAGGAGAAAGGGGAACAACTAAAAGACATGAAAAAAAATTGGAAAAATACATGCCATGATTGCTAAATCTTTTTGGTTGCATTATGATCTATCTCAAATAAATCTCTAAACTATCTTTTATACGAACTTGCAGATGCCTCCAAAAACTAGGTCCAAAAGAACAAGATCTAATGATGGCTCTGGTGATGAATCTCAATCATGCCCTAGTAAGACCATGGTTGTAGGCAAATGGGAAGAACAAAAGAAGGTGATGTTGGAATGCATGCATGCCCTAGCCCTAAAAGAAACCAACAATAGTGCCTCATCCTCTAAGACCAACCATGAAACCACCATCAGTGACTTCCTTAAACTCAAACCCGAAACCTTTCATGGAGAAGACTTAGGTGAAGTCCTAGATAAAGCTGATGCATGGATCATATCTGTTGAAAATGCCTTTAGAGCCCTTAAGTGTCCTGAGGAAGATAAGGTCACCTTTGCTACCTACCAACTTAGGGGGTCCGCGAAGTTGTGGTGGGAAAACTATTACCATACACAAGCACTTCCAGATTCCCCCATAGGTTGGGAAGAGTTTAAGGGGATCTTTACCAACCGTTTCATGCCCATATCTTCTAGGAAGGAGAAGAAGAAACAGTTCAATAACCTGACCCAAGGAAACCTATCTGTTGCTGACTATGTTAGGGCCTTTAGACTCCTAGAGTGTCATGCTTGCAACCTTGACGAGGATGAAAAGATTGAACACTTCATAGATGGCCTTAACTAAGAAATCAAAGTTCACCTATGCACCTCCACCCATCCTACCTTTGAAGTTGCCATCAACAATGCCCTTACCCAAGAAAGAACCTTAGGGAAGAGCAAAACACCAAGTTTGGGATACCTAGGTTTAACTGATGCATCTGTCACCAAGGGCAAGGAGAAGGAGAATGGTTAGAAGAAGCCTCACAGCCATGGCATGGGAAGAGGAGGAGGAAATCACCATAGGGGTCAATCATACCGAGGAGGACCAAACAGGGGAGGTCGAGGTCGAAGCTGAGGAGGACCAACTAAGATAACACCATCAAATCATTTCCGGTGCAAAAATTGTGGAGGAATACACCCAGGAAAATGCAAGTTCGAAAAACCAGTGTGTTACTATTGCAAGAATGAAGGGCATATGAGGTACAATTGCCCAAATCTGGTCTGGGGGAACCTCAGAACCGTCCTACCCCATTACCTCAGCCTGGAGCTCCACCTGCTCAGCCAACTATCCCTATAGCCCAGGCCCAGCCAGAACATCGTCAGGGCTGAGTCTTTGCAATTGATGCAGAAGAAGCTAAGGCCAATGACAACCGTCTGATTGAAGGTAAAAATGTTAATAATTCTTTATTGTGATAAATCTTTGAAAACCATGATCTCATATAAAATCATAATGTAGGTATGATATGTCTCCAAGATCATCCTGTTGTGGCCCTATTCGATTCAGGATCAACACATACCTTCATATCTAGAAATCTTGCTTCCATGCTCAAGTTAGAGATAAACGATCTAGGTTATATCTTGGATGTGACAACTCCCAATGGCAAAATATACACTTCTCTTCAGAAAACCAAAACCTTGCCTTTTTCTTTTGGTGGTCATAAATTTCAATATGCTTTCGTTCTTCTTGATATGGAGGATTTTGACTTAATTTTGGGGATGGATTGGCTCTTTTCCAACTTTGCTATGCTTGATTGCCGAGGCAAGAAAGTAGTCTTTTGTGCACCCAATTCTAAACCTTTGACCATTTCTGGAAGAAAAGAAAGAAACTGAAATATGATTATTTCTTCTCTTAAAGACGAAACTTTGATAGACAAAGGATTTAGAGCCTATCTTGCTGTTATATCCGTGCCTGATCCTAAGGTGAAACCTATAGAGAGCTTGGATGTGGTGAGAAATTACCCGGACGTTTTTCCTGAGCAGCTTCTAGGGCTGCCTCCAGATCGTGAGATTGAGTTCTCAATTGAGTTAGCATCGGGCACCGCACCAGTATCTAAGGAACCTTATAGGATGGCACCTGCCGAGCTTGCAGAGCTCAAGAAACAACTAGAGGAACTTCTTGATAAAGGCTTCATCTGTCCTAGTACTTCTCCTTGGGGTGCTCCTATCCTTTTTGTTAAAAAGAAAGATGGGTCAATGTGAATGTGTATTGATTATCGCATGATCAACCAAGCCACCATTAAAAATAAATATCCCCTCCGAAGAATTGATGACTTGTTTGACCAGCTTCGTACTGCCACTGTGTTCTCCAAGATTGACCTTAGATCAGGTTATCATCAATTACGAGTAAAAGATTGTGATATTCCAAAGTCAGCTTTCAGAACTAGATATGGACATTATGAATTCGTGGTGATGCCATTTGGCTTGACTAATGCTCCTGGAGTGTTTGTGAATCTGATGAATACTGTCTTCCAGCCATTCCTTGACAGCTTTGTTGTGGTCTTCATTAATGATATTCTTATATATTCAAATTTTGTTGATCAACATCGTGAACATCTCCAGAAAGTCCTTAATGTTTTGAGAGCCCAGAAATTGTATGCTAAATTATCTAAATGTGAGTTTTGGATTGACCAAGTTATGTTTCTTGGCCATGTCATTTCGGGTGGGAAAATTTCTATTGACCCTACCAAAGTTTTAGCTGTCCTTGATTGGAAAGCCCCTACCAATGCTTCTGAAATTCGTAGCTTCCTTGGCCATGCCGGCTATTACCGTCGTTTCATCCTTAATTTTAGTAAAATAGCCCTAACCATTACTAAACTTTCCATAAATGATGCCAAATTTGTTTGGACTCCTGAATGTGAAGCTAGTTTCCAAGAATTGAAATCTCTCTTGACTTCTGCCCCAGTTTTAACCTTACCTTCTGGTAATGATGGCTTTGTAATATTTTCTGATGCTTCTAAGATGGGATTGGGTTGTGTCCTCATGAAAAATGGTAAAGTTGTTGCCTATGCCTCTAGACAATTAAAACCTAATGAGGTCAATTATCCAACTCACGATTTAGAATTAGCTGCCATTGTCTATGCTCTCAAAATCTAGAGACACTATCTATATGGTGCTACTTTTGATATATTCACAGACCATAAAAGTCTCAAATACCTATTGACTCAGAAGGACCTCAATCTTCGACAGAGGAGACGGTTGGAGTATCTCAAAGATTATGATTTCACGATTGCATATCATCCAGGCAAAGCCAATGTTGTAACTGATGCTCTTAGTCGTAAGAAATCGATTTGTGCATCAATGCATCTGGAACCTTCATCTTTTGGGTCATCTCAAGCAGAATCTAGCTCTATTATTTTGGCGAATATCAATATTATTCCTAGTCTTCTTTCTGAACTCTTGACGTCCCAAAAAGACAACCCTAGCTTGGAGGAGATGACAACTCTCGTGGCTAAGCCCTAGACACAACTATCTGTTGGTATGGATGGTGGACTAAGGTACAAGCATAGGATGTGGGTACCTGAAGAGTCAGAGATTAAGAAGCATATCCTACAAGAGGCACATGGGTCTAAGTATTCCATACATCCTGGATCTACTAAGATGTATAAGGACTTGCAGAGGCACTTCTGGTGGAGAGGTATGAAGAATGATATCGCTGAGTTTATCTCTATGTGTCTCACTTGCCAGCAGATTAAGGTCGAGCACCAACATCCCGGTGGTCTATTACAACCCTTACCAATTCCTGAATGGAAATGGGAAAATATCACCATGGATTTCGTGGTGGGACTACCCAGGACCAGGAAAGGTTATGATGCGGTTTGGGTCGTAGTGGACCGATTGACCAAGTCTGCACATTTCTTACCTATGCGGACTACGACTAAGGTTCCTAAGCTTGCTGAGTTGTATATTAAGGAGATCGTACGGCTGCACAGAGTACCAGTATCTATTGTTTCAGATCGGGATCCAAAGTTCACATCACATCTATGGAAGCAGGTGCAGAATGAGTTGGTTACACAATTGAATTTCAGCACTGCATATCATCCCCAAACTGATGGCCAGTCAGAATGTACTATCCAAATCTTAGAAGATCTTCTCATAGCATGTGTTTTAGATTGGGGAGGATCTTGGGATTACTACCTTCCATTAGCAGAGTTCGCATACAATAATAGCTACCAATCAAGCATTGATATGCCACCCTATGAAGCTCTCTATGGTAGGCCATGTAGATCCCCTCTCCATTGGGATGAAGTTGGAGAAAGGAAGATGCTAAAGTCCGAGGAGTTGCAACTTTATGCTGATAAGGTGTCCTTAATTAAGTAGAGGTTGAAATGGGCCTAGGATAGTCAAAAGTCATATGCAGATGCACACAGGTCTGACAAATAGTTTAATGATGGTGACTATGTATTCTTGAAGATCAGACCTATCTGTGCCATAGCCAAGAACAAAGGGAAGCTTAGTCTGAGATATGTGGGTCCTTTTGAAGTTCTGGAGCGCATTGGTGAATGTGCTTATCGGCTTTCTCTTCCTCCACAGTATAGTATGATGCACAATGTTTTTCATGTATCCAATCTGAAGCAGTATGTGAAGGATGACAGTCATGTGTTGAATCATGAGCCTCTTGAGCTGTGGGAAAATCTCCCTTATCTAGAACAGCCTACAAAGATTCTTGAATCTAGGGTCAAGGATCTCAGGAACAAGTAGATCCCGATGGTGAAGGTACAGTGGAACCATCACAATGCAGAAGATGCTACCTCGGAGCAACGAGTAGATATGGAGCAACGTTTTCCTCACCTATTTCATCCAGTTTAATTTTGAGGACAAAATTTCTTTTAAGGTTAGTAGGATGTGATAATGTGGTTTTCCTTTTTCCTTTATTACCTTGATTTGTTCACTTTAATCTAATTCAAAACCCTAACTCTCCTAAAGATTAATTGACCACTCAAAAATGGGAATCTCGAGCTCAAACCTTACCAACATGTGGGGTATGCTATGGTGAAGCTATGATCTAAATCTCATGTCATTTGGACATTCCTAGCTCCCTCTATGGTTTTTACAAGTCTCAAATATAGTTTGATCTAATTTCAGTCATTTAAACCTAAAGTTCTCAATTTTAATCCCTTGTCACACAGCGTTGACGTCAGCGATCCGCGGGTCACCTCTCCTGAGCAATCACGACTGTCGGATGGCGTGTCCACAGATCCTGGGCAGATCGGACAGCCATCTGATCGTCCCCTTCCTCCGGCTGACTCGGGAGGATGTGGCTACAACAACCAGTCCACGATCTCGACCCCCACTCCTCGTTCTGACCACTTCGTGAGCAACCAACCGAGGGAATGGACTCCTCTTGCCTCCACGAACCCACTGACCCCTCGTACGACCTCCAAAGGCAACCACAACCCTCACCACGACCTCGCCGACGAGCAACATTCTCCAACTGCCGTCGAGCCCTTTTGGGCATTCTCCCCTCCTTCACCCTCCATTCTATTTAAGCTCATCAAATCGCTCCTCAACCTCCCATTGACGCCTTTATACTCTCAATTTACCTGGAACGAGCACCCCTCTCCCCCGAGCTCAATCTTTTCACCTCGCCGCCGTCGAGCCACTGGGCAAGCTGCTCTCGACCTCCTCGTCCACCATTAAGTGCTCCCCGAGCTCCGAAGCACTCCACTCCACCCAACCGGTGGCTCGACGTCGAGTTTCCTCACCCACTACTCCCCCTTCGATCTCCCTCCATCGCAAGTTGTACAACTCACCGGTCTTCTAGCCGAACCTGCATCTCACGGGGAGCTACGACCTGAACTCTAGCCGCCTGAGCTCGGATCACCCTCGTGAAGGTGATCCCAGCCTCATTCTCACGCAATTCTGAGCTCTGCCATCACCCCAGCTCGCCAGAATTGGACTTGGCAACCTGCATTGTAGCTCAGAGAAAGAAGAGAGGGACCCCGCTCGAGCCTAGCTGGACCAATAGTGTGAGTCCACGTGGGGCTGACTCAAATCCAAGTGGCTGAATCAAAGATTGCCCAGTAAGCAGTCTGTTATCTTGAATCCCTTGTATTCTATGCACGTGAGATCTCGACCGTTGAATCTGATCATCCAATGGTCCACACTTTTATAGATTTCGTTTATTATCTCGAAGTTCACTAAATTACCTAATTTTGGGAAATTCGTTATAAATAGTAGGAATGTCAGAAAAATGCAAATAAATACTCCATTTTGAGCAGAAAAATGCAAGGATCATGAATCTGGCATCTTTGGACCCTACATCTGACCCGAATAAATACTCATGTTTACTTTGTCTATATCTTGTTTAATTATTTGGAAAAATACTTGAACCTGTCTAAATCACCAACAACCTGTGATCATCATCTTTTCACATCTATGTAATTATGGAATGATCAGATCCTTTTATTATGGCTCAATTATCAATAAAATCTATTTATCACTCCTTTCCCTATCTTGATCTACCAAAATGTGCATAACTAATTAATATGATCTAAAGACCATGATTCTGACTTTATGAACCTACTGTGATGTGACAATAATAATCTTGGACTCAAATCCATACTCTAAGATTCATACTAAACTCTCATGACTCAAAAGCTAATAAAAGGGCCTTTTTATACATTCTTTAGAATAATGGTGATTTGAACAATATAACTAATAAATACCAAATCTCCAATAATTTCAGGAAATCAAAGGTACCAGTGAGGAGCATCTCAGGACTCCACACTTCTGAGGAGAAGGTACGCCATTACCTCTTGTTGGCTTAACTATATTTAATGCTTGAGAACTATGAGTAGTAGAACACTTGCCATAAGATAATGAATGTAATTTGTGTGATGCTTGAATGAATTGCTATAGTATGGTTTTGATGATTTGTCTGCATTTTGTATATGTAATCTTATAATACCTGCAAACATAATATATATGTTCCATTATGTGAAAGCACTAATTCTCTTTGGTAGCATAGTGCTTGGAAAGTGATCATTCTCTTTGGTAGCAGATCATGTTTGTACAATGATCTAACTCTTGAGTAGTAGATCATAAGGCCTAACATCTTATACTCTTTGGCAGGTGAGATGATGTATTATTCCCTTAGGTGGCAAATGCATGGAAGACATAATGGAGAAATATGCTTAAAAGATACATGTTCGCATTGTTAATAAATTCTTCCTTAATATGGATATATTGTTGTAGTTTGCTTATTACTGCCAAGTTTACTTTGATCCTTATTTCCAAGTATAAAAGAGGTAAATCAAATGACCTGAAGGCGTACTCAGTACAATATATTTATATATTGTGCTGACGTGTACCAATTGCATATGTTTTACAGGTACCTTCTGCTTATGATGTTCATGATGAAAAGAAGATGATGTTGCTACTCTATATGCTGGCTCACAAAAATTAGATCTATCATGGGGATGCTAAAGCTAAATGGGACTCTTAGATTATGTTCTTTTCTTCTGTAATTAGTTTCTCATGTATTAAGTTTCTTCTGTAGCACTTCTATGCCTTCGGGCCCCTATGTAATGAACAATTTGGTTTATGTATGGAAGTTCTTTATTCGGTGCATTTATATATTCATGTGTTTGATCCACTCAGGGACGGGCAACTTTAACTCTATTGTACACCTTATGTTGGCGCCTGAGGTGTATAGTGGAGTTAGGTTGTTAACCCGTGACAACTCTACTTGACCTTGCTTTGATCCTTGGACTTA
Source organism: Alisma plantago-aquatica (assembly GCA_963693085.1). Lineage (NCBI taxonomy): Eukaryota > Viridiplantae > Streptophyta > Magnoliopsida > Alismatales > Alismataceae > Alisma > Alisma plantago-aquatica. The sequence goes on from OY856409.1 coordinate 1,423,988,386, forward strand.
TCTCTGTTGATCATCATCACGGGCTTGTCTTTCTTCAATTTTTCTTCAGCATGCATCAACATGGCAAGCAAGTCTGACTTGTGGTCATCCACATTATTGACATGATGACATGCAATAAAGAGGCTCTATGATTCTGGCATTGACTTCATAATCATATTAGTGACCAACTCTGGTCTCAAGGTGAATCCCATTTCATCAAGATGAAACACATGTCCAAGCATATTGATCACATGTTCTTCTACTGAGGTTTCCTTTGTCAGCTTAGACTCAAGTAGCACCTTTAGGATATAATCCCTTTCTTTCTATGTAAGGACAAGTGTCACATTCTTAAGATGTGCTACCATCTCAAGAAGACCCATGTCCTCACACTACTCATGCAACTCATAGTTCACACAGCTAAACATAAGGTACTTTATCTTCAAGGCATCATTGGCATGTTTCCAGTAAGCATCCACTTGTGCCCAAGGTGCATCAGGAGCAGGTATTTTTGGCACTAGTTTATCAAGGGTGTAGAGCTTACACTCTTCATTGACAACCCTTCTCAAAGTCTAAAACCAGTTGTTGAAATTTTCCCATCAAGTTTTTCCCTTTTAAGGACCAATCGCAATTCGAATTTGCTCGTCATTTGATTCTACATGAGAAAATTGGCATTTGTCAAAAATTGTTGATTTGATTTGAAAATTTGATGATATTAATTAGGTATTTAATTATTATCTCTCCCACTATTTTATTTCAAATTGATATCCCTCACATATCAATTCAGAATATTACAACATACAATATTCTAGTGGGCTAGATCCAAGATAATTCAATTGTGGCCCGATTAACATCATAAAACACAGTCAATTACCAAGGTAGGAAACTTTTACAAATTGCATCATATGCAATTCTGGATAGATTATATGCACAACTACTTTCCATAATCATCTACATGCTTTTGGGCTTGGATTCTCTAAGAATCATTAGTTTAAGCCTTACCCAATAGCCAACACAATAGATATGCACCCTATGAAGGAAGAACCTACATATCTACCAACACACTTCCACAAGATAGATGGCGCACAACATGAAGGCGTAACCTACACTTGGTCAATCAAGCTTTTCATGTATATTGCTGTTGGAAAGCATCTAAGAGTTAATATAATATTTATTTAAGAGAGTGTGTATTTATAAATATATATACTTTATCCAATCACCACATATATAGTATGTATCATATACATGTTGTATCCCACAAAGAAAACATGCAATAAACTAAAGCAATGGTTATGGCCCGCCTAATATAATTCCTTAGATCCATAAGGAATTACCACATCCTAGGTCTACATCACATGTAAAAACCTATTATTGATGAAGATCCATACTTGCCTATCTGAATTGATCGGTTCAACCCTTGAACCAATCAGATTACCTCCTAGCCAGTTGTTTGGTCATATCACTAGTTGATTAGTCCTTCTATCCACCATCAGCTAGCTCCTCCAACTGATTGGTCGGGTCCACCAACTGGTCAGTTTGGCTTGTCCATCTAGTCCTCCACATTCCTCCATCCAGTTGGCTCATCTCCTGAATAGTCAGTTTGTGTCATCTTGAAAACCTTTGTTCTTCATCATAATAGGAAAGTAAACTATCCTACTTTTACATAATTATAGAGAAACCTCAAGTTGCATTTGAGGGGAGAAAGGGTAGGAAAGAATTAACTTTACATTGGGAAGATAAGATAGAGCCTCAGTAAGAAGATCGAGAGAAAGTGATAAACCAACCATACAACCATGCACAAATAACAGGGGTTATTGGACATACCATGCTACACATCCACCATCAAAATCGTGTTTAGGATGACGTGTGTAAATTATATATATATATATATATATATATATATATATATATATATATATATATATATATATATATATATATATATATATATATATATATATATATATATATATATATATATTATTTCATTCCTGGACGTGTCTCTTAGGGTTACGACTCTAGGCGACGGGCGATTCCAAGATTCCCTTGCCTCATCCCTGAGGCGACCCCCTCTTGTTTTTGTAGGTTCTCTCCATGTCATGGCGGATGACCTTGTGAAACACTATGTGGCATTCAAGGTTTAGGAAGAAGAGGAAACAAATGTTTTAGATATCAAGTAGGAGGTGATCGGGGCAGAGAATGAACATATAGGGTTGGCGCTGGTTGGAAGACTAGTGACGTAGAGACCCTACAATTTTTTGGCACTTAAAAGAATGATGACGAATGTCTGGGCACTGAGGAAAGAGGCCAGCTTCAGGCAGATCTCGACCAATTTGTTTGTGATTCAGTTCCTTCACTAGAGGGACAAGGAAAAGGTGCTGACAGAGGGGACGTGGAACTTCAACAACCACCTGCTAGTCGTCAAGGAGATCAAAGTGGAGGACACACCGTCGGTGATGGAACTTAATCACTGTCAATTCTAGATTAGGCTTTATAACATGCCCCTGGGATACAGATCGGAAGATGTTTTAAAAGCGGTTGCTGGAAAGATCGAGCGGGTGGTTGCTATCCATAGGCACGATCTAGGGTGGGGCACCTCCTGTCAAGACCGAGTCGAGATTGATATCACTAAGTCTACTAGATAGAAGCAAAAAATACAGGATAAGGAGAGGAGTGTGGTTGTCATTGAGGTTAGGTATGAGTGGATGTCGTCCTTTTGCTATCTATGTAGAGTCAGAGGCCATCTTGATAAAGATTGCAATGAGGAGGAGGAAGACAAAGAGGGCGAGTTACAACCTAGACTATGGGTGTCGCATCCAACTTATAAAACACGATTAATTAATGCGGAAGCGTTCATCAAGAAGCGGATTAGAAAAAATCACTAAAAAAAATTAAAACCTTTTTCAAAGAGATCCTTTCACAGGAAAACTCTGTAAACAAGAACCAAAGTGTTTCATTTTCATCCTGGTTCACAAGTACACAACCTGTAAAATTCCTTTTTAAGGATTACAACATTGACTGTCCTGCTAACAAATATACACATGCAATATAAATACTTTGAGGCACTAAGCCAAAACTCCGATTGGTTCATTTAAAACTCTGAGGACCTGAGAGTACAGAGACGACACATAGGACTACTAACTATATGACACGACAGACAGTACACTCAACCTGAGCTATCACTGCTGCCTCAGATGTTGTATCTCCTCTGTAGAAAGATCTTCACTTCCTCACACATCCACCTAAAAAAAATTGGATCCCACGGGGGTGAGACAATTGTAATTGTCCCAGCGAGAGATATAACTCTCCGCCGGCCATATTATTATCACATATTAAGCAGTAATAAACTGAGAAGAGATTCTTTTATATTGACATACATGATAAAACGCTGTATGAATAAAACAAAGTAATCTCCCTTCTTAAGGAGAACATTGCATCTACCCATGGTAGATAAGTAATTCATCTGTCTACCTTACAGAGAATATAAGGAAACATAAATAACATCTATCCACTAAGGAATGCACAAAGGAATGCAACATCAACCAATGAATTTCCGTATTCAATCCTTAGGCAATTATGCTACACGGCTGATTACATTTTACAATCACACTTATGCCCTGAGGAGATGAGGTATACCGCTCATACTCCAACCGACCACTACGAAGTCGAAATCAGTACCATACATAGGTCAATGGAAGAGTCGGACTCCATGACCTCCCACGTATCGGTCAGTGTGAGACCACAAGCAGGACTATGTCAACTGCTTATCGTAGCTATCCAGGGTATACTGGCAACTTGCTACAGAGTTACAGCGTCAGCTGCCTCTCTTCAGAATCAAGAGATTTTATGTTTATCTCCACATCATCTGGCATTCATCATCGGAATCAAGAGATTTTATGTTTATCTCCACATCATCCAACATTCATCATCATCGGGAGATTCGTGATACATCCATCCCGGCCTTTATAATGAAGGATTGAGAGATCTCATGTTTATCTCATGTCAATCCCTTCAGTAGGGCGTAAGGTATTTGCGCCCATCACCCCCACATATTCAACAATATGCGTTCATCAGTAGATCCCGTAGGAAAACCAGTTTCACCATCACCAGCTACTGACGATGATGGATCTATGGTCAGGGCACTACATGATAAAATTCCACTTGATTAATTAAGTGCATTACCATATTCTTTTAGCATCAGTCAAGTTTTCACACAAGAATTATTATGACAAATGCTACAAAGAAAGGTATAATACATCTATGAAGTACTTTCAAATCTTTAAAACACATGATACTTGGGATCTCAGTCCCTTATCACATTACTGGGAATTCTCATCCCTTCACATCATCATTATCATGATTAATGGATCTGGGTATTCAAACCCTTAGATCATCACATAACATTATTACCTCTATAACAGGTAACCATTACCTCTAGGTCCTCAGACCAAGGTATTTATTTCACTTGTTGTGCAAGTATTCACATGGCTCACAAGGCCATCACACATCTTGTTACCTCTCACTAGGAAACAACTTATTCACATGGCTCACAAGGCCATTAATCATCTTGTCACCTCTAACTAGGCAACAACTTATTCACATGGCTCACAAGGCCATTAATCATCTTGTCACCTCTCACTAGGCAACAACTTATTCACATGGCTCATAATGCCATTCAACATTATACTTGTTATATAAGTATTTAACATAGCTCACAAGGCTATTGTAATAAGAGAAATACAACCTTCCCATCATTAGGGTTAGGGTTTCCCTTTTTTATCGATTAGGGTTTCTCTTACATGTCATTACCCTTCATTACAGTTAGGGTTTTCCATTATTAACCATTTAGGTTTTCAAGATCATATTATCGATGATCAAACCCTAATTCATTTCTCCACACATCTAGGAGCCAACATTGATACCATAAGTATTCAATCATACTTATTTATTCTCATTCATTTATCATTAAATGAATCATCAACACAAGGTATGAGTTCGTCTCTCATCCTTACTAGGGTATGACTACATCATACTTTATTAACTTGGCTTAATCCTTTCTCAAGGTATGTTAGCCCACATTTATCAAAGTGCATCAAACTCATTACATTTCAATGTAATATTTGACATAACACACTTCATGTATTACTCATCCAAGTATATTGGATTTGAGGTGCATTAAGGTGTATCAACCTTGGAGTGTTGGATGTGATATCTATCATGCCTGGATGTATCACTTCCCTCATCACTTTTATCTTATTTAAGTTCATCACTTATCTTGTATTAGGGTATTTCCCATCCTAATACTTTAAGCACCAACCTATCACATTTATCATGTAATGTATTGGTCATAAGTCACACAATTGAATTATTCAACCATCATTAATGATATGAACTCATCTCGGGTTAAGGCATTATTGTTATAGGATTAAACATTATCAACCACTCTAGGTGTTTCACCTATCAAGGTATTATCCACACCATTACTTGGTGTCGCACTCATCACTCCTAAGAGTGTCTTGCCCTTACCTTTACAAGGTGTATAGGGTTAAATCATGTGCATATGTTCACCATATCGGGTTGTAGGTGTATAGACACTTACCATATCGGGCTAGGATTTGCACTTGTCTCCATATCGGGCATTAGGTACCTTCTTAACCTCATATCGGGCATAAGATATATGTATGTGTTGCCCATAATACTTATGATGTATCAACCCATCACCATGTCGGGCTAGAAGTACATTCAATCACCCTATCGGGCTAGTCACCATCTAGGGTTAGCCATGACGGGCTAGGGTTAACATATTGGACTCAACCCAATATATAAGTCAATTGGAGTGTAGGGCACCAAACCATATTGGGCTACATCATCAAACATTAGGTTGCAACACCCATTTCAGGTTAGGGTGGATTGTGTCGGGCACATGGTACATATATGTGTCGCCCATAATGTTTAAGAGGTATCAACTTATCACCATGTCGGGCTAGCATGTTGTCTAGGGTTTTGTATCGTGCAACCCTATCGTGCAACCATGTTTTGAAACCATGTCGTGCAACCATGTCATGCAATAGCACTTGTTATACCTCACTTATATCGGGTTACCCAAATTAGGGTTTCACCTCAACATAACAGTATACAATTAACCCTATATCGTGCATGGAGTCTATACTTGACTCCCTATCGTGCAAGAGGTGTATACTACACCCCCATATCCTGAAACAATGTATTCATTCATATCCATATCGTTCAAGTGAAGTAGGTGCATCATCATATCGGGTTAAAGGTGCTTGCTTATGTGCTTGCACCCGATAACACTTTTATAAGATGATACCATCATCTTCAAGCTCTAGACCTTAGTTCTAACTGTTATATTTCATGGAAACAGGTCTAAGAAACTACTAGAACTCATAATCTCATCAACTATTTCAGGAAATTTCGGAATTAAAAGTATTTCACTGATTATAGCAATTTAAGTGAAGAATAACAACATGGTTGGGTTCAAGTTATAAAACCCGCCTTAAGAACCACTTCAAAGCTCCAAGCTCCAAAGGTTGAAGATGACTTTATCAAAGGTCCAAGGCTCGTTCAGAACTCCTTCATATACAAGTAATCACCATGGATAAGCAATTGGTGAAGAGGAAAAGAAAGGAAGATCAAAACCCTAAAATCATGCTTCAATTCAAGGTTGAAGATGATCTTTTCCTCACCTTAGGGTCAAGTTTTGAGTTCCTTAGCTCCTTGGCCGACACCCTACCAATCTTGGGAGATATGGACTTCCTCTTGGCCGACACAACTTTGCTTGTGGCCGATACCCCCTCACTTGTGGCCAGAATCACTTCAATTGGCCGATATCAACTTGCTATGGGCAATATCAGCATGGTATGGCCGATATACTTGCTATGGCCGATACCTAAGGCCTATGGACGACACCCTTGTGATCTTGCACGATATGACTCCCCTCTTGCACGATATGACACTCACTTGGACGATATGGCACTCACTTGGGGCCAAAACACTTCACTCTATGGCCGATATCACTCAATATGGCCAAGATCACCTACTTGGGCGATATGATCATGCCATGGACGATACCCCAAGGCCCTTGCACGATACCACAGCTTCCCTTCACGATATGGGAGCTCCATGCACGATACCTTAGGGTAGGAGGGTGGTAAGGGTCGCAAAATTCCATTAAGGGGTCAAACTAGGGGTATATATACTTGTCGATCATGAAGGAAGGCAAAAATGAGGTGTCAACATTTTGAGCTAGTAGGTGCCACGTGTCATGCATGGGTGACACGTGTACATGCATGCATAAACATTTATATTGACGTGCAAAAAGGTTGAGGATCATCTAGAGATGCAAATTCGTCCATCACTTACCCATTTGGATAAGATATATCAATTAAATCATCATTTTAAGTCAAGCCAATACACTTTTCTAAGGAAACTTGTTGGCCGTCACACCTCACCTCCTTGAGGTGCTTTGCACGATATGAACCTTGCCAAGAGTTCACAAGACGATATGGAACACCTCCTTTGGCTCCATGGCCGATAGGCATACATATATAAGCTTTTCAACTTGATACAACTCAAGTTAAGCCTTCAAATTCAACCCTTTTTCTTGGTCATTTCTTCACCAAGATTACCATCATTCGTAATGGAATCAAACATGGTGTCTCATTCATTATCTCTCCTCTAAATTATACATAGAGTAAGTAGGAACACTCTAGAGGTGGTAATTTGCATATTGAACCCTAGGTTTTGGGTAATTTGCACATTACACCAAAACTAGGTTTTAATGCACAAGGATTGTTTTACAAGCGTAATCTTGGTGTCCAAGCTTGTGGAAACCATACTACTGCAACATATTCATTCTTATGATGTCTCAACATCATAGGAACATCTTATCATGTGCAATTTGCAAGTTAACCCCTCAACTTGGGTAATTTTCACTTTAGTCCAAAATAAGCAAGCATTGCTTCAACATTATTCAAACAGGACCAAAATTGAAACATAAGTTTCTCATGAGCCCTAAACACTTTTCATAAGATAATATTAAGCATATAATCATCTTTCTTAATCAAAACACTTAGGGTTAAAGCATAACCCAGGTCAGGGATGTTACAAATTATAAACCCCTAACAAGGATTTCGTCCCCGAAATCCCAGATAAAGGGAACAAATGTTATTCATTTATCATATCATCATGTCTCTTCATAATACCTCATTGTTATGGAGACATCATAGAACTTTTATCAGCACAATGTTCCTTTGCACAATATTCTCATAGAGCCAATTGAGAACTTATCTTAAAGACATATTTAGTTGTTATGTTTATGCAAAGCATAAACCCCTAACATGTGATGTTCATACTATGTTATATACAGATAGACTGGTTTCATGGTTGACCATTCCAGGTAGCCCACATAAATCATCTGACATTTCTCAGATACCAGAATCTCTTACCTTGGTATCAGTCACATGTGTTGAAAACACATCACATTCTCATATTCCTTTCATCATGAGACATTACTTGTTACATATATCTTTATCTTTGAACCTAAGTCCAAGATAAACTGATACTTCTCTAAGTATCCATAACATGATTATTTTTATCTCATGCACATCAAATGTCCTAAGACCCACTTGATTGCCATGTCCCCGAAAGGTAAGAAAATAAGGAATCATATTCCTCTTAACATCTCATGAATTTTTAACTATTCATGAATCATTACTTTTTGTCACATCCCAAGTTCCTTTCTCTCAGCATAGGAATTTATAAGGATGATCACATAACATTATTCCTTTCCTTGTTAAGTTCTAACATGTTCATGAGCATCTTATGATCTCATCACATCTCCCATTTCCTCGTTATAGGAAAAGATCTTTATCATATTTACAACTTTATTGAACTGGGATCACCTCTCTTGTTCTCATACTCATCATATGAGGATCATATTTTTACTTCCTCATATACACATACTGATCTGAAATCATATCAGATCCCTCTTTCTTGTACTTAAGGTATAATACATTTATCCATACCATATTTCCAATTTCATGATAATCATTAGATTGTCTCAGAATGATTGCTTGATCAGGGCAATCAAAAAGATACCAATCTAAGAGTTTCCATACTCACTTTATCATCAATAGTTGTATACCTGATCAGGGTTTACAAGTACTGAGATCAAGTAGTATGCACTTACATGTTATCATATTCCTTGCTTTTCATATTATCATAAACATAAGATTTAACATCCCTGGATTTTATCCAGGCATCTCTTCTATACCTCTTCCTCTTTCATAGAGGTAAGATCAATATAGACCATTTAAAAGAATACTTGAACAGAATTCAAATTCTAATTCTCATAATTTCTTCCCTATATAGCAACCAATAGGGAAAACAAAATCAACAATCCTCCTTTTTATAACAAAAAGGGTTTAGTGTACTCAACATGTACACATTTATAACATACCTTGTCCTCACATCATGGTCTTACAGGTAAAAGGTTAACATCTTTACCTTTACTTAATGGCTACTGCCCTGGAACATTAAGCATTTATTGTACTATTAGTACCAAAAACCTTGGCTTTTTAGAACCATTAGGCAAATGTCTCTAGAATTATAGAGACCATTCCCTACTTCTCAGCTTATTGTCCCTTCTTGGGCACTGCCATCACATATTTATTATCTGTCTAAACTCATGACAGAGTCTACTTTCTTGCCATAAGTTAATCTTTTCCATATTTTCCCTTGTTCCAACATGACTAAGTCATTCAGGAACTCTTTTAAAGCTCAAGCTTTCAGTATTAAGGACTGATAACCTAGGTTGTAAGGCTAGTATCCAGTCCCCTATATGCATTACTGTTGCCCTAATCTGCCCAACAAGAGCATGATCATAGGATTCTCTATCCTGATCAGGTCTTAATGGGGATTCTCAGGCACTCATTCTATTCTTGACTGATCCCTTGCACCTCTTCATAGTGCAACAACATTGCCGTTAGCAATGTATTCCTTGTGTTCTCCAGTCATTTTAAAACTTTACCCTTTCTCTGCACAAGCAGATATTATTATAGGGTATACTAGAGGACACTAACACAGACTCAACAACCTTAGTCCTATGTCTCTGTAGACTCAGCGAACCTAGAGCTCTGATACCACAATTGTCGCATCCAACTTATAAAACACAATTAATTAATGCGGAAGCGTTCATCAAGCAGCGGATTAGCAAAAATCACTAAACAAAATTAAAACCTTTTTCAAAGAGATCCTTTCACAGGAAAACTCTTTAAACAAGAACCAAAGTGTTTCATTTTCATCCTGGTTCACAAGTACACAACCTGTAAAATTCCTTTTTAAGGATTACAACATTGACTGTCCTGCTAACAAATATACACATGCAGTATAAATACTTTGAGGCACTAAGCCAAAACTCCGATTGGTTCATTTAAAACTCCGAGGACCTGAGAGTACAGAGACGACACATAGGACTACTAACTATATGACACGACAGACAGTACACTCAACCTGAGCTATCACTGCTGCCTCAGATGTTGTATCTCCTCTGTAGAAAGATCTTCACTTCCTCGCACATCCACCTAAAAAAAATTGGATCCCACGGGGGTGAGACAATTGTAATTGTCCCAGCGAGAGATATAACTCTCCGCCGGCCATATTATTATCACATATTAAGCAGTAATAAACTGAGAAGAGATTCTTTTATATTGACATACATGATAAATCATTGTATGAATAAAACAAAGTAATCTCCCTTCTTAAGGAGAACATTGCATCTACCCATGGTAGATAAGTAATTCATCTGTCTACCTTACAGAGAATATAAGGAAACATAAATAACATCTATCCACTAAGGAATGCACAAAGGAATGCAACATCAACCAATGAATTTCCGTATTCAATCCTTAGGCAATTATGCTACACGGCTAATTACATTTTACAATCACACTTATGCCCTGAGGAGATGAGGTATACCGCTCATACTCCAACCGACCACTACGAAGTCGAAATCGGTACCATACATAGGTCAATGGAAGAGCCGGACTCCATGACCTCCCACGTCTCGGTCAGTGCGAGACCACAAGCAGGACTATGTCAACTGCTTATCGTAGCTATCCAGGGTATACTGGCAACTTGCTACAGAGTTACAGCGTCAGCTGCCTCTCTTCGGAATCAAGAGATTTTATGTTTATCTCCACATCATCCGACATTCATCATCGGAATCAAGAGATTTTATGTTTATCTCCACATCATCTGACATTCATCATCATCGGGAGATTCGTGATACATCCATCCCGGCCTTTATAATGAAGGATTGAGAGATCTCATGTTTATCTCACGTCAATCCCTTCATTAGGGCGTAAGGTATTTGCGCCCATCACCCCCACATATTCAACAATATGCGTTCATCAGGAGATCCCGTAGGAAAACCTGTTTCACCACCACCAGCTACTGACGATGATGGATCTATGGTCAGGGCACTACATGATAAAATTCCACTTGATTAATTAAGTGCATTACCATATTCTTTTAGCATCAGTCAAGTTTTCACACAAGAATTATTATGACAAATTCTACAAAGAAAGGTATAATACATCTATCAAGTACTTTCAAATCTTTAAAACACATGATACTTGGGATCTCAGTCCCTTATCACATTACTGGGAATTCTCATCCCTTCACATCATCATTATCATGATTAATGGATTTGGGTATTCAAACCCTTAGATCATCACATAACATTATTACCTCTATAACAGGTAACCATTACCTCTAGGTCCTCAGACCAAGGTATTTATTTCACTTGTTGTGCAAGTATTCACATGGCTCACAAGGACATCACACATCTTATTACCTCTCACTAGGCAACAACTTATTCACATGGCTCACAAGGCCATTAATCATCTTGTCACCTCTAACTAGGCAACAACTTATTCACATGGCTCACAAGGCCATTAATCATCTTGTCACCTCTCACTAGGCAACAACTTATTCACATGGCTCATAAGGCCATTCAACATTATACTTGTTATATAAGTATTTAACATAGCTCACAAGGCTATTGTAATAAGAGAAATACAACCTTCCCATCATTAGGGTTAGGGTTTCCCTTTTTTATCGATTAGGGTTTCTCTTACATGTCATTACCCTTCATTACGGTTAGGGTTTTCCATTATTAACCATTTAGGTTTTCAAGATCATATTATCGATGATCAAACCCTAATTCATTTCTCCACACATCTAGGAGCCAACATTGATACCATAAGTATTCAATCATACTTATTTATTCTCATTCATTTATCATTAAATGAATCATCAACACAAGGTATGAGTTCATCTCTCATCCTTACCAGGGTATGACTACATCATACTTTATTAACTTGGCTTAATCCTTTCTCAAGGTATGTTAGCCCACACTTATCAAAGTGCATCAAACTCATTACATTTCAATGTAATATTTGACATAACACACTTCATGTATTACTCATCCAAGTATATTGGATTTGAGGTGCATTAAGGTGTATCAACCTTGGAGTGTTGGATGTGATATCTATCATGCCTGGATGTATCACTTCCCTCATCACTTTTATCTTATTTAAGTTCATCACTTATCTTGTATTAGGGTATTTCCCATCCTAATACTTTAAGCACCAACCTATCACATTTATCATGTAATGTATTGGTCATAAGTCACACAATTGAATTATTCAACCATCATTAATGATATGAACTCATCTCGGGTTAAGGCATTATTGTTATAGGATTAACCATTATCAACCACTCTAGGTGTTTCACCTATCAAGGTATTATCCACACCATTACTTGGTGTCACACTCATCACTCCTAAGAGTGTCTTTCCCTTACCTTTACAAGGTGTATAGGGTTAAATCATGTGCATATGTTCACCATATCGGGTTGTAGGTGTATAGACACTTACCATATCGGGCTAGGATTTGCACTTGTCTCCATATCGGGCATTAGGTACCTTCTTAACCTCATATCGGGCACAAGATATATGTATGTGTTGCCCATAATACTTATGATGTATCAACCCATCACCATGTCGGGCTAGAAGTACATTCAATCACCCTATCGGGCTAGTCACCATCTAGGGTTAGCCATGACGGGCTAGGGTTAACATATTGGACTCAACCCAATATATAAGTCAATTGGAGTGTAGGGCACCAAACCATATTGGGCTACATCATCAAACATTAGGTTGCAACACCCATGTCAGGTTAGGGTGGATTGTGTCGGGCACATGGTACATATATGTGTCTCCCATAATGTTTAAGAGGTATCAACTTATCACCATGTCGGGCTAGCATGTTGTCTAGGGTTTTGTATCGTGCAACCCTATCGTGCAACCATGTTGTGCAACCATGTCGTGCAACCATGTCATGCAATAGCACTTGTTATACCTCACTTATATCGGGTTACCCAAATTAGGGTTTCACCTCAACATAACAGTATACAATTAACCCTGTATCGTGCATGGAGTCTATACTTGACTCCCTATCATGCAAGAGGTGTATACTACACCCCCATATCGTGAAACAATGTATTCATTCATATCCATATCGTTCAAGTGAAGTAGGTGCATCATCATATCGGGTTAAAGGTGCTTGCTTATGTGCTTGCACCCGATAACACTTTTATAAGATGATACCATCATCTTCAAGCTCTAGACCTTAGTTCTAACTGTTATATTTCATGGAAACAGGTCTAAGCAACTACTAGAACTCATAATCTCATCAATTATTTCAGGAAATTTCGGAATTAAAAGTATTTCACTGATTATAGCAATTTAAGTGAAGAATAACAACATGGTTCGGTTCAAGTTATAAAACCCGCCTTAAGAACCACTTCAAAGCTCCAAGCTCCAAAGGTTGAAGATGACTTTATCAAAGGTCCAAGGCTCATTCAGAACTCCTTCATATACAAGGAATCACCATGGATAAGCAATTGGTGAAGAGGAAAAGAAAGGAAGATCAAAACCCTAAAATCATGCTTCAATTCAAGGTTGAAGATGATCTTTTCCTCACCTTAGGTTCAAGTTTTGAGTTCCTTAGCTCCTTGGCCGACACCCTACCAATCTTGGGCGATATGTACTTCCTCTTGGCCGACACAACTTTGCTTGTGGCCGATACCCCCTCACTTGTGGCTAGAATCACTTCAATTGGCCGATATCAACTTGCTATGGGAAATATCAGCATGGTATGGCCGATATACTTGCTATGGCCGATACCTAAGGCCTATGGACGACACCCTTGTGATCTTGCACGATATGACTCCCCTCTTGCACGATATGACACTCACTTGGACGATATGGCACTCACTTGGGGCCAAAACACTTCACTCTATGGCCGATATCACTCAATATGGCCAAGATCACCTACTTGGGCGATATGATCATGCCATGGACGATACCCCAAGGCCCTTGCACGATACCACAGCTTCCCTTCACGATATGGGAGCTCCATGCACGATACCTTAGGGTAGGAGGGTGGTAAGGGTCGCAAAATTCCATTAAGGGGTCAAACTAGGGGTATATATACTTGCCGATCATGAAGGAAGGCAAAAATGAGGTGTCAACATTTTGAGCTAGTAGGTGCCACGTGTCATGCATGGGTGACACGTGTCCATGCATGCATCAACATTTATATTGACGTGCAAAAAGGTTGAGGATCATCTAGAGATGCAAATTCGTCCATCACTTACCCATTTGGATAAGATATATCAATTAAATCATCATTTTAAGTCAAGCCGATACACTTTTCTAAGGAAACTTGTTGGCCGTCACACCTCACCTCCTTGAGGTGCTTTGCACGATATGAACCTTGCCAAGAGTTCACAAGACGATATGGGACACCTCCTTTGGCTCCATGGCCGATAGGCATACATATATAAGCTTTTCAACTTGATACAACTCAAGTTAAGCCTTCAAATTCAACCCTTTTTCTTGGTCATTTCTTCACCAAGATTACCATCATTCGTAATGGAATCAAACATGGTGTATCATTCATTCTCTCTCCTATAAATTATACATAGAGTAAGTAGGAACACTCTAGAGGTGGTAATTTGCATATTGAACCCTAGGTTTTGGGTAATTTGCACATTACACCAAAACTAGGTTTTAATGCACAAGGATTGTTTTACAAGCGTAATCTTGGTGTCCAAGATTGTGGAAACCATACAACTGCAACATATTCATTCTTATGATGTCTCAACATCAGAGGAACATCTTATCATGTGCAATTTGCAAGTTAACCCCTCAACTTGGGTAATTTTCACTTTAGTCCAAAATAAGCAAACATTGCTTCAACATTATTCAAACAGGACCAAAATTGAAACATAAGTTTCTCATGAGCCCTAAACACTTTTCATAAGATAATATTAAGCATATAATCATCTTTCTTAATCAAAACACCTAGGTTTAAAGCATAACCCAGGTTAGGGATGTTACAATGGGGGTCGTGGATCAAGGCTTCTCCAGTGAAAAGATGGCACATCCCCATCAAAGAAGAATTGTTCGATAGAGAAAGTGCGACTAGATAACTCCAGTTCACCACCAAACCTACTAGTTCGAGATCTGCATCAGGTGATACCTCTACCCCATGACAAGGGAGGACAATGGAGCACTCAACAAATTATGAGGATAGAATAGAGGAAGAAGGAGAATCCCACCACTCACCAAACCTAAAAGACCTAGAGACAGTCTTTGTCCAAAGAAGCAACAAGTTGGCAATGACTATACCCAACGGTATCAGGCCACTGGGTGCGAGTGGCTCGAGGGGAAGTATTGTAGGAGAGCAGGAAAAAATAGTAGACAAAGACCCGAGTATGGGGTTGGAACAAGGCACGAAGGTTTTCGACAAAGGATGTAACACTGAAAGGGACAATGTAAGCATGTACGAGGAAGGTCTAGGTAACAACATACTAAAACCACAAGCAGATCAGCCAAGGACACAACATGGAACTGAAAATGTGAAACAAAAGCCTATGGGACTTGCAGGTCCACCGTCAGATCTGACCGAGAGGGAGGCACAACAGAATGGACAGGCTGACATCACAAAGAAAGGAAGCTCTGGGAAGTGAACGTGGGAGAAGGAAGGGTCGAGACCTGGGAAGAAAGATTCTATGAAAGAAGGCGGTCAAAGATGTTTCACCAAGCTTGCGACAAAACACGAGGTGGACCACAGTAAGGGCTTTGATGAGATTATGAGCATGTCAGGGGGGAAACATACGAGGGAGGGGAAGGGTGAGGGCTAGGTGGAGGGGTATCATGAGGGGGAGGAACTGATGAAACATATCAAAGGAAACGAAGGAGCTACATCAGTATTCATGAAAGTAGTAGGTACTGGTTTGAACCAGGGCAGTGAAGGACAATGAAAACCTTATGTTGGAACATCCAGGGTGTGGGCCACCCTAAGACGAGGGACTCCCTTCGTAGAAGGTGTTGGAGGGAGATGTCCGACATAGTTTTCATCGTGGAAACTATAAGCAGAAGTACGGAACAGGAGGCGGTGAGGAGGAGGTGTGGTAAGGATAGCGGGTTTGGAGTGGACAACAGAGGTCGTTCGGGAGGACTGGGTCTTTAGTGGCATGGGAATGACACTTCTACAGTGTCATTTTTAGATCATCATTATTGTGCAGAAATCGGGGCACCAAACAGCGCTGGAAGATATTATTTTATTAGCATCTATGGTTGGGTGGCAGTACATGACAGGGGTCGCACTTGGAGCCTCATGGAAAACCTATGTTCTCAAACTGACTTCCCAAAGGTTTTTGGAGGGGACTTTAATGAGATCATCGCGACAGTAGAAAAATAGGGAGGTCAGCCTCGCAGTGAGTGGCAGATGTGCAACTTTCGGGGAGCTATTGACATATGCCAATTGGTGGACTTGGGATACACGGGAAATAGGTTCACGTGGAAAAGAGGGCTGCATGTAGAGAATTTAATTTTGGAAAGATTGGATAGATATCTGGCTGATAGGAGGTGGTGTGATTATTTCAATGTGAGGAAAGTTAAAAACTTTCCTATTTACAACTTTGATCATGGGCAGATTCTTCTCTGGGCTGAACATAATACTTGTGGTGGCAAGAGGATAGAAAAAAGATTCCAATTTGAAACCTTGTGGCTCTCTTCACATGAGTGCAAAGAAGTGGTACATCAAGCATGGGGAAGCAATGAGGATGCAGGGTTACATCACCAGACTGAGAGTTGTGCTAGTAGACTTGTTGATTGGGCTTCTGCAAAATTTGGGGACATCAAAAAGAGAATTCGAAAGACTGAAAAGGAGCTGATCAGAGCCCATAATAGACCTCCCTCTCAGGATATGATTCTAGAGTGCACGGTGCTAGAAGAGGAACTACAAAACCTGCAGAGACTAGAGGAAAGATACTGGTTGGCCAGGGTGAGGACTAATGAAATGAGAGACGGGGACAAGAACACCAAATATTTTCACCATAAGGCAAGCAAAAGGAGAAGAAGGAATGTTATAGATGGTCTCTTCAATGAAGAGGGTAGTTGGCAGATAGATCCAAAGGAGATTACAAAGATCATCACGTCATACTTCGGAACGCTCTTCTCCAGCTTGCACCTGTCTCACATGGATGAGTTCTTGGCAGGTATGAATGGGGTTTTCCCAGTAGAGGACTTAGAGCACCTTGAGCAGAGTCCCACGGAGAAAGAAGTATGGAAGACACTCACACAAATGCACCCAAACAAAGCTCCCAGCCCAGATGGAACGAAAGCAATTTTTTACCAGAATTTTTGGGAGGTGGTTAAAAAAAGTTTGCTGAATTTTATTTTAAAGTGGTTGGTAGGAGAGGCGAACCTAGATGAGATCAATGATACATATATAGTGTTGATTCCCGAGACGACTAGCCTTGTCCGAATTACAGAATACCATCCTATTATCCTTTCCAATGTGTCATACAAAATTATCACAAAGGTCCTAGCAAAAAGAATCAAACCTTTCATGGATAGGATGATTTCCAAAAACAAGAGTGCTTTCATAGGAGGAAGGATGATTACCGATAATTCTTTGGTGGCGTTTAAACTATTCAATACCATGAAACACTGTAAGAAAGGAAAGGAAGGCTTGATGGTGCTGAAACTCGACATGAGTAAAGCCTATGTTAGGGTGGAGTGGGCTTTTCTGGACAAAGTCATGACGAGGTTAGGTGTAAGGACCCTGACCCAAGTTTTGGGCTAACCCTCTTTTCTTTTCTTATGAAAGGTGCTTAGAACCTTAGTCTAATCTCTTAAGATTTTTTGATATCATGTGACAAGCTCATGTTTTTGGTTTGGTCCCGTTTGGATGTTGTTTGAGCAATGTTTGCTTGTTTTGGACAAAAGTGCAATTTAACCAAAGTAAGGGGTTATATTGCAATATGTCAAATGTAAAGCATGCCTTTATCTCTCTAGCATATTTAGAAAGAGAATGGTGAGGTGGGGTGCCTTGTGGAGTACCTATGTTCCAAGTTTGAGCTTAGTTTGATGATGTTTGTGCCCTATGTGCTAGTTTTGGTGAAAATTGCAAATTACCCAAAGTGGAGGGGTCAATATGCAATTTATCGGCTATAGAGTCACATGCCTTCTGTTTGGCATCATTTAGGACGTGGATGGAAGTTGGGGCGCCTTGTTTGGTTGATAGTTGATGAGTAACATCTTTATATGGTCTTTATATCACATATATGTCACACATGCTACCTTGTCTTTTAGTGTAACAGGTAGAAGCTTGAGAGTGTGTCACCCATGAGGGTGTGTCACCTATGGGAGGTACCTATCTGCATGATACACATACTAGAGTGTATCACCAAGCCATGCATGTGTATCTTGGGTGGCAACAAGTGGTGTTAAGTGCATGAGCAAGTGACAACTTGGGTTATGTGGTTATGACACCTCTCATTTGCTACCTCTCTCTTCCTTGGTGTATATAGCCCCCTTCCTCCTTGACCAAGTTCTCCTTTTCATCCACATTCTTCCCCCTTCTTGTATGGGACGAGCATGGGAGCTTGGGATCTCAAGGAAACTCCAATGGAGCTTGGGAGGGTGAGCTCTTTGGCCATGAGACTCCTTGCTCAAGATCCGACCTTGGTGAGTCATGCTTCCTTTCTAGCTTTTCCTTATGCCTTCTTCTTCATCTCCTTCTCCTCCTCTCATCCATGTTTGGGCCCTTGTTGTGAGTAGGCAAGTTTGTGGTTATCTCCCACTCTTTTCTTCTTCTTAAGCTATACATAACCATGGTATCTTCTTCTTCTATTGTTCCTTGAGGTGACGATGATGGAGCCGAAGACAAGCTTAGAGCTTCAGATGGATGGTTTCCATGGAGAGGAACGTGGGTTTGCTGCTTGTATCAGGAAGATTTATGCCTTTCATGGAGATCCTCTTAAGGTGGGTTACATAACTCTTAACCATCTCTATTATATTCACTCTCCATATGTCCATGTGATGATTCTTGTCTTTAAATTGATACCCTTCTCCATGATAGTCGTGCATGTAGAACTTGAGATCTATTTTAATGGAAGTGGTCACGTTTTACTACTATCCTTATCCTGATCTTCTTGCGTTAGATGGTAACAGGTGGCGATAGGTTGAAGATGACTTGCCTGATAGGGTGCTTTACCCGATATGGGAGCTTGCCTGATACTATGCTTTTCCCGACATAGTACCTTGCTCAATAGGTTATACTTCGGTTGATGGTTTGTAGCAATACCCCTTTATCTCCTTTGTACTTGAAAGGTGAGCCTATGTACTAGATGTTTGGGGTGATATGATGTGGTGACCAATATCTCTTTCCTACCCTAAGGTTAGGGTTTGGACGTTATAGATGGTGGCTCCTTGGGGTTGTTGCTTGATACCCTCTTCTAGAGTTGAGCCTTGGGTGATATGCTAAGTAAACCCTTTTTTGACCTTGTGATCGATATGCACCTCTACCCAAGTGGTGGGTGATATGGTGGTTGACCAACATGAAACCCTAACCTTAGTGTCTTGGCCGAAATAGAGCTCCAACACTAGCTTGGGCGATGGGGTTGCCTTGGGCAACATGGATGCTCTACTCTAGTTGCACGACAAGCTCTTGGGGTTGAGCCCTTTCATAGTATCATGGGTGATATGGTGGTAATGCCTTTGGTGATAGGTATCTTTGATAGTGTCAGGAAATCGATAGGTTATTCCTTGGTGTGGGTGATACCCTAGAAGTAATGTCTTGGGTGATATGGAGGCCCTAATCCTAACTTAAGGCGGTATGATTGCTTTGGCTGATGGGATGGTCCTAACCCTAGAGTGCCTGACATTTTGTAATGGTCAATGAGATGCCTTGGCCGATAGGCTAGCTCTAACCCTAGCTGCCCGATATAACATCCTGAAAATCATGGAGTTTTGAGTGTTGGGGATTGCCCTAACCCTAGCTGACCGATAGGGGTGCCTTTGTGGTAGTGATCCCTTGGGCGATATGTTGGGTGCCCAAGATGGTGCTCCATGAATGACAAAGGATGTGAGGATGGGCGTTATGAGCAGTCCCTTGATATGTTTCCCAATATCATCAAACCTAGAACGTTATGAGTATGTATGTATGCATAGCTTGGGTAACATCAGGGTTAAGTGCATGGTCGATACCTCCACAAGGAGATATGTTACTTTGGCCGATATGCCTTGCCTGATACATGCCCTCTCTTGGTTGGTTACCTGAAATGTGCATGTGCTTGATAGCTTGGATGGTCCTAGGGTTAAAGGTTTGGCTGATACATGTGGTGAGTTTGGACAGTATAAGGTGTTGGACGATATAAGTTGAGGGCTGGACAATGTAGTACCTTGACCATTATAGGGTCCCAAACCCTAGTTGGACGATAGACCACCTTGGGTGCCACGGAAACGTTTGATGGATGGTAGTAGTGTATGTTGGGTGGTATGAGAGTTCCTCAAACCTCATGATGTGCTGACCAAGTGGGTGCCTATTGGGCGATATAGTTGTGGCTTTGGGTGACATGATTTGATGGTTGTCCGGTATGAACCCTAACCCTTGAAGGGATATAAAGGGGTCTTGGCCAAAAGGAGTTGTTGTGATGATCATATGCTGATTGATATACTCTTGGTCCATGGCTACATGACACATCATTAGGTCTAAGTCTGACCGTTATCCCCTTTGCGCATGGGTGCATGTCATGCTTGAGACTGACAACTTTGGGTGAGGGTTAGTACCCTACCCGATACACCTTTAGTGAGGGTTTGTGGTCACTGCCTAGTATTGGTGAGGATAGGTAACACTTCTAGTGAGGGTTGTGCCCTAACCTGATAACCATAAAAGTTATCTTGAGATGCATAACATCAATATAATACCTTGTTACCTTTGGCACGTACCTTTGATCAAAATGGTGAGACATGATGAATAAGTTGTGAAACCTTAGTATGGGGGTTACCTATGGTTGATGATAGGTGAACCATGGTGTATGATCCTTAAAGATGAATCCTGAGGGATAGCAGGCATGATGATACAAGATATAGTGTATGGTGGATACCCATGATATGGTAACAGTAATGTGTATTTCTTAATACACCATCTATGACTTATGCTTCATGTGTTCATAATAATAGATGATTGTTCAAGTCCTATAAACCTTAACCTTAATGATATGATAATCATGATATGTTCTTTAAAGATTGTTTTTGGTGATCAAGTTATCTCTTTGATATGTTCCCTAACCATGCAGGTATTATCAATTGAATTCATAGCCAGGTAAGAGTTATGGTGATTATATGATTGTAAGCTTTGTGTATCACTTGGTATATGTGAAATATATGAGCAATGATGACGTGCCTTGTTGAGGAGATAACATGTATCACCATATGATGAGAAAGGTCTGATGACCTGATAAAGGTTGAGTGCTTATTGAGGTGTTCTCCTTTATGTGATGAAATGAGGGATTGATATCCCATGATGATGTATGATGATGAAGCCTTGAGAGGCAGTGGAATTATGTGATGAAATGAGGGATTGATATCCCATGATGATGTAAGATGATGAAGCCTTGAGAGGCAGTGGCATTATGTGATGAAATGAGGGATTGATATCCCATGGCAATATGATGTATGTTGAGCACAATGAGAATAGCAGTAATAGTGTGACACCAAAGTAATGAATTCTAATGTTATTCATGTTTTATATATATATGGTTGCTTAATACAACTTGGTTGCCCCAACAATCTACATAAAATGCATTAACTAATTATAGATGAACCTTTCATGTAGTTTGCCCTGGCCATAGATCCATCATCGTCAGTAGATGGTGATGGTGAAACAGGTTTATCCTATGGGATTACCTAGAGCGCATATTGTTGAATATGTAGGGTTTCTCCTAGCCGAAAATAGGAGGATTAGAGTGCAACTGCAATTGTTGACTCAAGATGTGTATAAGAGCATTGTGATCTGGCCCATGGCTTAGTGTGAAGGAGCATGAATGCATTCATGGCTCAGGAGAACGGTGAATAGGCTTGTGGCTCATGATAAAAAGGGTAGAAGTGTGAGCTAACCCTTTGGATGAGTCCATTCAAGCATGAGACTATGGTCCTGCTTTAGTTAACGTGCACTGACCACGAAGAGGTGAGGTCATGGGGTATGGCTCTCCCAATGACCTTGTATGGCACCAGTTTTGGGCTTCTTAGCCGAAGGTTGGATTTGAGTGGGACGACTCACTTCCTCAGGGCATAATAAATCATAATCCATCCGTATAGAATATAATGCTTAAGGCAAAACACGGAACATTGGTTGAGGACTTGTTTGTGTAGTTGTTCTAGTTATACCTTGCAGTGAATTACACGTTCCTCATATCTTGTGGAAAGTTCTTATAAAGATTATCTTGTCAATCATGTTCCTTAAAGAAATATCTGGTTATATGCCTCCTGGATATTTTGGTAAGATGGTTAATAAAGTTAGCTTTGCTCAGTATGTTGCTCCTATAATCTACTTATACCAGTTATCTGGGACCATAATAAAGTTGGTAGAGGGTTATGTTTCTCGCTGGGACTGTGTGTCTCACCGTGGTGGTTAATAACCTTTTTAGGTGGATGTGCCTGGTGAGATGAAGATCATGTGGCTACGGATGATATGCATAGGTATCATACCTGGTGGATAGATAGTTTCTAGTAGTAGAGTCCTATGTGTTGTCCATGTACACTCGGGTCTTCGGGAGAGTTTTTGATGTTTATCATATGATGATCGATGTACGGTTTTCGAGTTATGTATCTTGATGTAAATCAACATGTGGAACAATTATTTCATGTAATGAGATGATGGGAAATTATGTTTTAGCACCTTGGAAATATGATATGAAAAGAAAATTGTTGGCTCAAATATTATATGTCTCATCTTGTGGTGCTCTTTGTAAATCGGTTTTAATTTCATGTGATTTTCGGTAATCCGCTGGTTAGCATGTAATCGTGTTTTTTTGAGGATGGGGTGTTTCAAAGTGTTTGGTATCAGAGCTCTAGGTTCACTGAGTCTACAGGGATACTAGGACTAGGATCAGGATGGTGTCTAAGGTTGGACCGTGACATAAAATATGGTGCATACTACCTAAACTCAGTAATTGTATTCCCTGGCCAGGAATTCAAATATTGAAGACATAGGTAAGTGTGGAGCCTTAGATTGTTTCCTCCTTGATTACTCTGATCAAGTAGTCATTCTGGACCAATCTAAAGAGCATAGAAAATCAGGAATATGATGCTAATACCTTCATCTTGTTATAAAGGGAGTAAATAATTGCACCATAACTCTTTAAAACATGGATGCTTGGTAACCCAAAGAGGAAGTAATGGTTCTATGAAACCTAAAATCCGTATAAGAATATGATGAGATAATTTCTTGAAACCATAATCTTAAGAGACACATCAAGTAAAAGATAGATTGACCTGTGACAACAAGGTAAGTAAAGCGTAAAACTTACACAAGATGAAGAAAATGCTGAAAACCAAGATAAAGTTAAAAGGAAGAGAAGAACAAATGATGAGTAAGCCAGATGGAACCTGATATAATCTCATACCAACCAATGAATGTAAGCAAAATAAGAAAGTATAAAGTGCAAATTCATGATAAGAAAAAGGGAACAAGGGAGATGATCCTTGGTTCGATAAAGAATATGTGAAGAGTAACAATCTTTTTCACAAAAAGGAAACAAAAATGTGATATAATCAGGAAATAATCATGATTACGATGAAATGACGACAAGAGAAAAAGAGTAATAACACATAATGGTCTTGATGCTTCCTGCACTGAGTGCAAGGAAACTTAGAAGAAACAGGATAAAACTAGATGGAATAAGGTTTAACGATGCACAAATAGTTGAAAGCTCATGTAAGGATCAAAGAAAGAGATAATATCCCCCCCCCCTTGATATGAAACCATAGATGTTGATGGGGTGATAGGAGGAGTTTGTTCCCTTGTGTTCCTTCCTTCTGAGTGAATGGCAGTCAAGTGGACCTTGTATCACTTGATATGTATGCTTTTGGAGTGATCTCTAGTTGGATACTTCAAAAAGTATCAGTTGATCTTGGACTTTAGTTTCCAAGATAGCGATATCTGTGATAGATGATGACGGTAGGATCCTCTTGACATGTTTTGAACCAGTGACAGCGGTAGAATATGAAGGTGAGACTAGAAGTGATGTGTTTTGACTCAAGAGATGGATACCAAGGAAAGGAAAACTAGTATATGAGAAGTGCCAATCGTATGGGAACATGAGAACATGCCTTCTGGTAAAGGGTTGAGAATCGAGATTCCTAGATCGTGAAGGTATGGTGGTGAGCTGTCTTGATAACTCATCCTTGACCTTGAACCAACAAGCTTGAAGTTTGTTTTGGAGTCTAGATCTATGTGGTGACCCTTGAGGCAGTAGTTCAACAACACAATGGAATGTTGATGAGGATAAGCAAGTGAGGACCGGATAGTCTAACCAGGAAGTGGAAGGCAACAGTTAGATCTCGTAACAAGAGTTGGCCAGAATAGTGTGTGCTGGTAGGACAGATGGAGTCACTCCTTTACACTTTGTCTTTTTCTTGCCTCTTATCTTCTCACGTTGATCCGGTATAGGGTGTACCCTCCTTTGAGCGCTTGTAGTATGTTTGGAGGATGTTTCCCTCTTGTTAGCCAGAGATAACATATTGTCGAAAACCCTATTGGATGACCAGGTTGACTTGGATGAAGTATATCCTTCTCCTATGACAGCCAAGTGAATCTCTTTCCAGTTGACATATCGAGGATTGATATAACCCTAGAATGGATATCCTTGGAAAGGGTGAAGTGATCTCAGATGGAGAAGTTGGCTTGGGATCAACCGGGTTACATGCCTATAGTATGGCTATCACTTGTTAGGGGTTTATGCTCAGCATAAACATGACGACGGAAGGTATGCACCCAAGAAAAAGAACCATTGTAAGATCTTCTTGGGAAAATTTCATCAAGTTAAGCTTAATTCCTTGGAATACTCCTAGCTAAGACTTGAGTAAAAGAAGGTCCAGGAAGGATGTGCATCGATTAAGAGACGGATGCACAAGGTTTGTGAATCCTATCTAGATCAGCTGAGATAGTGCATATATGTCACCCTCTAAGTTGGTGCTTGTTGTGCCCTTGGGATCTGACATGAGGACATGGCAGGCTTGAAACCGAGATGATGTGGTTGCTATTAACCAAGATGCTTGGTTCCTTGGATGTTCGATAACTCCTTTTGTGTTAAGCCTTAAGCAGTACATAGTAGTTCCTTATGAGCCCTATCATGTGCATACATGTGTTTTGTAGAGTATGTATCTTGTGAAAACCCCTTCTTAGAAAGATCTTCCTTGGACTAAGACATCCTTTGTGGAAGGAGAAGAAATAGTTGGAATGTATATAGCAGAAGGATAGTAATACACGTATGCAAAGCTTAAGTGTTGATCATATGAGATCAAAGTAGCGTAGCAGAAACGTAACGAGGAAGGTGATATATCAGTAAAGTAACTGATACATGAGTGATATGAGTTGCGAGTGATGTTCCAGTATATATAAAGAGTGTTATGAGACAAAGCATGATGAGATGGAGGGTTGAGTCTGTGACCAGTACAAAGAAACCATGTGATGGCTCTGGAAGAAGAGAACGTGCATTGGTCATGGATCTGTGACACCTAGGAGTTTTGTGGAGATGTATGATGTGACGTTCAAGTAACACCCGTCTTCTTTCTTCTTGGGATTTTAGGGATGAAATCCTTGTTAGGGGTTTATGACTTATAAGGACCCTAACCGAAGTTTTGGGCTAACCCTCTTTGCTTTTCTTATGAAAGGTTCTTAGAACCTTAATCTAATCTTTTAAGATGTTTTGATATCATGTGACAATCTCATGTTTTTGGTTTGGTCCCGTTTGGATGTTGTTTGAGCAATGTTTGCTTGTTTTGGACCAAAGTGCAATTTACCCAAAGTAAGGGGTTATATTGCAATATGTCAAATGTAGAGCATGCCTTTATCTCTCTAGAATCTTTATAAAGAGAATGATGAGGTGGGGTACCTTGTGGAGGACCTATGTTCCAAGTTTGAGTTTAGTTGGATGATGTTTGTGCTCTATGTGCTAGTTTTGTACAAATTGCAAATTACCAAAAGTGGAGGAGTCAATATGCAATTTATCGGCTCTAGAGTCACCTCCCTTCTATTTGGCATCATCTAGGACATGGATGGAAGTTGGAGCACCTTGTTTGGTTGATAGTTGATGAGTAACATCTTTATATGGTCTTTATATCACATATATGTCACACATGCTACCTTGTCTTTTAGTGTAACGGGTAGAAGCTTGAGAGTGTGTCGCCCATGAGGGTGTGTCACCCATGGGAGGTACCCAGCTACATGATACACATCCTAGAGTGTATCACCAGGCCTGCATGTGAAGCTTGGGTGGAAAAAAGTGGCATTAAGTGCATGGGCAAGTGGAATCTTGGGTTATGTGGTTATGACACCTCTCCTTTGCTAACTCTCTCTTCCTTGGTGTATATAGTCCCCTTCCTCCTTAACCAAGTGCTCCTTTTCAGACACCTTTTTTCCCCTTCCTGTATGGGATTATCATGGGAGCTTGGGAGCTCAAGGAAACTCCCATGGAGCTTGGGAGGGCGAGCTCTTTGGCCATAGAGACTCCTTGCTCAAGATTCGACCTTGGTGAGTCATGCTTCCTTTCTAGCTTTTCCTTGTGCCTTCTTCTTCATCCCCTTCTCCACCTCTCGGCCATGGTTTAGCCCTTGATGTGATTAGGCAAGGCCGTGGTTATCTCCCCTTCTTTTATTCTTCTTCAGCTATGCATAACCATGATATCTTCTTCTTCTTCTCTTGTTCCTTGAGGTGATGATGATGGAGCCGAAGACAAGCTTAGAGATTCGGATGGATGGTTTACATGGAGAGGAACACAGGTTTGCTACTTGGATCAAGAAGCTTTATGCCTTTCATGGAGATCCTCTTAAGGTGGGTTACATAACTCTTAACCATCTCTATTATGTTCACTCTCCATATGTGCATGTGATGATTCTTGTCTTTAAATTGATACCCTTCTCCATGATAGTCGTGCATGTAGAACTTGAGATCTTTTTTAATGGAAGTGGTCACATTTTACGAGTGTCCTTATATTTTTCTTCTTGCATTAGATGGTAACATGTGGCTAGAGGTTGAATATGACTTGCTCAATAGGGTGCTTTACCCGATATGGGGGCTTGCCCGATACTATGCTTTGCCCGACACAGTACCTTGCTCAGTAGGTTATACTTCGGTTGATGGTTTGTGGAAATACCCCTTTCTCTCCTTTGGACTGAGCCTATGGATTAGATATTTGGGGAGATATGATGTGGTGACTGATATCTCTTTCCTACCCTAGGGTTAGGGTTTGGACGTTATAGATGGTGGCTCCTTGAGGTTGTTGCCCGGTACCCTCTTCAAGAGCTGAGCCTTGGGTGATATGCTAAGTGAACCCTTTGTTGACCTTGTTACTGATATGCACATCTACCCAAGATGATGATGGTGAGTGATATGGTGGTTGACCGACATGAAACCCTAACCTTAGTGTCATGTCCGACAAAGAGCTCCAACCCTATCTTGGGCGATGGGGTTGCCCTGGACGACATGGATGCTCTACTCTAGTTGCATGGCAAGCTCTTAGGGTTGAGCCCTTGGATAGTATCATGGGAGATATGGTGGTAATGCCTTTGGTGATAGGTATCTTTGATAGTGTAGGGAAACTGATAGGTTGTTCCTTGGTGTGGGTGATAGCCCTAGAAGTAGTGTCTTGGGCGATATGGATGCCCTAACCCTAACTTAAGGCGATATGATTGCTTTGGCTGATGGGATGGTCCTAACCCTAGAGTGCCTGAAATGTTGTCATGGGTAATGAGATGCCTTGGCCGATAGGCTAACTCTAACCCTAGATGCCCAATATAGCATCATGGATGTCATGAGTTTTGAGTGTTGGGGGTTTCCCTAACCCTTGTTGACCGATAGGGGTGCCTTTGTGGTAGTGATCCCTTGGGTGATATGCTGGGTGCCCAATATGGTACTCCATGAATAAAAAAGGATGTGAGGATGGGCATTATGAGCGGTCCCATGATATGCTGCCCGATATCATCAAACTTAGAACGTTATGAGTATGTATGTGTGCATAGCTTGGGCGACATCAGGGTTAAGTGCATGGCCGATACCTCCACAAGGAGATATGTTACTTTGGCTGATATGCCTTGCTCGATACATGCTCTCTCTTGGTTGGTTACCTGACATGTTGTATGTTCTTGATAGCTTGGATGGTCCTAGGGTTAAAGGTTTGACTGATACATGTGGTGAGTTTGGATAGTATAAGATCCTGGATGATATAAGATGAGGGTTGGACGATATAGTACCTTGACCATTATAGGGTCCCAAACCCTAGTTGGATGATAGACCACCTTGGGTGCCATGGAAACATTTGATGGATGGTAGTAGTGTACCTTTGGTTGTATGAGAGTTCCTCAAACCTCATGATGTGTTGACCAAGTCAGTGCCTGTTGAGTGATATAGTTGTGCCTTTGGGCGACATGATTTGATGGTTTCCCGGTATGAACCCTAACCCTTGAAGGGCTATAAAGGGGTCTTGGCCAAAAGGGGTTGTTGTGATGATCATATGTTGATCAATATACTCTTGGTCCATGGCTACATGACAGATCATTAGGTCTAAGTCTGGCCGTTATCCCCTTTGTGCATGGGTGCATGTCATGCTTGAGGCCGACAGCTTTGGGTGAGGGTTAGTACCCTACCCGATACACCTTTAGTGAGGGTTTGTGGTCACTTCCTAGTATTGGTGAGGATAGGTGACACTTCTAGTGAGGGTTGTGCTCTAACCCGATAACCCTAAAAGTTATCTTCAGACGCATAACGTCAATATAATACCTTGTTACCTTTGGCTCGTACCTTTAATCAAAATGGTGAGACATGATGAATAAGTTGTGAAACCTTAGTATGGGGGTTACCTATAGTTGATGATAGGTGAACCATGGTGTATGATCCTTAAAGATGAATCTTGAGGGATAGCGCGCATGATGATACAAGATATAGGGTATGGTGGATACCCATGATATGGTAATAGTAATGTGTATTTCTTAATACACCATCTATGACTTATGCTTCATGTGTTCATAATAATAGATGATTGTTCCAGTCCTATAAACCTTAACCTTAATGATATGATAATCATGATATGCTCTTTAAAGATTGTTTTTGGTGATCAAGTTATCTCTTTGATATGCTCCCTAACCATGCAGGTATTATCAATTGAATTCATAGTCAGGTAAGAGCTATGGTGATTATATGATTGTGTGCTTTGTGTAGCACTTGGTATATGTGCAATATCTAAGCAATGATGACGTGCCTTGTTGAGGAGATAACACATATCACCATATTATGAGAAAGGTTTGATGACCTGATAAAGGCTGAGTGCCTGATTGAGGTGTTATCCTTTATGTGATGAAATGAGGGATTGATATCCCATGATGATGTATGATGATGAAGCCTTGAGTGGTAGTGGAATTATGTGATGAAATGAGGGATTGATATCCCATGGCAATATGATGATTGTTGAGGACAATGACAATAGCAGTAATAGTGTGACACCAAAGTAATAAAATCTAATGTTGTTCATGTTTTATATATATATGGTTCATGAATACAATTTGGTTGCCCAAACAATCTACTTAAAATGCATTAACAAATTGCAGATGAACCTTTCATGTAGTTTTCCCAGGCCATATATCCATCATCATCAGTAGCTGGTGATGGTGAAATGGGTTTATCCTGCGGGATTACCTGGAGCGCATACTGTTGAATCTATGGGGTTTCTCCTAGCCGAAAATAGGATGATTAGAGTGCAACTATGGTTGTGGACTCAAGATGTGTATAAGAGCATGGTGATCAGGCCCATGGCTCAGTGTGAAGGAGCATGAATGCGTTCATGGCTCAGGAGCATGGTGAATAGGCCAGTGGCTCATGATAAAAAGCGTAGACTACATGAGCTAACCCTGTGGCTGAGGCCATTCAAGCATGAGATTGCGGTCCTACTTTGGTTAGCGTGCACTTACCATGAAGAGGTGAGGTCATGGAGTCCATCTCTCCCAATGACCTTGTATGGCACGGGTTTTGGGCTTCGCAACCATATAGAATATATTGCTTAAGGCAAAGCACGGAACATTGGTTGAGGCATAGTTTGTGTAGTTGCTCTAGTTATACCTTGCAGTTAATTACACGTTCCTCATATCTTGTGGAAAGTTCTTATAAATCTTATCTTGTCAATCATGTTCCTTAAAGAAAAATCAGGTTCTATGCCTACTGGATATTTTGGTAAGATGGTTAATAAAGTTATCTTTACTCAGTATGTTGCTCCTTTAATCTTCCTATACCATTTATCTGGGATCATGATAAAGTTGGTAGAGGGTTATGTTTCTCACTGGGACTATGTGTCTCACCCCGGTGGTTAATAACCTTTTTAGGTGGGCGTGCCTGGCGAGATGAAAATCATGTGGCTACAGATGATATGCAGAGGTATCGTACCTGGTGGATAGATAGTGTCTAGTAGTAGAGTCCTATGTGTCGTCCCTGTACACTCGAGTCTTCAGGAGAGTTTTTGATGTTTCTCATATGATGATCGATGTACGGTTTTTGGTTTATGTATCTTGATGTAAATTAGCATGTGGAATAGTTATTTCATGTAATGAGATGATGGGAAATTATGTTGTAGCACCTTGGAAATATGCTATGAAAAGAAAAGTGTTGGCTCAAATATTATATGTCTCATCTTGCGGTTCTCTTTGTAATTCGGTTTTAATTTCCCGTGATTTTTAGTAATCCATTGGTTAGCATGTAATCGTGTTTTTTTGAGGATGGGGTGTTTCATTAGGGTTGCCTACAAAGTGGCGAACCAAGGTGAATGAGTGCATCTCTAGCATTTCACACAAGTTCATCGTCAATGGAAAGAGGAGAGGGTCTTTAAAACTGACCAGGGGGCTTTGCCAAGGTGACCCAATCTCCCCTTATCTTTTTCTTTTTTGTGTTGAAGCTTTGTCTTTTTCTCTTAATAAAGAAGCACAGGGAAATATTATTCATGGAGCTAGGGTGTGTACATGGCCCCCAAGAATATCCCATCTTTTCTTTACAGATGATAGAATCGTATTCACAAGGGCGACTTCCGAAGAATGTTCCGCATTAGCTGGTATTTTCAACCAATATGAGAGGACATCTGGATAGAAAATTAACTTTGATAAGATGGAGGTTTCCTTTAGTGAGAATGTTGCATAGGACAGGCGGGAACTGATAAAGACGAGACTACAGGTTAGAGAGGTGGATAGACATGAGAAGTACCTGGGGATACCCACAGTAATTGGAAGATCCAAAAAGATGGTGTTTGCGGGGATTAAAGATAGAATTTGGAAAAAAACTATAGGGATGGAAGGAACAACTATTATACAAACCAGGGAAGGAGGTGCTTATCAAGGCAGTGATTCAGGCGGATCCTACATACTTGATGAGCATATTCAAATTACCAGAGGGACTTATTGAGGATATCCCCACTATGATTGATTGCTTCTGGTGGGGATCCAAAGATGGGGAAAGTAAGATTAATTGGATGAGTTGGGAAAGACTTTGCATGCCAAAGGAGGGGGTATGGGATTCAGGGACTTAAAGGCTTTCAATCAGGCCCTTCTAGTCAAATAGGGATGGCGGCTTGCTACTAATGAAGACTCACTTGCAGCTTGGACTTTGAAGGCGAACTATTACTGAAAGTCATATAACTTACATGTAGAGATGGGTGGTGTACCTAGATACACGTGGAGGAGTATTTGGGGGGCATTTCAAATGGAAAAGTTGGGCTTCTTATGGAAGATTGGGAATGGAAAAAACATTGACATCTATAAGGACAAGTGGATCCCACATCTGGGTGGCCCGATTAGATGTTACTTGATTAGTGGTCCAGTTGTGTATAGGAAAGTCAATGAACTATTAGACAGTGAGATAGCGAGGTGGAGCACAGATGTAGTGGAGACCTGTTTCCCCTCTAATATTGCTAAACATGTATATAATATCCCTTTACCACCAAGGATGACTGATGATCACCTATGTTGGGACAAAGACAACAAAGGCACATTTACTATTCGCAGTGCATACACCTTGATTCGAACGAGGGCTGATTTGGAGGAAGTACTGGATACAGATGATTGGAAGAAGGTTTGGAAACAAAATTGGCCACCAAAGCCCAAACATTTCATCTGGAGAGCATTAACAAATATCCTTCCTACAAAACTAGAGCTGTATAGGAAGCAGGTGACTCAAGATGACGCTTGCAACCACTATGGTAACTAGGAGAATTTGTCTCACACTCTGATGTGATGCTTCCTTTCTAAGCAAGTATGGATGGATGGCGAGTATAACTGGGACAACCAGATTGATTCAATGGAGGTGAGAAGCTTCATCAAATCGCTGCTGGAAGAGGACACTCTGGCCAAGATGGACGAAGGTACTACGCTGCTCTGGATGGCTTGGACGAATAGGAACAAACACTATTTCGACCCTCAGCCACCATATACTACTATCCTTGCAGCTAGCTTCAAGAACATGGTGTCCAAGTATGTCAGCTACAAGTCTGCCACACACTACTGCAGTTCACGATCCTGGCCACCCGACACTCATCGCACATGGTGGACGTAGCTGCCGAACGGATGTTATAAGCTGAACATGGATGCTAGTCTATGCTCGGGTGGAATGGGAGGTTGTGCGGCAGTTATCAAGGATAATCATGGATGGCTTGTGCTCACCTACCAGTGTCGAGTGGAGTGGTCCTTCTCAGTGCTTAGTGTAGAGGGCAGGGTTGTTGTACTCGACATGAAAGCAGCTATAGAGATGGGCCTCCATGATGTCATTGTAGAGGTTACGAAGATTACTTTGTCCAATAGATCGTCCTCCTATCAACCAAGTTCTGTTCTTTTAATTTCATGTTTGTAAAGAGACAAGGTAATACAGTAGCACATACCTTGACCTCTGATGCATGTCATCTGGAGACTTCACCCCTTTCCAGGGTGGAGTTTGATGATCAAATCCGTGTACTAGCTACCAATGATTTGATTAACTAATAGATGGTGGGTGCCCATTCTCAAATATATATATATATATATATATATATATATATATATATATATATATACATATATAGTTTGGGATTATCGTGGTATTTGGTTGGAAAAGAAATTTTTTGCACCGCATGCAATAATAGAATGAAAAAATAAAAATTCAATCATATTGATTATCCCATAATATAGTAAATTGACTTGGATCTGATATCGTTGCAGGAAAATATGGCTATAAAATAGGCAGTGGAAAAAAATTATGTACCAGATTGCCCATAAACCAACAGATCGCATCAATAACTATAAGATGGGAAGGATGATTTCAAGGATATACCTAGCCCAAGAGCAAGTCCAATGACATCTCGTCATCATTGTATATGCACAACTGTTAACTAGTTTCTCTTGGACAGTGTTTGTGTAGCTCCTGGTATTCACCACAGACAGCAGACTGGATGAATTCTTCTATGACTCATGTGATCTCACCATGGGCTATGAGTTGGCATTTCCCAATGAGAAATAGACAAAGGACTCTTGAAGCCCACAATATCCCTCTATTTATAGTAGAGGTCAGGGTCAGGGTTCCTAGTCTATGCAGGAGTGGAAGGGATCTGAAGATCTTGAATTTTCACAACCTATGACCACCAAAATGGCTGTCTAGCAACCCAAATGATCTTATGGTACATGATATATTCATCTCGTACTATGATATGGTCATTTTATAGTTTCCTAGTTGCATATGAATTTGGCAATTTCAAATCCAATTAATGCACGACATGACGTCAACACTAATTCCTTTTTGCAATCAAATTTCCCCCAAGTTGAGTGATCTCGCACATTTGATATGGGCATCTCGCTCACCCAGATGGTCATCTAGTGACACGAGCAAAGCCAATCGGTTCAACATAGTGAACCGTTCAGTTCCCATCTCAGTTTGGGCAGAACTTAGCCAATTAAATTTCTGATCAGCTTGTCAATCCAAATGGACGTCTCAACATTAGGGTCGGTCATCTAGCTCATCAGATGGCCATCTCACAGATTTATATGATCATCTGGAAATGTGGCCAGATGATCTGTTGCATGAATTGAATACCTAAACACTTTAGTAATCAATTTAATCATCTTTCAAGACTAAACTTCTCTTCTAGGTTGATACCTATGTGTGTGACCCTATAGGTCCCATATCACGTTGACAGTAAATGTCCATAACTAACTTATGACATCACAAGCAAAGAGTGGTGCCTAGTCTCACATCAATGCTACCCATGTGAATGGAAATTAGGGGAACAACTTCAACCTACAATATGTTCTTGGTGTTATAGTATTTGAAGAATTCCTTTATCTCTGATATCTAGATTGAACTTGATGTATGAAGTAGTCAACCTCTTCAACATTCAAACTTGTTTCTTGAACTAGAGAAGATTGTCTAAGATACATGTAAGCTCAATATCACATATTGACTCACATGTGCACGACCATGCATTTCTCAGTTTTGCTAATGAAGTTGTTTTGGATATCATACTCCCTTAAGAGGGACAAATCTTGTATTTATCACTCACAGATAGTCCCCATGTGTCACGGTCACCCAATCATCACTGTTATAACAACCCATCTTTCAGGACTATGTTTGATGATGTCAAAGCACTCCGAACAACATGTGATGAGTGCAGTGATTTCAAGTCTAAGAACCACAAACACCACCATCACTATGAGAGATGACTATGACTACCATAGTAATGGTTTCCATGTGTCAATCTCACGGTGGGTCTGTCTGATACACTATTCTCTAACATGGATATGGGTGCTTGGTTTGATATAGACATATCACGAATAATGAGATTTTCTCACCATCCAACCCACACTCTGATCTTGTGTGTCATTGTTGTCTATCAAACTTCCACAATAACAACTGGTGAGGGACATAATGAGAATACATATGCACTATTAACATTCATATGATCTCATTTCTCCAAGTCACGTACTTGAAGACATACGTCATTGAGTAATATAATTCTCTAGACATTTATAACGTTACATTATTATCTCATAACTGAATTAAATAGAATAAATTGGAATTTTGCCTTTATTTATTAATAAAATCAATTACAATTTATGCCATTACAATCATCATATGGTTGGCTCTCTGGGCATACATACCAATAACACCACCAATCATAGGTTGGTGGTTTTTGAGATTAACATGAAGACCTATAAAGGCAAGCATATCAAAAACAAACATAGCATGATCAAGTGATAGAACCTTAAGGGATAAAAGAAATTGACTTTTCATGGTAAAATCATTAAGCACAAAACTTAGAACTTGGAGTCTGATGTTTATACTATGTGACATAGTAGGAGCTTCTGCATAAAAGAAAATTGTCAAAGAGGTTTTAGGGGAGTTCAAAGGTTGTGGACCTCCACAAAAAAGACTTGGTGGTGGAAAAATGAAGTATAGAAAGCTATAAAACTTAAAAGGGAGATCTAAAGGAGATTTACCAAATCTTGAGATGATGAAACTTCTCAGAGATACAAGAAAGCAAAGAAAGAAGCTAAGTAGGTTGTTCAAGAGGTAAGGTCTAGATACTTTGATGATATTTACAAGAAGCTACACACAATAGAAGGGGAAAAGATATGTATAAAATGGCTCATATAAGAGAAAGGAAAGGAATGGACTTAAATAAAGTAAAATGCATCAATAATGAAGATGGTAGAGTGTTGATGAAGGTTGACGATATTAAATATAAAAAAAAAACTACTTCCACAAGTTTTTCGATGGATATACTATAAATAATGTCAGATCCATGTAACATGACTACAAGAGATACTATTTGCACACGATGAATTTCACTATCTGTGGCCAAGAATGCTTTAGAAAAGATGAAATTGAGAAAGGTGGGTGGACCAGATGGTATTACCATTGATGTATGGAAGAGTATGAGGGATGAAGGTGCTATGTGGTCAATGAATTTCTTTATTAATATCATGAAGACCAAGAAGATGTTAGATAAGTCGAAAATAGTACTATAGTCCCCATCTATAGAAAAAAAGGAGATGTTAAGAGTTGTACAAACTATAGAGGTATCAAGTTGATGCAAATTGATGAGTTACTCTTAGTAGAGGAAAAGAGTTATAATGTAGATATCAAACAAAAAATTTGGTTTCATGCTTGAAAGATCAACAAAAGATGTTATTTTTGTAATAAGGAGGCTTACAGAGAAATATAGATAAAGCATAAGAGATCTTCATATTCTTTTTATTGACTTGGAAGAGGCCTATGATCAAGTACCCAAGGAAGTGTTGTGGATGGTTTTGAATAAAAAGGGTGTGCCAATACAATATACTAACTTGATTAAATACATGTATGATAGCTCAACTACAAGTTTTAAGAATCCTAGAGGAGAGACACCAACATTTCATATCATAGTTTGCGTATACCAAGGATCCACACTCAACCCATATATGTTTGTTCTTGTTAAGGATGAGTTGACAAAGAATGTTCAGGATGATATTTATTAGTGTCCTTTGATGATGATATTGTGTTGATTTATGAAACTAAAGACGGATTAAATGATAAAGTTGAACTTTGGAGAAAGGCATTGGAATTAACTTGATTGAAGATTATTAGGTGCAAAATTGAGTATATGCATCACAATTACAGCCAGTATCATAGTGTGATTGATGGATCCAAGTTGGATGGAGCAGATATACCAAAATGTGATAAATTTTGTTAGATGCCTTCTATTATTCAAATAGATGGGGATATCCAAGATGATGCTTGCCACAAGATCATTGTAGGATGATTGAAATGGAGGAGTCTGACTAGAATATTATGTGATTGGAAGATCCCTCTTAGATTGAAATGAAAGTTTTACATAACAGCTATACCACCATTTGTGCTCTAGTTGAGTGAATGTTGGGTAGTAAAGAAACAAAGTCTCAATAAGATGGGTGTGGCTGAAATGTGTATGTTGAGATGGATGTGGGGGAAAATAAGAAAATATTGCTTGAGAAAAGACTATGTTAGGAATAAAATGGGGATGTCGAGCATTGAGGACAAGTTTCATGAGGGCCGACATAGATGGTATGGATATGTGCAACACAAACTGACTATTGATCCTATGTGAAGTAATTCTATTGAGTCAAGCACAATTGAAAGAACAACAGAAAGTCCTAAAATAACAGAGAAGGGCTTATAAGGAAAGATTTTGTATCTTTACATCTTGATCAAATGTGACCCATGATAGAGCTAAATGTAAACAAAGGATCCATGTAGCCTACCCCAACATAGTTTTGATTGAGTCTTAAATGATGATGATGATGTAATGTTAGATTGAAGGTGAGAGTTGGTGACGGGAAAGAGGGATAAAAATATTTTTAGAGGGAAGGGGTTTTTATTACATCATAAATTGTCTCTCGTAGAATTTTGTATGTGGTTAGAAATAAGTTTTGGGCATAGAAAGGATTTGGAGAGAATGTTCTTCAGACATGAAATGTGTGGAGTTATATAGAGGATGTGTTTAAGAATAATAGCACTATTAATTGTAGGTTTTAAAAATACGAGTGTGTCATTGTAAAACTGTGAATTGTAGTATGGGGAAAGAGGTATTTTGAAAGCCATCAAAAAGATTGTTTGACTAAGTAAAAATCAAGAAGCCTTGTAGAAGTTAAGAAATAATTAAAAAACATAGGCTGGAGAGGTTTTCATGGGAAAAGAACCATTACCATAGGTTAGATAATCATATAAATATACATTGATAAGAAAAATTAAATGAGTATAGGTGGTAGATT
This sequence comes from Alisma plantago-aquatica, assembly GCA_963693085.1. Lineage (NCBI taxonomy): Eukaryota > Viridiplantae > Streptophyta > Magnoliopsida > Alismatales > Alismataceae > Alisma > Alisma plantago-aquatica. The sequence continues at coordinate 1,424,026,808 of OY856409.1, forward strand.
TCTAGATCGATTTGCACCATTAAGTGGGAAATGGGAACCTTCTAAACAATGGAGAAGTAAGAGTCGACTCATACAATAAATGTATTTCTCAAATCTATTTTAAAAGTACAATTCAAATTTTAGATTGGTGGAAATTAATAGTTTCATGGATAGTCTTGTATTTTTCTCCCTTTAATAAAGGAAAAGTGAGATTGCTAAAGTAGGAAATCTATGGGAGGTTAGAGTCTAAGGGTAAGAGTTATTGTAAAGACTTTATTCAAACAATTTGTGACACTAATAGGACAATATTAAAACATTAGTATGTTTAGTTTTTGTTAATGTAATCTATATTATAAGAGATATGATTATTATGGAAAGAGGTAAAAATGTTAAAGATGTCTAGGCCAATGAGTCATATAGGTTGTGGTCAACATACATAGAAAGACCATCAAGGCTAAGAAAGTTGTCGATGTTTTAGGAGAAGACATTTGTCTTTATTTCATGAAATTACAACATGTCTGGTATAGAGGAGGGGGGTCTGAGATGTCGTGAGTCCAATGAGGGGACATAATGTAAATAATGAGCATTATAATGTGCTAGCGATGAACCCTTGGGAAGTAAATAATGAGCATTATAAGGTCAAGTAGGGAGTATTAAAGGTACATGGACCGATGGGATTAGGAGTTGATCGTTCCTTGAATGCACAAGACTATTTCGTCGGGAGGTAACAACAATGTTTTCCCAAGGCTCATGTCTCAAAAGATTATCTACCTTCATGATGTTCATGCGACTAATGTGCGAATGTGAGGGGCAATCCGTAGATGCATAAGGATGAGATCACTCCAAAAAGTACTTATACCCCTAGAGACCTCAAGGAAGTGGCTAAGGACCATACTACCTAAGGTGTAAATGTAAAAGATACAAAGAAGTCTTGCAATAATGAAAGGAGTTGTGTATAAACTCAAGAGTGAGAAAAAATATTTGACTTCATGAAATATAAGAATATTGTGGAATTTTAAATGTATGGTTTAAAGTCGTGATGAGAATGACTTAACATATTAAATTTTAAGATGAAGTGTGGATACACCATCTCTCCTCTTGGAAAAAAATGAACTTTGTATTTGGACTGCAGTCGAGTGCTTATTTTGTCTCATTATGAGGAAGAGAGATTGAGTAGACATATGTTGTGCTTAAAATTTATGAATGAAAATTTGAACTTAATGACATGACCTAGGGTTGTAGGTGTTATCTCAACCTTATGTGAAAATAAATGAATAATAGGTTGGAAACCTAGGTGAAAAGATAGTCATCAAGTGAAATTGAAATCACAGATGAAAATGTAATCACCAAAGGATGATATCATGTAAATGTTAAGTATTTGGATATACCTTGAATTGAATTCAAGTACCAATACTAGTAATAATGTGAGAAGTTCACACATCAATAAAGGTTGTTAAAGAAAACTAAGCATGTTCTGTTATTAGGATGAGTTATCATTCACCTTATAAAGCATGTTTTATAAAGGTTGCTAACCCTATGTTTTGTTATTAGGATGAGTTATCATTCACCTTCAGCTTACTGGGTGTGAATTGTGAAGGAAAAATTCCATTTAAGGAGGGGTGAAAGTAATATCCTCAATTGTGATAAAATCGAATGATATAAATATAAAATATAATTTGATAAATAATATCCTCCAATAGTATTATTGGTGGATTAAAATTGTTGATCACCTTTGTGACATGGGTGCTTGTGGCACAAGTTTAATAAATGAAAGAAATGTACATGAATTAATAGTGATGCCTTTTTGAAATATTGTATAATTGAAATATGAAACACCGTGCAAGTTTCTAAAAGAAAATAAGATATGTGGTGTTTTAGATAATTAGAAGAGTAATTATCTAGCCATAAGTGACAACACAATGTTTGAGGCTCCAATTAGTATATTTTTTTGATCTAACCTTGATATACTCGAAAATAATAAAGGAAATGAGGAGTGTTATAAAAATTGGATAAAAAGGATATCCCATCAAATATATTGTTTTAAACAATGTTTAAAAGGAGAAAAGTTGGTATGGGAAAGACACCCCAATAAGTCTCAATTAATAAAAATATGTTGGAAAGGGGCATAAGTGAGTTTCCATAGAATAAAGATAATAAATTGGGAGAATATATCAAAGAGATAAATAGATGAATAATCATGAAAAGTGTCATGTTTTGATATGCTTTCCTTTAAGGTTTTTTTGGTTTGCCAAATTCAAAATAAGAATATGGTAGTACTTTTTTGTGACCTATGGACTTATAAGTATAAAATCCAAGGATTTTTCATATAAAATAAAAGTAAGAATATATTTAATTACTTCTCAATAATGTAGGAATAACGAACCAACTCATATCTATGAATTGAGAAATATATTGATCAATTTTCATTTTTCATGAAGGATTTCACCAGATTTCACCAAATCTAAGTTTTAACGACAAAGTGAGGATTTCCTATGTGCTCTTTTGGGCCTATATTGAATGTAACCATGTTTTCTTGAGAAAGAATAAGGAAATAATAGGTACTAATGACATCCCTTTTTCATACGATATAGTGTGGAAACAAACCTACCACCCATAAGTTCTCTTCCCCTAGTGCCTATAAAAGGGTTAGGCCCTCTTCAGTATCATGGGTGAAAGTATTCATAGTCCCAGGACTCTTTAATCCCCGTAAACATCTAACTTCCTCCCTTTCATTCATGAGTGGAGAGTTTAACGGCTTTGGCAAGGCACCCCACTGGACTCTTGAATCCCCATAAACATTTGACTTCCTCCCTTTTGTTCCTGAGCGGCGGGTTGAATGGATTTGGCAAGCCACCCCGCTATGTCCTAACCCTGGCAAGCAATGCTAAGAACTTTGGAGGAAGCAGAAGACCTATGAGGAAGGCTAAAAATTCATCCATCACTGTTGTAATGATCAGGTACAAACAATAACACTCCTTCTTTGTTTTCTGACCTACCTACCTTACAGACAAACCACCGTCATTCCCCCTCATCCCTACATCCTCCGGCGAGGCTAGACCCACCTTTGAGTGCTCAGGGGATGGGCGAAGGTGACTAGACACTTCCTTGGTCCAACGTTGACCTAGGGAAGGGAAGTGGATCCTCAATCGACCTTCCAGGGTTATGTGTGAACCCTTCTATGAGGAAGGAGAAGGTGTACTGCTTTTGGACTAAATTGCCCCTGGGTGAATTCTAGTCCAAGCCATTGTGCATGGGGGCAGTGGTGTCTTTTCATTTATTTAATAGGCTGACGCAAGTAAAAAGATAAAGGAAGGTTGTTGTTGACACGTTGACATATTATTGTCTTAGATAACATTATCTTGTAAATATCATAGTAGATGATTGGTAGATCAGAATATAGTGAAATTATATACCATTTTGACTGGAAACATTAGAGGAATCCAAATGAATTAGTTTAAGAGTCTAATTTTACTAATAGTTTTAAAATTAGTGAAAATGTGCTAAAATAGTGATTAGTGTATTTAGACCCTAGACTTGTGTAATAAGAATGTTGAATATGCTAAAAATGATATCTTTCCCATAATAACTGATATAGTTGCATATAATGGGAATGTAAAATAATCATGATCACAATGTTGATACTTAGAGTTGATAATATGAATAATCATGAATATGAGGAAGTAGGGCTAATAGTCATAACTTTATATGTCATTGAGGGAAGTAATTGCACCTAGTAATCTTAATGAAAGGAAAAGATGGACATAACAATGAGGGCTTCACCTAATAATTAATATGTGTGTTGGAATCAGGGTTATACCCTTATTCCTCATACAAACCCCAAAAAAAACCCTAGATTTGGACCGAGTAGGGTTTAGTGTGATTAATATGATTGGTGACACTTTAGGATTTACATATATGTAGATTGCTTGATTTGCTTGGTGATTGGATACTATTCTTGAAGTGTATTCTACATGATAATGTACATGGCTCACCATCAAGGTATGTGGTTACAATTATGACTACTCAGAATATAGTTTGTCAATGTTTTTTGAATAATTTCTGGGGACTGATTTGATGAATAAGTTGTTGGTTGTTTATTTAATTCATGTTCAACTATAATGCCAATATGAGTATCACATAAGTAAATGATAATATTATAAACCCTCGGCTGACGAATATCAAGGGGTGATGCACACGAGCCCTGTATGGGACAGTGATCATGCCCAAGATAGTATATCCAATAAGCATTAGGATATGTAAACAATATGCCTGTTCTTACTTGCAATATTTGATGCTTAATATGTGATCATGTTAGTTGCACACATTGTTATTACACCCCATTTACACAGTATTGTAATATGTTGACCGCATTTTGTTTGTCGGCATTTTAGGTATATGATTCACATGATAAAATACATTAAGAATAAGATGAAAGATATCAAGGTATTAAATCTATACTAAGGAGGACTAAATAGATGATACTTCTTCTCAATAGGTATTAGTTTCATAAGGTATATCATTTTACAAATTATAAATATTTGAAATTTAATTGAAATTGTTTTCTATTATTTGTTATTTGACTAATCTAGATCCTTGGGAATACATGTAATGGCTCTCAACTTGAAGGTCTTTTGTTAATTTCAGGATGTGAAAAGTAAGGTTGTTACACGACATCAACCACTCTTTAAAACCTTAGAATCAGGATGACAGAGATGACTAAGATATACCCTCCCTAGACCTACTTGTACTCAATAGCATATGACATGGAGCTTCTTTTGTATTACTGGTTTTACTATCTAGTAGGTTCTAACACTGAGGTAGTTCTATGGTCTTAGGGCCATGGCACTACATGATGAAGGTCACACTTGGTTAATTAAGCCAATTAAGTATTTTTGACTTCATCAATGAAAATACAACAAGTACCAAAACAAATTTTATAAAACCAACCATAGATTTCAACATCAGAAGATACAAAAAATATGAATCAGTTCTATATTACTCAATCATTGTATATTCAACCATACTTGGCCATATATGGGGCCAAAAAAATATTTTTGGGGCTTATAAAAGTCCAATTTGTCATTTAGACCAAAATAATATTGATTACCTTTAAGAATCTCAATAGCATCCAAAATTTTGCAGAGAGATTAACGAGTCATACATAGGGTAGGACCCATAATTTTAGCTTATAAATCCAACAAATGTGAAATGTATGCTATTTAAAAGAATTAAGTAAATGTTAGTACAAAACCTAGCATGGATGAGCAACCTTCCATAATAGGATTTCATCCAATCATCATTATAGCACTAAAACATTAAAGAAAATGGTAACAATTACATGGAATGAATATCTTAAAGCAAGGATCAACATGGGAGTCATATTTCCTCTTCGTGGGTACCAAAATACCACAAAAATAAAAAATCTAAGATTTTGTAAACTTGTATTTCAAATATTAGTTCTTGTAAGCTTAAGGGAACACTGAGAAAGCGATATAAAATGTACATATGGCCCAAATAAGACTTAAAAATCCATATTATCATCTTTTACGTAAATAAAAATAGTACAAAAAAGGCCATCTTTTAGTATGTGATGAATTTTTAGAACAAGAATTACATCATGCATGTCATAAGTAGGCAAAAAGTGAACAAAAGGTTATATCACTCGCCTTACAATTGAAGAGAAACGTCCAAAAATCAAGGAACCATAGAAAAAGAGAAGAAAAGACTTGATGTTTTACTCCAAAATCTCCAAGGAAGCTCATCTCTTCAAGAACAAGGTATATCTAGAGCAGAGAGAGAAGAAAAGAGGGTCCTTCAACCATGTGCATGATTTTCCAACTAAAAGTACAATGGGATACATTCACGAAAGAAGAGTGAAGAGGTAAAAAAAGAAAAATAGTTAGGAGAGAAGATCTTATATGCACGAAGCAAGAACTATGAAAGAATTTTAGATTCGTCCTAGAAGAGCAAAAATCCAAGCTTGTAGAAACAATCATCCATGACCTTATAAGGTTTTTTCCCCAGGTTGTCTTCCCATCATCAATCGATGGTATATCGTTGATCTCTAGTAGAAACAATAAGTTTTGTAAAAGGTTCTCTTTAACGAAGTAGGGATGAATATTTATAGCTAAGAGGGAAGAAACAGAAAGTCAAATGATCTAAAGTAGTGTTTCCATCGATCAAAGGGTCATGTATCCCATCAGTTTGCATGTTCAGAACCACCATCCTTTTGCAATTATCTAGAATAAACATTTGCTTATAAACACTTACAAATCCATTGGTTTATGAGCCTGTAGAACTTCCTTCAATTTGTGAGCGTGCAAAACAACCTTAGTTTTGTGAACATGTAGAAGAACCTTCGGTTTGTGAGTATACAAAATAACCTGGGATATTTGAGCATGTGGAACAGCCTTCAGTTTGTGAGTATGTAGAAAAACCTTTAGTTGTTACACCTAGAACAACCTTTGGTTTTCACACTCAGAACAACCTTTGATTGTCAAACCCAGAATAACCTTCAGTTGTCACACCTAGAATAACCTTTGTTTGTTGAACATGCTAAACAACCATCGATTGTTGAATGCTAAAAAACCTTCAATTATTGAATAGAACAACCTTTGATTGTTGAACACAAAGAACAACATTCGGTTGTTAAAGCTAAGAAAGCATTGGTAGGTGCTCTTACCATCACTTATACATAAAACTAATATAAGGGATTGATACCTTTATTCAAAAAGGTTTAAAAGAATTTAAATAAGATTAAACTTTTCCAATTATCAAGATCATCATGTAACAATATATGCATGCATCGAAACTGCATCTAGGTCTCTAGAGAAGGGAAAAACTACAGATAGGCCCATAATGGTACATAAAATTGCATAACATGAGAAAGTGAAGTCAGAATTGGCTTAAATTTGAAATATAGCTTTGTGAAGAGATAAAAAAATATATAATGTAATGTTAAATAATGAAAATAGTTATTGAACTAAGATAAACAAGCATGTTTATGTATTATGTAAGGTTAAGGCCTTAAATAGATGATTCAATGAATTCAAGTCCCTCTTTGAATGATTTCACATTGAGAGCTTTCCAAGACATAATAGCTTTTTGCTAATTTCACTTCCTTATTACAGTTAATGAAATCATTATAAGTGATGTCATTGAAAAATGACCAAGCAAGACTGATAGTGTATTTCAAGGAATTTATGAATTCCTAAAGTTTTCACTTATATATGGTTTTTTACCCCAAGAGGAGGGAGAGGTTTTGGGAAAAATGAGATTTTTTTTGGAAGAGATTCTATTTCTTGAGAAGGTGGTGATGAGGTAAAGATCAAATCATTTATTGATACAAATGAAATGATCAAATTCAACCCAAGTAGCTAGGTTGTATCTTTTGTCCAAATAAAAATACGATTAGATTAATATAAATCAATAGTATTGGAGAAATTGATCAAGTTATAAAAAAATCATTGTCAAAGTTTCTTAACTATTAACGGGTTTGTCATGTGTGAATTTATGAATATTTAGGTCTCCCACTAACATCCAAGGACAGGAGTTATATGATCATGAAAGTAAGATTCACTAAAAGGAGGAGTTTCATATCTTAAGGCTCTTAGTAGATGCTCGTGAGGGAGTAGGAGGGGTTATCAAGAAGGCACACATCACCACAGATGCAATAAGTGAGGCCATTGAAGTTTGTGACACAGTGATTGGAATTATTCCATGCAACTATCAGGCCACTACTTAGACCCACAATAGGGTATTAAAACCAGTTTTTGAGTCTCGAGACACCTCTAGAGTTGAGGTGAGAATTTGTTACAACCTCAATTTTGCATATGTTTTCATAATTGAAATGTATTGATTTTATGAATTTAGACTTAATTGAAAAGGTTGTATGCTTTGCTTCAAAGGATGGATTTCTTTGCAAATATCCCCTTGGATAGGAATTTTGTGATTCTTATTATTATGTTAATCCAATAATGGATATAAAAGAAAAGAAAAGAAAAGAAGAAAAGTCCAAATAATCAAAAAAGATACAAGATAATGAATATTAATCAAGGTATTTATGAGAAATACATAGAAATTTCTAGAAAGTGGCATTAATGGCCACAATGCAGTAAATTTTGTATACCTATGATTTCTAATGAAAGAAATAGGAAAATACGAAAAAAAAGATAAAAGATAAAGAGAAATTCTTGAAAAGAAATCTTTTAATGAAGAATAAGTAAGATAATGTTAAATAATGGATGTAGATGCATCTAGAAGGATAATAAGCATCCTTAAAGAGGAATTTTAAAATATTAGAATTTCTTGGGGTCCAAGGAGTCCCAATAAAGAAGAAGAAAGAAAAAATATAAATAATACAAAATATGAGAATAATGTGCTACATAATTAATAACCTTTTGATATTATCAAAAGAAATGTTGTTTGCTTTAGGAAAATAAGATTTCATGGCCAATGGATTAAAACCTAAGCACAAAGATGATGAAATAGATAACTTTCGAATTCCTAATATCTAAAGGATATAGATTATAAAGGAGATATTTAAGAGAGAGAAGATTATTTCTTAATGAAGGAAAATAGGTGTCCTGTGGGGAGAGGTACTTTCTAATCTCATGGATAGGCATCCTAGGGCTTTCCTACCCTCCCCTATATAAGGGTAGACCCCTTGGCCGAGTCTAAGAGGATCCCATGCATCCCTCTCTCTTCCCCTTCTTCTCTTTTGTTCAAACCCTAGCCATGAGTGGGTAGTGCTTTCCCTGAGGCAGCAAGGAGTCGGGAGGTCATCACGTTTGAAGCACAATGCCCCACATTTCCATAGGGGAGCTTGGTCGTCATCCTCACGCCTTAGCCCACGCGCAGCAAAAGCAACACATCTACTAGGCTGGCCGTGGGTTGCAGGCCCAGCAAGCTTGGACCAGCTACCTTGGACACGGGTTGAGGGCATCCAGAGGTGCACGGAGGCATGACGGAGGAAGAGGAATGAGCTGTGGTGGTCGTCGGGTCCAGAAAAGGGAGGAGGAGCCACCCCAAGAGCGGCTAGGGTGGCAGCGTTAGGGTTGTGCAAGGTTGAAGACAGATGGGCGTTGTTGGATGCTTTTACCCCTCCAGGGTGTGTATAACTGATAACTTATGAGGGGGTAATCCGGTCTTTTGGTAATGTTCGGCCAAAGCTACATTTTGTGTGGGAAAGTCTAACATGGAAGCCTTCCATTGGTCCAAGTAAGTAGTTTTTTTTAAATCATATCTAATTAATGGTAGCTCGGATGGATGCATATAATATATGAATTTTTCTTAGAAATATGCAAGGAATCCCAAATAGATTTAGATCCTAATTCTGCTTGAAATTCAAAAAGTACATAGAGATGCTAGCTTTAATGGTTTAATTCATGAGAAACCCTAATCAATAATGATTAATAAATTAGGAAGGGTTATTTGAATGTTTAAAGTGTATATTAACCTATTGATTAAAAAAGGGCATTAGATCTAAAAGGATGATCTTTATGCGTAGTTTGATTAATTTAGGGTTCCATGTACATACATAAGCTTTAATGGGCCTTGAAACCCTAATGTTAGTAATTATGATTCTTAATGGCTTTAATTGTTCAAATCCATGAATAAAACTAAGATTTATTGATTCTAAGCTATTTTAAGTATAAACGTTCCTAATTATGGATAAATACCCTTAATTTGATAGTTAGGGTTTTCTAAAGGATAAATGTGGAATTAGTGATAAATAGAGTTTATATGTGAATTAGACCATCATGATATATGAGTTGTCAATTCGAAAGAAACTGAAGATGATAATTTGTCTTAATGATCTGGACATGACTTAAAAGGATAAAGATGGTAGTTTTAGTGTAAAAGAGACATATTAGATTTAATTGACATTCTATTGTGCTTATGATGTTGAAATTAAAGTTTGTGATCTAAAATGGGCATTAAAAGTGATAAAAGCTTTATGAAGGCTAAAACCCTAATAAAACCCTAAAGTTGGCCTAGAAATCCTAAGGTAGAATCCAAGTCAATCTTGAGGATGTTTTGAATAAAACAATGACACATGGATGTTATGCATTAATTTCAGGATATTGTTGATTGCTTGATTGAATGTTCTTCATTATTCTTGCTTGGACATCAAGTTTCTCTAAATCATGTATGTGGTTATGCTTATAGTTAAATCACTTTAGTTTCACGACGATTCCCGATTGTTTTATCAGTTGCCTGAAAATAACTGCTTGGATGACTTTTATTTCTTGCAACTATAAAGTGACTATGACTATCACCATAAATATGTGTACATCACTAGCTCAGATCCTAGTCCTCCTCTGTGGTTTTTCTAATGATGAAAAGGATGACCTAGTACATGGTCTCCCTGTTAGGTAGGACCATCAGAATATCATGAGTCAGGGATTGGGCTACCTATGGGTAGTGTCATGTGATTCTCTAGCATATCATGAGTTAGTGATTGGGCTACCTACGAGTAGTGCCATGCGACTCTTCGAGCCTAGGTATTGATCTACCTATTAGGTAGGATCATCGGGGTCAGTTGTGATCTACCATATGAGAGGTAGCATCCATGTCCACTGTAGGGACATCATAGAGGTTAGGGTATGTATGAATTGAGTAGTTATGTTTAAAGTGTAAAGTTTGCTTGCTAAACCATAATTGCTTGCAATATGTTGTTATAGTTAATTGAACAATTATTGTTCCCCCCATATACCGACATATTCATTTATGCTGACCGACATTTTGTTTGTCGGCATTTTAGGTACAAAATGGAAAAGGACAAACAGTAAATTGATACAATGTGAAGATATGAATTAAAGTGCAAGGAGGATTAGTTAGAATATACTGATGTTGTGGATAGTAGTTTATAAATCCAAGATTTTAAAAAAAAGGTATGCAATGTTTTATTTTATTCTAGCTTTTCAGTATAGTTTTGGTAGAATTTAGTAATTATTATTGATTACTTGTCGAACCAATGATCCAGAAAATTGGGCTAATGGCTCTGACCTTTTAGTCTCCCTTCATTGGGGGTTATTGGGAGGCAGGGTCATTACATTTGGTATCAGAGTAGTGGTTCCTCATTTAATCCTTAGTAATTATTAAATTTTACAAACTCTATAGAACCCGAGGGAGTTATTAGAGAATTTTCCAATGACATAGATGTCTAGAAAAGGATCACAGCCCGGGGGCTGGCAATATTTTCCTCTGCCCTTCTAGTCAGTTACGAGGACTCCCGGATGTAGTGTGATTGCCTGGCCAATGTTTGAGGTTTTGACTCGAAATAAGATACCTTTAGGACTCTCTCATGATTTTCTCCCTTTCTCAACCCTAATTCTGTTAAGATTCTAAGTTTTAGGGTTTTTCTCTCTCTTCCTCACCCACTTGAGGATAGGGTATGTATGATAAGGTTAAGGAATCCTCCACCAAATTAATAAAAAGCATGTACACAAGATGGCATTGACATAATCTTAATAGTTTAAGCGTAAACTAAAGAATAAGTGCATGCTTAGGTTGTATGACATGTGTTGTCATGCCCTTAGGAGAGATTTAAGGATAGACCCTCTTGTCAAGGGGACGAGTAGAGAGTGGGTCTTGGAGGCAGAGAACTCCATCTAAGGTAGAGACCAGGCGCATCCTTTGAGGATGATGCTAACCCTAACCCTAAGTGGTGGTTAGAGAGAGAGATGACATGATGAGATGGATGTCATGGTCGACCACGTGTGTGGGTTGACATGCTTTTGGTTTTGGATACCTATGATAGTATGAATCTTATGATGTTAGCTAACCTAGTACCTTTGGCAACCCAACTCTGGGAAGGGTCGTGCATGTTATAGTGAAGGGTAACTCCTTCATTGATGTGGGTAGTGAAGAACCTATAGAAACCCTATGAGCTTATACGAGCATGGAAGAGTATGCACCTATGTAGTACATCAGTAGTGCTGGCAGTAGGTTAAAAACCTAGGCCTGAAGGCATGAAGGATAGCTTATGAGATAAGCATGAAGAGATCTAGATAATCTTGAGCGAACATAGGTTTGATCATATGTTTCACCCCTATAGGTGTATGCATGAGAGCTTGATCCACCTTCTTGGAGAGGGAACCTTTAGCAGTGAGGTTGGTTGCAAGAGAGAGCAGGACCCAAGCAAAAGGTTGGAAGCTTAGACTCTGGGATATGAGGAACTCTGAGAAGTTGGGTATGTTGCGACCTAAGTGGATGGTTGTGGTTGCCTCGTATAGGATCCTTGTGGTTTCTTGGTTGCCTTTAGAAGAACTAAACCCTAGAAGAAGGATGAGGCTTCTAGTACCTATGTGCAGATGATATAGGTGCTTATCTTCGAAGGATAGGAAGAAGAGTTCCTTAGACCCAGAGGAGGTTTAGTAACAAGTTGTGAGGCCTTATACTTAGGTGGTTGTCCTTGAAGAGGACTCAACTCTGAGGTTCTTCTCGAGTAGAAGGATAATACAAAGTGCATGCCATACCTTGTACATGCATGGTTTGTGGTTAAAAGGTTGAGCATGTAGTTGGACATCAGAACAGTGAACCTAGGGTTCCTATACCTAAGAGGGGAAGTAGTGTACCTGTTGCTCATGATGATATTTGAGTTTCTATAGATTCAAGCATGGCACTCCTCATGCTAAGAGGAATGGGAACCCCTGAGATTAAGGTATATGTTTGATGAACCCCTTATATATATATATATATATATATATATATATATATATATATAGGTTGGTGATATGGGCATGTGTGATGATGGTTCAATGTTAAGGAATGAGAACAAGTATGACCTACCATGGAGACCTAGTATGGTGTAGTAGGTAGTCTGCTTGTTAGCTACATGCCTTAGTAGCTTGCTAGGGCTAAACATGCTCATGTGGATGTAAACCTTGGACATAGGGACTTTTGTGACCCTTGTTGCTATCAAGATATAGTTTCCTCCCATCTTGGGAGAGGAACCTTTTGTAGGGTATGAATTAGCTTTTGTTGGGTTTGAGGTAACCTTAAGAGGTCTCATAGAATCTTGAGAATCTAAGTGGGGAGTACATAGTATAAGAATGAACTTGTAGACCCATAGATAACCATCTCTAAGTGCATGTGGATGTGTTACCATAGAGGTAACCAGTATGGGGCCTGACTGAGGGAGGTAGGTCGCCATGATCCTTATGAAAGGATGTAAGTCAGACCATGAATGCCAAGAGAATGATGGAAACTTGGGTAAGGATTCAAGTTGGATATGTTCTATGTTAGAATCCTAAGTCTATCCTAGGGTCAGGTAAGGATAAGACCGATGGGAGTAGGAGTTGCCTAATTTCCTAGTTGCACATGACCATAGGGTTGGGAGGTAACATCTATCATTATCTGAGGGCCATGGGTTAGGAGATTGATCACCTTCATGAACTCATGGGACCCAAAGGGCAAATGAAGAGGGCACTCTCTGATGCATAAGGGAAGAGGGATGTCCTCAAAAGTGCCGGCACCCTACGGACCTAGAGGAGATGACCAAGGATGGTATGATGACCCAAGTGGGTTTGAGACCAGTTTTCTATGAAAGTAACCCTGATATCGAGATGTTTTTGATGTGAAGATATGTGATGCACGTTTCAACTTAGATTGGGAGGTGTACTGGAGATGTGGGATGCACCATCTCTATTCTTGTAATGGGAAGAACTCTGTGTTTGGACGGCCGCCAAATGCTTATTTCCTCTCATTATGGGGGTGAGAGATAGGGCAGTACGCATGCCATACACTAAGGATAAAGATGATCAGAGTTGAAATGATGTATGAGGATAGAGATAATAGCATACCCTTATGGAGTGTACAATGGGTGGATAGTTTACGAACACCAAGAGAACTAAGGTAGTCATCTTATGAGGATGTTTTTATCATGAGTTATGTGGAATATATGAGTTATACAAGGTTGAGTTCTTATCCATTATGATCAGTCCTAATAATTATGATCATTCCTTATGATAATTATTTTTCATATCCATTAAAAATACCCAATTCACATGATACATTCTCCAAAGAAAAGGTGATTTGCAAGAAAAAAACATGCACTCGTAAATTGAGAAATTAACTTTTAAAGTATTTTATTTAGTTCATAAACATTGATATGGTGTGATTTTACTATTAGAAGTTGGTTATCTTTGTTATATGTTTTTCATATTATCTACAATTTGACGTGTATTGGAAACATGGATTCCGTTGTTGTTGGGTTTCTCAATTTCTAGCTAAAGATGTCTTTATTACACACATTTCTCCATTTGTGTGAGATCTCATGAGATTTTTCATTTGTAATGCATGTCTCCCCAGATGTCATGTCCTCCTTCTCTTGAAGTGATGACTCTCCATCCTTCTATTGTTAAAAAAAGAGTGTTTAGTGGGTTTCTTTTAAACCAAAGGGGATCATGGAAAGGTTTTTTTTAAGAAATTGAAATTCTTAAGTGATGACTCTCCATCCTTCAGTGTTTATTTTTCTTCTTGAGAATATAAGGTGCTCTCATTTGCTTTTTGGCTCAGTGTTATGATACATTGTTCTGTGAGTGAAACAACTAAAGTGGTAGTAATATTATCAATCGTAAAATTAAGGTATATATATATATATTCCTTCTTGGATAACTTTCTTTTATTGGATGTGTAGCTTAATGAATGTCACAAATTATATGCTTTTTGATACACCATATGTAACATTGCAGTAGAGTTTACACATCTAGGAAAATGTATCAAGGGGAACATAATTAGCTATTAAATGAATTTTAGAAATACATATTACAATATTAAAGTTTCAATTGTTGTTTTGGAGTTCATGAATATACCTATGGAAGGGGCAATAAAACTGCACTCTCTCCCCTACTTGGATCATGATCTAGAGAAAAAGTGTTCTGCTTCTTAATTATGCAAGATGTTTGAGAAATTCATGGATAATCCCTAACTCCAAGACATGTAAATATGATGCTTTAACTAGGATTGAGTCTTATTCATAATAATTCAACTGCATCAGTAACAAACTACCTTTTGTTGATAAAAATAGTTGGTTGTTGGCAGCCTAAAAATATGGTCAACACTAATTTTGTCGACTTATTTGTCATAATATAGATATTCATTGTAATTCCCTTCATATTCATTCAAATTAAGGAGTTTGTGCATAATCAGAATGAGCTAACGTAACAAAAACGAAAATTATAGAAGGAGTTTTTGAACATATGAAGAGACTCTTGAATAGTTGCATGATAGTGTTAACAGCCCTATATTCCATACAAGACCTTGAAGGAAATCGGCCATCTTTGAGGCTTTATTGCTTTTACTAACAGTACGCAATATTAGTCATTGGCTAGTAATTCACGAGCATAAAATTATGGTCTAGGAAGTCATATTTGGGTCAACTCTGATCAGTGGGGCGTCGTATTAGGAAATTGTTTTCTCTCTGAAAACAAGGAATTATGCTTTATAAAATTTGGTGACGAAAATACTACTTCCACCAGCTTTAATTACAACATGAAGGTATTGTTTGACACATATTTGAAAGCTGATTCTCCCATTTTGGTTTTAAATTACGTACCCATTGCTATGACACATGTAAACATACCTTTTTGTTGTTACTAAACAGAGCAATTTAATGTGTTCATTATAATACTCGTAACAAACCAACAAAAATACAAACATATATGTCTTGTATTCTTGTTTTTGATACCAAAATTCCCATCTCTGTTAAAGAAGGAACCATGCCTCTAGGAGTTTAAAGGACTGACCTAATGCATAAAGATTATAAGAAAATTCGTGATTTGTGGTATAAGTTTGAATTACTTGAAAGGCAGAAGCCGAAAGTCATGAAGTGCATAACTGCATCCAGATTCCCATCTACGTAATCGTACAAATAGTTGAGTAAGCAATAATATCTACTTCCCGAAGGACACAATACCTCATACTCGAAAAATTGTGGTCGTGAGCCCATATCCGCAGCTGTAAGCCTCTGTGAATCAATTAAGCGATGCGTCGCCGCTCTACTCGGGTCAGAAAATTTACTTTCACATAACGCTAGTTTGATGTGTGTACACACATAGGATCTATTGCCCTTATGTTGTCTGACTACGTTGACCGGCCAATCGCTCCTCTGAGGAGTTCCCCAGATTTGTTTTAGCCGCTACACAAGTAACGACGGGTCGCGTGGATGATCTCCAGGCAAGGGAGGCGGTGTTGGGAGAGCACGACGTTGTGGAGAAAGCTGAAAGGGGTTTGGAAATTGGAGGAACGGCACGAGTACGGATTATTTGATGAAGCGATGAAAGAGGATTATTCAGTTGTAGAGAACGATCGCAGAGAGACGGGTGACGGAAGGAGTTTCATACGTCACGTGTTAAGCACACCAGGGACGGAAACGAGTAATCACATTTAGGGCTCGTCTGGTTGCCTGTGGTTGCAACACACAAGCTGATTTGAAAAATAGAAAAATAGGTAGTATATGGTTATGGTTATCTCAGGTGATCCTACCACAGCAAACAGATTATTACAGCTGGCCATTTCCAGCAGTAGTTCTTCTTCTTCATATGGCGGTCAGGAAGACATTCTAGATAACATGTTGAGAAGGCAGTGCACAGACTGCCAGGAAAACCAACCGCGCAGTCCATTTTCGGACTTTTATACGTAATGTCCCTTTGGTTTTTGTTTCCTCGGCGCGGGTTGAAGCTGCGTGGAACCAAACGATTGAAATCTCAAAAACTGTTGCGTTGGAACTACTCGTGTTGCAACCACAAGCAACCAGATAGAAGAGTAGAATAGTATGATTAGTAGTACGTACTCGGCGCCTTGTTGCTAAATTGATAAACGCGGCTCTACAGTACAGACTACAAACCAGCAGTCTGGTAGGATATACAAATATTTTGATTAAAAATAAGTCTCTACAACCCTAACGCGAATAATATCACATGCCATCGAATCAAGGTGGTTGGTCCTGTAATGACGCTTTGTATTGAGTGGCTTCGTCATTCTAATGTTTTATCTTAAACTAGCTCAGCTGGCTTTATACGACACGGAGAAAGATATCTGCAACGAGACAATCGCCCTTTATGAGTGTGGTAACAGAAGAGAATAGAATAAATGTCCGCAACAACTCTTTTTGTATGAGTTAGTCAAACATAGGCTGGTTTGGACCTTCTTATGGAGAGTTTTAATTTGTTTCAGTTAAAAGCAACGGTAAACATCAACCATCTACATGTGCATCTCAAAATTCCTAGTTCACTTGGTGTTTCAAATGCCATCGATACTCGGGACAAGACTATATCTCTTACATATTTGAGTACAAATATGTACTGTTTCACAAAAAGGGTCTACGCTGATACTGATATTGAATATGTTAATCCACCTTAAAATTTATGCTTCTTGTAATCAGTCATTTTCATCTCACATTATATGTTGTGGCTCAAAAATGACATGCCACAATGTATTTTGTATTAAAATTATTTACTAAGGTGATTTTAGTGTGGCCTTCATTAGAAGGTTGGTAAAACTCCAGGTTCACACCGGTTTTGTATCAGAAAAGACTAATCAAATCTTATGACTGTCAGACACAGCCAATTCAGACACTGATTTTGGTCATTCTGTCTAAATTTAAAACTAGTCCATATTGTTTAATTTAGAGCTCCATACTGGCTGAATATATTTTAGACCCAAAATCTACTTGACCTCCCTATAGGCTAAGTGAATCAAATTCGAGCCACAGTTATATAATTTCTTACTAGTTCGACCTACATCTGGATTTGTCAAAACACAGACTTGATCTGTTTGGAGAAATAAAACTAACATTTTATAAGCTACATTTTACATGCTAAAATTTGTACTACTTTTGTACCAATAATTATCAGTCATGCTTTTATAATCATCACCTAAGCCTAGCTGATAATGTTGAAAAATAATCACTTTGAGGTATACACACGCTATGTTGTACGCTAATTGTCCTAAATTTGTTTAGGGCATGAAGGCGTAGTTGTATAATCGGTCAGGCGGCCATGCGTTATCAGGGCCAGACAGCCTAGGCACCCATGTGGAGGGCCTATGTGTTTACAGGCATGCTTTTTACATTTTTGCTTTATAAATTATGTTTTCATATATAATATGAATTTATGAACAAATCAGAAAAAGGTATTATAAAACTTCTACAAATGGTCAATGCATTGAACAATGTCTGTAGCAAAAAATGATTGTGCATGAGCAATTGAGAATCAATAGTTAGGAACAATAAACACAACATTATGTAGCCCATGTATACTAATCAGTCATGACAAATAAGATTCATACTCAACCATCATTGAGATCTGCCAAATCCTCATCATCACTATTGTCATCTTTTGTTTCCACCTATTCATGTTCTTTTTCCTCATCAGTATCCTCATCTTCGAAATCATCAGGTGCATCCGGTAGATCTTCATTCTAAACTTTTTTCTCATTGATGACAACATTATGTATTGTCTTTGCCTATGGCAGTTTTGCTTTACATGACTAATGAGCTTTTCTTTTACGATTGTAGGTGGCAATTTTTTCTTTTCCCTTGTCAAAAATCATAGATGTACTTACACCTCTCCTATGCCTATCCACCTCATCAAATGCTCCCATGGCTGATCTACAAGTCTCCAAGTGAGACCATCATGATTTGGAACTTTAGCATCATCAGGAATCTCCGTCATCCACTCACTGCTTCGTTGCACCTCATCAAGTGCAATGGCATCAAAGTCACTTTTACCATTCTTCTCCCTCATTTTTTGAAACCTCTCCTCCAATTTGTGGTTGTTTGAATAAAGATGTATTTATCCAACCGCTTACTCAACAAGAGCTTGTTTCTCTTAGTGTGTATCTACATGACAAAATATATGAATTATAATTTGTTATAAAAATCAATGGTAATTATGATGATCAGGAGAAACTTAAAACTCAAATGTTCTCCAATATCGCTCTCAACACAAGGAGGTGCAACAAAGACTCAAGAATCACAAAGCCAACTTTTTTAGGGTAGAATTCCCTACACCATATAGCTCCCACCAAGATACTATAAATAGGAAGAAATTATAATCAATTATAAATATTGTTGAATAAATTATATATAATCCTTTATATTATATCAAAAAGAATAGTTCCTTACTTGGTGACATACTTCTCCTATGGAGAAGAATTGTTGCATTAGCAAACAAACCACAACAATTTTCTCTAAGTGTCTTCTTCCATGATACTTTGTCAATCATAGACCCGCCTTACAATATTCTTAAGAACATTCTATAAAAGCTACTGGAGCTATGTTAATGTCAGACTCAACTGATAGGGGCCATGATTTTATAGTAGTAAACCATCCATCATGGTTGAGGAAGAAAGTTGCATCATAAGATATAGTACCCATCTGATCTTTGTAGAGTTCTCAAAAAATGTCCAAAATGGGTATGTACTTTCTCTCATCATGGTTCAAATTTGACTCAATCTTATCAAATGCTTTGATGAGTGACATAGTCATGATTTCCATACATGGCTTAGTATCAGAATCAACAATTCTTAGAAGTTGCATAAGTGTCATTGTGGCCCTCAGAAAACTATCTATTGCACCATAGAACTTATGAGACAATGTAGTCCTAGCAACCTTTTCCCAAACGTTAATTTTAGCCCATTTGCATGTTGTCCACAAGATAGATAGAAACATCATTCCTAATGAATTCCTAGCATTATGAAAGCTCCAAAGAGTAAGAAACTTCATGGTAAACTGAGTGACTGAGTATCTCACCAACTCTATGGCAAAATGGGTGATTGAGCATCTCACCAACTCCTTCCCATTTTAAAGATGTAGGAAAGAACTGTGGATAAATATGTGAAGATAAAGGTAGGATGCCAGTTTCCTTGCCTTTTTATTATTCTTGCATACTTATGAAACCCTAAAAAATCCTTCAACATTAGGTCAATGCAATGTGCAGTGCATGGTGTCCAGAATATATGTAGTAATTTTTCGAGCAACAACTTCCCAAACAAAACAAAATTGTTGGAATTATCTGAGACAATCTAAGTAATATAATCTATTACAATCCTCTATATTGTGTCAGGCAATTTTTGATAAGGAAATTCACATGTATATCTATCTCAAGATACATCAACATAATACATGTAATAAGTTCCATGAGGTGAATTGATAAGGAAATTTATTAAACTTCTTCATAGCCTGTCTAACCATCCATCTAACATTGATGTGAAGCCATACTTATTCCATGCATCTAGATGCCCATCCTGCAAATTATATTGGGTATTGAACAAATGTATCCTAAGAGCTTGTTACTTTGGAGTTTTCAAACTTCTCCCCACCCAAAAAACAACCTCAAATGCAATCTCATATTCAATGTAGTTGGTAGCATTGAAAGAAAGATCATCTCGGTAGAATCACAATGATATCACCTCATCATCTCTAGCTTGTGCTTCTTTCGTGTAGGAAGATTTAATGTACTTTTTCTTTTTTCTTACCTTCCTTAGAGAAATCACCTCACGCGGAAGAGGTGACATGTGTGCATACATGGGGCCTAGAACAGTAACCATTGACATCTTACCAAACATTGGAGACCTAGTATTGGTCTTGGGTGTAGAAGTTCCCTCCTTTTACAAAATAATGCCAACATCCTCCTTGTCAGAGAGTATATATAATTAGTTTATTAAGTTGTTGGATCTATTTGTAATGTGGAGCGAACTGTCTCTTGGCCTATTTTGGTTTTTATTGAGTCTATATGCTTTCCCTTATACTATTTATAAGAGAGAGGGGCTTCCCTTCTATCAATAAAGAAAACATGCACACAGGGGGAATTCCCCATCTTATCATCCTTTCCAAATGGTATTAGACCAGGCCTTCCTATGTTGTCCCTAATCCAGAGAGAGAGAGAGAGAGAGAGAGAGAGAGAGTGAAAACCTCCCCTTGTGGGCGACCACCACCAATAGGTGTTGCTTGGCTGCCAAAGGGATTTCCTACCCCTTCTTCTACTAGGAGCCATCTCCACAGAGCGTCTTCATTAAAATCAAATAAATCGGTCATGAAGTTGTTGCTATTAGATATGCATGGGCCTCCATGCCAATATCATTGTTGTTTGTCTTTGGAGTCGCACCGCTATCCTATTTGCCACCATCATCTACACCACTACAGATCTACACCATCATCATCTACACTGTTGTCAATCTACATCGGTGTCATCTACACCGCTGCCAATCTACACCATCTTTGTCATACATGCCACCTCTATTGAGATATAATCTCAAATATTGGTTAAATATCTCCTTTTCCCGCTAATATTTGAGACATTTCATCCCTATATTACTATGGTCAAGATCTGGAAGGGTTTTTCAACCCCTTTGTTCATGTCTTGGGGTTTTTTGTTGTTGTTTCCCCACTAACACGGCATGTCATTGTTTGACACTATGCATAGGTAGAGTTTTTCTTCATTCTTGACTTAGTTCATGAAATCTAGCCTATGACATAGAGTGTACCCTACATGACTCAATGTGTAACCTGCATTCTTCACTATTTCTACCCTGAGATTCATCAACTCACACAACATGTCACTCTAAAACATGACATGTTGCCTTCTTTTTGCTGGCAATGACCTACTACATGACAACACTTGTCTCCCAAATGACATGGCCAGTCACCTGCTACTACTGCTACATCTTGGCCTGTTATATCATCTACAACTATTCACTTATATGGTGGATACTTTTATACAAGGTGAGTCCCTATCTTTATTCTTGAAAGCAACACTTATCTTCCTTTTGTAGGAATTTTATATGTTTTCTTAATTCATTAACCCACCCATCCTTTCCAATCCTACATATAGATTTCATATCTCCCTAATGCTTGTAATACCCCCATATACATATTGTGTCTACTAATAAATCAGATCTTTAATCATATTTGATTTTTTTCTCTAATCCATAGAGTGGGGGGCTTTGACCCTCTGCACTCCTTACATTTGTTGTCCTAACGGCCTGACAGATCTCTTTTTCCAGATCACACTAAGATACACATAGTTTTTTACCTGGATCTATCTAATATGGTCATATTGCACATAGACTTGAGTTGTTGGTTGCCTCCTCCACATATTTTCCTGCATAAACACCTCTTCTACCATTTTTTTTTACACTCCACCCCAACCTCCTTCTTGAACCTTTTTGTGGTTGGCATGAGGGAGAGAATAGAGGATGATGAGTAGGGAAAAGAAATGAGATAGAGGAGAGAAGAAGAGGATTTTTTTCTACTACTACATGTATTTTCATGCTATCTTTGTTGCTACTATGTGGCATTGCTTTTTCTTCTATGTGGATGCTTCTACTTCTATTATTGGTCCATTTACCTTATGAAGAGCTTGGGAAACTTATCCATCATCATCTCATTTGTTGCTATGGAGTTATATAATTTTCTTACGCTTTATGTTGATTTATTTTGTATCTGACAATGTCACTCTCGACACTTGTTCTATGATTGATACATTTTATTTGTTGCTTTTTATTTGCATGATGACTCTCACTTGTCTATGATCTGCCTGCACATCAACCACTACTATTGTTGTGATCCAACACTCTCTGAATTATGAAGTCTGCTACTCTGATGAAAGAAGATGATAATGATTTCTATTGGTGATTTTACATATACATGAGAGAGTTTCATCAATATTATATCTTGAAGTCCTTTATCTTCTTACTACTTCACACATTGGTCTTCTATCTGACTATGTTGTCTACTTTTTGTTGATTTGTGCCAACACTCTATAGATATTCTATGCTTTGTGCCTATTGGCTCTTTTCTTGTACATACTTGTTGTGCATGTTGACTATTGCTTCTTGTATTCCAGCATTCTCTAGTCTACTTCATGATGATATTGACTGAGATAATAACCATGCCCTACTTGTTGTTGTTTACTTCTTCTCCAGATGCCACTTCATAGTGATCAAGAAGCTCCTATTACTTGCTTGCATACCCACTTTGAGATTATTAGATTGAGAGGGGTATTTGAGTGATTTATATTAACATTAAGGAGGATACTTTTTTTCTTGTATGGGCTTGATCTATATTTGGTTATTTTTCTTTATCCATCTAGCTATTTGCAAGATGACTTGGGTTCTCCCAAGATCCACCTTGGGGGGTGTAGGAGGGGGGTCAGATAGTATGTTTAATTATTCAATTAAGCTATTGGGTATATTCATAATATGGCCCAGTTGTGTCTTGGCCCATTAGGGTTTTTATTGAGTCTTTATGTTCCACCCTTATCCAATTTATAGGAGGTGGAGGACTGCCCTTCTATCAATTATAAAAGTCTACACAAGGGGATTTCCCCACCATGTCTCTTTTCCACACTCTTATTCATCATCACGGTAGCCATAAAGAAACAAGTACAGATCAACATTTAGGATTTGAGACATCTTCCTAGTTGTCTCCATTCGAACTCTTGCATGTAATGATCCTTTACCCTCTTTATCTCTCTATTGTATATATGGACTCACATACCAAATTGCACAAGTTCCTATCATGCAATTCAGGCAAAAAAAACATACTACCACCCAAGATCATTGGACTTTGCCTTCCATTTTGGATCCTTTACTAAACCAATGATGTGATTGTTTCCTACACCGCTACTCCCAGTCAGAACACTACTCCACCCTACCACTTCTTGTCACCATCTCATTAGACATCCTAAAACAAAAAATAGGAAAAGGCCTGATAAAACAAGTTAAATAAATCGACCAAATATAATAAAATAAATTAAAAATTAGTAGATAAATGAATTCAATATCAGTTGATCGCTAAATACAAATCATTAGATGGTAAATTTAAAATCCATAAATTTCAATCCATTAAATAAATACAAATTAGTATATGATAAGTTGAAAATCCCTAAATTTAAATTTCTTGACTAAGTGCAAATTATGTGATAATAAATAAAATCCCCAAATTCAAATTTAGTATATGAATAAGTTCAAATTCCTAAATTCAAATCAATAGATAAATATAAAAAACCAGTTGATGAATAAATAATTTCAAAGTAGATAAATAAATTAAAATCCCTAAATTCATATAAGTAGATGACCAAATACAAATCCTAGATGGCTAACTTAAAATTTCTAAATTTGAATCAATATATGAATAAATTCAAAACAAAAAAAAATCATAATTCATACATGAATAAATTTAAATCATTAGAAGAAAAAAACCAAATCAGTACATGACTATTTAAAATGACTATATTTAAATCAGTTCACTAAATACAAATCATAGGATGTATAACTCAAAATCCCTAAATCCAAATAGTTGAAAAATAAATTCAAAATCAGCAAATGAATACATTCAAATATGTAGATAAACAAATTGATATTAGCAAACTTGTATCAATTAATTGAAATCAAAACATTAAACTTGTACCAAGTAACTAAAATAAAACCACTAAAATGGTATTAACTATAAAGTAATTGATATAAAATAAAATTGTGTACTATTTTAATGTTGTGTTATCAATGTATGTCTTGGCAAAAATTAGCTAATTTTATGCACAACTACTGCATGTTAACATTAAGAAAAAGCTCTGGCGACCACGGTGGAGATCTAGGGCTCCCCCCGTGTGCGGTGCTCAAGCCTGGGGGAGGGGGTCAGGCGTCCTGTTGGGCCGTCACCTTCTCCCCCCGGGCCTCCTCCTCGACTTGCCTCTCTTTCTGGTCTCCTTTTACAGGTGCCTCTCCGAGCTCCTCATCTCTCCCCCCTGGGCGGCGGCCGTGCGATCTGATTGGGATCGGGTCTTCTCTTCGGCGTGTTGCTTGCAGGAGGTGGTGGCGCTCTTCTCCTGGAAGATTCTTGCTCAGATCTGCCTTGAGGCTGAGGCGGGTGGCTGGTGGGGGTGTCCTCGCTGGGGTTCCGGAGGAGGCGGTGGGGGTGTCCTCGCTGAGGTTCCGGAGGAGGCGGGTTTCCCTCCTTTGTTTCTGCCTTGCATGTTTTTCGCTTGGGTGCTAGTTTCTGGAAGGCTATCTGCCTTGTTCCGCCGTATATCGGCGTTGCTTGTTCCTTTGAATAAGGATCGTTTCTCCTTCCTCTGTGAAGGTGGTGGTTTTTCTGGGTTTTCCCCGGTAATTCAACCTTGGTTATGGCTAAATTTCTCTCTGGATTGATCTTATTACTCAGTTGTATCGCTTCGTTTGAGTTGATATACGAGCAGAATACCATCTTGTTCCAGTCCCCCTACCACTACTTAACGCTCAAGTTGAAGGAATTATTCAAGAAAAGTTGTTTAAGACAGCCTCAAGGAAGAAGAATCAATGCAGAAATGTCTCTCTCTCGTTCCAATATGAGTTGTAGTGCACTTGGGTTACTGAATGTGACGTTTGTATGGTCTGTTTGTATCTTTCTCCCCAATTGTAGATGTCATATGGCTAACAAGTAATGAATCGATCCATATGCTCTCAAAAAAAAAATAACATTAAGAAAAAACATATACCAATTTGAGCACATGAGGAGAGGAATGATGAGGACAAAGAGGAAGGAGGAGTGGAAGAAGTGACTTATGTACCTATAGAAGGAGAGGCAAATAGAAAAAAGGTTGGTTGATTGACATTGCTACTGTTGGCTTTCTGCTTATTCAAAGATTGTTGTTGACTAACACCTTCTGCCAAAACAATTAAGAGTCGATGATGGTTCATGCAAAGAAAAAAAAGAGGAAAGTGGAATTCAGGAATATGAGAAAAGGAAGGAGGAAGGTTGTTGTAAGAAAAAACAAGCAAACTCATTTAATGATATTGATACATGTTGTGAGATTGTTGTTGGTTGATGCCTTGCACCAAAATAGCCAAACAACAATGATGGTTGTTGCAATGAAAAAAACAGAGGAAATAGGAAATAAGGAAGAAGAGAAGAGAGGAGGAAGGGGAGGGAGAAGATTGCATTGCACCAATATATAAGGGAGATCGTTTAGCAGTGTTTCTCCCTTGTGCCAAGACATCCACACAATAGTTTCTCTCTTGCACCAAAGAAATGTGGAGGGAAGGAAACAAATAAATGAGAATGGGAAGGAGGAAGTGTGGAGGAAGAGAAGGGGGAGAAGTTAGAAGACCTTGGAGCACACAGTTTCTCCCTTTTGCCAAAGAAATTGGCAGATGCAAGTCAGACAATAACACAACAGAGTGATTGACTTAGCATCTTGTTGTTGAAGCTTTGTTGAGGGTTGGTTAGATTAGGGATTATTATATAGAGATTTTGAATTTGATAGAATTGATATTTAAAGTATAATTTAATATGAGTTAATACTTAATAGTAATAATATTTAGAGTGGAATTTAGTAATTATCAAATTCCTTAATGAACCTTATTATGTCGGCTGACACATAGCCGAGTTGTGTGCAATCTGTCTGGGCAGACAACTAGCCCACATGGGAACCTTTTAATATTGGGTGCCCATCTTTAGGAAACTGAAAGTCCACTTTGCGTGCCTAGAAACCACGTGGGTGACCGCCCATAAAACACAATATGAAGGTTGTTTATAGTATAATATTATGGTAACTGGTTCATGACCATTTACAATTCAAAAGTATAACGATAGATGCTTTTTTGTTTTAAGTTCTACATATGACAATATGATGCCATTGATTAGTGATACCCACACCCTTTCTTATCACCCAAAACATATCCTTTTTCTAGGATCAAAGAACTATTCTAGAAAATGTCGTGTGGAAAGAAAATGAAAGAGAAACAGAGGAGGGAGGAAAAGGTCCAAAAAAAGGAAAAAAGAGGAGAGAGAAAATGGTTTATTATAACTTTGAAAACGTAATGCTTTTTTAAGGAAGTAAAAATTATTAGATCCTTACAAAAATACAGTCTAATAGGACCAAAAAAAATGTAATACAAAACTGATTATTGTATATTGGGATTAGTACTTATTTTCTTGAAATATACTAATTCAAAAACATGCATTGCATGTCGTTCTTTTGATATAGTACTCACTTTTTATATCTTTATATTTTAAAATAAGTATAAAAATGAGTATAGAATTATATTTGTGGGTATAGGACTCATTTTTTCAGTGACACACTAACTCAAAAAATAAGTATTACATGTAAGACTTTTGGGGATAGTACTTATTTTGTGAGCAAATGAGAAAAATGAGTACTATACCAAAAGATAGACATATAATACCCACTTTTCAGTTAGTGTTTTACTCAAAAAAGGAGTAATATCACCAAAAAATTTAATACAATACTCATGTTAGTACTTATTTTAAAATACAATGACATAAAAATATGTACTATGTCAAAAGAACAAAATGACATACTCATTTTGAGTTAGTGAGTTACTCAATAAATGAATACTATCACCAATATGCAATACTCAATTTTTTTATTCTGTATATTTTTCTCAAAAGTATGCTGACATTTTTCTTCTTGGAATGTATCTTTTTAAGGAATCCAATAGTTTTTATTTCATCAAAAAATTCATTGTGGTTTGTAAGTTATAATTAAAATAATTTTCTCTATCTTGTTTTTCTCTTTGAAATCCTCTCTTTGTTTCATACTAAAGTACATTGAAAATTGTGCATCCTTATTAGGTCCAACTATTTGAGCATTGCATCCTTATTTGGTCTAGTTGTTGGTGAGTGGGAATAAGGTGTGGAATCAGGTACAAATAGAGTGAAGGGCATCATTTTCCATGTCATTTATGTCCAACTTGGTACGCATTGATGAGGATACATAATAATAGCTTGATATGGGGCAATCTTTTTGGTCCTAGCGAGGATTTTTCTTAGGACATCCTGAACATCATCTCAGTTCTTTATAAGTAAAAAGTCCCTCTCTAGAGATCTATGTTTACTATAAATTGCACAACACCCAATGGGTTATAGATATCCAACCACATAACAGTGCATGATCAAGGGGCCAGATTGTATTCGGCATGCCCTAAGAAAAGGACCCCTCATGACTGGATCCATGCTATTAATATTAGGTAAAGTTCAATCCCTGATGAGATCTTTTCTTAGGACATGCTAAGAGAATCACTAGTCACATGATTTATTATTGTTAAATTCAGCGGTCAAATTTATGTGCGGGTATTTTAGGTATGCAATATTTTTGCGGACTATGGTCTTCTACTATCGATCTTCTACATCTCATTAGATGGATGGAATGCCTTCACCTTGAGACAAGCCAATGTCAGACTTATATATTACCTCACCTCACTTCCTCTACAACCTACTCTCTATAATGTAAGATTTTAAGGTCATAAATAGCTTCTTCACTTCCACCGACTACAAGGTTGAATTTTTAGGTCATAAATAGCTTCCCCAACCTTTAGCGAGACCAAAAATAAAAGAACGCTAAACATCTTCTAACTACTAACAGAGTTACTTTAGCGTTCTAGTCTTAGTATAAAATGGGTACTTGTTTCTCATTGAAATTGAAGATTTATAATCTATTCTATCTTGTCCATTGTTATCTAGAATTTTTTACAAATTTTTTTCTTCCATAAGCCATTATTTTTGTGATGGTTCTTTTTTGTCCTCTACATCGTTATCCAATATTAAGCACACCTTCTTCCTTCCATATGTCATTCTTTTGTAGGATTTTAATGGGTCACCTAAAAGTAGCTGAATCAGTTGTAATTATTGTAGAATATTATCATTCTAAATGTAGTTGATTTGGTTGCAAGTACTTTAGAAGAACACCTATTCAAACATGTAGACTCAGAGTGTTTTGTTTATTACCAATTATCATATATTGAAAAACTCATTATTGGGATACATGGGTTCTATGATTGCATTTCAAAGGTCTTAAATATTGCACAAACTCCAAATGTAGGTTTTTCATTTGCTTTCCACCTAACCATTCTAGCCCAGAGTCCTGTCATCAATGCATACCCTTTTCTATAAAGGAGCAAGCATGATAACATTCCTGGATCCATCAAGAGACCCTAAACCTAATATATATGCCCCAAGGAAGTAATGTTGCATGTCAATCTGTGTTTTCAGTATGATCTACATAGAACTAATAGAAGTATAGTTTTTCTCACTGCCATATGTCAAAGCATTAGTCTAAAGGTAGTAGGTTGGGTTCACATCAACATAGGACAATGTTGTGGGTATGTGTTGTTCAATAGACACTCTAACCACCATCTTGAATCTGTTTGGGGTTGGAAACTACTTATTGATGACTTGAAGATGAATGATGAACACCACTTCTCCCTAACTCCTACTGATAAGAACAAAATTTGGATGTGCCTCTTCGACGAAGCTCGACACGACTATGACCCCCCCCCAATTTCAAAAGTGATGATGTTCCACATGTATTTGGATGTCCCGGTCTGAATGACTTGTGGGAAGAGTTAAAAAGTGTGGGTCTACTTCTGTGAATAATAATCAGTTCATCGTAACTAACATATGATGAGGTGACAAGAAAAATGGACTTTTTTTGGCAAAGTTGGGAAAACATATGTGGTAGTAGCAACAGAACCCTCCTCATCTCTTCACATATAGGAATCATCCATAGGTGATGATGATGATGAAGATGATGACAAAGACAAAGTCTTTCACCTTAGAAAGACGTGCACATATCCCCTCTCAATTGTGACAATACTGTATAAAAATTAACTACTTGTGACATTCTTTTTTGATCTTGTAGGATGTCTTACGGGGAACCCACCCCCATTTTTCTATTATGCATCTACAAGTCTTTCATATGGATGTACATACAATTATATGTATACACCTCTATTTGTATTTATGAATTGGATTTTACATGTTAGATATGCACGAATGATATATATTCTGGTAACCACCTATTGCCAATGATGCATCATATTAGATTTGCATATTGGTACAAACTGTCCTTGAATAGTGGTTCATACTGAATCTCTATGTAATTTACCTAGTATAGGCATTCATCATTATTTAGTATCTCTTAGATTCATTAACCTATATTGACTATGATAATTTGATTGTATACCGATTATACTAGTAAACTGCCTAGTATATGTGGTTGTGAATCTTTTCCAATGTTTTTGAACCATTGTTAATTGTCATTGGTTAATAGCTGAAGTTCGTACTCCTAATAGTATCTTTTAATTTTTGTATCAATTCTTTTGGTTAGGTCTCAATAGTTAATGGACCTTTGCATGGGGGATTGCTGCTTTAACCCCTTCCAATCTTCCCTCATAGGTTTGGTCTACTACAATTTATGATGATTTGATATATCAATCCTAAATGTCACACACACTCCATAAGGTACTTCTTGTCAGGGGTGCTATTTTCCCACCTAACCAATCTAGATAAAAGCCTCATCATAACTCCCATAAGGACCTATATAACAACAAGCTCAAGATGGGAGAAACATAGAGCAAAACCTTAAACCTGAAATCATCTAAGCAATGTTTTCTACTAATCTTTGTTTTTAGTATGAGCTTGAAAGAACTAGCAGAAGGAATGTTTTTCTCCCTCACATTTGGCAAAGCCATGGACTGGAGATATGTCCAGGATAGGTTCATATCAACATTAGATAATGTCACAGGTGTGTTTTGTTCTTTTGGCACTTTAATGACAATTTGATGTCTGTATGGGGTTGAAAATGTTGGCTAAATTGGACATTATTATAATCCCTTTGTTTTGATGATGACAAACATTTCATTCTTGTGGATCTAATGTGCTACTTGACTGTTGCAGATACTAGGTGGATGACACAACTTTGGAAGATCTAAATGAGCACAATGTGTTAATTTCATGATTCTAATCAAATGTAAAATCTTATACAAGATATATAATGTACAAGTACTTAGACATCATGTAAATCAAGCGTTAGATCTTCCCTAACTAATCACAACACTTAGATAGGTCATCCCCTACAATAGTGTCATAACTGCACACTCATACACACACTCAGTACTTAGTTTAAAACATTGAACCAGGGTCAATCTCGGTCGACAAACTTCTCGACCGAGACACTCTCAGTCGACAAATTCTTCGACCGAGAATGACCCAGGTAGTCGTTAGACCCAACAGACAAGGTGGTTGGGAGTTGGAAATGAACGTTGTAAACACTTGCTCCAGGACGTCCCTCGATCGACAAATCTTCGACCGAGAAGGACTCTCGATCGACAATTTGTCGATCGAGAAGAGTTCTGTCTGCACTTTTCAGGATTAATCAACTAGGTGTTGCTAAAGCAACTAATGGCTACCTAACGGCTAGTTGAGCACTAAGAACCCCCTAGAAAGTGTCTAGAACGTCCTTAAGCATTCATAGGCCATTCCTGTAAATAGGACATGCCTTAGGACACCCAAAACACACTTGTGCAATACTTGAGCTTACACTTGCAATTGGAAATCTGTTTTGAGCAATTGAGCAACACTAGCATTGGCTATTCTTTTCCTTGCTCCAAATTCGTGTCCTATAGGCTAGCATCTCCTATCCACTAAACCTACACTTTAACATTCATTGGTTAGGAGATCTAAACACTTGATATAGGCAAATCAAGCCTTGTGCTTCAAAGTGGTAATTGTAATTTCCATTTCCTTTCTTGTTCTTTCTTATTGCTTGTACTCTCCTTGCTACTCCTAGGGTTGGAGGTTGTGGATTGGAGAGGGTTTGATCTTCTTGGTGAAGAAGGAGGTCTTTGGACTACTTCTAGAAGGCTGTTGCAATGGGAAGCTACTTCAAGAGGAAGGCTACTTCAAGGGGGAGCTTGAAGTTACTTCAAGGGGGAGCTTGAAGTTACTTCAAGAAGGCTGCTTCAAGGTTGGTGCAACTACTTCAAGGTGAAGGCTGACCAAAGGGTGTAGAAAGTATTGTAATTTTATGTAAAGTCCTTGAGAGGTAATAAAATTTAATACTTTCAAAATCCCGGTTGGGTAAGCAACCGGGTAGTGGATTGACTGCCTTAGTATTTGCTAAGGTTGGAACCACTCTAAATCCTTGTCCCCTTGTCCAATATTTTTGTGGTTGCTTTCTTTGGTTAAATTATTATTAAAATAACCATAAAACCCTATTCACCCCCCTCTAGTGGTTTTTCAATTGGTATCAGAGCAGGATTCAAGGTGCTCTAATCGAGTCTTGAAGAATGAAGGGTGGTGGTGTCTACAACTGCAAGCAAAAGAAAAGCATGCACCAATCTTTAACAAGTTGCAATTGGTGCTTAGGAACAAGGCACACTACACCTAGATGTCCATGGCAGTCAAAGAAGGAAGAAGTGCATAAAGAATGCCTAATTGCTACAATAAGTGAAGAAGAAGAAGAGGTAAGTCTTTTTGATCTACCTAAAGAAGAGTTAATTGCTAGTCTTAAAGAGACACATAATAAGTATATTGAGTGCAAGAAGAAATTAAAGAAATCTAATAAGGCAAATGATGAGTTACATGCTAAACTTCTTGCTCTCACATCTGAAAATGAGGATCTTAAAAAGGTTATTGAAGATCATGATATTAAACTGAAATCCATTGAAGCAAATTGCAATCTTCTTTCCCTAGAAAAGTTAAACTTGCAAACTCAAGTAAATGATCTTCAAAAACAACCTATTTTGTGTACACATCTAGATTATGATATTATTGTGAAAGAAAGAGATTCCTTATTATCTAATCTAGATCAAGCAAAGCTAGACATCAATAAGAGAATGGATGAGATTGTCAAGCTACAACAAAAAATTAGTAGTTTGAATAACAATGATACCCTTGATAAAATTTTAAATAATTCTTATCATCAAATTGGAAGGAGAGGACTAGGTTATAATCTTAAAGGAAAATCTTATCAAAAACCTAGTTGGAGAAAGACACAGGCCCTAGAAAATCAATCTATATATGTACCTAAAGGAAAATATACTTATGTACCCAAGAACAACCTAGAACAAAATCATAGAAAGAGATATGAAGTTGATTCTATATGTTGCCATTATTGTTTACGTCTTGGACATTATTCCTTCTCGTGTCCGTATAAGAAAAAGGATGTTGAGTTAGTATGGGTTCCAAAACCCCCAAACTAAATGAATATAATTAAGTTGAGATATGACCAAAAACTCTAAGTTGTATATGTCCATGTCTATCTCAACTTAAAATAATAAGATAACAAATTGATTCAAATCTCTAACTTGAAAATACACATTTTATATAAATCTGCAGAGACACATCTTTAGAAATTTGTCTTAATTTGGGTTCTCAAAATCTAAAGATTTGAATATGATTAGTTGAGATTTGATCTACATATTACTTTGATATTTATATGTTTTATCTCAACTAAAATGATTTTTAAAATCACATAATTGAATTGAAAGTGATCTATGTTTTAATTATAAAACAAATTACTGAAAACAGTTCTGAAGCAGTATAGAAACATTCTCGGTCGAGAAACTGTTCGACCGAGAACAATGTCGGTCGAGGAATAGTCGACCGAGTAGGTTACTGTTTTACAGTTTGCAAAAAATTTGATAAAACTTGTACAAATAGCAGCATCCTCGGTCGAGAAAAACGTCGACCGAGATAAATTCGGTCGACAAACAGTTCGATCGAATCAAGTTCTACTGAACCTGTTTTCAATTAATCTAGTTTTCTATCAATTTGTTATTTATGATTGATTTAATATGAAAATCAAGAACAAATCTTGGAGACCATATTTGAAACAAGACATATTGATCTTTTTGTATCATGAATTAAGATATAATATTATGAATATGAAATCCTTAAACATATTGCAAAAGTGTTATATGAAGACTGATTTTGAACAAACATTATTCATTGATTAAAAAAGTTTATTAAGCATGTTCATGATTTGTCTTAAAATTGAAAATCCATGAATCCTGAATGAGATTATTTTGGTTTACATGGTTTAAAATTGAAAATTATGCATCATGATTGGTATAATCAAGGAAATTACTATTTTATCATAGTCCACATGGCTTATCCTAAGTATTGCTTGGTCTATCTATGTAGGAACCATGTGTATTAAAATTTAAATGGTCATAATCATTGTATTTCATGAAGTTACATGCTTCCATCTTGATCATTGTATTGTGGATATACTTCTACTGTTCTATCATAATTATTGTGCCATATTCATTATGTTTTCATTGGTTTGTCTACAATAATCTTTGATCCATATATACAAACATTGAATGGATATTGTTTTTGATCATTGTGATTCAGATCATGAGAAGATGCCATTTTGCATGAACAGTAAAACTTCATGGCACAAATGCATTTTAAATTGAAAATCTACAGAAATTATACTTCACATATAAGTGTTCAAATTGGAAATCTGCAGAAATTGCCTCTTGGTTGAAATCAAGTTTGACCAAGGGGCTCTATGGTCGAAGTTAAGGTCGACCTAAAATAAGCTTGACAAAATGCTTATTTGTACATCATTTTACTGCACTTAATCTTAGTATCTTGATTCAAAATGTGTTTATCATATTGAAAACATAATTTTAGTACATAAAAGGTCAACTTATTATGATCTAATATTGATTGTGATCTTAGAATCCTTAAATTATCTTGACTATAAGATTAAGGGGGATCTCACACAAACTATCTTGATTACAAGATTATGAAGTTTACAAAAACTTTGTAAACATCATTTGAAAGTTTGTTATGACCTTAGTATCCTTAAAAGTAGTTTTGGTTATGAAAAACAAAGAAATTTACAATATGACATATATTTTGTTCTTAATGGAATTCTCTAAACAAATTTGGGCTTAACATCTCGTGTATTAGGTTAGAGATACATACATGTATTCTACTATAAGCTTAAAGGATTCTCATGTCATTTTCAGGGATTAACATCCTTTGTAAAATGGATGAGAAATAAAAATACATATGCCATGAACTTAAAAGGAACTCATATCATTTCAAGGCTTAACATGCTTTCCAAATGATTGAGAAATAAATTGTGGCTAAATTTAACATTAATTGGTATGCATTAATCCCTTGATTTAAATTGAATATCTTTTTAAGGCGGAGCATAGCATAAAATTAAGGGGGAGAAATAATGATTATCTTGGATATCTTTTTGAAATGACAAAGGGGGAGAAATAATATAAAATCAAAAACATAAAATAAAATGAGTTTCATAATATCTCGGCAAGCACCCACTTACAAAACAAGAATGGCTACAAAAGGTAAACTTCAGGTATGAAACTCATATGAGTTATATTTCCTTATTTTATATTTAGGAAATATTTGTCATCTTCAAAAAGGGGGAGATTGTTGGCTAAATTGGACATTATTATAATCCCTTTGTTTTGATGATGACAAACATTTCATTCTTGTGGATCTAATGTGCTACTTGAGTGTTGCAGGAACTAGGTGGATGACACAACTTTGGAAGATCTAAATGAGCACAATGTGTTAATTTC
This sequence comes from Alisma plantago-aquatica, assembly GCA_963693085.1. NCBI lineage: Eukaryota > Viridiplantae > Streptophyta > Magnoliopsida > Alismatales > Alismataceae > Alisma > Alisma plantago-aquatica. The sequence goes on from OY856409.1 coordinate 1,424,062,139, forward strand.
ATGATTGTAATCAAATGTAAAATCTTGTACAAGATATATAATGTACAAGTACTTAGACATCATGTAAATCAAGCGTTAGATCTTCCCTAACAAATCACAACACTTAGATAGGTCATCCCCTACAATAGTGTCATAACTACACACTCATACACACACTCAGTACTTAGTTTAAAACATTGAACCAGGTTCAATATCGGTCGACAAACTTCTCGATCGAGACACTCTCAGTCGACAAACTCTTCGACCGAGAATGACCCATGTAGCCGTTAGACCCAGCAGACAAGGTGGTTGGGAGTTGGAAATGAACGTTGTAAACACTTGCTCCAGGACGTCCCTCGGTCGACAAATCTTCGACCGAGAAGGACTCTCGATAAAAAATTTGTCGACCGAGAAGAGTTATGTCTGCACTTTTCAGGATTAATCAACTAGTTGTTGCTAAAGCAACTAATGGCTACCTAACGGCTAGTTGAGCACTAAGAACCCCCTAGAAAGTGTCTAGAACGTCTTTAAGCATTCATAGGCCATTCCTATAAATAGGACATGCCTTAGGACACTCAAAACACACTTTTGCAATACTTGAGCTTACACTTGCAATTGGCAATCTATTTTGAGCAATTGAGCAACACTAGCATTGGCTATTCTTTTCCTTGCTCCAAATTCGTGTCCTATAGGCTAGCATCTCCTATTCACTAAACCTACACTTTAACATTCATTGGTTAGGAGATCTATACGCTTGATATAGGCAAATCAAGCCTTGTGCTTCAAAGTGGTAATTGTAATTTCCATTTCCTTTCTTGTTCTTTCTTATTGCTTGTACTCTCCTTGCTACTCCTAGGGTTGGAGGCTGCGGATTGGAGAGGGTTTGATCTTCTTGGTGAAGAAGGAGGTCTTTGGACTACTTCTAGAAGGTTGTTGCAACGGGAAGCTACTTCAAGAGGAAGGCTACTTCAAGGGGGAGCTTGAAGTTACTTCAAGAAGGCTGCTTCAAGGTTGGTGCAACTACTTCAAGGTGAAGGTTGTCCAAAAGGTGTAGAAAGTATTGTAATTTTATGTAAAGTCCTTGAGAGAGAATAAAATTTAATACTTTCAAAATCCCGGTTGGGTAAGCAACCGGGTAGTGGATTGACTACCTTAGTATTTGCTAAGGTTGGAACCACTCTAAATCCTTGTCCCCTTGTCCAATCTTTTTGTGGTTGCTTGCTTTGGTTAAATTATTATTAAAATAACTATAAAACCCTATTCACCCCCCTCTAGTGGTTTTTCAGAAAAAACCTTATCAAAGACCTAAAAACGAAGATGGAACACCTCTTCTCACTAACTCCCACATATAACAACAAGATCATGATGGGCCTCTTTGACAAAGTTGTAAATGGTTATGATTCTCCTCCTCATCTCAACAATGACGATATGGACATTGATCCACCACCTGCATTTGAAGATCTCAATCTAAGGACCTTCTATAAAGATTTATGAAGCTCGAACCTCAGATTGATGACTAAAAATATGTTGGTACTAGACATGACATACATCAAAGGGAAGGATAAAACCAAACTAGCAGAGACTAGAAAAGAAGATTAAAAGGTAGACAAAGCATAGGGAGATGATTTAATAGGAAAACAGAATATTGATCATACGAGAAAATAAAAACAACCAGGTAGTGACTCTCTCCACATCAAGTCATCCATACCTAAAGATGAAGACAACAATGAGGACTATGAAAATTATGATGACGAATTTGACACTTTGAGGTTTGTAAACTTCAAAATTGATTAAGACATCTGTTGAAGATGGGGAAATGAGGTGAAGGAATTTATAAACATCTCATTGTTGCCATTTTCGTTGTGTTTGTGCACCTCTGGTGGGTACTAAGGCAACTCACACCCATTTTGGTAAATGCACCTAACTAAAACATTCCCCATTTCTCACTCCTAGGGACATGCATGTGATGTGTATGAAGTACACATCCCAAAACAATGTATAATTACATATAGTTTCGTACACCTTCTTTTATAAAATTAGATAGAATCGTCTTTGTTTAATATCATAATGTGGTATGGGTTTTTGTCTTTTTTAATTTCATGCCTGAAATAGAATTGTAGAAATAGTACATGTAATTATAGGAAATTCAATGATGATTTAATGCATGCATTGTGATGGGAGATCAAACAATAAATGAAAGATGACTCAAGCAAATGTTGGTGTTGGTTAAATACAAATATTGGTTATAATTTTGTTTAATACAATCTAATTGTGTTGTTGATTCATTACACTAGAACCCTATTCTTACTTTTCCATCATTGTTTACATAGGTTATAATCCTGAAGACACCTTGTCTTTTTTGTGAGGGTGTTTGCATCTAATAACAAATGTTTTGCTACCAACTCTGCGTAAAGTATTGTAGAAATGATGGTTTAGTCCATTGAATAGATAATTATTCTGCAATATGCCCTATCCAATGTCACATAATCAATATCACGAACAATCCATGGCTATAGACATTAGGTTTTACATGTACAAATGGAATATCCCATTTTCATTCATCCCAGGCGAGGGCATTCCTTGTCATTTCAAAATAACTCTTTGAAATATTGATAATTCGATCCCCAAATCTTTGTAGTAATAATCAAACTTATCTTGAAATGGTAAGTTGTTTAGGCAAAGATACTTTTTTGAACTAAAATTTGTGGCATATAGATAGAAGTAGCTAAGTTTAAACTAAGAAGAAATATCGTAGGTAAACATTAATAGCCAAAAAAGAAATTTGTATATAAAAGTAAAATGTGCAAAATTGACTTATAAAATCACATCCAGTTTGGTTGAAATCCCTATTTTTAAATACTTTGTGTCAAATAAATCCCCCATAAGTTGAAACACCTTGTCATGTTTATGCTCTGATCAATAATCAAGATTGTTAAGGTCTAAAGTGTCATTTTTCAAAAAAAATGAAGATAACCACGATGTCCATATCAATATTGATGTTAAGAAGAACCAATATTATATGAATTATGTACCAAAATTAACTGGAAAATGCATCATGATTGAAATGACAACTTTTTATGTATCAACCCATAAGTTGAAAATCATTTTCATGTCTATGATTTGTAATCGGGATTGTTAAGGTCTACAACATCATTTTTTTACTAAAAAATGAAAATAACAACATTGTTCTGATCAATATTGATGTTAAGTTGAACCAGTATTAAACAAATTATTTACCAACATTAGTAGGAAATGCATCATGATTGAAATGACAACTTTTTTGTATATATATTGTTATAATATAGTGGTCATTCATGTTATACTAAACAATCATTTAGGTCATACTAAACCATCATTCAAGTCATATTGAACCATCATTCAGACCATACGAAACCATCATTCCAAGCACTTGTGGTACAATATTTATACCAAGATTGGGAATGGGAAGCATGGTCTTTTCACTTTACCCAGAGGGCTGACAGTTCTTTTCTATTGGTATCGTGGATGTAGGACTTGATAATGTTGTCTGCAAGCTAGTGAGTTCCATCCATTGTCTTAAAATCAAGTTCTTTTGATACAATTGTTCCATCGTTATACATATGGTACCCACTGTGACATGATATATCACTATTAACAGTAGTAGGTCCATAATATATTTATTGACATAATATCAAAAATAGCAATTCTACTCACAGTAAAACTTTATGGTTGATAGAAAATTTAACAATCATGTTTGCTAGGGAGGCCATTTTGTTTCCTTTCTTGTTTTGTGTTGAGAACTCCTCCATTCCCTTTCTTTTTTTATTCGCAGTCCTCACTGATCTCATAGTGATCTTAGTTCAACTAACTTGTTTGTCTGTCCTAGCTTGATCTTGTAATTATCTTGTAAGGTTTATCTGAATGGCTCCCTAAAAGGACACATAAATGAATGAACCTCATAAGCCTTTTCCCATGTCCAACATTCCCTTGCAAGGCCATGCCTTTCAAGTCCTCCTCCTTATTGTTGTCCATCCTAGTAAACATGCATGTCTTATCCTCTTCATCATTCTCCAACATCCTCATGGCCTCAATATCCTCCCTTCTACTGGCCACAATAACCTCTTTCCTCTTGGAGACAATGTCCTTCTTCCTCTTGGTGGTAGTGTCCTTCTTCCTCTTTGCATCAATGTCTTTCTTCATCTTGATATCAGCTACAACCTGCTTGTTGGCCTTAGCTTGATACATCCTCACTTCCTTCATCCTTATTGCCTCAGCTTCCTCCTTCCTCTCAGCCTCGACTTCTTCCTTCTTCTTTGCCTCAGCTTCCTCCCACCTCTTGGCCTCAGTTTCTTCCTTCTTATTGTCCTAGACGGCCTCCTTGGCTTCATCCATCCACTTTTCCTTAGCTTCCTTCATCCTCTTTTCCTCGACTTTCTCCATCCTCTTTGCTTCAACTTACTCCCTCTTATTGCCCTTGGCTTCTTCCTTCTTCTTGACCATATCTTCTTCCTTCTTCTTAGCCTCAAATTCTTCCTTCTTATAGGCCTTGAATTCTTCCATCTCTTTAAACTTAGTATCCTCCCTCCTCTTGACCTCAGCATCTTCCTTCTCTCTGGCCTAAGAAACTTCCTTCCTCTTCACCTCTATTTGTTCCTTCTCTTTGGCCTCACAAGCCTCCCTCCTCTTGACCTCTTCTTTTTCCTTCTTCTTCTTCTCAATAGGCTCCCTCCCTTCAACTACACTTCTTCTCCTCATCAACCTTCTTCCTATTGACATCTACTTCTTCCTTCTTGTCCTCAGTGACCTCCCTCCTCTTGACCTCAACTTCTTCCTTCTTCTTCCCCTCAACATCCACCCTCCTCTTGACCTTTGCGTCCTCTTCCTTGTTTTCCTCAATTTCTTCTAAATATACTTCCCAACCTACTACTCATGTTCACCATCCTTCTCAACTTGATTCCTCCATTAGTCATGTGTCCCTCATTGTGCTTATTGTTGACATCCTCTATCAACATTACTAAATTTGTTGTATTCATTGTGTCATAGAGTATCGTTGTCTCCTTAACCTCTCTATCAATTGAATTTTGTCATAGTTGTTATTATAGTCCTCCAAACGTTGAGAGGAAATATACATTATCCCCATCAAAATTTCAGTAGTGGCACCGAGAAGAATATTAGTCACTTGTTGTTCCTTACCATCAACTAGCCCTAATTGTGGGCGCTTAGAATATGCATCCTTTTCAATGGATCTCTTCCTGCGTGACATTCTTTTGATGGTCTTTTTATGGGATGTCTTATGGGAGATCAGGTTTATATTATAGGTCAGCTTCTTATTGGAACTTGTCCTCTTACTCCTCTTATTGGGAGACACCTCCAACAATGAATAGTTACTGACAACCTTTAGAAGAAATCTAAGGTTGCATTTTTCTTGTTTTGGTGAGCACATTTTTGAGCTCCTTATCCACTACATCATACTTCTACTTGTAATAGTTATCTAGTATGTTATAATTTTGATGCAAGGTTTGCAAATTTGAAATGCTTATTTGTGATTTGAATTTTCCTTCAACTAGATCATCTTTTGATATGCGTATATCAAAGAATAACCCCACTTTGGCCATGACATCCTTATTAACTTCATCAAGGACAACAAGATATGTTCCATCCATTCACACTTTTAGTTCAAGAGTATTTGGAACATGAGCCCACATCCAATATGTTGGGGAAGGTACTGACCTTCCCTCACCACAAATAATGTGTATGTATAATACTTGCAACAAATACAAAATCATTTATATACATGCCAACTCTGCATGTATGGTACCAAAATTCATATTAAAGAGAACCAATTTTTACTTGTATGGAATCATTATTTAAACATACACTTGACCAAACATTATGTGTAATCCCATTTGCATTGGCTACTATTAACTTTGAAATGACTCATCTTGAGGTATTTTCTAAAACCACTATTGAGTGCCAATAATTAAACTAATATCGTAGATTAAGATCTTACCAAAATTAGGTAAATATCTCCCATAAGTTCTACTTTACTGTAAGACCCCTGACCTATGTTTTGGGATAACCCTATGTTTGTCTTGATTAAAGTGCTTAGTACTTTTCTCTAATCCTTTGAGATGCTTTTAGAGCTTGTGGAGAGCTTAAGTTTTCAGTTTGATCATGTTTGGATGATGTTTGCGCTTTTTGTGCTTGTTTTGGGTCAAATTGCAATTTACCAAATTGAGAGGGTTATCTTGTGATTTGTCACATCTAGAGTGTTCCCTTAGTTCTTTAGAAGCATGAGAGAGACTGATTCTTTATGGAGCCTTGGTTGAGCCTTTGATGAGTGGTGACATCTCTAGAAGTGATTAAGGTTTCTAGGGTTTTGTTGGTGTCGACCATGTTGAGAATGGGGCAGTGTTGTGACCTATATCTCAACCATATTGGGTTTTTTTGGGTGTGTCTTGACCGAGACACCTTCATTGGGTGATGTTGTTTTGACCTTAATGTCCTAGACGTAGTTAGGTCAAGATGGTTTTCCTCCTAGTGGTGTGTCTTGACCTTGAGTGTTTGGTGACCTTTTGTTTCGGCCTAGGCATGTGCTTTGATGCTGTTTCGACCCCCTTGACGTGTCTTGACCGAAACCAATGTTATAGTGACCTAAATAGGTCGATGCCCAACCTTGGTTGTATCACCATAGGTTTCATGCATGCATATAGTGATTACATTTTAGCTTCCTTTATGGACAAGTGCCCCTTTGTTGTTCTCTTATGTTGACACCTCACCCCTACCTTGCTTCTCTCCTCCTTTGGGTATATAACCCTTTTCTCCTTCTTGCAAGTATCCTTTCGTCCCTCCTTCTTCTCCCTCTTGTTTTTGTCCGACCTTGTAGCTTGGTGGAGAAGAGAAGAGCTGACCGTGGAGATTTGGTGGACGAGCAACGTTGAATGTGGTGTTCATGAGCTCAATCACCTTCCTTGTAGTGATTCTTGATGGTTTATCTTCTTGGTAAGTGATTCTACCCTCTTGATCACGTTTTTTCCTTTGGAAACCTACCTCTCTTCTTCCTCTTTCTCGGCCATGAGATCATGGATCATCCATGGTGGTCATCTTAAGAGAAACTGCTCATCACAAGGGTCATAGACTATGTCTGACATGGTGGTACCCAAGTGAGAGGAAGTTTTCATCTCTTTCACCTTCCTTCTTTTTAGTTCGTCCTAGGGTTCTTCATTACATGTCCTTGAGCTATATCATGACCTTGGTATTCTATCCTTGTGAGGTAACCTTGTGGCCAAATGTTTCTCTTTCGTGGAGTTCTTCTTCTTACTTGGAGATTGAGATCTTGGATCTTGGTTCTCTACCTAAGGCGGGTTATATAACACTCTATTCTCTTCTATCATAGCACTTAAAATCTTTCTTGCATGTTGTTGTTTCTATTTTTAAAACATGAGCTTGACATGCTAGGTGATGTTTCCATAACCTGGGGTTTGAATCTTGATGAGGATCCCATGTGTTTTGCCCTTTTCTTTAAACCATAACCTTGATACCCGGTTTTGAGAAAGTTATGAGATATATGTTTTCCTCTTGTTTTTGGATCAATTTTTTTCATCAACTTGCAAATGGTTTGATTACCTTGACATAGAATGGAGTTTAGGTTCTAATTTTCATGTTTTGATCATGAGTTATCTCTCTTACATAAGGTTCTTTCATGGTGATTCCCATGGTACATGTTTAGAGTTTTGGTGACTGCCTTAGTATGGAGTTTTCCAATGAATTGGTGATAAATTTCTCTTGATGATAATCTTATGTTATGACCTATAATTTTATGGTAATGTGATAGATGAATTTATAATGAATTAACTTTTAAGACTTTGTAGTATTCTCATGCATATTGGTCTCTTTGTTAAATCCTAATTCCATGATACCGATTTCCGTGTGACTGATGGAGTGAAGTTGTTACATGCAACATGGTCATTATTTTTATCACCATGCTTTGGTTCAGCCTTTGGGTTTTCTTGAGGTCTTTGACTTGGTTTTCTTGAGGTTTAATCTTGGTCTTCTTCCACCTAGATGGTTTCTTGAAGGTGCATGTTGAAGTTTGGATTTCAAGGTCTTGATGTTCACCTTGGGTTGGAGTTATCCATCTTGTAGATGATGGTTTCTGTTTATGTTTATCTTATGTTTTGGGACATGGTATATTCCTATTTTGCTTAAGTTTTATCCCTATTTTGAATGTGGTTATGTGCCTTGGTGGTAGCTTGACCTTGGTGGTCGCTACATCTTTGTTTTGGTCTCGATCGACTCATCCTTGTCCTTGGTTTTTGGTCATGATGCCTTGTGTTGTTTTGGTCGAAACTTGTGGCTTTTGCACCTTGGGTCATGACTCTCTTATATGGTGAAGGTCGAGACATATGCTTTGGTTTTGGTCGAGACATGCTCTTTTGGTTATGGTCAAAACCCTAACCATAGGTTGGTCGTGGCCCATTATGGTTAGTGGTTGCAACACATGTTCTTGATGGTGGTCAAGACACCTTGTTAGTTGGTGGTTAAGACACCATGTTGGTAGTGGTCGAGACACTTGCTTTTATTTCAATCTATTAGCAACTGTTTCCAGTTGTTGTTCCTGGAAGGTTCTTACACGTTTTTCTCCTGAAGTTGTCGGAATTAATATCATTCCAATTTCCATTACAAAAGTGACCATGTTTGAAGGTCGAGCCGTGTGCTGCTCTTTGTTTCGGTCGTAACACATGACCATGCATGTTTTGATCGAGACTCTTGATCTTGCTTGATGGTTGGTCATGAAACATGAGGGTGTTGTGGTCACAACACATAGCCTAGTGTATGGTCGACACATAAGTAATATATGATCATTACACATACATAACATAATGATATCATTACACATGTACAAGTAATAATGGTGATAGTTATTGTTGTTAGTATAATAGTCTAATTATAACAGTTGATAATGCTCTAATCCTCATGAGTTCCAAGAAAGTGGGAGATGATATATTCTAGGGTTTGGTGACATTTGATGAATGGAACCATAATTGGCTATGTATGTGAACCCTAACCCTAATTCTAGGGTAGGTTGTGTTTATTGAGCTTGCTTGTATGTATGCCACATGATTAAACTTTCTCTATCCTACTTGTGTGATGATAACCTTGCAGGTTGAATAAATGCCATGTCTTATGTATGCTATGATGATGGTTATGAATATTATGAGGCATGTTTAGAAGATGAAGAGACATAAGGATTTATGATGTGATGGGTCTTATGACCTAGAAGACGATTAATGACGAGTGTGAGGTGTAATCCCCCAGTGATGTGATTAAGGGATTGATATGTCATCATGATGTGACATTGGTGGTAGCCTTGTATGGTTGTGTGACATTGATCATGGCCTTGTGAATGGAAGTTCTACAAGTATCATGTGGTGATGATGTGATAAGTTCACAACTTATACATTTTATATCTTCTAAAGTTGCATTATACCCTTATCTTTGTAGAGTTTGTTTTGGTTTTTTACATTGTAACTTGATTGATGCTAAAGTATACTCAATGGGACTAACTAATCCAGTGAAACCCTAATCATGTAGTTGCAGTATGCCACAGATCCGTCTGCAACATCAGTACTTGTTGGATGGTGACATGGGTTCTCCCTTAGTGGAAGCTCAGAGTCGTATATTGTTGGGTATATGCATTTCACAGGATTGATTGCAGTCATACCCTAAAAGGAGAATGGTCAAGGCTATATCTCAATTATGTTATATAGTGTATATATATATATATGTATATATATATATATACGTATATATATATATATATATATATATATATATATATATATATATATATAAATATATGTATATATATCTTTGAGCATGGCTGCAATCATACCTCGCCATAAGTGCAGTTGTGGTCATAACTTAGTTTCACTAGCCCCATGACCTATATACCAAGGTAGGCTAGGTTGTAATGCAGTTAGACTTGACATTGCACTACGGTAGACTCGGACTAACCAAGGGTGAGGAGAGATCATAGGAGTCTGTCTCCTCCTAGATCATGTATGACACTAATTTTGACTTAGTAGCGGTCAGTTAGAGCATGAGTAGTAAACCTCATCTCCTCAGGGAATTATAAAAGGTGTAATACAGTTGTGCAGCATACTTTGCTTAGGGTCAAATGCAAACAACTTTGGTTGAACCGTTGCCTTATCATTGTAGTGATTTCTTGAATTATAATGTGGTAAGAAAATCAATTGTTGTACATGTTCTTCATATGCCTTCTTAGAATAATAATTGTTCTAGTACTTAGTGATAAATGTCTAGTTTTGTTTAATTTGTATTATCTATTGGATATATATCATTTAGTTCAATCTGCTCAACTTGTTAAGTATTTTATCTACCTTCTTAGTTATATGTGCTTTAATAGATTTTGGCAGAGAGTTATATCTCTCTTTGGGACATTTGGTCTCACCCTATGGGTTACAACATCTGTTAGGTAGACATGAACATTGAGATAGAGATCGTGTTGTTAACGCTGATAATAAGAGGAGTTGTAGCCGTTGGATCATGAACATGCAACTAGTGACTAATAATAGAGGTCTATGTGTTATCCCTATACTCTCATGTCCTTGGGGGTGTTTCATAGACATTGTACATCGGTTTAAGTTTTTGGGTCTATACAATGGTGACATAGACACGAATTGTATACATGAACAAGTTACAATATGTAACAAGTTTTGGCTAGTTAACCATTGAACAATGAGATGTTACATCTTTTAGCGTGAATGAAATATAACTGACAAAGGTTCTACGGCTTTAATGTGATGCATTCAGTGTGATATGTCTTTATGTGATCGGTTTTAATTTACTTTGTTTTGTGGTAATATGGTTAATAGTGATAATTCTGCACTTTTTTTAGTAATCTCACTTTGTGTGGCAATGGGTGTGGTATTAGAGCTCTAGGTTCATTGATTCTACATGGACACTAGGACTTAGGACTAGGATGGTGTCTAAGTTGATAAGATGACATAAAACATGGTGCACACTACCTAATCTCAATACTTGAGTGCCCTGGCCAAGTATTCAACTATTGAAGAGAAGGTAAGTATGGAACTCTTGGATTGTTATCAATCTAATTACTTTGATCAAGTAATCATTCTGAAACAATCTCAAGAGCCTAACAAATCAGGAATCATGATGCTAATACCTTCACCTTGCCCTAAAAGAATAATAGACCTACATTATAACTTATTAAAACTTGAATGTTTCATAATTATAATAAAAATACCCGATATTGTAAAACCTAAACCTGAACATAAATAAGCTATGAGAGGTCCTTGAAGCTGAAATTTCAAGAAGGTTGTAAAACAAAAGACTGATAACTCTATGTTAATGAAGTACGTCAAGGTGTAAAATCCATATAAGATTAAGAGAACTCTAGAGATAAGTGTGATATAAGGAGACACATGAGTACGATGATAAATGAAAAAAGTGGAATCTGAGCTAACCTCTAGACCAACCTATGTGAATAAGGAAGTTTTAAAATAAAAATATTCATTACATATGAAAGAGTTAAAGAGAGGTGACCCATGTTTAATGAAGGAAATGTGAAATATGATGGTATACCTCTTAATGAGGAGTTGGAAGAAATGATAAAACAAGAAAACATACATGATAATGATGAAAAAATAAGCATAAAGAAGTAACAAGATGCTTTAATCTTGATGATTCCTATGTTGATGGCAAGGAAACCAAGGTGAAAAAGGTAATATGACAGATAACAAGTTGTAGATATGCATAATAATGAAAGAGAGTTGGTAAGAACTTCCCCTTGTTAGCAATCCTTGGGCAGTGATGTGGTACCAAGGGAGGTGTGCTCCTTCTTTCTTGGAATTCGGCATTCAAATGAATCATATACCACTTGATATGCACGATATTGACATGATCCTTAGGTGAATATGTAGCACATCATTCGAACAAATCATCATTCACTAAGCAGAAGTGATCATTAACAGCGGATTAACAAAAATCACTAAAAATTAACACCTTTTTGCAAAGAGATCCAATTCCAGGAAACTCTTAACAACAAGAACCAAAGTATTACATGTACATTCTGGTCCACAAGTACATACCATGTACCATATCTTCTCAAGGAATACATACATCAATTGCTCTGTTAGGTCTACACATGAGCAACACAAAACCTCGAGGCATTCAATCCAAGATCTCAGATCGATTATAAAAACACTAAGTACTGACTCCTAGGACCTGAGAGTACAGAGACGACACATAGGACTCAAATCTACAAGACACGACAGTTAGTATCTCCACCTGAGATGTTACTGCTGTCCTTTTTCCTTCTACATGATTTCTACCTCTTCGTCCGCATCCACCTAAATATGTTGGATCCCACGGGGGTGAGGCATTTGAAATTGTCCCAACGAGAGATATAACTCTCCGCCAGAAACATTATTATTGTAGATAAACATTATAAAATTGAGTAGAGGATAAGCAGTTTAGAACATTCTCATATTTTAAAGCATTGCAACTATCAATGATAGAGCACTAAGTCATTTATTCACTTTATAAGGAATATGAGGAACATGTATATCATTTATCCATCTTACTATATCAACATCTCAAGCTTATCCTAAGATACTCATTATCATGGTATGTCATCCATGAATCATTCTCATTTCTGTCTGTTGACCTTAGCCAATCTGTTATCCAGATATTGAATTGTACCAGTCATGTGAGTATACAACATCATATTTTGTCTAGGCATTAGACTATGCCAATTCTATGCAACCATTCTAGGCATTGGATTATTACCAATCCTGCAATTATTCCAGGTATTAGGTTATGACCAATCATGTGACATTTTTCTAGGTATTGGGTTATTACCAATCTTGTGCAATTATTCCAGGTATTGGGTTATGACCAATCCTGTGACATTATTCTAGGTATTGGTTTATTACCAATCATGTGCAATTATTCCAGGTATTGTACTATGCCAATCCTGTACAAACATCATTGCATACCACATCACCTTTACTAGGTATTAAACCTTGGCCAAGCCATCAAACTTATTCACATCCTTTATGTAATTCAATTATTCCTCGTGTCTCCTTTAAGCTTATTCAAAACAATATAGCCCTTATTTGGCAATAAACAAAAAGCATGTATGATCAAGATTTCATTATTATTATTGTATCCATTAGTTATTATTATTATGTTACTAAGTTTCCTTTGTTTATTTTGAACATTATCATTTCTTACATGAGGCTTTATAAACATTTTGTTACCTCTCACTAGGCAACAACTACTCTCATGGCTCACAATGCTATTAAACATCGTGTCACCTCTTACTAGGGAACAACTATTCGCATGGCTCACAAGGCCATTAAACATCTTGTCACTTCTCACTAGGCAACAACTATTAGGGTTAGGGTTTCCCTTTTTATCCGAATAGGGTTTCAAGTGCATATTATTAATTCAAACCCTAATTCATTGCTCCCCACATCTAGGAGCATACATTGATATCATAAGTATTCAATTATACTTATTTATTCTCATCTTTTATCATTACATGATAAGCAACACAAAGTACGAGTTTCTCTCTCATCTTCTCTAAGATATTGATTACATCATACTTTGTTATCTTGGCTTAACCCTTTCTCAAGGTATGTTAGCCTACACTTATCAAAGTTCATTACATCTCAATGTAACAATTATTATGACACACTAAATGTGATATCTGTCATGTCTTGATGTATCACTTCCCTCATCACTTGTAACTTACTTAAGTTCATCAACTTATCTTGTATTAGGGTATTTACCATCCTAATACTTTGTACACCAGTTCATCACATTTATCATGTAAGGTATTGGTTATAAGTCACTCATTTGAATTATTCAACCATTATCAATAATATGGACTCATCTCAGGTTAAAGCATTATTGATATAAGGTTATCCATTATCAACCACTTTATGTGTTTCACCTACCAATATATTATTCACTACTCCATTATTAGGAATAGGGTTCCCTTCTTTATCAATTAGGGTTTTACATAACATCACCCTATATTAGGGTTTGACATTACATTACCCTATATTGGGGTTACACCATTACCCTAGATTAGGGTTTCACATGGCATCACCCTAGATTAGGGTTTCACATGGCATCACCCTATATTAGGGTTTCACATGGCATCACCCTAGATTAGGGTTTCACATGGCATCACCCTAGATTAGGGTTAAGGTTCATCAACCTTCTCAATTAGGGTTTCATGGTCTCTTTATCAAGGATCATACCCTAATTACATATTTTATTCATATTGAAAGTGTTGAAGCTTAACCACTACATGATTATTATACATGTATGAATTCCTCTCTCTCTCATCCTCTCTAGGATGTTTATTACTTCAAGCTTGATTAGATTAGGTCATCCCTTCATTCAAGTACATACATCTATGGTTATCATAGTATATTGAGTTACTTCTTTCATAAGCATCAAAGGTTAACCACTCAAAATGTACTAATCACCCTAGCACCATAAAGGTACAACCATTGTAATTATGTTTGATATGCATTATTAACAATCATGGGGTTAATTGATCTTTCATCACATTAGGTCTTCAAATGGTTTTAGTTGCATTAAACCTCCAACTGGTTTTGACCCTTCAACCTCCAAACAGTTTTGAGACCGTTTTCCCTCCAAATGGTTTTGAAATTGTTTGGGCATCTAGGGTTGAGACCGTTTTCCCTTCAAACGGTTTTGAAACCGTTTGGGCACTTATCCCTTGAAACTGTTTGATCACATGTAAATCGAAACTGATTGGACCCATCAACATTTGAAACTGATTGAATAAATCAACCTTGAAACCGATTGGACCTCCTAATGGTTTGAGACCATTTGATCTCAAACAGTTTGAATACCATTTGATTCAAAAGGGTCTCAAGACCGTTTGGTCCAAACCACTTTGAAACCGAAAGGATGATCTAGGGTTTCCTTCAACCAATCAATTACGGTTTGCTTCATTGAATCATTCATCAATTGGACCATTGAGAGTACATCAAATTACAACCCTTGGATCTCCAACCATCCATCACAGCCATTGACCTCTAAACGGTCATGAGACCTTTTGGGCCATTCAACGTAGAAATTGACTCAATTAATTTAGGGTTTCAACCAATCAATCTGATTAGGGTTTGTAATCCTTGAGAGGAAGGGTTGGGCTCGTTGCTTGAGTTGCTTTGGGCTTGGATGAGCTTGTTGGGACTTGAGATGCCTTGGTTGAACTTGGCTTTCCTTTGCTTTGCTTGACCTTGTGTCAGCCTAGGTGTGTAGGCCTAGGTGTGTCACCCAGGGAGTGATGTTGAGCATGGAGATGGGGTGTGTCACCCATGGACCCCTTTGACCCCTTTTGACCTCGTTTGTGTCACCATTAGTGGACACTTGGCGCTTGATGCTTGCATGTGGCAATAGCCTTGGACATGTGTTTAAGGCAAGTTAGAGTGTTGGCATTGCCAATGGACAAGTGTCTCTAGGTGGGTGACACCTTACCTTGTCTTACCTTGGTTTCTCCTCCATCCTATCCTATATATGTGTTCCCTTTCTCTTGCTTAGGATCCCTTTCGTTCCTTAGTTTCCCGCTCCCTTGGTTGCACGACACCTCTTCCTTTGCAAGCTTGGTGGTCGATCCCTATCTTGGAGTCTTCTTCTTCCTCTTAAAGTGGTGCTTGGTGCTAGGATCTTGGAGCTTGCTTAAGGCGGGTTACATAACTCCTAACCCTAACCATACTACCTTCTTCTATGTTCTTGTATGTTTCATATGCTCATAATCGGCCATGTATGTTTCTAGAAGTGTTTCTTGCTTAGTTGCACCTAGTTGGCCGAACCATGTTTTAGGTTTCCTTGTTTAGCAACACTCCTTTCTCTCCTTGGTCTAGAGGAGTGAGTTTGAGTTCTAGTGATATGGGCAATACCCCTCTCTCATATAAGTTGAGAGGTGATCTTGTATTCTAGTTGCTTGAGCAACACCCTCCTCTCACCATGGACTTGAAATGTGGGCTTTTGTGTGGTTTAAGACCTACGTTGAGGTTGATCCTTGTGGTTTCCTGAGTTGTGATAGAGATTGTGCAAGACCCATCTCTCTTGGTTTTCGAGAGGTAAGTCGATCTTCTTGATCAATCTAGGGTTTGGTACCCTTGTGCTTGAGGATGTTGATGATCTTATTGGGCTGCATCTTGCACGATATGGCCTTGTGATGGTGTTGCTCGATACCTCTCTTGAGCTTGAGTTCTGGGTCATTATGAGGAGGATGTGTTGGGCGTCACACCTTGGCTCTTGCCTTGTGTGTTGACTGATAGACGCGGCTAGTTTGGTGGGACGATAGGCTTTCCCTTGGTGTCCTTGTATCGATGGATGATGTTTGGTTTTTTGGGAGCCATGGCTCTAGCCGTCAGAATAATTGTCGTCCGTTGCAACCCCTAACACCTAGTGCACGATACCTCTAGTGCACAACATGCCCCATAGACTTAGCTGCACGTTAGGCTTAGTGGCCGTTATACCCTGGTTGCACAATACAGTTGGTTGCACGATATAGTTGGTTGCACGATATACCCTGAGGTGGTAGCCCAACACCCTTGTTGAGTGTTTGGCCGATATGTAACTAGATTGCTTGGCCGATATGAGACCGGTGTGCTTGTGAAATATGAGGAAAGTACCTTGCCCGATACCACTTCTAGTGAGGGTGCCCTTCCTATCACACTTCTTGTGAGGGTAGTGGGTACTTTTAGTGAGGGTCATGTTCCACCCGAAAGCTCATCTATTAGTTCCTTATCATGGGATCACATCTTTGTTGATTAAGAGTTCTGGTTTATGGTTTGTGAACCTTTGACATATTTGGTAATGGTAAGGTGGTTGATATAGTAGAATGCACATATGTAAGCATGACATATCTGAAACTCTAATGACATGATATTACATGTGTTTATGATAATCTTGAATCATGTATATATATAATGAGGAGTAAACGATAAGCTTGGAAGTATATGAGCTACGTCACATGATTATATGACCTATGTCTATGGTCATAGATTGAGGCATGAATGATAAAGCATATACTCATCAATGTTGCCCTATGTTTGATAATATGATCCTTCTATTAATCCATGATGATTGTGTATACTAACCAAGCATGTGTTTCATACAGATGCATAGCCAGGTAAAGGGCTATGAGGTATATATGTTTGAGTAACACTGCTTTGATGGTCACTCTTGATGATGAGATAACATGCATGATGTGTTTTGGTCTGAGGACTTGAGTTTGGCTAAAGTGCCTAAGTTGAGGTGTTATCCTATGATGATGATCTGGGATTGTTATCCCAAGTGATGAGAATGCCTTATGAGGTAGTGGATTCTTGTGATGAGGGATTGAGATCAGGAATAACATTAGGGTGGTAACAATAATGTAGCTTTATGTTATGCATGTGTTACAACCTGGTTGCCTCAACAATCCACTTAAAATATACTAACTAATCATAGTGGAACATATCATGTAGTTTGCCGTGGCCATAGATCCATCATCGTCAGTAGCTGGTGATGGTGAAACAGGTTCTCCTGCGGGTTAACCCGGAGCACATATTGTTGAATATGCGAGGTTTCTCCTAGCCTAAAATAGTGAGGATTCGAGTGCAGTTGCGGTTGCAGACTCGGGATAGATGGAGCATGGTGAACAGACCCATGGCTTAGTGTGATAGAGCATGAATGCATTCATGGCTCAGAGAGCAAGGTGAACTAGCTCGTGGCTCAGATATACTAGCGCCAAGACCTATACCAAGGCGGGCTAGAGGAAGGGTAGCCTACGGGAGCTGACCTTGTGGCTGAGGCCACTTAATCATGAGACTGTGGTCCTACTTTGGTTCTCGTGCACTGACCACGAGGTGGGAGGTCGTGGAGTCCGGCTCTTCCATTGACCTTGTATGGAACCGGCTCTGGGTTTCGCAGTTGTCGGTTGGATTTGAGTGGTGTGACTCACTTCCTCAGGGCATAACAATATGTAATTCAGTCGAATAGTATTTATTGCTTAAGGCATAACACAGAACATTGATTGAAGCCTTGCTTTTGTAGTTGATCTTATTATACATTGCAGTTACTTATACGTTCCTTATATTATGTGGTAAGATCTTATAAATCTTATCTTTTCAATCATGTTCCATAAAGAAATACTTGGTTATATGCCTTCCGTGCCTCTTGGTAAGCTTGATGGTATGAATAGCTTTGCTTAGTATATTGCTCTTATTCTATGCGTTATCAGTTATTTGTTGTTATTGCTTTAATCTTTTTGAGGTTTTATGGTTTCGGTGGGGAGTTATGTTTCTCGCTGGGACTATGTGTTTCACCCCATTGGTTTACAACCTTTTTAGGTGTTCACACTAGACGTGGTGGTGGTCGCGGGGTTGCAGTCAAGCAGCAAGATGAGAAGTAGAAGGGAAGAGATGGATATGCGGTTGTTTTGGTTGTTTTGTAGTAGAGTCTTAGAGTCATCCCTGTACTCTCATGTCCTTGGAGGCGTTTTGACGTTGTTTCATGATGTATAGCTGATGAAGCTTTGTATATCATGCTACTGGCTGGATGTGGCCTGCTATGTATATATGAATAGGTGATTAACTCATGTGATGATAAGACAGTTGATCTTCTAAGTTGTGGACACGCATTAAGACTTGTAAATGTTTGTATAACCTATTTTCTTGTAGGACAAGGATATGGATGTAATAGTTTCTTGGTTCATCTACTTTCCAAAATTGGTTTTAATTAACCCGTGTTTTTGGTAATAAGTGGTTTATGATGTTTTCTGCACGTTTTTGCGTCGCACCTCGTTGTTTGTGTGATAATGGGATGTGTCGCCACAAGTTTTTGGTATCAAAGCTCTAGGTTCAGTGAGTTTGCAGGGATCTAGGACTAGGTTGTGTCTGTTCTTGTGAGTCCTCCAGATTTTCTTACGGTTATCTTCTGCCCTCAGTGGAAGAAAAAGCCAAGATGTCTAGAAATCATGAAGAACGTGTTGCCGAGAGCAGTGATGCTGCATCAGTTGATAGAGTAGGAGGGCAGGCACATGAAAATCGGGTGCCTTAGGTTCCCGAACTTGACCCAGCCATTCTCAAAAACCTTGCCACCCAACATCTTATGGGGCAGATGATGGCTACGATGAATCTCATGGTAGAAAGATTGCCAGTGCCTCTACCGAGAGTACATGCTCCCCATGGTGAAATATCAGGTATTGGGAAGACCTTTGAGCGGCTTCGCCGAGTCGGAGCTTCAGACTATGCTGGGACGGCTGATCCAGCGGATGTAGATCTGTGGCTGACAAGTCTTCAGAAGGCTTTTCAGATCCTCAACATCCCTAGAGTAGACAAAGTCAAACACACTGTCTACCTTTTGAAAGGTAGTGTTGGTCATTGGTGGACCATCGAGGAGGAGAAGCGACCTGGTGAGGTGATCAGTTGGGAGGTTTTCCGGGGAGAGTTTGTCAGCAGATACTTTCCGAAGATGTATCTGGATGAGAAGATCAGCCAGTTTGAGTGCTTGCGCCAAGGAGCGATGAACATCACCAAGTATGAAGCCAAGTTCATGGTCATGTTGAGGTTTTGTCCTCACATGGGAGCGATAGATGACGAGCGAATCAGATGTTTTGAGAAAGGCCTGAGTGCTGAGTTGAGAACACCTGCTTCTGCGTTGGAGAACCGAGAATGGTTTGCTACGTTTGTGGAATCTATTCAGAGGATTGAACGGTAAGTCAGGGAGAAGAGAGAATCCATGTCTAAGAAGAGGCATGCTCAGTTCCAAGGACATAGGTTTGGTGGCTTCAAGAAGCCAAGGTTTTCAGCACCTTTTGGGTTAATAGGTTCTAGTGCACCATCACAGTGGTCTCCAAGTAAGGGAAGAGGATATGGTTCTTCACCGTCAAAGACACATAGTACAGCTTCAGTGGTAGTGACAAGGCCATCTAGGCCACAGTTGGAGGATAGGGCATGCTATATCTGCGGACAGACATGGCATTTCAAGTCGAATTGCCCAAGTAAAGATGTTGAAGTGACACAACAGCTGAGGCAGAATCAACAAGGGTCTGACTGACAGCAACCCAGTAGTAGCAGAGGGCGAGGACGCGGTCAAGTGTCACAAGCGGGATCATCTGCTCAAGGAAGTAGAGGATGTGGACAGCAAGCAACGGCTCAATTCTATGCTATGAGTCAGCCAGAGGTGATAGTCAACCCACAAGTGGTGGCAGGTCAGATGGAGTTATCTCATTCTGATTTGTCTTCTTCTTGCTTTATATCTGTTTTGGTTGACCCGGGTGCTACGCACTCTTTTATCACACGTTCTATGCTTGATAAATGTTTGTTACATGTTAGCTATAAGAAAGATAGCTTGTTGTTAGAAACCCCTCTTGATGGTTCCTCGATGCTTCGAGTGGAGTGCCCATCTTGTGACTTATCTTTTTCGGGACACAGTATACAAGTGAATCTTATACCACTTGATATGCATGGATTTGATGTGATCCTTGGGATGGATACCTTAGAAAAGTATAAAGTTGTGTTGGACTGTAGTTCCAAGCAGGCAATGTTTGAGGGTTGTGGAGAGAAGTGGATCTTCCCAGGGGATAGGAAGATTCTTCTGACATGTCTGGTGTCAACGTTGGTGGCAGAAAAGCTGCTACAACAAGGATGTATGGCGTTCTTAGCTCACGTTGTTGATACCAAGGCAAAAGGTCCTAGCCTTGAGGAGGTGATGGTCGTTCGAGAGTTTGCATATGCGTTTCCTGATGAGTTTCCCGGTGTTCCTCCACCCCGAGAGATTGATTTCGAGATCAATCTAGTCCCAGGAACACAGCCAATTGCACAAACACCATATAGGATGGCTCCAGTAGAGATGGAAAAGCTAAAGAAGCAGTTACAAAAGTTGTTGGAGAAAGGTTTCATCCGACTGAGTATGTCGCCTTGGTGTGCTCCAGTGTTGTTCGTTAAGAAGAAGGATGGATTGATGCGGCTATGCATAGATTATCGGCAGTTGAACAAAGTCACGATCAAGAACAAATACCCATTACCGAGGATAGATGATATGTTCGATTAGTTGTGTGGCGCTATAGTGTTTTCAAAGATCAATCTACGGTCCGGATATCATCAGTTGCGGATTAAGGCGGATGACATACCAAAGTCAGCTTTTAGGACAAGGTATGGTCACTATGAATTTGTAGTTATGTCATTTGGGCTAACCAATGCACCTACTACTTTCATGGACCCGATGAATCGAGTGTTCCGTCCGTTCTATATCAGTTTGTTGTAGTCTTTATAGATGACATATGGATCTACAGTCAGGAGAGTCAGGAGCATGAATAGAATCTTCGACAAGCGTTGACTCTCCTTCGCCAACACCAGTTGTATGCCAAGTTTGGTAAATGTGAGTTCTGGTTGAAAGAAGTAACTTTCTTGGGTCATGTGATATCCGCAGAAGGAGTTAAAGTGGACCCAAAGAAGGTGGAGTCGATTGCAGAATGGGAACAGCTGAAGACACCGATTGAAGTTCACAGTTTCTTGGGTTTAGTAGGATACCACCGGAGGTTTATAAAGGACTTCAGTGTGATCACGTTTCCAATGGCAAAGTTGACTAGAAAGGATGTACCTTTTGTCTGGAATGATTGTTGCCAGCAAACTTTCCAAAGTTTGAAGGAAACGTTGACTAGTGCTCCAGTGCTAGTGCTGCTAAATCCTGGAAAGGGCTATGTTGTTTTCTGTGATGCTTCCAAGAAGGGCTTAGGTTGTGTGCTGATGCAGGAAGACCATGTAGTTTCTTTTGCTTCATGACATCTTAAGAAACATGAGGAGAACTATCCGACTCATGATTTAGAGTTGGCAGCAGTGGTTCATGTGTTAAAGATTTGGAGACACTATCTTTACGGGGAAGTGTGTCAGATCTTTACAGATCATAAGAATCTGAAGTACATCTTCTCGCAGAGTGATCTAAACATGCGACAGCATCAATGGATGGAGTTGATCAATAATTATGACTGCACCGTCGAGTATCACCCTGGTAAAGCGAATGTTGTAGCTGATGCGCTTAGCTGAAAGTCTTCTTCTCTTCCTACAAAGAAGGCACAGTTGAGTTCCTTAGTATGTCATAGACGGGATATGTTTGTTTCCTTGTGACAGATGAATGTCCAGATGGAAGTTTCTTTGTTAGCAGGACTTTTGGCACAGATGCAAGTCAAGCCTATGTTGTGACAGCAAATCAAAGATGCACAGCAAACAGATGATACATTGCAGCTAATCAGGTCAGAGATCGGCAACGAAAAGCGTGATGGGTTCCATGAGTCTGAGGATGGATTAGTTTGCAATCATGATAGGATGGTGGTCCCCGATGCTGATGATCTGAGGATGCTAGTGCTCGAGGAATCACACACATCGATGTATTCTATGCATCCAGGAGTCACCAAGATGTATCACAATCTGAAGGACCTATATTTGTGGCCTGGCTTGAAGAAAGATGTAGCCACGTTTGTGGCGATATGTGTGGTATTCTAGCAAGTCAAGGCTGAGCATCAGAAGTCGGCAGGTACGTTACAACCCATGCCGATACCACAGTGGAAATGGGACCAAATAACCATGGATTTTGTAGTTGGTCTGCCCAGGACAACTAAGAATCATGATTCCATTTGGGTGATAGTGGACAGATTGACAAAGTCTACCCATTTCATACCTATGAAGACAACGTATACAGCCGAGAAGCTTGCTTGAGTATATGTGGACGAGATAGTTTGTTTGCACGGCGTACCAGCAATGATAGTTTCCGACAGAGGTCCTCTGTTCACGAGTCGTTTTTGGGAGCAGTTGCACAAAGCGTTCAGAACACAGTTGAGGTTCAACACCGCTTTCCACCCACAGATAGATGGACAGTCTAAAAGGACTATTCAGACTTTAGAGGATCTGCTCCGAGCCTGTGTGTTGCTGTTCCTAGGAAGTTGGGATGTACATCTCAGTTTAATAGAGTTTGCCTACAATAATAGTTATCAGTGGAGCATTGACATGGCTCCCTATGAGGCCTTATATGGCAGGAAGTGCAGATCTCCTTTATGTTGGTATGAGTCCGGTGAATATCAGCTTTTGGGTCCTGAGTTAGTATAGCAAACAATAGAAAAGATCAAAGTGATCCATCAACAGCTGAAAGCAGCACAAGACAGACAGAAGTCTTATGCAAACAATCGTCAATGACCTTTAGAGTTCCAAGTGGGAGACAAAGTTTACCTCAAGGTCTCACCTTGGAAAGGCATGTTAAGGTTTGGACGGAAGGGTAAGCAAGCACCCAGGTGTATGGGGCCATATCTAGTAAAAGCACGTGTTGGCAAGGTATCTTACAAGTTAGAGCTACCGCCAGAGTTGCACAGGTTACATCCAGTGTTCCACATCAGCATGTTGAAGAAAAGTCATCCAGATACAGGGACAGTGATACATCCAGTCGAGGTTGAGCTCGATGAAGATGTGACCTACGAGGAAGGTCCTATGATGATCCTTGACATAAGAGTAAAGAAGTTAAAAAGGAAGGACCTGGTTCTGGTAAAGGTTCTTTGGCATCATCGTGGCGTTGAGGAAGCCACATGGGAGCTTGAGGAAGAGATGAGGAGGAAGTATCCCTTGCTTTTCTCTTCGGATTTTGAGGATGAAATCCCTTTGTAGCGGGTTATAGCTTGTAAGGACCCTGACCTCTGTTTAGGGCTAAGGACCTTGACCTCCATTTAGGGCTTGTCCTGTTTGCTTTGCTTAACCATGGTGTTTAGTTGCTTGCTAATCACCTTTGAGGGTGATTAGGGTTTGTTGGTGCTTTGTTGAGAGCTGGAGGTGCTACTATCAATTTACCTAAGCCTAGGGTTGATGAACAAGTTTGTCACCTTGACAAGTGTTCCTCTCTCTCCTTGCTTCCTCTTGTGTTGAGAGGATGGGTTGGGCTCATTGCTTGAGTTGCTTTGGGCTTGGATGAGCTTGTTGGGCCTTGAGATGCCTTGCTTGAACCTTGCTTTGCTTTGCTTTGCTTGACCTTGTGTCGGCCTTGGTGTGTTGGCCTAGGTGTGTCACCCAGGGAGTGATGTCAGGCATGGAGATGGGGTGTGTCGCCCATGGACCCCTTTGACTCCTTTTGACCTCGTTTGTTTCACCACTAGTGGACACTTGGCGCTTGATGTTTGCATATGGCAATGACCTTGGACATCTGTTTAAGGCAAGTTAGAGTGGTGGCATTGCCAATGGATAAGTGTCCCTAGGTGGGCAACACCTTGCCTTGTCTTACCTTGGTTTCTCCTCCATCGTCTCCTATATATGTGTTCCCTTTCTCTTGCTAAGGATCCCTTTAGTTCCTTAGTTTCCCTCTCCCTTGGTTGCATGACACCTCTTCCTTTGCAAGCTTGGTGGCCGATCCCTATCTTGGAGTCTTCTTCTTCCTCTTGAAGTGGTGCTTGGTGCTAGGAGCTTGGAGCTTGCTTAAGGAGGGTTACATAACTCCTAACCCAAACCATACTACCTTCTTCTATGTTCTTGTATGTTTCATATGCTCATAATCAGCCATGTATTTTGCTAGAAGTGTTTCTTGATGAGTTGCACCTAGTTGGCCGAACCATGTTTTTGGTTTCCTTGTTGAGCAACACTCCTTTCTTACCTTGGTCTATAGGAGTGAGCTTGAGTTCTAGTGATATGGGCAATACCCCTCTCTCATTTAAGTTGAGAGGTGAGCATGTGTTCTAGTTTCTTGA
Source organism: Alisma plantago-aquatica (assembly GCA_963693085.1). Lineage (NCBI taxonomy): Eukaryota > Viridiplantae > Streptophyta > Magnoliopsida > Alismatales > Alismataceae > Alisma > Alisma plantago-aquatica. Next base: position 1,424,086,899 of record OY856409.1, read on the forward strand.
GAAACACCCTCCTCTCACCATGGACTTCAAAGGTAGGCTTTTGTGTGGTTTAAGACCTATGTTGAGGTTGATCCCTGTGGTTGCCCGAGTTGTGATAGAGATTGTGCAAGACCCCTCTCTCTTGGTTGTTGAGAGGTGAGCCAATCTTCTTTATCAATCTAGGGTTTGGTACCCTTGTGCTTGAGGATGTTGATGATCTTGTTGGGCTGCATCTTGCACGATATGGCCTTGAGATGGTGCTGCCCGATACCTCTCTTGAGCTTGAGATCTGGGTCGTTATGAGGAGGATGTGTTGGGCGTCACACCTTGGTTCTTTCTTTGTGCATTGACTGATAGACGGGGCTAGTTTGGTGGGACAATAAGCTTTCCCTTGGTGCCCTTTTCTCGATGGATGATGTGTGGTTTTGTGGGCGCCATGGCTCTAGTCGTCAGAATAGTTGTCGTTCGTTGCAACCCCTAACACCTAGTGCACGATACCTCTAGTGCACAACACACCTATTGCACGACATGCCCCATAGACTTAGCTGCATGTTAGGCTTTGTGGCCGTTATACCCTGGTTGCACGATATAGTTGGTTACACGATACAGTTGGTTGCACGATATACCCTGAGGTGGTAGCCCGACACCCTTGCTGAGTGCTTAGCTGATATGTAACTAGATTGCTTGGCCGATATGAGGCTAGAGTGCTTGGGCGATATGAGGAAAGTACCTTGCCCGATACCACTTCTAGTGAGGGTGCCCTGCCCGTCACACTTCTTGTGAGGGTAGTGGGTACTTTTAGTGAGGGTCATGTTCCACCCGGAAGCTCATCTGTTAGTTCCTTATCATGCGATCACATCTTTGTTGATTAAGAGTTTTGGTGTATGGTTCGTGAACCTTTGACATATTTGGTAATGGTAAGGTGGTTGATATAGTAGAACGCACATATGTAAGCATGACATATCTGAAACTCTAATGACATGATATTACATGTGTTTATGATCATCTTGAATCATGTATATATATAATGAGTAGTAAACGATAAGCTTGGAAGTATATGAGTTGCGTCACATGATGATATGACCTATGTCTATGGTCACAGGTTGAGGCATGAATGATAAAGCATATAATCATCAATATTGCCCTATGTTTGATAATATGATCCTTTTGTTAATCCATGATGATTGTGTATACTAACCATGCAGTTGTTTCATACAGATGCATAGCCAGGTAAAGGGCTATGAGGTATATATGTTTGAGTAACACTGCTTTTATGGTCACCCTTGATGATGATATAACATGCATGATGTGTTTTGGTTTGAGGACCTGAGTTTGGCTAATGTGCCTAAGTTGAGGTGTTATCCTCTGATGATGATCTGGGATTGTTATCCCTAGTGATGAGAATGCCTTATGAGGCAGTGATTTCTTGTGATGAGGGATTGAGATCCCGAAATAACATGATGGTGGTAACAATAATGTAGCTTTATGTTATGCATGTGTTACAACCTGGTTGCCTCAACAATCCACTTAAAATATACTAACTAATCACAGTGGAACATATCATGTAGTTTTCCCTGGCCATAGATCCATCATCGTCAGTAGCTGGTGATGGTGAAATGGGTTCTCTTGTGGGTTAACCTGGAGTGCATATTATTGAATATGCGAGGTTTCTCCTAGCCTAAAATAGTGAGGATTTGAGTGCATCTGTGGTTGCAGACTCGGGATAGATGGAGCATGGTGAACAGGCCCATGGCTCAGTGTGATATAGCATGAATGCGTTCATGGCTCAGAGAGCACGGTAAATTGGCTCGTGGCTCAGATATACTAGCGTCGAGACTTGTACCAAGGCAGGCTAGAGGAAGGGTAGCCTGCGGGAGCTGACCCTGTGGTTGAGGCCACTTAAGCATGAGATTGCGGTCCTGCTTTAGTTCTCGTGCATTGACCACAAGGTGGGAGGTCGTGGAGTTTGGCTCTTCCATTGACCTTGTATGGCACTGGCTCTGGGTTTCGCAGCCGTCGGTTGGATTTGAGTGGTGTGACTCACTTCCTTAGGGCATAACAATACATAATCCACCCGAATAGTATTTATTGCTTAAGGCAGAACACAGAACATTGATTGAGGCTGTAACATCCCTGACCTGGTTTATGAGTTAACCCTAGGTGTTTTGCCTAATTATGTAATTAAGATAGTGGTGATTATCTTTTGGCATGTAATTAAGTTCCTAAGGAACATACTTTTCCTTTTCTGTCCCTTTTAAACAATGATTGAATTGATTCTTTTGTAATACAGGGACCTAGGTGCAATTTACCCAGTTAGAAGGGTTAACTTGCAATTTGCACATGTTGAGATGTTCCCCTGATGTTGAGACATCATAAGAATGATTATGGTAAAGTTTGAGGGATTTCCCAATCTTGAGCACTAAGGTGCAGCTGTGGAAGCAATCCTTGTGCTTGAAACCCTAAATTGGAGTAAAGTGCAATTTACCCAATTTGAGGGGTGCAACTTGTAAAATACACCATCTAAAATATCTTGTAAGACTCTTGTCATCATTTACAGAAGAAATGATGAAGAAGTCACTTCAATTGAATAATCATATAATGAAAAACACCTTTGTGATTGAATAATCAAGGTGTAAGTACTATAGCCCTTTTATGTGTGTGCTTTAGTAATAGGTTGATCTTCTTTGCCTTCATTTCTTGACCTTAGAAGAAGGTTGTCCTTATAAATAAGAGATAGGGGCGAGCAAAGAAGAAAGGGATGACTTAGATGAGAAAATGAGGAAAACCTATGTACTTATGTTGAAATTCCACCCAAGTATATAAGCCCTTTTCCTCACTTAGCAAAGGAATGTTTCTTTCGTTTCCTTCACTGTTCCCCCTTGCTCAACCGACTAAGGAGAGCTCTGGAGCTCAGGAGGACGACCAGGGGAGTGCAAGGTAGGTTTGGATCCTTCCTTTTTCTTAAATTCTTGGATGAAACTCGAATTCAAGGTCAAATTCATGGCTAGCTCACTTAGCTCTATCTTTCTAGCCATCTCTTCTCAACTTTTCTTGGAGGATTCACCTTGGCCGACCTGTGGAGCTTCTAGGACGCCATTAAAGGCTTAGTTCTCGAAAGCTTGGAGCTCAAGGAGCAAGCTTTAGGCGGGTTTTATAACTCTAAACCCTATGCTTTGTTATATACATCTTTTCTATGCTTTTAGTTGCTAGTTCTTCTTCTTCCCTATCTTCCCTTGCTTCCTTGCAAGCAAATCCGTGAGGAACTGTTTCTGTTCTTGAGCTAGAAGATGAGGACGTTATTTCCTATGCTTATCCACGGTTTTCCACTTTACCATACGACCTCAACCAATTGCCCATACGGTTTGCAAAACCGTTTGATGGGCAAACGGTTTCAAGGTCGTATGAAGGCATACGGTCTCAAGACCGTATGTCCGCATTGACCAAGCATGGACCGTATGGGAATCCTGTTCATAATTATGAAGGTTAATAACCCACAACATTTTAGAGGTTAACTCAAAAGGAATCGTGAGATATAGGCAAAACAATTAGCAAATTCAATTGAATTTAGTTATGATTTTCAATCTGCTTAATTTGCCCTTTTTGGGGAAAACGGTCTCAAGACCGTATAAGATGGTTGACTAAGCATTGACCGTATGAGATTACTGTTCTTAATGATGTTAATTAATGACTCACCAAATTTTATGGACTAATTCCAAACGAGTTAAGAGTTGAAGGTTGATTACTAGGGCAAACCCTAATTGAAATCAGTGCTGAAATCACAATGAGCTAATTTGAGATTTTGGGTTGATTAGCCCAAACGGTCTCAAGACCGTTTGGGGAATCATCCAAACGGTCTCAACACCTTTTGGGGATCACCCAAGACCGTATGGAGGTCTGGGGTCAAGTATAGCTGACCAATTGAAGGTACAAAGATACCAAATTACATTGCAATTAAGTATTGATGTAATGATCAACTCAATAAATCAAACCTTGATGAATTTTCACTAGAGTCCAAAGGATGGATGGGAAAACGGTCTAAAGACCGTTTGGAATTCATCCAAATGGTCTCAAGACCGGTTGGTGACAACCCAAGACCGTTTGGAGGTCTAGGGTTAAGGTAATTTGATCAATTGAGGGCCCAATTACAATGGGTTATTAAAATAATCAAATTGCTGATTTGTGACTTAATTAAGGTTCAACCCCTATCAAATCAATCTAGATTTTGATGAATTCTTGGGCAAACGGTCTCAAGACCGTTTGGAGTATATCCAAATGATCCCAAGACCGTTTGGGCCAAGTTTGAGCCCAATTGGAGGTCAATTGATGGGTTCAACGTCGATTTGATTCACATTGTTGAGTGTTGATGGTTGAACATTTATAGACCTTAATCGAACCAACTCCAACCCTAATTGGATATCAATTGAGGGTCAATTGAGTGACCAATTGGTTAAGGCTAACCCTAATTGTCTCAATTGGTAAGTGGTTAGCAAGCTTGAGACCAATTGATGGCTTCAACATAGGAAACCCTAATCGAGTTTACCCTTTGAACCACCTTGGAGGTCCATACGATCTTGAGCTTTTGAGGGCATTCGACCTCAAGACCGTATAAGGTCATTCAAACTCAAGACCGTATAAGGTCATTCGAACTCAAGACCATATAAGGTCATTCGACCTCAAGACCGTATAAGGTCATTCGACCTCAAGACCGTATAAGGTCATTCGACCTCAAGACCGTATAAGGTCATTCGACCTCAAGATTGAATAAGGTCATTCGACCTCAAGATCGAATGGGGACATACGACCTCAAGATCGAATAAGGGCATTCGACCTCAAGATCGTATGAAGGTTGAAGGTGTGAAACCTATTGGAGACTTTTGAAGTTAAGTCTGTCTAATGCCTTGAAGGCTTAAATGGTTTAATAGTTGTTCAACCTAAACCCTAATGATACCAAAAGACATTAAGGGTCAAGTGGTTAGTAAATTAAACCATGATGATGATCAATGTGTAATTTACCATAATACCCTTGAAAGGTTCAATTGAGTGAAACCTTGTTCTAATCAAACCCTAATCACTCAATAGTGGTGATTTGGTCTATGTTAATCAAAGTGGACTTAACCCAACCTGATCTAGATTGGTGTTATCACCATCTACAAGTATGAGGAGAGAGAAAGTATCTTAAGAAAGAGAAAGTACCCTTTTATGATGGAAATTCAAGTAAAGTACCTTCAATACACATGAATGTGCATGATTAGGGTATGATCCACCTATGTGAGATCATGGAACCCTAATTATGATAAATGATGAATCTTAAACTAATCTGAGAGCATCAATGATGATGTTCCTCATACATAATGATGTTATGAGTTCAATTCACCATAATGTGAATAGTAAACCGTAATTCAAGGGTGATGACATGCAATATGAGTAGCAAACTCTAATTGATGAGAATCAGAGAACTTAGCTCTTATGACAAGAGTGAAAAGTATATTCTTGTTTTGAATTACCTTTATCAGTTGAATTAACCATGCAGGTTCTGATATGAAGGTGATCATATCCAGGTATGGATGATGATATTATATTCATTGAAAGCATGTTGTTAGCTTTATGAATAGTAAAATATCTTGATGCCTTGTTAGTGGCATCCTATGTTTTAATGGGCTGAAAGAGCCATGAATACCATCAAGGTCATGCTTTAGAGATGACTTGTGATGAGTATACTGAGAAATGATGATTGATGTGAGTTAGGTTTGTTACATTTAGTATTCTACTTTCATAGCTGTTATGCTACTGTTATTGTTTGAAGAACAATGTATGATGTAAAAGAATATTGAATGTACCTAACTAATCAAGTGAAATGTAGAGCCCTGATCATAGATCCATCATTGTCAGAGATCAAATGATGGTGAAATAGGTTTTCCTACGGGAACTCCTAGATCACATACTGTTGAGTATGTAGGGTATATGGATGTGTAGAACCTTACATCCTAGTGTAGGAATTTGATGTAGATGTATAATCCGTCAATCCTTCACTACAAAACTCATACCGTATCAGTGGATGGTAAACATGAAACCTCCTGATGACGAGGAAAACATAGATATCCGTATCAGTGAAGATAAACATGAAATCTCCTGATGAGGAAGAGAGTACAGAACGCCACTGTAACTCTAAAATAGAAAAGGACCAGATTACCCTGGTGAGCTATAATAGTAGAGACACAAGATGTCCTACAAGTGATCCTCTTACTGACTGAGGAAGGTGAAGGTCATGAGAATCCGGCTCTTTCGATGACCTAGTATGATACGAAGGCACTTAACAGTGATTGGTTGGGGTATGAGTGGTAAACCTCATCTCCACAGGGCATAATAATAAGAATGTTTGAAAAACATAATCTACAACGTAGTATACCTGTTAAAGGTAACTATGAGCTAATTGATTGATGTTACACTGTATAGTGCATATGTTCTTCATGCTTGATATATGTTGAGCTCTTGTATACAACTGTATCTGCTATTGAATACTTTGTAAGCTTTTACTGCTTAAGCTATTCTTTGATGTTATAATAAAGCTTCTGGCGGAGAGTTATAACTCTCGCTGGGACAATTATGTACAATTGTCTCACCCCGTAGACTTCAACTTTTTAGGTGGACGTCGAGGACGGAGGAACAGGTCTACAGGTGACCAGTCCCAGCAGCAGCAACACCAGGAGCAGCAGTAAATCTCAGGTGGAGATTTAGCCTGCCATGTGGTGTAGTTAGAGTCAGTCCTATGTGTCCTCTGTACTCTCAGGTCTTGGAGTCTTTTGGTTATGAGTTCTTGAGATTTTGTATCTTATTGTATATAATTACTCAAGAAGTAATTATCATTAGATGTAAACAGTTTATCTCCTTTTATGAATGAAGCTTTATGGATTCAAGCTCTTGTCTCGAAAAGTTTTAATTTCCCGTGATTTTTGTCTTCCTCTGTTAATCGATTCGCTTCTGCTAAGTTTAAATCGTGTTTATATCGTGGTTTGGAGATCAGAGCCCACAATTAGTGGTATCAGAGCTCTAGGTCCATTGAGTCTACAGAGGCATAGGACTTAGGATGTCGAGTCTATGCTTAGTATCTCTTCCTTATCTAATAGAATCTTCTGCTCCTCAGGAGAAGAAGATACATAAGGATGGCAGAGCCACATGATGAGTACGTGGCAGAGAGTAGTGCTAGTGCACCTCGAGGCGATGCAAGGGTTCCAGAAATAGAACAGCCTGCACCTAAGCCACCCCAGTTTGACCCAGCTGATATGGGTAACCCAGTAGTTCAGACGATGTTTGGGCAGTTTATGACTGCCATAACACACATCACCGACAGGATGCCCATGCCTGCACCAAGGGCACCTGCCGAGCCCGAAGGAAAAGGTATAGGTAAGACGTTCGAGCGACTTCGTCGTGTCGGAGCTACCGAGTACTTTGGGACTGCTGACCCCGCAGATGCCGATCTGTGGTTAACAGAGTTGGAGAAGGCTTTCAGGATTCTTATTATCCCGGAGGCTGAGAAGGTTAGACATGTTGTCTATCTTCTCAAAGGCAGTGCTGGTCACTGGTGGAACATGGAAGAGCAAAAGAGACCTGGAATAGAGTTCTCGTGGGAAGAGTTTCGTCGGGAATTTATCAATAGATATTTTCCAAAGACCTTCCTAGATGAGAAGATCTCTCAGGTTGAGAGATTGAGGCAGGGCATGATGAACATTAGCGAGTATGAAGTTAAGTTCATGGAATTGCTGCGGTTCTGTCCGCACATGGCTGCCACAGATGAGGAAAGAATCAGGAGATTCGAGAAGGGTTTGAATGCTGATATGTCAACCCCTGTGTCTGCCTTAGAAAACCGAGAGAGATTCTCTACCTTCGTTGAGTCAGTCCGAAGGATAGAGAGATCTGTGGTTGAGAAGAGGCAAACCCAGAAAAGATATCCACAGTTCCAGGGTTCTTCATCTAGGGATTTCAAGAAACCTAGATTCTCTGCACCTAACACTCCACCACCCAGATCGAGTTCTCAAACTGAATGGTCACCAAGCAGAGGTAGAGGATGGAGTCAACCGCTTCAAGGGACTCACAGTTCTGCATTGATGTCAGTTACTGGACCACCCCGACCACAACAACAGGAGAGGAGATGCTACAACTGTGGTAAGGTGGGACACTTGATGAAGGATTGCCGTTCTAGGCCTGTCAGTGTGACACAGCCTCCGAGACAGAATCAACAAGGATCTCAGAGAATGCAATCTCAAGGAGCAGCTCGAGGACATGGACAAGCGTCTCAAGCTGGATCATCAGCATCACCTCAACACCAGGCGACAGCGAGGTTCTATGCTATGAACCCACCAGATGCAGTGGTCAATCCACGGGTAGTGGCAGGTCAGATGGAACTTTTATATCCTGATATGTCTACATCCTGTGTTGTATCTGTTCTGATTGACCCGGGTGCTACGCACTCTTTCATCACTCATAGAGTGATTCGTAACTGCAATGTGACTATTAGTCATAGGGCAGATAGTTTGTTGTTGGAGACTCTGTTGAGTGGGTCTGCCGTTTTGCAGGAGGTATGCTCTCCCTGCATCCTCTTCTTTTCTGACCATCGCATTCAAGTGGATCTTATACCGCTTGATATGCAAGGATTTGATATAATCCTCGGGATGGATACCTTAGAGAGGTATAGAGTTGTCTTGGATTGTGAGTCCAAGTTGGCTGTGTTTGCTGATGAAAGCAACACATGGATCTTTCAAGGTGAAAGAAAGATTCTGCCCACCTGCCTTGTGTCAGCTATGGTTGCTGATAAGCTGTTGAGGCAAGGATGTTATGCATTCTTGGCCCATGTGGTAGATGTTACCAAGGAAAGTTCCAATCCTGCCGAAGTTCCCATAGTCAGGGAATTCGAGGATGTGTTTCCTGAAGAACTTCCTGGTATACCACCACTTCGGGAGATTGATTCTGAAATCAATCTGATCCTAGATACAAAACCCATAGCCCAGACTCCGTATAGGATGGCGCCTGTCGAGATGAAAGAACTCAAGAAACAGCTTCAAGAGTTACTTGAGAAGGGTTTTATCCGACCGAGCACTTCACCTTGGGGTGCTCCGGTCTTGTTTGTTAAAAAGAAAGATGGGTCAATGCGGTTGTGCATTGACTATAGACAACTCAATAAAGTAACAATAAAGAACAAGTACCCTCTGCCGAGGATTGATGATCTCTTTACCAGTTGCATGGTGAAACAGTCTTTTCAAAGATAGACTTGAGGTCTGGATATCATCAACTTCGTATTAAGGATAGTGACATATCCAAGTCTGCCTTTAGGACAAGGTATGGTCACTATGAGTTCACGGTTATGTCGTTTGGACTAACCAATGCACCAGCTGCATTTATGGAACTCATGAATAGAGTTTTCCGACCTTTCCTTGATCAGTGTGTTGTCGTCTTCATAGATGACCTTCTGATCTATAGTAAGGATGCTCAGCAGCATGAGCAGCATCTTCGCCAAGCTTTGACCTTGCTAAGAGAACACAAGATGTATGCTAAGTTTAGCAAGTGTGAGTTCTGGATGTCGGAGGTATCTTTTCTAGGACATGCGATATCTGCCTCTGGAATTCGTGTTGACCCTACAAAGGTAGAATCTGTTCTACAGTGGGAACAACCGAAGACACTGAAGGAGATTTGAAGTTTCTTGGGGTTAGCTGGCTATTATCGAAGGTTCATTAAGAACTTTAGTTCTATAGCCTTACCCTTAACCAAGTTGACCCGGAAAGATGTTCCTTTTTCTTGGAGTGATAAGTGTCAACAGTCTTTCCAGTTGTTGAAGGAGAGGTTGACAAGTGCACCTGTGCTTGTGCCACCTGAACAAGGAAAAGGATATGTAGTCTTCTGTGATGCCTCCAAGAATGGACTTGGATGTGTGTTGATGCAGGATAAACAAGTGATTTCTTTTGCTTCTCGACAGCTTAAGAAACACGAGGAGAATTATCCGACACACGATCTGGAGTTAGCTGTTGTGGTTCATGCCTTGAAGATCTGGAGGCATTATCTCTACGGAGAGACATTCCAAATTTTCACAGACCACAAGAACCTTAAGTATATCTTCTCTCAGCATGAGCTTAACATGAGGCAACGTCGCTGGATGGAGTTAATCAAGGACTATGACTGTACGATTGATTACCATCCAGGCAAGGCTAATGTTGTTGCAGATGCCTTGAGTAGGAAATCAGCAACATCAACCATGGATAGAGCACAACTAAACTCTTTAGTATGCTCTAGGAGAGATATGCTTATCTCTTTAAGGCAAGACAATGTACAGTTGAAGGTGTCATTGTTAGCCGGGTTGTTGGCTGAGATGCATATTAAACCTACCCTAAGAGAGCAGATTAAGGAAGCACAACAAGATGATGCTGCAGTTCAGCAGATTAGATCGGAGTATGGTAGTGAGAAACGAGATGTTTTCCATGACTCAGATGATCATGTAGCCTGTATCATGAGAGGATGATAGTGCCGGATGTGGACAACTTGAGGAAGTTAGTCCTGGAAGAAGCTCATTCTTCAATGTATGCTATGCATCCAGGGAGCACCAAGATGTATCGTAATTTAAAGGAACTGTATTGGTGGCCTGGAATGAAGAAGGATGTTGCAGAGTTTGTTCTGAGGTGTCCTGTGTGTCAGCAAGTTAAAGCTGAACACCAGAAGCCTGCAGGAACAATGCAACCTTTACCCATACCACAGTGGAAGTGGGATCATGTTACCATTGACTTTGTTGTTGGCCTACCCAGGACAAACAAAGGACATGATTCCATTTGGGTAGTTGTAGATAGGTTGACTAAAACAGCGCATTTCTTACCTGTCAAAACAACCTATTCTGTTGAAAGGTTATCACAGTTGTATGTGCAAGAGATAGTGCGTTTGCACGGAGTTCCTGTCACAATAGTTTCTGAAAGAGGTCCTCAGTTTACAAGTCATTTTTGGGAACAATTACACAGAGCCTTAGGCACCAAACTAAGGTTTAGTACGACCTTTCATCCGCAGACTAATGGACAGTCGGAAAGAACCATACAGACCTTAGAAGACCTGTTGAGAGCATGTGTTCTCCAGTTTACCGGAAGTTGGGATCTACACCTAAGCTTGATAGAGTTTGCCTATAACAACAGCTATCAACATAGTATTGATATGGCACCTTATGAAGCCTTATATGGTAGACGTTGTAGAACACCTTTGTGTTGGTTTGAGACTGGTGAGCATCAGTTGTTAGGTCCTGATCTTGTGCAGCAGACCACAGAGAAGATTAAAGTAATACAACAACAGATTAAGACTGCACAGGATAGGCAGAAATCTTATGCTGACAAACGTCGTAGACCCTTAGAGTTCCAGGTTGGAGACAGAGTGTATCTCAAGGTCTCGCCTTGGAAAGGAGTCCTTCATTTTGGAAGGAAAGGGAAGTTAGCTCCTAGATTTATGGGGCCTTATCCAATCATTGAACAGATTGGACAAGTAGCCTATAAACTAGAGCTGCCACCAGAGTTACAGAGGTTACATCCTGTGTTTCACATTTCTATGCTAAAGAAATGTCACCCCGATACTGAGTCAATTCTACAACATATGGAGGTAGAATTGAATGATGATATATCTTACGAGGAAGGACCGGTGTCAATCCTTGATAACAGAATTAAAAAGTTAAAGAAGAAAGATATAATCCTTGTGAAAGTCCTCTGGAACCACCGTGGTGTTGAAGAAGCCACTTGGGAACTAGAGGATGAGATGAGAAGGAAGTATCCTACCCTTTTCTCTTAATATGTTTTATCGATTTCGGGGACGAAATCCTTGTAAGGGGTGGATAATTTGTAACATCCATGACCTGGGTTATGAGTTAACCCTAGGTGTTTTGCCTAATTATGTAATTAAGATATTGGTGATTATCTTTTGGCATGTAATTAAGTTCCTAAGGAACATACTTTTCCTTTTCTGTCCCTTTTAAACAATGATTGAATTGATTGTTTTGTAATACATGGACCTAGGTGCAATTTACCCAGTTAGAAGGGTTAACTTGCAATTTGCACATGTTGACATGTTCCCCTGATGTTGAGACATCATAATAATGATTATGGTAAAGTTTGAGGGATTTCCCAAGCTTGAGCACCAAGGTGCAGCTGTGGAAGCAATCCCTGTGCTTGAAACCCTAAATTGGAGTAAAGTGCAATTTACCCAATTTGAGGGGTGAAACTTGTAAAATACACCATCTAAAATATCTTGTAAGACTCTTGTCATCATTTAGAGAATAAATGATGAAGAAGTCACTTCAATTGAATAATCATATAATGAAAAACACCTTTGTGATTGAATAATCAAGGTGTAAGTACTATAGCCCTTTTATGTGTGTGCTTTAGTAATAGGTTGATCTTATTTGCCTTCATTTCTTGACCTTAGAAGAAGGTTGTCCTTAGAAATAAGAGGTAGGGGCGAGCAAAGAAGAAAGGGAGGACTTAGATGAGAAAATGACGAAAACCTATGTACTTATGTTGAAATTCCACCCAAGTATATAAGCCCTTTTCCTCACTTAGCAAAGGAATGTTTCTTTCATTTCCTTCACTGTTACCCCTTGCTCAACCGACTAAGGAGAGCTCTAGAGCTCAGGAGGACGACCAGGGGAGTGCAAGGTAGGTTTGGATCCTTCCTTTTTCTTAAATTCTTGGATGAAACTCGAATTCAAGGTCAAATTCATGGCTAGCTCACTTAGCTCTATCTTTCTAGCCATCTCTTCTCAACTTTTCTTGGAGGATTCACCTTGGCCGACCTTTGGAGCTTCTAGGAGGCCATTAAAGGCTTGGAGCTCAAGGAGCAAGCTTTAGGCGGGTTTTATAACTCTAAACCCTATGCTTTGTTATATACATCTTTTCTATGCTTTTAGTCGCTAGTTCTTCTTCTTCCCTATCTTCCCTTGCTTCCTTGCAAGCAAATCCGTGAGGAACTGTTGCTGTTCTTGATCTAGAAGATGAGGGCGTTATTTCCTATGCTTATCCATGGTTTTCCACTTTACCATACAACCTCAACCAATTGCCCATACGGTTTGCAAAACCGTTTGATGGGCAAACGGTTTCAAGGTCGTATGAAGGCATACGGTCTCAAGACCATATGGCCGCGTTGACCAAGCATGGACCGTATGGTAATCCTGTTCATAATTATGAAGGTTAATCACCCACAAAATTTTAGAGGTTAACTCCAAAGGAATCGTGAGATATAGGCAAAACAATTAGCAAATTCAATTGAATTTAGTTCTGATTTTCAATCTGCTTAATTTGCCCTTTTTGGGGCAAATGGTCTCAAGACCGTATAAGATGGTTGACTAAGCGTTTACCGTATGAGATTACTGTTCATAATGATGTTAATTAATGACTCACCAAATTTGATGGACTAATTCCAAACGAGTTAAGAGTTGAAGGTTGATTACTAGGGCAAACCCTAATTGAAATCAGTGCTGAAATCACAATGAGCTAATTTGAGATTTTGGGTTGATTAGCCCAAACGGTCTCAAGACCATTTGGGGAATCATCCAAACGGTCTCAAGACCGTTTGGGGATCACCCAAGACCGTATGGAGGTCTGGGGTCAAGTATAGTTGACCAATTGAAGGTACAAAGATACCAAATTACATTGCAATTAAGTATTGATGTAATGATCAACTCAATAAATCAAACCTTGATGAATTTTCACTAGAGTCCAAAGGATGGATGGGCAAACGGTCTCAAGAACAGTTGGTGACAACCCAAGACCGTTTGGAGGTCTAGGGTTAAGGTAATTTGATCAATTGAGGGCCCAATTACAATGGGTTATTAAAATAATCAAATTGCTGATTTGTGACTTAATTAAGGTTCAACCCCTATCAAATCAATCTAGATTTTGATGAATTATTGGTCAAACGGTCTCAAGACCGTTTGGAGTATATTCAAATGATCCCAAGACCGTTTGGGCCAAGTTTGAGCCCAATTGGAGGTCAATTGATGGGTTCAACTTCGATTTGATTCACATTGTTGAGTGTTGATGGTTGAACGTTTATAGACCTTAATCGAACCAACTCCAACCCTAATTGGATATCAATTGAGGGTCAATTGAGTGACCAATTGGTTAAGGCTAACCCTAATTGTCTCAATTGGTAAGTGGTTAGCAAGCTTGAGACCAATTGATGGATTCAACATAGGAAACCCTAATCGAGTTTACCCTTTGAACCACCTTGGAGGTCCATACGATCTTGAGCTTTTGAGGGCATTCGACCTCAAGACCGTATAAGGTCATTCGACCTCAAGACCTTATAAGGTCATTTGACCTCAAGACCGTATAAGGTCATTCGACCTCAAGACCATATAAGGTCATTTGACCTCAAGACCGTATAAGGTCATTCGACCTCAAGTTATAAGGTCATTCGACCTCAAGACCGTATAAGGTCATTCGACCTCAAGATCGAATAAGGTCATTCGACCTCAAGATCGAATGAGGACATATGACCTCAAGATCGAATGAGGGCATTCGACCTCAAGATCGTATGAAGGTTGAAGGTGTGAAACCTATTGGAGACTTTTGAAGTTAAGTCTGCCTAATGCCTTGAAGGCTTAAATGGTTTAATAGTTGTTCAACCTAAACCCTAATGATGCCAAAAGACATTAAGGGTCAAGTGGTTAGTAAATTAAACCATGATGATGATCAATGTGTAATTTACCATAATACCCTTGAAAGGTTCAATTGAGTGAAACCTTGTTCTAATCAAACCCTAATCACTCAATAGTGGTGATTTGGTCTATGTTAATCAAAGTGGACTTAACCCAACCTGATCTAGATTGGTGTTATCACCATCTATAAGTATGAGGAGAGAGAAAGTATCTTAAGAAAGAGAAAGTACCCTTTTATGATGGAAATTCAAGTAAAGTACCTTCAATACACATGAATGTGCATGATTAGGGTATGATCCACCTATGTGAGATCATGGAACCCTAATTATGATAAATGATGAATCTTAAACTAATCTGAGAGCATCAATGATGATGTTCCTCATACATAATGATGTTATGAGTTCAATTCACCATAATGTGAATAGTAAACCCTAATTCAAGGGTGATGACATGCAATATGAGTAGCAAACTCTAATTGATGAGAATCAGAGAACTTAGCTCTTATGACAAGAGTGAAAAGTATATTCTTGTTTTGAATTACCTTTATCAGTTGAATTAACCATGCAAGTTCTGATATGAAGGTGATAATATCCAGGTATGGATGATGATATTATATTCATTGAAAGCATGTTGTTAGCTTTATGAATAGTAAAATATCTTGATGCCTTGTCAGTGGCATCCTATGTTTTAATGGGCTGAAAGAGCCATGAATACCATCAAGGTCATGCTTTAGAGATGACTTGTGATGAGTATACTGAGAAATGATGATTGATGTGAGTTAGGTTTGTTACATTTAGTATTCTACTTTCATAGCTGTTATGCTATTGTTATTGTTTGAAGAACAATGTATGATGTAAAAGAATACTGAATGTACCTAACTAATCAAGTGAAATGTAGAGCCCTGATCATAGATCCATCATTGTTAGAGATCAAATGATGGTGAAACAGATTTTCCTACGGGAACTCCTGGATCACATACTGTTGAGTATGTGGGGTATATGGATGTGTAGAACCTTACATCCTAGTGTAGGAATTTGATGTAGATGTATAATCCGTCAATCCTTCACTACAAAACTCATACCGTATCAGTGGATGGTAAACATGAAACCTCCTGATGACGAGGAAAACATAGATATCCGTATCAGTGAAGATAAACATGAAATCTCCTGATGACGAAGAGAGTACAGAACACCACTGTAACTCTAAAATAGCGAAGGACCAGATTACCCTTGTGAGCTATAATAGTAGAGACACAAGATGTCCTACAAGTGATCCTCTTACTGACTGAGGAAGGTGAAGGTCATGAGAATCCGACTCTTTCGATGACCTAGTATGATACTAAGGCACTTAACAGTGATTGGTTGGGGTATGAGTGGTAAACCTCATCTCCACAGGGCATAATAATAAGAATGATTGAAAAACATAATCTACAGCGTAGTATACCTGTTAAAGGTAACTATGAGCTAATTGATTGATGTTACACTGTATAGTGCATATGTTCTTAATGCTTGATATATGTTGAGCTCTTGTATACAACTGTATCTGCTATTGAATACTTTGTAAGCTTTTACTGCTTAAGCTATTCTTTGATGTTATAATAAAGCTTCTGGCGGAGAGTTATAACTCTCGCTGGGACAGTTATGTACAATTGTCTCACCCCGTAGACTTCAACTTTTTAGGTGGACGTCGAGGACGGAGGAGCAGGTCTACAGGTGACCAGTCCCAGCAGCAGCAACACCAGGAGCAGCAGTAAATCTCAGGTGGAGATTTAGCCTGCCATGTGGTGTAGTTAGAGTCAGTCCTATGTGTCCTCTGTACTCTCAGGTCTTGGAGTCTTTTGGTTATGAGTTCTTGAGATTTTGTATCTTGTTGTATATAATTACTCAAGAAGTAATTATCATGGGATGTAAACAATTTATCTCCTTTTATGAATGAAGCTTTATGGATTCAAGCACTTGTCTTGAAAAGTTTTAATTTCCCGTGATTTTTTTCTTCCGTTGTTAATCGATTCGCTTCCGCTAAGTTTAAATCATGTTTATATTGTGGTTTGGAGATCAGAGCCCACAGAGGCCTTACTTTTGTAGTTGATCTTGTTATATGTTGTAGTTACTTTTATGTTCCTTATATTATGTGGTAAGATCTTATAAATCTTATCTTTTCAATCATGTTTCATAAAAAAATACTTGGTTATATGCCTTCCGTACCTCTTGGTAAGCTTGATGGTATGAATAGCTTTTCTTAGTATGCTGCTCTTATTCTATGCGTTATCAGTTATCTATTGTTATTGCTTTAATCTTTCTGAGGTTTTATGGTTTCGGCGGGGATTTATGTTTCTCTCTGGGACTTTGTGTCTCACCCCATTGGTTTACAACCTTTTTAGGTGTTCGCGCTAGACGTGGTGGTGGTCACGGGGTTGTGGCCAAGTAGCAAGATGAGCAGTACAAGGCAAGAGATGGATATGCTGTTGTTTTGGTTGTTTTGTAGTAGACTCTTTGAGTCATCCCTGTACTCTTAGGTCCTTGGAGGCATTTTGACTTTTTTTCACAATGTATAGCTGATGAAGCTTTGTATATCTTGCTGCTGGCCGGATGTGGCCCGTTATGTATATATGAACAGGTGATGAACTCATGTGATGACAAGACAACTGATCTTCTAAGTTGTGGACACGCATCAAGACTTGTAAATGTTTGTATAACCTGTTTTCTTGCAGGACAAGGATATGGATGTAATATTTTCTTGGTTCATATGCTTTCCGAAATCGGTTTTAATTAACCCGTGTTTTTGGTAATAAGTGGTTTATGATGTTTTTCGCATCGCACCTCGTTGTCTGCGTGATAACGGGATGTCTCGCCACACATCCATTCTTGAAACTGTTATAATTAAATCAATTGGAACCATTGGATCTTCATCCAACTACATCAGCAATTGACCCCAAATGGTCTTGAGACCGTTTGGTCTCAATCAGTCTTGAGACTGTTTGACCTCAAATGGTCTTGAGACCGTTTGGTCACCAAACGATCTTGAGACCGATTGGTCATCAAAATGTGAAACCGTTTGCTCATGATTTTTATTGAGGTGTGTGCTAAGATGACATCATAATCTTCAAGCTTCAAACCTTCAAAATTTTCTATGATCTTTGTGGTGATTTCAACAATTAATCAAAAGGAAATTCGGGAAAGAAGAAAGATTCAACATGTGATGAAGAAATGAAATCAATAATAACATTTAAGGGTTCAAGTTGTATAACCCACCTTCAAAGTTGAATCCAAGCTTCAAGATTCACGTATTTAATGGTGAATGAAGCTTCCTCAACTATCCAAGGTCCGTTCTCAACTCTTTGGATGCAAAGGATGATCAAGGTTGAGCATTGAATGGAGAAAAGAAGGAAATAAGCATTGAATTTTGATTTCCACCATGAAATCAAGGTTGAAGATGACCATGGATCTTACCTACAGGTCGAGGCATGTTCTTGTCTTGCACCTAATCTCCTTAGTCTTCGTTCCAAGCAAAGAAAGAAAGTGGATTCGAAAAAGAGTCTTTCAAGTGAGTGGAAAATGGGGTATATGTATGTGCATTTTCAAGAGATAGAAAGTAGTATAAAATCATTCATCTCCTATTTCATATGCCACATACCCCCTCTCTTCCTTGCATACGAATCCATCTTCCTTGCCTTAAAAATCTCTCATTTATCCTTGAATTAAAAGCAACCACTTTAAGCACCTTAATCATTATAATACTATTATCCATTTTTAGTGGACAATTCTTTTTAATTAACAAATGTGAGTGGGTTTCTTCATATACTTAGGATATTTCGGTGCAACCCAAGGACTTTGGACATCCTTGCATTATAGGATTTCAAAAAAAGCCTTATTAATTGATGGGCAGTTCAATTAATATATTTATTTTTGCTTCAAATTGAATTAGGGTTTCAATTATGCTTAAATCTTGATTATTTTAATATCAAGATTCTCTCTCCCCCAAAGAGATTCAAATGAGACGACCCTCTGATTTTATTTCTCTAATTGATACCAAGAAACATTAGGGACTCTCAATAATTGGTATTTTGCATATTGAACCCTAGGTTTTGGGTAAATTGCTCATTACACCAAATCTAGGTTTTTAATGCACAAACATTGCTTAATAAGCTCTTTCTTGGTGCTCAGGCTTGTGGAAGCCATACCTCAACACCATTCTCATTCTTATGATGATGTAAAACGTGAGGAACATTTATCATGTAACATTTGCAAGTTAACCCCTTAAATTGGGTAAATTGCACTTTAGTCCAAATCTAGCAAATTTTATTTCAACATTATTCAAACAAGTTTAAACTTGGAATTTGGGCTTTCCACCAGCAACCACCTTGCATCATTTTCTGTATAATGATGCTAGAACACATGAGGCATATTCAACATATGAAATATTGCAATATAACCCCTCAACTTGGGTAAATTGCACTTTGGTCCAAAACAAAGGAACATTGCTCAAATAGACCAAACTTGGAACATAAGTGTGTCACATGATAACAAAACACCTCAGAAGATTATATTAAAGTCCTAAGAAACTTATTTAGCCAAAACAAATAGGGTTACCTCATAACCCAGGTCAGGGATGTTACAGAATACTGGGGATAAGATATGGTGGTCTTGGACTATAGATCCAAGATGACTATATTTAAGGAAGATGATGTTCCATGAATCTTCCAAGATGGTAGGAAGATTCTCCTGATGTGTCTAGTGTCAACAATGGTGGTAGTAAGGATGATGAGGTAAGGTTGTGAAGCATTTTGGCACATTTGGTGGATGCTAAAATGGGGAGTCCTAGTATCCAGGAAGCACCAGTTGTATGGAAGTGTCAGGATGTGTTCCTTGATAAGTTCTAGGTGTTCAGCCTCCTGAAGGGTTTGACTCTTTGAGATCAATATGGTCACCAATACCTAATCTATAGTACATACACTGTATAAGATGACGCTATTAGAGATGTAAGAGTTGAAGAGATAGTTGTAAGATCTGCTTGAGAAAGAGTTTTGTCAAACCAAGCACATCTCCTTTGGATGCTCCCATTTTGTTTGACCAATTGTAAGGTATCACTGACTTCTCTAAGATAGACTCGAGGTCAGGCTAACATCATTTGTGGATCAAGGCGAATGATATCTTGAGCTATTCTAAAGGTCGTTTTCTATTTCTATATGGTACTTATTTGTGAAGTTTGTGTAAGACCAAAAGAAGGTGGAGCCAGTGATAGAGTGGGAACAACCTGAGACATCTACACGAGGTTATTGAGGACTTTATCATAGTGTCATTACCCCTAACAAAATTTATGAGGAAAGGTGTGTCATTTATCTGGGACAATAGGTGTCAGCATTCTTTCCTACTTTTGAAAGAGAAATTGACCAGTACACCCGTGTTAGTTCTGGCACAATAGAAAAAGTATACATAGTTTTGTGACAAGGAGAAATCAGGGTTGCGTGTTGATGAAAGATAAAGAATGTAATATCCTTTGCTTCATGACATCTTGAGAATCATGAAGAGGAATACCCAACACATGATCTGGAGTTGGAATTACAGTCTGTGCCTTGAAGATATGAAGACACTACCATTATGGTGAGTGGTGTCAGATCTATAGCAACCACAAGAACTTGTGATACATCTTCTCATAGAAGGAGTTGAATGTGAGACAGTGACGTCAGATGGAGTTAATCAATTATTATAACTGCATAATAGATTACCATCTAGGGAAGGCGAACATGGTTGCAGACTCTTTGAGAAGAAAATCTTCTTTGTTAACGTATGTGGATAAGGACTATTGATAATAGTCACCAGTAAAATTGATGTTCAATCAGTAGATCAGAGTAGAACAGTAGAAGCGTGGCGGCTTCCATGAGTCAGAGGATGGTACAAGTATATTGCCATAGCAGGACAGTTATTCTAGAGGTGGTAACCTAAAGATTTTGGTTCTAGAAAAGGTTCACTCTTTTGTGTATGCCATACATCCCACAAACACAAGATGTATCGAAATCCAAAGAATTTGTATTAGTGGCTAAATTTGAAACATGAAGAAGTTGGATTAGTAAATAAGTGCACAGTGCATCAGTAGGTTAAGATGGGGTATTAGGAACATGCATAAACCTTATAACTGATACAAGTTCCGTTGATAGATAGATAGTCTAAGAGAATGATACAATCCTTAGGAATACTTTTTAGAGACTGTGTTGTAGTTTGGGTAGTGGAGATGTTTGCCTTAGTACAATAGAAGTTTTCTTGCAATAATAGCTATCATGGGAGAGTGTATGTCTTTGTTATGTTAGTATGAGACTGGTGAGTAGCTTATAAGTAGAGTTACCACATGAGTTGCATAAGTTACACACAGTTTTCCATGTGTCCATGTTGAGGAAGTGCCACCCTAATATCGAGTTGGTTTTAAATCCAGTGGAGGTCGAGCTTGATGAGGACATATCCTATGTGGAGGGTCCCGTGTTGACCCTACATAGGAGGACCAAGAAGTTGAAGAAGGACATAGTGCTAGTAAAGTTTTTGTGGAATCACTGTGGCATTTAGAAAACTATGTGGGAGCTTGAGGAAGAGATGTGTAGGAAGTATTTGTCTCTTTTTGCTTGGGATTTTGGGGCAAAATACTTGTTAGGGGTGTATGGCTTGTAAGACTCCTGACTTGTGTTTTGGGCTAACCTTGTTTTTTTGGCTAGACTAAATTTATTATAACGTTTATCTTATCCTTTGATATGCTTTTAGAGCTAGTGGAGAGCTTAAGTTTTCAGTTTTATCCTATTTTGATGATGTTTGCGCTTTTTGTGGTTATTTTGGGTCAAATTGCAATATACCCAATTGAGAGGGTTATCTTGCAATTTGCAACATCTGGAGTGTTCCCTTAGTGCTTTATCATCATGAGAGAGAGATAGGTGCTTTGTGGAACCTTATTTGAACCTTGGATAAGTGGTGACATCTCTAGAAGTGATTAGGGTTTCTAGGGTTTTATTGGTGTCGGCCATGTTGAGCATGGGGGAGTGTTGCGACCAATGTCTCGGCCATGTTAATAAGATCCCTGACCTGATTTTTGGGGTAACCATGTTTTTTTGGCTTGCTTATGGTGCTTCAAACCTTTCTCTAATCTTTGAGATGCTATTGGGGCTTGTGGAGAGCTTAAGTTTCAAGTTTGAGCTTGTTTGGATGATGTTTGTGCTTTGTGTGCTAGTTCTGGTACAAATTGCAATATACCCAAAAGTAGGGGGTTGATGTGAAATTTTTCACTTGTGGAGTGTGTCTTCCATCCTTTGACATCATTTGGAGGAGAGAGAAAAAAGTGGGATCCTTGCTTGAACCTTAGTTGAGGAGTGACACCCTTAGTGGTTATTAGGGTTTCTAAGGTTTGTTGTGTCTCGACCATATGTACATGGATGGGTGTAATGACCCTTGTTGCAACCTATGTCACGAACTACATGGTTTTTGGTTGTGTCTCAACTAAGACACTTCTCTTGACCATGTTGGTTTCAACCTATGGTGTGAGGTGGATGTCAAGACAGTTTGTCTTCTTATGTCTCAACCTAGGTTGTGGTGACCTCATGTCTCATCCTAGTGGTGTTTGGTGCTTTTC
This sequence comes from Alisma plantago-aquatica, assembly GCA_963693085.1. NCBI lineage: Eukaryota > Viridiplantae > Streptophyta > Magnoliopsida > Alismatales > Alismataceae > Alisma > Alisma plantago-aquatica. The sequence continues at coordinate 1,424,109,148 of OY856409.1, forward strand.
CATGACCATGGATGGTGTTTCATGGTGGGTTGCAATTGGGACCATGTTGTGGGCTCACCCAAGTAAGCCGAGACCCAACCTAGAGTGTATCACCATCTTGTGCATTCATGGATTAAGTGGGTGCATGTGGGTTTCTTGGATGGCCAAGTGTCCCTTTGGTGCCTTAGGGTGTTGCACCTCATCTTTTGCCCTTCTATCTCATCCCTCATGTATATAACCTCTTATCTCTCCATGCAAGTGCCCCTTTTGGGTCTCCATCTTCCTCCCTCTCTTTTTCTCATCTTAAAGCATGGTGGAGAAAAAATATCCAACTTTAGAGGCCTTTGTGACTGCACGCATCTTGCATGTGGTGCTTGTGGTGATCCTTGCTCATCTTTTTTTTAGAAAATTCAGGAGACTCCCTTATTCATCTTGCCCTGCTCATGCAAGCAAAACACAAAGTTAAATTACAATCACTAATCAAACTGGAATCAGGAAATGTGGTAGTACTACCACCATTATAAATATGTTTAACTAGGAGGGCATGGACCTCACTGGGTGGTTGGGTATACATAATGTATCCCATGGTGTTTTTTAGCTTGGCCTTTACCAACTTATCTACAATGGAGTTGCCTTCCCTTGTGATATTCTTCATCCTTCAACTGGGCCTCACTAACCCATGAATTCTTCTTAACAATTTGGCATATTTGGGGTTGTTATGCTCATCTTGGTGTATCATATTCATAGCTATCTATGATGCAGCTTCCACAATGATGTTGCTTAGATTGCTCACATCTACAATCTCCAGGGAAAGACAAACTCCTTCTAGTTGAGCCTCAACCAAATCTACAGTTCTGATGTTCTTTGTGCCGCCTCCTACCCATTCACCTAGTTTGTTCCTAGAGACTATAGCATAGCTTCCGGTATGGTTTTTGACTACCACATCAGTATTAAATTGTATCACTCCTGGTTCAAGCTTTTCCAAGGTACTTAGATTCCTGCATTGTTCCCCATGCTCCTCCTTGCTGAAAGCTAATTTTATCGAGTTCATCTCTCGCCTGATGAATCTAACTTGGTGCATAACCTACAGCTTCGTGTCTTCGAACACCTACTTGTTCCTGGATGTCCATATATGCCAGCATGTAACAAAGAACTAGACTCCAGCATTGTACTCTATTTTCAATTGATCATGTATCCAGCTCTTTGTGATGTGGGTAATGTAGAACGTAGGATAGATGCTACTTGGTGCAATTACATCCTGACCTCGTGTGCATGTCTACAATCCCAGAGAGGATGGATCATCATCTCATCCTCCTATAAGGACCTGGGGCATAAGCTCGACATAGCCATCTTCCTTTTTACCCTTTCACTATTAGTTAAGAGTGCTTCACACATTATAAGCCATGCAAAGGATTTGATTCGTGTCGGCATTCTCATCTTCCATAATTCAGTCCACCTTCTAGAATATTTTGTCCCCTTTCCCTCCCTCGGACACCTATAAGCCGATTTCGTAGTGAATTGCCCATTTGGCGTGTGAGCCCAGACTCTAACATCTTCACCATCCCTGTCTATAGGGATTTTGAGATTGTTGATTGCATCAACTAACTATGTGTGTAACCACTCCTCAAGGAACTTGGTGTCCCACATTCCCTATAGATTCACCATGCTAGAAACCTTTAAATCCATCAACTCTTCTGGAATAGGCTTGAGTGAATGCTCCTTTAGATATTGGCCATCTTTCTACCATTTGTCTATACAAGCGTTTATGTTGTGGTTGTTCATCGGTATCTAGTATGAGTTGTCCTCAATGAAGGTTCTCCCTGCCAGGACAATGTTACCTAATCTTGAATAGTTATAGTTCCTTCCTGGATGGATTTGTAGATATTTGTGCCTCATGCCACTGTTCTAGATGTACTGCCGATTGCTACTTAGTTCCCATGTGTGCTTATACAGTAGTGCTAGATTCCAGTCACGCATGGTTTTCAGCCCCAACCCCCCCATCTTTCTTATGGAAAATAATTTTGTCCCACACCACCAATGTGAGGGGTGTGCCTTGTTGCATCCTCCCCAAATGAAGTGCCTAATTACTCCATCAATTCTATCACATAGTTTTAGGGGTAGAACAGAGGTTTTCTTGGTGTATGTGGGTATAGATATCAGAGTAGCTTTAGATAGGATGATTCTTCCTATAAGGGAAAGACTCCTTGCTGACCATGTTGCAATCCTACCATTCACCTTGTCTAAGATCTTACTATAGGTGTTATTATTCAGTCTCTCATAGATAATAGGTACACGCAGGTACTTCCCCAAATTTATTGTGGCCTGGTAACTTACTATCTTGTTGATCTTCTTTTTGAGCGCCCGATTGACACTTTTGGAGAAAGAAATCCTCATATTCAACTTGGAGACAGATTTTCCAGAGGCCCTTTCAAATATGTCAAAGAAGTCTTTAATCATTTTCATCTAAGCAACACCTGCATGTGCAAACAGTATCAGGTCATCCGCAAAGCCTACATGGGACACGTTGGGTCCTTTAGATCCTACTTTTACTAACTTCCATGCCCCCTCAACTACCTTTAACCAAATCAGTTGTCTTAGTCACTAAAGGCAAGGGATATATCGGTATGGTGATGACGGATCTCCCTGGAAAAACCCCATGCTAGATTTAAACACATGGGTTGTCTTTCCACACCAGATAATCCTCATCTCACCACATGTGATAGAACTCATAATATAGTTTATGACATTGAGTGACATCCCTATTCTAGTAATACTATGTTTTATGAATCCCCAATCCATTCGGTTGCATGCCTTAGTAAGATCTATCTTAATGGCCATTGTCCTTTCTCCTTTCTTATGATTCATAATGTGTATTAACTCCTGCACCAAGGCTATATTGTTGGTGATATATTTCCTAGGAACAAAACTACTCTGATTGATGGATACCCACTAGGGAATGTGATGCTTCATCCTTTCAACCACTATCTTTGATATAATCTTCAAGAACACATTATTAGGGGATATGGGCCTCATGTTCTCACATTTATCTAGGGCTGGGATCTTGGGTATGAGAACAATAGTCGAATCACATAGGTCATCTGGTACCTGCCCTCTGGTAATTCCATCCCGAACCATTTTGATCACTATTGGTCCAATAATGTTCCAGTTTTTATAAACAAATGTCCCATTTACGCCTTCAAGTCCTACATCTTTTATCGGGTCCAATGACATGGTCATGGAACATATTTCATCTTTCAATGGGAACTCCCCTGGAGTAGCTTGTTGTTGGTTAGTGAGGGATTCAAAGTATCCAGGGAGTTCAGTCTAGCTCAGGCAACATAGTCCCCTCATAGCGGTGAGAACCATTTGGAAATGTTTCACCACCAACTCCATCAGCTCATTTTCCCTGGTGATCCACTCTCCTTCATGATTTTTCAAAACCGTAATTGTATTTTTCCATCTCCTTTGATTGACAAAATTGTGGTAGAATTTTGTGTTGCCATCTCCTTCACTCAACCGGTTGATGTGGGTTCTGTGTTTAAGGTCCTCCTCATCTACCTTCAAGATATCATCTTGTTGAAATTGGCAGTCCAAACATAAGGCGTCCAAAATCTCATTGTACTCAATTGCTAGTTCCGTTTGGAGCTTGTTTATGTTTGAGATGAGCCAGTCCTTCTTTCTCCATTTCTCTTTTGTGCTCTTTTTGTCCCAATTTGATATGGTTGTATGGGCTTTCTTAAGGGAATCATTGAAGTTCAGGTTGATGTCCCAGTTGCTTTTGAGGACATTTGGAAATCTTTTGATGCCTTGCCAAGAGGCACAAGTAACAAATCTTTTGCTGACATGGTGCTTGGGGTTGAAAAGCATGAGCAGTGGGAAATGGTCTGACCCCATGTGAGGTAGGTGTTCTACTTTAGCGCTTGGGTATTTGAGGAAGAAAGGTAATGTTATCAGTTTCCCTTGCTCATCTTTAACCATGGTAAGTATATGATTTTCCTCTATAACATTTTCTTAGATCTCCTACCTCAATGTCCTTCCCTTCTCTTAGCCATGGACCATGTTTTTGCATGGTGATCATCCTTGAGAAGAAACCCTCATCACAAGGGTCATACAACATAGTGAGAGGATTTCTTTCCCCTTTTTCCTCCTTCTTCCTTTGGTTTGGCTAGGGTTTCCTTTTTCTCCTTTTCTTGGGTTTTAGTTGACCTTGGTACCTTCTTGTTCTTGAGGTGCTTTGGTGGCTGAAAGAGGAACCTTTAGTGGAGCTTCCTCAACCTTTGGAATGTGTTCTTGGAGCCCTTGATCTGGGAGCTTGGATCTTTGTAGTTCAGATTCTTAAGGCGGGTGATATAGAACTTAACCTACTCTATTATTGCCCCTTTTATACTTGCATGTTACTATTTTCTCTCTTGAAAATGTCCACTTATAATTCTATTAGATGACGATAATATCTAGAACTCGTTTAGTGATGATTATCCTGCTTAGTTGGGAAAAAGTTCGAGTCCCTAATTACATGTACCCAATTTTGGTGATTGTGGTGTTATCGTGATCTTCCTCTACCCTTTGACCTTAGTTTGGCTCCCATGCATGTTGGTCGTGTGTCTTGGTGTTCTATGGATATTTCGCTCTATTTTAGAGTTTTGAAACTTGGTTTTATCTATCTTTCATGAGGTGTTTTCATGGAGGGTTCATGATGCTTTATCTAGGGTTCTTGGTGACCGTTTTGCATGGAGTTTTTCCCCATGATAAAGATAGATATTCCTTGGTTCTATCTTGTATTTAGATCATGCTTAATCCCTGAGATGAAACTTTGCCTTGGTGATGGTTTGATCTTTGGCAGGTTGGTTTTGGGTCGAGATGGGTATTCACTTTGGTATGTCGTGGTTGTGACATCATTGCTAGTTGTGACCCATGGTCTGTTTTGGTTGATATTCCCTAGTAGTGTGTCATTTTATCTTCCTTGAATTGGTAGGACCTTGCTTCTATTTTGGTGAATACTTGCTCTTAAGTTGAGGGTGACCTTTGTCCTTGTCACTGTCACAACATGAATAGGGTGGTGGTCACAACATGTGCATCTTGGGTTGTCAAAACCCTAGGATCATGAGGGGTCGAGATATTCTTGAGTATGGGTCAAGACACGTGGAGGTATCGTAGAAAGAACACTTTAGTTGTGTTGCGGTCGTGACCCTTTGTCGATGGTGGTCACATCATATGTGTCATGCTTGATGGGTAGTCGCGACATGCATATGGAGGTGGTCGTGACATGTTTATTATGAGTGGTCAGCACATGCATGAGCATATGATAACACATGTACATGATTGGGAAAGTATTGAACCACATGTAGTGTTGTTTGGGTGGTTTTCTAATCAACCCTAATTGTAATTATTAACCCTAAGATGCTCCAAGATAGTGGGGGGTGGTGTACCCATGGTTTGGTGTTTGTATCTAGCTTTAAACCATGATAGACTATAGTGTGGAACCCTAACCCTAAAATGAGAATGTGACATGTTTGTTTCCCTATCTTGGAATGGTCATTATAGTATGATGATTTCTCTTGCTTGTTTATGAACCCATAACCTTGCGGGTAATATGAACTTGATTATCATAGCTAGTGTATGCCATGGTGAATGTGATATGATACAGGTTGAATGAGCCTTCATGAGGCATGTCGAGACACTTGTGATACATGAATGATGTGAATGGGTTCCATGACCTGGAGTTGACTTGATGGTCTTGTGAATGGTAGTGCTATAGGTCTCATGTGGTGATAGTGTGACAAGTTCACACATTATACATTTTACATCTTCTAGAGTTGTATCATGCCCTTATCTTTATAGATCTTGTTATGGATTTTTACATTATAACTTGATTGATTCGAAAAGACACATAATTGACTTAACTAATCAAGTGGAACTTAATCATGTAGTTTGACATGTGCCATAGATCCATATTCAATTGTAAATGGGTTTTACCTTATTGGGTCTCAGAGTCATATACCCTTGAGTATATGCATACACAGGATTGGTTGCGAGCCATACCCTTGTAGGAGTGTGGTTGCATGTCGTAGCTCAGTGATATGATGCTTATGATTTTTTAGAGGATTGGTCGCGGCCCATACCCTGACATGAGTGAACATGTGAGTCATAGTTCAATTTTCACTAGCATTGTGACTTGTACCAAGGTGGGCCAGGATTTTCATAATTTGACTATATGTTGCTGGTTGTAGTTGACTGGTATGTTTGTATGGTGTACTCATATACTGACCACGAAATTCAGTTAGGTCATGGATTCTGGCTCTTCCATTGACCTTGTATGGTACTGACTTCTACTTAGCAAGGGTCAGTTGGATTTGAATGGTATGACTCAAACCCTCAGGGCATAATAAAATATGTAATCAACTATGTAGTATACTTGTTGAGGATCATATATCAAAACATTGGATGAGGCCTTGCTTTGCTTTTATATAGTATGGTTAGTTGTAAATATATATGTTCTTCATATTCCTTCTGAACTGCTATACGGTAATAACTTCCTTATTGATATCATTAGCTAAATCATCCTATCATAGTTGTAGCTTTACTTCTTTCCTTTAATTATCTCTTATGTGTTAATAATAGCATTGGTGGAGAGTTATATCTCCTACAGAGATTTGGATCTAACCCCATGGGTTTATCCACATATTTTACGTGGACATGCACGAGGAGGTAGGATTGTGCAGATGAGGTAGAGCAACAATAAAAATAGTAGCAGACAAGGTTGGATGTGTTGCTTGTCTTTTGGTGTAGAGTCCTAGATTTGTCCCTATACACTCAGGTCATGGGGATAGTTCGGTGTTTTCTATGATTGTGATTTTGATACAAGTTTTTTTTTGTCTTGTATGCCCTTTTAAAGTATATATATATATATATATATATATATATATATATATATATATATATATATATATATATATATATATACATATATATACATATACGTATGGGAACATGTTTCTCTTTTAGAAGGATGATGGCATATGTGAAAAGAACATGTTGATGTAAGCACCTTGTTACTCATGATATCTGATGCAGGTGTCCTATGAGGACTTATATGTAAAGGTTTTTGTATCTTTTGTGCTTAATGAAATTGGTTTTAATTTGTAGTGTTTTTTGGTAATCTGATTGTTTAGTTTCATTTCTACATTTAGTTTTATGTAATCTCATTAGTTTGTGGCGCGGTGCATCATAGTTTGGTTGGTGTCAGAGCTTTAGGTTTGCTGAGTCTATGTGGACCTAGGAATAGGGTTTTTGATTGTTCTTGTGTTCTCCCGTTTGTCTTATGGTGACTTTTACTTATGCAGAAGAAGAAGAAAATCTTAAAGATGTCTGGAGAAAATGAAGAACACACTATTGAAAGTAGTGTTGCTTCACCAAGTGGTGGTGTAAGGAACCACACATGAGAAGATTAGGAGCCTGAGGTCCCCCAGATCGACCCAACCATGCTTGAGAATCCTTCCTTTCATTCTATTTTTGGGCAGTTCATGGCTACTATGAAACATATGGTGGACATGATGCCTGCATCTCAGCCCAGGGCACTGGTTCCCAATGTAGAATCTTCAGGTAATGGGAAGACTTTCGAGCAGATTCAATGTGTTGGTGGAGTGGAGTATGTTGGGACGTCTGATCCCATAGATTTGGATGTGTGGCTAACCAATCTTGAGAAAGCCTTCAAGATCCTTAGCATCCTAGAGGCTAATGATGTAAAGCATGTAATGTACATTCTTAAAGGGAGTGTTAGCCACTGGTGGGCCATAGAAGAGGAGAAGAGGCCTGGTGTTGAGGTTGGGAGGAGTTTCGATGTGAGTTTGTTAGTCGGTACTTCCCATAGACATATCTTTATTAGAAGGTATCCCAGATTGAGTGAATTAGGCAAGGATCCATGACAATAAATGAGTATGAGGCTAATTTTATGGAGCTTCTATGGTTTTGTCCTCACATGGGTGCTACGGATGATGAGATGATTTGACATTTTGTGAAGTGGTTGAATGATGAGTTGTCTACCCTAGTGGATTCCTTAGAAAATCGAGAAAGGTTTGCCACATTTATGGAGTCTATCTGTGATAGAGAAGCGAGAGACGAGTGCTAGGAAGAGTCATGTACAGTTCCAAGGACAGTCATTAGGAGGCTTTAAGAAGTAGAGGTTTTCAACACCACTAGCACCATAGAGTTTTAGTGCACAGACGCAGTGGTCATTGAGTGAAGGCAGAGGATGTAGCCTTCAACCTACCGGTCCTCACATAATAGTGTCAGTGTTAGTGACGAGAGCGCCTAGGCCACAATTTGAGGCTAGGACTTTCCATAAGTGTGGGCAGGTAGGACATCTAAGGTGGGAGTGTCCAGTGAGAGACTATGAGGTGACCCAACAACCAAGGTAGAGCCAACAAGGCTTCCAGAGACATTAGTAGTTTAGTGGTGCAGGCGTACGAGAATGTGGACAAGTGTCATAGGCTGGATTGTCTGTGAAGGGAAGCAGATGACAGGGATGAAAATAGGCAACATCTAGATTCTATGCCATGAGTCAGTCGGAGGTGGTTGTCAACCTGTGAGGGGTGGCATGTCATATGGATTTATTTCATTCTGATTTGTTTTCTTCTTACTTCATATCTATTTTGGTCGGCACGGGTCCAACGCTATCGATTATCACTTGTGAAGTGGTTGACAGATGTCTTTTGGCTGTTAGTTGTAGGAGAGATAGTTTATTGTTATAAACCCCACTGGTTGGTTCTATAGTGTAGCAGGAGGTGTGTCTTTCCTATGTCCTTTCTTTTTTAGGTCACAACATTCAAGTGGATATCATACCACTTGATATGCATGGATTCGATGTAATCCTTAGAGTAGACACCCTGGAGAAGTATAGATTGGTCTTGGACTGTGGTTCCAAGCAGACAATGTTTGTAGATGGTGATAAGATGTGGACCTTCCAAGGAGATGGAAAGATTCTTCTGACATGTCTGGTGTCAGTGATGGTAGCAGAGAAGATGTTGAGGCAAGGTTGTGAGGCATTCTTGGCACATGTGGTGGATATTGAGGTGAGGATTCCTAGTATTCAGGAGGTCCCAATTGTCAGAGAGTTTGTGGATGTGTTCCCTAAAGAGTTTCTAGGTGTTCACCCTATCCTGAGAGATTGATTTTGAGATCAATCTAGTCCCTGGAATGGAATTGATAGCTCAGACACTGTACAGGATGGATCTAGATGAGATGGTAGAGTTGAAGAGACAGTTGCAAGAATGCTTGACAAAGGTTTTATCAATCCAAGTACATCATCATAGGGTGATCCAATTTTTTTCATGTAAAATAAAGATGGGTCCATGAGGTTGTGTATAGACTACAAACAGTTGAATAAGGTGACGATAAAGAACAAGTATCCCTTGCTAAGGATAGACGACATCTTTGATCAATTTCATGGCACAACTATATTCTCAAAGATAGATTTAAGATTAGGGTATCACTAGTTGAGGATCAAGGAAGATGACATACCTAAGTCAGTTTTTAGGATGATGTATGGTCATTATGAGTTTGTCGTTATACCATTTGGGCTAACCAATGCACCAGAACCATTCATGGACTTGATGAATAGAGTGTTCCAACCATTTCTCAATTAGTTTGTGGTGGTCATCGTAGATGACATTTTGATATACAACTGAGATAGTTAGTAGCATGAACAACATCTCCGTCAGGAGTTGACGTTGTTGAGGCAACATCAGCTTTACACCAAATTCAGCAAGTGTGAATTATGGTTGAAAGAGGTGGCATTTTTAGGGCATTTTATATCTACTAAGGGTGTTCATGTGGACCCCAAGAAGGTTGAGTCCATGATAGAGTGGGATAAACCAAAGACATCAATAGAAGTGTGTGGGTTTCTGGGTTTGGCAAGATATTATAGGAGGTTCATCAAGAACTTCAGTGCCATAGCTTTTCCCCTATCGAAGTTGACAAGGAAGGATGTTCCATTTGTCTGGGATAACAAATGTCAATGTGCTTTTCAGACATTGAAGGAGAAGTTTACAAGTGAACTAGTGTTCATCTTTCCTATGTAAGAGAAATGATACATAGTCTTATGTGATGCATCCAGGAATGGTATGGGTTGTATGCTGATGCAGGACAAGTAAGTGGTTTCTTTCACTTCTCCATAGCTTAAGAAACACGAGGATAACTATCTGAACCATGAACTAGATTTTTTTGTCATGGTCCATGCTTTGAAAATCTGGAGGCACTACATTTATGGAGAGAAGTGCCAGATCTTCACAGATTACAAGAAATTGAAGTATATCTTTTCACAACTGGAGTTGAACATGGACAATGACACTATATGGACATAATCAAGGATTATGACTACATGATTGATTACCATCCAAAGAAGTCTAATGACATGGAATATGTGCTAAGTAGAGAATATTCATCTTCACCTATAGATATAACACAGTTGAGTTCCTTGGTGTGTCACAAACAAGACATGTTGGTCTCCTTGCGTCAGATGAATGTACGATTGGAGGTTTCGTTGCTAGCAGGGATGATGGCATAGTTCTAGGTGAATCCCACACTGAGACAACAGATTAGAGAGGCACAACAAGATGATATTGTGATACAATATATTAGATTAGAGTTTGGAAGCAAGAAGCGTGATGGCTTCCATGAATCATATGATGTGATAGTTTATTACCATGGTAGAGTCGTGGTTCCTGATTCTAAAGATCTGAGGAAGATGGTTCTGGAGGGGGCTCACTCATCGATGTACACTATGCATCCAAGTAGCACCAAGATGTATCATAATCTAAAGGGCATGTATTGGTGGCCTAACTTCAAGCGGGGTGTAGCTGAGTTCATTGCAAAATGTCCAGTGTGTCAGTAGGTTAAGGTCGAGCACCAAAAGCCTGCAGGGACATTGCAACTATTACTTATACCACATTAGAAATGGGATCATGTGACTATGGACTTTATTTTTGGTCTACCTAGGATAGCCAAAGGTAATGATTCCATCTGTGTGATTGTTGACAAGTTGACCATGACAATCCATTTCCTTCTTGTGAAGACAACATTACAACTGAGAAGCTTGCCCAGATCTATGTTGATGAGATAGTGTGTTTGCATGGTGTTCCAAAAACTATCATGTCTAATAGAGGTCATCAGTTCATGATTCTCTTTTGGGAACATTTACACACATCTTTGGGTATGAAGTTTAGGTTCATCACTCCTTTCCACCCATAGATAGATGGTCAATCTGAGAGGACCATTCAGACCTTGTAGGATCTATTGAGAGCTTGTGTTATTTAGTTTTTGGCCAGTTGGGACATCCATCTCAGTGTGATAGATTTTGCCTAAACTAATAGTTATCAGTGAAGCATAGACAAGGTACCGTATGAGGCGTTGTATGGGAGATGTTGTAGGTCTCTGTTGTGTTGGTCTGAGACTGGTGAGTGTCAATTTCTTGATCCTGATCTTGTGCAACAAATGACAAAAAAGATCAAGGTAATTCAATAGAAGTTAAAGGCAGCACATGACAGGAAGAAGGAATATGCAGACAACCGGCGTAGACCCTTGGAGTTCCAAGTAGGAGACAGAGTGTACCTTAAGGTCTCTCCTTGGAAAGGTGTTCTGAGGTTTGGGAAGAAGGGACCTTGCCATGTGGTGGCTCATGTTGGGAAGGTGGCCTGTAAGTTGGAATTTCCACCTGAGTTTCATAGGTTGCATCTAGTATTTCATGTGAGCATGTTACAGAAGTGCCACCCCAATATAGAGTTAGTGTTACAGTCTGTGGAGTTGGATCTTGATGAGGATATGTCCTATGTGGAAGGTCCAGTGTTGATTCTTGACAGAAGAGTGAAGAAGCTGAAGAAGAATGACATGGTGCTTGTGAAGGTTATGTGCAATCACCATGGTTTTGAGGATTCCACATGGTAATTTGAGTAAGATATTAGGAAGAAGTACCCATCTCTTTTCCCTTAGGATTTTGGGGGTGAAATCCTTGTTATGGGTTTATGTCTTGTAAGACCCCTGACCTGATTTTTGGGGTAACCCTATTTTTTTGTCTTGCTTATGGTGCTTAGAACCTATGTTTAATATTTTGAGATGCAATTAGGTCTTCTGGAGAGCTTAAGTTTCAAGTTTGAGCTTGTTTGGATGATGTTTGTGCTTTGTGTGCTAGTTTTGGTGAAAATTGCAATTTACCCAAAGTAGGGGGCGATGTGCAATTTTTCCCTTTTAAAGTGTGTCTTCCATCCTTTTACATCATCTATATGAGAGATAAAGAAGTGGGCACCTTATTTGAACCTTAGTTGAGGAGTGACACCCTTAGTGGTGATCAGGGTTTCTAATGTTGGTTGTGTCTCAACCATGTGTACATGGATGGGTGTATCAACCCATGTTGTGACCTATGTCATGATCGAGGTGGTTTTTGGGTGTGTCTCGACTGAGTCAATTCTCTTTACCATGTTGTTTTCGACCTAGGGTGTGAGGTGGAGGTCAGGACAATTTGTCTTCTTGTGTCTCGACCTAGGTTGTATGGTGACCTCTTATCTTGGCCTAGTGGTGTTTTGTGCTTTGTCACAGCCGTGGATGGTGTTCCATGGTGGGTCGTGACCGTGACCATGTTGGGGGATGACCCAAGTAGGTCGATACCCAATCTAGAGTGTATCACCGTCTTGTGCATGCATGGTCTAAGTGGGTGCATGTTGGTTTCTTGGGTGGTCAAGTGTCCCTTCAGTGCCTTAGGGTGTTGACACCCCATGTTTTTCCCTTCTCTCTCATCCCTCACATATATAACCCCTTAGCTCTCTAAGAAAGTGACTCTTTCAGCCTTCCATCTTCCTCCCTCTCTTTTGATTGTCTTGGATCTTGGTGGAGCAAAAATAGCTTACTTCTCTTGGTGACCACACTCTTCTTGCATGTGGTGCTTGTGGTGATCCTTGCTCATCTTCAACCATAGTAAGTATATGGTTTTCTTCTATAACATTTTCAAGGATCTCCTACCTCCATCGACTTCCCTTCTCTTAGCCATGGGCCATGTGTCGGCATGGTAATCATCCTTGAGAAGAAACCCCTCATCATAAGGGTCATAGGCCATAGTGAGAGGATGTTCATTCACCTTTTTCCTCCTTCTTCCTATGGTTAGGCTAGGGTTTCCTTCTTCTCTTTTTCTTGTATTTTCTTTGAAGTTAGTACCTTATTGTTCTTGAGGTGATTTGGTGACTGAAATAGGAACCTTTGGTGGAGCTTCTTCAACCTTTAGAACATGTTCTTGGAGCCCTTGATCTAGGAGCTTGGATCTTTGGAGTTGAGATTCTTAAGGTAGGTGGTACAACACTTAACCCACTCTATTATTAGACCTTTTATAGTTGTATGTTACTATTTTCTCTCTCTAAAATATCCCCTTATAATACTAGAAGATGCTGATAATCTCTAGAACTTATTTGGTGATGATTATCTTGCTTGGTTGGGAAGAAGTTCAAAACCCTAATTACATGTACCCAATTTTGGTGGTTGTGGTGTTATGGTGATCTTCCTCTACCCTTTGACCTTAGTTTTTCTCCCATGCATGTTGGTCATGTGTCTTGGTGTTCTATGGAGATCGAGTTCTATTTTGGAGGTTTGAAACATGGTCTTATCTTTCTTGAATGAGGTGTTTTCATGAAGGGTTCATGATGCACGATCTAGGGTTCTTGGTGACCATTTTGCATGGAGTTTTTCCCCATGATAAAGATGAATATTCCTTGGTTCTATCTTCTATTTAGATCATGCTTAATCCCTAAGTAGAGACGGACCTTTTCCTTGGTGATGGTTTGATCTTTGGAAGGTTGGTTTTGGGTCAAGATGGATCTTCTCTTTGGTATGTCGAGGTCGCGACA